>BLBF01000004.1:43985631-44004560 GCA_015471245.1 Laticauda colubrina | reverse complement strand
GAGCAATGCAGTCTTGCTTCCAAGCAGTAATCAGGGATCATCAAAGCCAGAGAGAGAGAGAGCAAGCTGTAGCCTTGCTACTTTTATATGGTTTTCATAACCACACCCATAGTTGCTATTTTACATTTAAAGCTGCATACATTAACTATGAATCATAGTTAGTATTTCACCTAAAACAGTTAGGGTGAACAATGTTATCCCTAACAGAAATCTAACTAATTTTCCATTGATGCACAAAACTATTGATTTAGCCTGAGAAAACCACCTCTTTTCTACTTGTCCTGGGAATGTAACATAGAAGAAACAATCCATGAGGTAAATTGCCTTTTATGGGTCTTTGTTTCCCAGTAAAGTTTCAAATCAGAACGGTCACACTTGGGATAAGTTGGGTGATCATAATAGTAGAAAGGCCCCTGCTATATGGCACAAGTAGGTAAACTTTACTTTTAACTACAATTAAATATTTCCAATAATTGTTGATAAAACTCCTGCATATTAAATTAGAGAACTTTTAGCTCACTCCTCCTTATAGAACAACTTTATGTCATGGTTGGTGGCTGGTTTCCTCACATGAACCGGACAATTCAAGTCCTTCCACAATCTTTCTATAAGATTAGGCCAGAACATTGACTTGACCAATCCAAAACAGAAACTTTGTTTTGTTTTAACCATACTTTGGTCATATGATTTGTAAGTTTTGGGTTGTTGTCTTGCTGCATAATCCATTGTCTTTTGAATGTCAGTTCACAGATATCCTGACATTTTCCTATAAAGTTTGCTAGCAGATTTCAGAATTTATAGTTCCATCAATGATGGTAGACAATCATGATCCAGAGGCAGCAAAACAGGCCCAAGCCAGACACTGCCACCATCATGTTTCACAGATGAAATAAAAGTTCTTCTGCTGGAATGCAGTGTTTGCCTTTCACCAGACAAAGCTTTTAATATATAGCTTTATATTTTGGTATCATCTGTCCGCAAAACATTCTTCCAATAACTTTCTGGCTTATTCATAGCGTTGTTCACAGATGATAGATGGATAGACATATTCTTTTTAGAGAGTAGTGGCTTTCTATTTGCAACCCTGCCATTCATACCAAGGTTGTTCAATATTGTCCTGACTGCTATTTCATGAACACTAGCATTTGCCAACACAAAGGGGCACTGAAAAGCAAGGCAAGGAAGAAGCCTTTAGAGAAAGAGTGCAGGCTGGTGAGAACTTTCACCTCCCTTAACCCAGGCTGGCTTTGGAAACGAGAGTGGAAGGCCCAGGCTCACACTAAGTTGTCCTTGCTGTGAGTTGACTGGTACGAGATGCCTGCCAGATGGTGGTAGCCAAGGAACTGCATCCAGGTGATGGCAAAGAATTGTCTCATTCTGTCTTGCTCTTGGTGTTATTTTGGAAGAGTAACAATGGGGAGGCACTGCCTCTATTTGAATACAATCTGCCTGATAGTGCAGCAGTGGAATCCAAACTCTTCAGAAATAGTTTGGTAACCATTTCCAGGCTGGTGACTAAGCATTTTTCAATGATCCTCAGAAATCACCATTGTTCAAGGCATGACACATATTCACATCCCTATGTTATAACCATCAGACTTTGATAATGTTCTTTAAATTAGGCAGGACTTCTCACACTTGCATCTAATTATCATTCTATTGATTGAAATACCTGACTTTAATTTCCCTTCAAATGAACTGATAATTCTATAGGTTAAATATTTTTGCCATGCACAGATATACAGCTTTGGGTTATTTTGAGCAATAAATAAACAAGTTAATTAATAAATTAATAATTAATTAATAATAATAAATTGTTAAATTAAACAAAGTATCATTTGTTTAAGTGGGTTCTCTTTAGTTTTAGGACTTGCGTGGAGAACATATCATTTTAAAATCATATTAACGTAGAAATATTGAAAATTCAAAAGTTTAAAAACCTTTAAGTACCACTTTAAGTAACATGTCTTTCTTATGGATATCATGTGATTATTACTTCAAACAAAATTTTACAGAGATTGACACTGGGTAGAATTTGATTTAAATGACTTGGGATTTTCTATACCGACTTTAGTTCTCATGGTGAACTAAGCTAGCTTGGGAGATTTACTAGCAAAGATTGGACTTAGCCATTCGGCATAAACTCAATTTATCATCAGCCACTACTTTAACAGTTCGATCTCATAGAAAAAATATGCTACACAATTCATTAATTCTTCTTGGACATGGTTAAGATTATGCAGTTACCCCATACATATTTTGCTGCAAGCTGACAATATTCTTGTATTGTCATGAATATACCCATAATTCTCTTAAAATTCAACTTGACAAGAGTTTTTAGGGGACTTTCATAGTATTGTTAGGATGGAAGAAATTTAAACTTTCTTCCTTTCTGAAGTTGTACTTTCTTGTCCTGTACAGGCAGTCCTCGACTTACAACCACAATTCAGGCCAAACTTTCTGTTGCAAAGTGTGACAGTTGTTAAGTGAGTCACACACCTTTTTTTGACCTCTCTTATAACCATTAAATAAATCATTGCAGTTGTTAAGTTAGTAAAGCCCATGTCACACAGCACCAACGGATGAAAAGAGGATGTAAAACGGAGAAAAACACTTGCCATCCGTTGGTTAACACGATGCATTCGTTCTGTACTCACTGCGTCCGTTTTTCATACTCTCTATCCGTCCAGCATCTGTCTACTGAGATTTCATCCACTCAAAAAGTTTTGAGCTGCACAAAAATTTTTGAGCGGATAAAGTATCCAACGCGTCCGTTCTACATCTGCTACGCATACAGGGAACATCCATTATACATCCGTCGTCATCCGTTACGCGTCCGCTATATCTGCTGCGCGTCCGCGCAACTCACATCCACTCCAGCGAAAAACAAGAGAAATGGAAGAGAAACGGAAACGGAACAGACACGCAGCATTAGTAGCACGGACGTAGAAAGGATGAAAGCAGATGTAGCTCGCATATAAAGCATTAAAATGGAAAAAACGTTCGTATAGGGGACGTATCTCGGATATTTAGGATGTCTGGAGGATGCCTGGAGTATGTGGAAGGACACCTAGTGGAAAAGCGATATTTCCTAAAAAAAGGGGGAGAAAACACCTGGATCCCACTTTCAGTCCAGCAGCCCTGCGGTGCAGACCTCTTCAGCCTTCATCTGGCTCTTGCTCTTCCACAAAATCCAGTCATCTCCACCATGGATCGTCGCACACTCCTTTTGGTAGCCGCCCTCATTCTACAACAGTGTGAAGCCCTCTACACCTGTTCTACACAAGGAAAAGGAGGCGTCCAAGAAGTGTCTGGGTCCGAAGATGGTTCGCGAGAAGAGCCGAGTACGGACTGTATAACAAGCTGATGGTGGAGCTGAGGAACGAAGTCCCTCGTGCATTCCAGAACTTCATGAGGATGCCACCAGCCATGTTTGATGAAGTTGTGGAGTGACTGAGACCCAGGTTGACCAAGGCAAACACCAACTTCTGGCCCAGCCTGGACCCTGGGCTGAAGGTGGCACTGACTCTGTGCCACCTGGCCTCTAGGACCACATACAGAAACATGCAGTACGCCTGGAGGGTGCCACACAACACCATCAGCATTGTGGTCAGAGAAGTGGTGCAGGCCATCATCGAAGAATACCTGGAGGAGCTCCTCCAGTGCCCCTCCACTGAAGAAGGCTGGAAGAAAGTTGCAGAGCAGTGGTATCAGTAGTAGAACTTCCCACACACCGTTGGAGCCATAGATGGGAAGCACGTGGCCTGCAAAGCTCCAGCCAACTCAGGGTGTACTTATCACAACTACAAGGGCTTCTTCAGCATCATCCTCTTCGCCATGGTCACTGCTGACTACAAGTTCATGTACATCGATGCTTCAGGCAACGGGTCAGCTTCAGATGCCCAGGTATACAATGCCAATCAGCTCAAGGAGGGGCTGGAATGCAACCTCATCATGGACTTCCCAGATCCAGACCCCCTGCCCAACGACACACAAGATGTGCCCTACTTCATCATGGGGGATGACGCCTTCTCCCTCAGAACCTACCTCATGAAGCCCTACACTTCCACATGCCTCACCCATGAAGAGAGGAGTCTTCAACTACAGGCTGTCCAGGGCAAGACGGGTGGTGGAGAATGCCTTTGGCATCCTGGCCAACAGGTTCCTGGTACTTCTCACCACCATGCAGCATCATGGAGACTGTGAGGAACATCGTGGAAGCTTGCTGCATCCTGCACAATCTCATGCACACCTGCTACCCAGTGTTGCAGAACAGGCTTATGGACCTCCAACAAGGCAATGGGGACATGGAGCCTGGTGAATGGAGGCAAGGGCGAAACCTGATAGATACTGTGAATGTGCAAGGCCCCAACAGAGCTTCACGTGAAGGGAAGAAGCAGCGCAACCTCCTGAAACACTGGTGCAACTCCCCAGCTGGAGCAGTGGAGTGGCAAGACAGGATGGTAGATGCTTAATGGATGCTTCCTTCAGCCTGTCTCATCACACTGATGAGATTGTGCCATGTATGTTGAGTGGCCCTACAATGAACAGGGCATTTAATAAAGAGTTGTGTTTATGTTGAAATGTGTTGATGAATGATTAAATTGTTATTGATAATAAAGGGCCATAGGTGTGGCACCTGGGAGGGTGGACCATACAGTCCCACTATGCTTGCACTGGAGGTTTATCTATCCCACAGCTATTACCCATCCCACAGGTATCCCTTCCCATCCCACTGCTATCCTAACCCATCCCACAGCTATTACCCATCCCACAGGTATCCCTGCCCATCCCACTGCTATGCTTACCCATCCCACAAGCATGCAAAGGCTTAAACCATTTCTAAAAGTTTCCACCAAGACTTTATTGACTAAAAGAAGTGAACCCAGTGTGTGAAGCAAAGATAAACTTTATCAATAACAAAGTGTAAAAGCAAAATGACCCAAGTAAGGTGTCCCAAGGAAAGATAAAGTCAACAGGTAGCAACCCAGTCTCTTGCACTCTTCTCAGTCACTCTGAGGCATGCCCATAGTCTCAGGGGTGAAGAGTCCAGGTGCTGTGGAGATGGCAGTGGCTGGAGTTCTGGTCTGAGGCATCATTGGGGTGCCTGGCCCTGAGAGGACAACAGGGGATGGTGTATGGAGGAAGATCTCAGAGAGCTGGCTCAGTCCTGTGATGTTGAGAGCCCCTTCCTCCAGGACATGGGGTGTCAGTCCAAAGACCGATGACAGATGTTCTGAGGCCGGGCTTGGCTGTGGGGTGGAGGAAGGAGGAGTGTAGTGGGACTGTCTGGTCTGCAGGTGAGCGAGGTGAGGCGTCAATGGCATCGGTGGCATCGGTGGCATCTGTGGCGTCGGTGGCATCTGTGGAATCGGTGGCATTGGTGGCATTGGTGGCACCAGTGGCATGCGATGAACCTGTGCATGGACTGGGAAGGACTGCCTGTGCTGCTGGAACTCCTGGTAGCCGTAGCCTTGGCAGGTGAGGGCCTGTGGAAAGCCTTGGAAGGCCTGTGACATCACCTGGGGTGGAGGAGCAAACCTGGACTGTGTCAGAGCAGGTTCAGCTGGGCCTGGAGGGTTGTGCAGAAGACCGGTGATCCTCTCCTTGATCACCTGGCACTGGGATTCGGACATGTCCATGAAGGTCTGGTTGATGTAGGTGAGGAAGGGCTTTCTGTTAGAGGATGGTATGTCATTGTGCACCAGCTGAGAGAGGAGATCTACACTGCTTTTGATGGTGTCCCTTATCTCCAGCAGGACAGTGTGGCTCTGTCCCTCCGGTCTGGCTTTCTGCCTGCTTTCTGTGGAGGTGGAGCTGGGGGTGGGGGTGGGTTGGTCTCTGGTGGCAGCGGCCTCTCCTTGCTCCAACTGCATCAGGGGGTCCTCCAAGCTCTCCGCCAAGGGGAGTGCAGCTTTCGGGGAGGTTCTCCATTGTGGGGCGCTCCACAGATACCTGCCTGGACACAGGAGTTGACTCTTGGCCATAAGAGGACTGGCTCTCTGTGGGCTGCCTGAGAGAGAGGGTTGACAGAGGGGCTGCTCCTCGGTGGCAGACCTCACCCTCCAAGAAGCTGCACTTGGCCATCACGTAGGTCTCCCGGTTGGTGAGCTTGACCGCGGCCTGGCCAGACTTCTTGAGGTGCAGCTTCCCATATCAGTTGTGCATGTGCTTCCACTGCCCCAGGAGTACATCTGAAGTGTAGCCCAGGCTCTCTGCCTTCTCTCTCCAAGCCGCCTGCTTCCGCTTGGTGTCTTGATAGAGCCTGTGTTCCTTCCGCCAGAGGTACTCATTCTCCCTCAGCCATTCGAGCACCTCATCCTCATGTACCTCATTGATGGAGTGTTGTCTCCTCTCCCTATCGCATGATTGCCTCTTCCTCCCTCTTGCAGGGCCTTCTGGGCTCTCATCAGTAGGGCTTTGAGGTTTTAGGGGCTGGTCCACCACACCACCACCATCAACAGCAGCAGCAGCAGCAGCAAAAGCAGCACCAGCAGCACCAGTAGCACCAGCAGCACCAGCAGCAGATTCAGCACCAGCAGAGGCACCAGGAGCAGCACCAGCAGAGTAAGCCCCAGCAGAAACCCCAGCACCAGGAGCAGCATCAGCAGAAACTCCAGCACCAGCAGAGTCAGCCCCAGCAGCAGAAGCCCCAGCAGAAGCAGAGTCAGGGCCAGGGGGTGGGATGGTGGCCTTCATGCCAGGGCTGGCAGCAGATGGCACAGGCTTCCTCTTCTTCCCCATGGTTGTTGGCTGTAGATGTGTCTGGCAGCAGGTCTTTCCTCTGAATGGTGACCTGCTTGCGAGCGGCATTCTTTTATATCTGCGGGGCTGATGCAATGCATCCTCCCCACATGCGCAGTGAATGCTTTGCATCCGCTAGGCATCCACTAAGCATCCACTAAGCGTCTGTGATGCATCCGCATCATCCGCTAGGCATCCGCTCTGCATCCGTTCCTTCCGCTGCATGTCTGTTTCACTGTGCTCCCCCAGAAGCCCTATGGATGTGTCATCTGCTTCCATCTGCTTCCATCCGCTAGGCTTCCGTGGAGCATCCGCTTAACATCCTCACTACGTCCTCTCCCCGTCCGTTCCTTTCTGTTGTTGTCTGTTCTGTTTATGCAAATTTGGGGCACTTTTGAGAGCAGATAACAACGGATGGAACATTTTCTCGTCCGCTGTGTCCTTTTTACATACTTTTTGCATCCGTCGGCCGATGTGACAGGGCCTTAACACAGTTGTTAAGTGAATCTGGGCTTCTGCATTGATTTTGTCACATGACCCCAGAGGGGATCACATGACCCCAGAATACTGCAACCATCATAAATAGGGTCAATTGCCAAATTTTGATCACATGGTCATGGGGCTGCTGCAATTGTTGTTGTCAGCTCTTTGATTCAGCTGCCAAGAATGTTATAAGGAATGATAGGGGGTTCAGGAGTTGGAAAGTTCAAGGTTATTTCATATGTCGCATTAAAATATTCCAGCTGCAGTGAATTGATTCTCGTGATTCATGAAGTGTAAGAAGCGGGAGGATAGAAGATGGATTTTGTGAAATGATTGTGAAATGATTAATTTTTTTATTGATAATAAAGGGCCATATGCGTGGCAGCTGGGAGGCTGGAGCATACAGTCCCACTATGCTTGCACTGCAGGTTTATCTATCCCACAACTATCCTTATCCCACAGCTATCCTTACCTATCCCACAGCTATCCTTACCCATCCCACAGCTATCCATCCCACAGCTATCCTTACCCATCCCACAAGCATGCAAAGGCTTAACTCTTTTTTCAAAGTTTTCCCCAACACTTTATTAAGTAAAAAAAATGAGCCAAGTGTGTGAAGCAAAGATAATCTTTATTAATAACAAACTGTATGACTTTATTAAAAAGCAAAATGACCCAAGTAAAGTGTCTTTAAGCAAAGATAAGATGAACAGGTAACAACTCATACTCTGGCACTCTTCTCAGTCACTCTGAGGCGTGCCCATGGTCTCAGATGTAAAGGGGCCAGGGACTATGGAGGTGGATGTTGCTGGAGTGCTGGTCTGTGGTGCCATTGGGTGCCTGGCCCCGAAAGTACAACAGGAGATTGTATGTGCAGGAAGCTCTCAGAGAGCTGACTCAGTCCCGTGAGGTTGAGAGGCACTTCCTCAAGGACCTGGGATGTGATGCCCAAGACTGATGACAGATGTTCTGAGGAAGGGCTTGGCTGTGGGGTGGAGGAAGGAGGAGTGTTGTGGGGCTGTCTGGTCTTCAGCTGGGTCAGCTGAGGCGTCTGTGGCATCTGTGGTGTCCGAGGAACCTGGGTGTGGACTGGGAAGGGCTGCCTCTGCTGTGGGAGGTCCTGGTAGTGTAGGCTTGGTAGGCGAGGGGCTGCTGAAATCCGTGAAAGGGCTGTGACATCGCCTGGGGTAGACGAGCAGACCTGGAGTGGGTAGCAGCAGGTTCAGCTGGGCCTGGAGGGTGGTGCAGAAGAGCTGTGATCCTCTCCTTCATCGCATGGTACTGGGCCTCGGGCATGTCCATGAGGGTCTGGCTCACGTACGTGATGAAGGGCTTGCGGTTGGAGGATGGGATGTCAAAGTGGACCAGCTGGGAGAGGAGATCTGTGCTGGCTTTTATTGTGTCCCTGATCTCCAAGAGGACAGTGTGGCTCTGTCCCTCCAGTCTGCCTCTCTGCCTGCTTTCTGTGGAGGTAGAGCTGGGGGTGGGGGTGGGTTGGTCTCTGGTGACTGCTTCTTCTTGCTCCATCGGAGACAGGGGATCCTCCACATTCTCTGGCATGGGGAATGCAGTTGTCGGGGGGGGGGGGTCTCTGTCCTGAGGCCCTCCAAAGACACCTGCCTGGACATGGTAGCTGTCTCCTGGATGGAAGAGGAGTGGCTCTCTGTGGGCTGTCTGAGGTAGAGGGTTGACAGAGGGGCTGCTCCTCAGTGGCGGATCTCACCCTTCAGGAAGCTGCACCTGGCCATGACATAGGTCTCCTGGTCAGTGATCTTGACAGCGGCCTGCCCAGATTTCTTCAGGTGCAGCTTGCCATACCAGGTGTGCATATGCTTCCACCACCCAAGGAGTACATCTGAAGTGTAGCCCAGGCTCTCCGCCTTCTGTCTCCACGCTGCCTGCTTCTGCTTGGTGTCGCAATAAAGCCTGTGGCCCTTCTTCAACAGGTACTCGTTTTCCCTCAGCCATTCCAGCACCTCCTCCTCATGGTCTTCAGAAATGGAGTACTGTTTCCTCTCCCCCTTCTCCTTGCCTTGCCTCTTCCTCCCTCTGGCAGGGGCTTCAGGGCCTTCAGCAGCAGGGCTTTGAGGGCCTTGCGGCTGGTCCACCACAGCAGCAGCAGTAGGAGAAGCAACAGCAGCACCAGCAGCACCAGAAGCACCAGCAGGAGAAGCACCAGCAGCAGCAGGAGAAGCACCAGCAGCAGCAGCAGGAGAAGCACCAGCAGCAGCAACACCAGGAGCACCACCAGCAGCAGCAGAAGCACCAGCAGCTTCAGAGTCAGCACCAGGGGTGGGATGGTGGTTCTGTCCTTCTTGCCAGGGCTGGCAGGAGGAGGCACAGGCTTCCTCTTCTTCCCCATGGTGTTCTCTCAAGATGTCTCTGGCAGCAGGTCTTTCCTCTGAATGGTGACCTGCTTGCGAACTGCATCCTTTTATATCCACGGAGCTTACACAATTCATCCTCCCCTTATGCGCAGTGAACACTTTGCATTCGCTACGCATCCGCTATGTATCCTATAGGAGTCCGTGATGCATCCGCTACGCATCCGTTCCTTCCGCTACACGTCCGCTTTGCTATTCTCTCCTGGAAGCCCTGCGGATGTATCATCCGCTTCCATCCGCTTCCATCCGCTAGGCTTCCTACAAACATCCGCTTTACATCCCCGCTACATCCTCCCCCATCCGTTCCTTTCCGTTGTTGTTCGCTCTGTTTATGCAAATTTGGGGCACTTTTGAGAGCGGATAACAACGGATGGAAATTTTGCTTGTCCGCTGTGTCCTTTTTACATACGTTTTGCATCCGTCAACTAGTTTGACCTAGCCTTAAAACAATGTCTTTGCGTTCCTATTTGTATAAAGGATTCTGTTCAACAAAACACCTGTCACTTGAAAACCTGTTGCTGACAATCTTAGCTCCATACCTGTTAAGGGGGAAAAAAAACAGTGGTCTACCTTTTGGAGCTGGTCAATGAAATAGATTAGAATGACTGTTGCAATCTAGCCTATGTTGGATGTTCTAGCCAATATCTTAAAAGGCAAAGAAATCTTTGAGGCAGAATGATCCATACATATTCTTCACTTCTCCATATTGTCTTATTGTTATCTTCTAGTTCATTTCTTATACACACTGTATAACTTCAATGTACAGATGAAGGAGGCTAGAGAACTAAATGGAGCATTTAAGAAGTTAAGAGCATTCCACATGCATTTACTTGTTAAAAATATTCAAAGCTTTGTGGAACATTTTATTTTAATGGCCAACTTGAGAAATCCTGAGATAAATGTTTGTTAGTGACACATTAACAATAATGGAAAGCTGTTTTGACTGTAGCTATGTGCTTTTAAAATCAAAGTATATCTGTAAAAGTTGATCGTGTGATTTAAGCCTAAGAATTTTTCATCCAAACCCCAAAACAATCGGATTTAAATATATTTAAAACATGTATATATTTGATATTTGTAGCTGTTACTGTTAATGTAGCAGTAATTTATGAATTAAACATTGTTGAATCAGACATTTTAAAAATAAATACTTCACTATCTCCAGTAATAAATAGCTTATGTTCTAATCATGTGGAAGTATCTGACTTATGTTTGCCTTGTGATTAAAAAAATGGTATGTAGGTAGTCCTTGGTTAATGACTGGTCACTTAACAAGGAATGATAGGCTCAGAAAGAGCGCTTTAAAGCCTACAAGCATTTCCAATTGCTGCAAAAAAAAAAAAAACCTTCACCTTTTCCACTACCATCACATCTGTGACCCCATGATCACAATATGTATGCTTGGTGATTTTTTTCAAGTTACAGCGTTTGACAAGAGGCCCATGATGATGTGATTGCTATTTTCAATCTTCTTTGGCAGTTTCTCCAGAAAGTCAGTTGAAAAGCTGTTAGAGAAATTTGCAAACTGCACTAAAATTTTACACTATAAAGGATTTTAGCACATCTGTGTATCTGTGCTAAAGCATGCACAAATCTTTCCTTCCCTACCTTTCTGTGCCTACCCTAAAATGGAAACATGTAACTGGAACTTACCAGCATTATTCTACAGTCTGACCATATGAAAGACAAAGAAATCCCTGATGTAGAAGAACAAACACAATACAGGTAATTATCCCTTTTAAAGGTCTGCCTGACCCATTTTTTTTCTTCTCCTTGTCCCATGGGGCAGCAAAATTGTTTAAACAAGCTATCTCTTCCTGAATCCTTTTCTCCCCAGCACCGTGCTTCTTTAAAAATGCTAACCACAAGTTAACAGATTTGTTTCCTTAATTAGTTGATTAGTACCCTCCTTCTGCCTCACACCAGGGATAGGATTCTACCAGTTGGTACCTATTCTCTAGAACTGGTTGTTAACATTCTTAGCAGTTTGGAGAACGGTTAGAAGAAATTATTGGCCTAATCCTGTAAGGAAGGCAGGAAGGAAACATTCTGGTGTTGCTTACAGAAACTGCTTCTCCGTTAACCCTTATTACATTCTTGGCAGGACTAGGCTTCCTGTCTCAGGAACTTCTCTGGAGTATTTTTCCCCTCCTTTGCTGGTACTTTGCTTGTGTGGAGCGACCATTCAAAGTTACAGTGGCACTGAAAAAAGTGGCTTATGACCATTTTTCACACTTACGACTGTTGCAGCATCCCCACGGTCATGAGAGGCCAGGCAAGGAGATGCATGCCTCAGTGTGAATTATATTGAGTTGGCCACACCCAGCCAATAACATGACCACCAAGCCATGTCCACCCAGTCACATGACCACCAAGCCATGCCCACCACCTAAGCCATGCCCACAGAACCAGTTGTTAAAAAATTTGAATCCCATCCCTGGCTCACACCATTGCCTGATGATACCCTATTCCATTTCACACTAAATGCTTTTGTTTGCCTCCTAAGTAGTTCATAACCACAAGTGCACTAGTCAATCACTGCTAGCACATTCCTTTCAATGTGTATTCCCCATTGTATGCTGGTTTACTCTTCTGTAATCCCTTCCTCTCCAAAAAATGTAAATACATTCTCTTCTTGCTAATTATCCCAGAACTGAGGGAAGCATTCCAAATAGAAAAGGAGTGGGGGAAAAGGATTATTGGGTTTGCCCTTTTACCCAGCTTCTTCATGAGTTGAGTTCTGGAAACCTGCCTGTTGTTTGCAGTCCCCCAGATGTTTCAGGTTATATCCTTCTGATGTTTTAAAGCAGGTGTGTCAAACTGGTGGCCTGTGGGCCAGATGTGTCATGCACAGGCCCCACCAACTCCAGGATCACGAACAAAAAAAATGTCATGATACATTATACAACATGATGGCAACGTGACACCGTGAGTTTGATACCCATACTGTAAAGCAAAGGAAAGCTGAAGTAAAATCATAACCACAGTAACAGTGATGTGAATTTCACTTAGTGACTGCTTTGCTTAGCAACAGAGTCACCAGAACACATTGTGGTCACTAAATGAAGAGTATCTAAAACTTTAACAAAAACTACAATTAATAAATGCTGAATTTTTAATAAATGCTACATTCTTGTATAGTTCCAATATTTGTATCACTAATTTTAACTTATAGATTTTAATTTAGATTTCATTGTTTGTTATTTCTCTGACAAGGCATAAAGTTGATCAAAGACTACAATAAAATTGATCTGATTATTTTCTTTTGTGACCTAAACCCATCAAGAATATGGGTGATGTAGACTGGTGTGTGTGTATGTGTGTGAGTGTGTGCACACCCATGCTTTGCTAAGAAATGATGTGGTTGGGCTTAGTTTTTGGAGAAGAAAAAGGGCATTGGTACTCACCTGATACGCCTGTTCTCTGTGAACTGTGAAGAGCATCCAGAAGTGGGAGGTGTTTCAGTCTCTTCTGGAAAAGCTCAGCTTAAAACTCCAGGACGCTCCTCCTTCTCCACGGAACACTTCACCAGCATCCCCCAGTTTTGCAAACACTGAGTGCCAATGTCCGGAACTCATCACCAAATCTAGATCCCTGACCGGAAGGGAACCCCACCAGATGGAAAGAAATGGGTGGGGCTGGATGCTCTTCACAGCTTACAGAGAGTGGGCGTATCAGGTAAGTACCACACCCTTTCTCCCATGAGCTGTTCAGAACATCCAGAAGTGGGACATACCAAAGCTTGGCCTGTCCTTAGGGAGGGACTGTGTCTGGATTGAAATCCACTCCTAAACTCTGTGGACCCTCTGCAGGACTCTTCTGCCAAATGAAGCGTCTGCTGAGGCGTAGACATCAATTTTATAATTTCTGACAAAGGGCGATGGTGAAGCCCAAGTTGCCGCTCTGCAAAGTTCATCTATGGAAGCCCATGTGGCCCATTCTGCTGATGTTGCTGCACTCCTTGTTGAGTGGGCTGTAATGCCCTTAGGAACTGAGATGGACTGGCATTCGTAACTTTTAGCTATGGTGGCTCTCAACCATCTACCAATGATCGTCAATGACACCTTGTGTCCTAAAGTGGATGGGTTGAAGGATAGGAATAGAGCCTCAGATTTTTGAAATGCCACCATGCAGTCCAGATAGATGCTTAACGCCCTTCGAACATCAAGTTGATGCCATTGATGCTCCAGTCTATGAGATGGTTTCGGACAGAAATTTGGTACCAACTCCTGCGCTCTGTGGAAGACTGAATTTACTTTAGGGGTTAACGATGGATCCAATCTGAGAATCACTCTGTCCGCATGAAACACGCACAGGTCCTTTCTCATCAACAATGCTGCCCATTCGGAAATCCTCCTTGCTGATGTGATCGCAATTAAGAAGACCACCTTATATGTCAGGAATTTGAGACTAGCGGTTCTTAAAGGCTCAAATGGGCCAGTTGTAAGTGCGGTTAACACCTTGTTGAGCTCCCAAGCGGTGAATTACAGGAGATTGTAAGTTTGAAGCACCCTTAAGAAAGCTGCAGACATGTGGATGGTGCGCTATGGAACAAAGGTCACCCCAGGATATCACCGAGGCTAAGGCCGCCACCTGTCTGTGTAAAGTATTTGGAGATAGGCCCTTGGTTAACCCCTCCTGTAAAAAGTCTAATAATTGTCCTATTGATGGGGTGGTTGGGTTGATCTTAGACTCCCGGCACCAGCGACAGAAAGCGGACCACATGGCCTCGGATATGCGCTTTGTTGAGGACCATTTGGATGCTTGAATGGTGGCAATAGCATCCTCTGAAATCTGTTGGGCCTTTAAATGGCTCCACTCAACCTTCATAGGGCTAGACTGAGCCATTGTGGGTCCGGGTGAAGTACCGGTCCTTGCAAGAGGGAAACCCTCGATGGTGGAATTTTACAAGGTTGTTCTCTCGACAGGTCCTGTCAGTCCACGAACCACATTCACCTGAACTAGTAAGGGGAGACCAATATTAATTCTGCTCATTCCTCCAATTACTTCTGGATCAACCTGGGTATTACAGGGAGTGGAGGAAACACATAAAGAAGTCCGGGAGGCTACTGACAGTGCAGAGCATTGAAAGCCTCTGCCCCCTGAGTTGGGTACTTTGAAATATACCGGGTCAATTGGGCATTGAGGGAGGGGCAAATAGATTTATCACTGGTTGCCCAAAACTCCTCACTGCTTCCTGGAAGACAGACGGGTGTAGGCGCTACTCTGCCTGATCTATCGTGGCCCTGCTGAGCCAGTCCGCTTGTGTGTTTAAGGCCCCTGATATGTGCTCTGCCTTGAGCAAAAGCAGATTGGTCTTGGCCCACTTGAACAACCTGGCCATCTCCAGCATCAGAAGTTTGGAGTGGGTCCCCCTCTGTCTGTTTACGTGGGCCTTGGTTGTGATATTGTCTGTCAAGACCAGAACGTGGCATGATTGAAAAAGGGGAAGAAAACTGTGTTACGTCAGATGAACTGGTCGCAGCTCCAACAGGTTGATGCTTTGTCATTGTTCAGAAATAGTCCAACTTCCCTGTGCAGTGTGGGATTGGAAGTGAACTCCCCATCTTACCAGGCTGGCATTGGTTGGGATCCTTGCCCTCCAAGGTTCCTTGAAAGGATACCTCTTGTTTATCATTTTTTCCGACACCAGTGGAGCGATCGGAGAACATTGTCCAGTACCTTTATCTGGACATTGGAAGTGGCTCTTCTGGATCACTGGAAAGGTAGCAGGAACCATTGCAGCTCTCTAGAATGGAATCGAGCCCAAGGTACAATGAAATACAAGAAATCAGTTTCCCTAACAGTTGAGAGAGCACTGCCAGGGAAACCCTCTTTAAGGCTCTACTCTCTCTGGCCAAAGACTGGATACTATTCAACCTGTCTTGAAAAAGACCTTGCCCTCCACTGTATCTATCACTGCGCCTAAATGAATTAACCTAGTTGAGGAGATCAAATGGCTTTTATCCCAATTTATGGAAAAGCCGTGACCTTGAAGGGTCTCCAGAGTAATCTTGATATCCAAATTTGCTTGATGTCTGGAAGATGACAAAATTAAAATATCATCCAGATAACATTGTAAGTGAATAGTTTTGATCCTGAGTAGGCAGCCAAAGCCGCTAGAACCTTGATAAAAGTCCGAGGGGCCGAAGCCAGACCGAAAGGTAGGGCGATATATTCATAGTGCCGATCACAATAGCAAAACCTAAGATATTTGTAGTGAGCAGGTCTAATTGGTATATGTAGATAAGACTCTGTCAGATCTATAGAGGTCAGGACATCGTTCTCTCTGAGGCTGAGCAGAATGGACTGGAGAGTAGTCATCTTGAATTTTTATAAACCAATGATCTGTTCAGATGTTTGAGGTCCAGAATTGCCCTCCATCCCCCTGAACTCTTTGGGACCACAAACAATAGAAAGTAACAGCCTTGACCCTGTTGTTCAGAGGGGACCTCTCTAATGGCCCGAATATGCCTCCTGCATCAACACTCTCTTAATGGGGTCCATGAACCTAGGGCTCCTAATGGAAATGTTAGGAAGGGAAGATCGAAACTCTCGTACCAAACCAAACCTTATAGTGTCCCTGACCCACGCATCAGAGGTGGATCTGTCCCATTGATCAGCAAATAATTGTAGCCGCCCTCCAATGGGAACTGCTGTCAAAGACTCATTTGGGGCGATGAAAAAATCGGCCTCCAGTACCTCTGGGGTTTGTTCTGTTTTGGCCTCCCCGCTGACATCTGTCGGAAGATTCTAAAACAGGGCCTGTAGCCTGATGTTCTCGCGATCTGGGAACATATGGGCCTTGATAGTAGGGCTGAAAGGAACCCCTTTGAAACAACTGGGATGTTCTGTTTTCCAGTCTCCAAAAAAGAGGGGGAAGCACTTTTTTCTTGTTTCTGTTCTCAATAAGCAGGGGCTCCAAGACACTGCCAAATAATTTATCCCCCGATATTGGGGCTGATGCCAGCTTGCATTTATGCTTGGTTTCCACCTGCCAACGTCTGAGCCACAGCTATGTCTATGCTGATACGCGAGATGCTGTGGCTCTAGATGAGAATTTGGCTGCTTTAAATGTGGCGTCAGTGGAGAATTCTGCTGCTGCAATAATCTTAGCAATGTCCTGGTGGGCTCTGACATTTGATGCTGGCAATATATCCCTCAAGTGGAAGAGTCAACCTTGGGAGGACTGTGTAAAAAAGGATGCAGCTGTAGCTGCCCTAATGGCCCAGGCATCAGAAACATGCACCCTACGGAGTGCCAACTCTGCTCTCTTTTCCTCCGGTCTCAGGGTTTCCTCGGCCTTGTTGGGAAAGGTTGAAGAAGAGGCCACAATGGGCTCATCCACCTCCAGCGTTTTGAGAAAATTTGAAAACTCTGGTGCCAAATTATAATATTGTTTATCGTACCCTGTTGGGGCTGGGAAGGATGCTGCTGATACCCATTGATTTTATACTAATTCAACAAACATACAAGGGACAGGAATAGTTTCTGCCTCATTAGCCAGTTGTGAGAATATTAGATCCTCAGATTCGTCCTGTGACCCTGTTGATAATGGATGAGGGCTTGATGTGCCTAATTTAGTGGTGTTCTTTGCTTTGAACAGTAAAGATTTAAAGAGGTGCGGATGAAAAAGGCCAGAAAAGATAGGTTGGTCTGGAATGAAGCCTTCGTCACCCGACATTCCTCGTTCTAATGGGTCAGCCTTTGACAACCCCAAGTCCATCTGATGGATCAACCCCACCTCCATGGGAACATCCAGGTCATCTAATTCCACCTCCTCCCGAAGACCCTGGACTGGTATATCAGGGATATTGGGAAATACCTGAGTTGATGATGTCCCATATGCGCAAAGGATCGAGCAGACAGGGATCTCACTTCCGAAGATGCTGAAAAGTGTCTGGTCTGGATGGATTGCTGAACTTCAGCTGCAATGTCCTTTTGTATGGCCATCTCCATCCATTGCCTCATTTCGATGGGAATAGTCTCAGATTATCCCTCCTCCTGTCTTAAACCAGCAGGCATAGGGGTGAGGGTTGCCTCTGGCATTTGCTGGGCAGTGTTCATTGGAAGAGATATGCCTATGGGAGGCTGTCCAGAAATAGTCTGTCTGGGATGTGTGGATAAGTCCAAGGGTCCCAACAATGTACTTGGTCCCTGATCAAATTGTTGTGTCACCGCCATCTTGTCTGCCTACCTGGCCCATTTCTGCAACTGCCTTTCCAAGGCTTGGTACCGTCTACGGGCATCCTTATCTGCCACCTTAAAGGCCTTTTTGGGGCCCATTGACTTATCTCTGGACTTATTTGTCTTGGAGCAGAAGATGTTGTTACCTTCCATTGTGGAGGATTGATTCTTGTGCCTCTAACTTTATTTTTTATTATTATTATTATTATTATTATTATTATTATTGTTGTTGTTGTTGTTGTTGTTGTTGTTGTTGTTGTTGATGATGAAAATAATAATAATGATAACAATAATAATAATACTTAGGGGTGATGCCTACCCCTGTGATTGAAAGTAGAACGCTTCTCCAGGAGTGTAAGTCTATCCATATATCCTTTTATCTATCTATCCATCCATCTATCTATCTATCTATCTATCTACGTATATACACATATGTACACATATGTACACATACACACACAGATTATATATATATATATATATATATATATATATGCTGTTTAGCTTCCTTCGGGTATTATCCCACGTCATTGTAGTTCTGTTAAAGTTGGAGCAACGTTTCAGCAGAATCTCATCTGCCATCCTCAGGCTTCTGTATAGAGTTAGTTCCTGGTTTCAAATTTGAGGCTGGTCCATTCTGATTGGTTGGGAGCCTGGATCTGTATTCATTGGACTTGGAGTTTGATTGATTGGTGTTTCTGGTTTCTTCTGTCTGTTTTGTGGCTTTGATTGGCTGGCAACACTCTGTTCTTGTGTTGGAGGCTTTCAGTGCAGCTTGGCTCCGTGTGAAGGGACGGCTGCTCTTCATTAGCAAGCTGCTATTCATTAGCAAGCTGGGTTTCACCTGGGTGCCTGGTGGGGGGTGTTTGGGTTGGAGCTATCAGAGGGAGTCTGTTTTTGCCCAGGTGTTTGCCTGGCTTGTGGCATGGAGATCTTTCTATTTGAGAGTGCAGGCTTCCAAATGATTGACAGTCTGCTGGAATCATCTCTTCTATTCATGCTGTCAGGTCTTTTTTCAATCTCTATGGCTTCTCTGATGATTCTGTGGCTGGGGTTTTCTATAGTGGCCAGGGTTTTAGTGCCATTGAAGTTGATGTTGTGACCTGTGGTTTTCATGTGTTGGACTAGTGA
>BLBF01000004.1:43902933-43970631 GCA_015471245.1 Laticauda colubrina | reverse complement strand
TGCCAGTTCTCTGAACTACTTAAAATTTCCACTACCGGTTCTGCACTGGTCAGAACCTACTGAATACCTCCTCTATGTTTCAATCTATGGACTATGATAGATCATTCAGGGGAAAAAACACATTTCAAAGCTTTTCCCCCCAAAGAGTACTCAGAAAACTTAGATGAAGAACACACTTAAATTTATATTAAGAAAGGCATGGGTAGTACTGTATTTTAAATGTTTCAAATTCTTGACCTAAAAATATTTTTTTTAATTCATATTCTACTGAATACAATCAATTATGGCTTTTAACTTTATTGTTTCGAATAGAAACCAAAATTGAAATGAATGAATAAAACTATACCAAGGAATTTTTGAAAGAATATTATTTCATTGTTCTTTGACGATTCTTTTCCTTCCTCTGTATTTGTATTTTGTTATTTTTTGACTCTAAATAGTTCAGAATTCATGGCATCTTTTAGATTAGTCTTTCTCAAATGGAGTTCCAGAGGATCCTAGAATATAAAATATTTAAAAAAAATATTTTTTTAAAGTTCATGTGCCATGCAATGCTCCTGCTCACAGTGGTCAGAATCATTGCACAATGTGATTAAGCCACTACATGCCATTTTGCTGTTGTGTAAATGTAAAATGTGGATTGTGTAAATCAGAAGTGAATTGTACTGTAATTTTATAAAAAAAATTATGTGAGTTTTATGGAGCATTTTCCTTAGGTAACTTCCGTTACTGAGCAATCTATCAGAAATGCAATAAGATGGTGTGTTTTTTTTAATCTGTATAAATGTCTTCATTTTAGATATTTTGCAAGAGATTAGTATGTGCACCTAAAGCCCAGATTAATTTCTATTTGATAAGCCATCAATGTCCAATAACATCTATAGCGAATAATGGCAGATATATCAAACAAAAATGTTAAACACTATCGTGTGTATATTAAAAATAATACATTTAATTGAAGTTCGAAATTTCTATTTAGAAAATAATCAGTACTTACATTAAATGTTTAAGTAACCTTAAAAGCAATTAATTAAATGTTAAATAAAACAATTACATCCATTAACTATAGCTTATTTTTGAACTTAGTTAATAGCTTTATATCCTTGACATTTATCGAGGAACTATAAAATGTAGCTAATTAATTACCATTGTTCACCTTGGATACTGTAGCTTTATTACAACTGTAAGAAACACTGTCCCAAAATAGATTGTTATATATCCCATTGTTAATCTATTGGTTACTTCTAGCAGGTTTCAGCTATAGGTAGGTGGAAAAATGTGTGAGAAAAACTGCTCTCAAAAGTAGGCTTCTTTTGACATTAAAAAAAATCCTTAAATAAAAATGTGATAGGAATAGTATTTATTATTCCTTCAATTATGAAAGGCCCTTGCAATATGCTATTCAACTGTTCTTACCTAATGCCATCCCATCTTCTATTTTAAACTATTCCTTATACTTTTATTTCATTTATTCCTACTTTAGTAGCACACAGGTTTTAGTGGTGCACGGTGGCGCAGTGTTGCCCACAGCTTTAAAAAGCACATTAAAAATATAATATGGGACAAAGAAGAGAAAGGAACCTTAAATCCCCAGTTAATGATAGTAGCAAAAGCCTGCTAACCTTTTGGCACATTATCATTGTATAATAACATTACTGCAGTCCAGTGCATTTGAAAGTCTTTATAAACATATTTACCCAGATCCTAATTAATACAAAGGCATATTTCTAATACAAAGTTTACAGCCAAACATTAAGGAAAGCAATCAGGAAAAGGAGTAAGAATATACAAAGAGACATATCCATTTTAGGATCAAACTTGCAGTAGTATGTACAAATAATAATTCATATATACAGATGTTATATGTTACTGGAGCTATCAGAAATTTATGAATAAGATGTCCTATACCATGAAATACTGTATTTCTGACAGTTGCAAGGTTTAGTAAACTATACTAATATAGTTAGTAAACTAATGGAATTCAAATCTGCAGAAACTGCATTTCCTTCCTGTATTCCATTGTGCTGATATCACTATAATCATCAAGATCAAGAGCAGCCGCATATTGTCTTCAAGCAAGTGCCCATATCTTCAAAAGATGTTTACCCAACTCATATCTACTGCCACTGAATATGTCTTTTCTTACTGTTACATGTAACTGAATGACACTGTGGCTTGTGATATCTCTGATATAAAGCAGAGATCAAGCACTGCATTTTGTAGTTGAGTCACATTGCATATTGTGATCAGCATGCAGATCACACAGCTCCACTTCTGTTTACTATAGTCAGGAAAACAATGAAAAGATCCTGAACAAGATTCTGAGTAATGCTGAGATGAATCAGAATCAACCAATATAGGCTTCCATTTGGTCACTTTTAAAGGAGAGTAGTCAAATTAAATGAGGACAGGTATATTCATCATTACTATGGATGCCAGGTCTATATTGCTACTAGTGTGGAAGGTAATATAACTTGCAATGCAGTTGCTGAGAATTTGCTACTACTGTTATATACTACTAATTTGAAAAAAAAAAATTACAATATATGGACAGGTTAAGAAAGCAGTATTTGATGGTGTGAATGTAGCCTACAAGTTCAGTCGCAATATACATCCCATCCACTTCTTTTTGCAAGAGATGAAAAAAAATTAAATGAGGCAGAACCACATAGACAGGGCAATTTGTGTACACCAGGTTCTTTGTCATGCAACCAGAATGGGAAGAATTTGTGGCACAGAATGCAATGGTCAACAGCATTATGAGTCATGCCTAACTGCCTCAGGGAAGAAGATGATAGATAGATAGATAGATAGATAGATAGATAGATAGATAGATAGATAGATAGATAGATATAGTTATATAATTTATTTTTTGCTATACAATTCTGTTGCTATAAACTGCCCTATTAAGTGTTTAAAAGCATTAAATATATTATAATAAATAAATAGGGACTATAAGAAAAAAGAAAGAATAGACCAGGGTAACTCTGCCTTTTGGAAAACTGCTTGTATAAGATACCCAAGAGTCCAGAATTTCCATCCAGTAATCCCATCACCATCAATTTCTTACTTAGTTTGACATCATTCAACCAAAAGATCAAAAAGCAGGCTTTTTTATTGCTTCTCCCTTGCATCTCTTTCTTTAGTATCATTGTATCAAATTTCTATGCCTTAAGCAACACTGCTGAGAAAGTCTTTAATATTTACTATGAATGTTAAAAGAGATTTTGCCCATTTTACTAACAATTTCTAAGTGTTAGGCTCTTCTCCACAGTGAATACTTTCTACTTGATCCAGATGTATCAAACTTAGTTATTCCTTTTTGGAACAATTAGGAAAAATTCCAGATAGGAGTTGAACATATACATATTAATAGCTTTATAATTAACATAGCATGGATGATCATTGGTTTAATAATTATGATAGTATGGGGCTCTCTAAGAGTAATCAACAGCACCAGATCTAAATATTTTCCAAATAGAAAAAGAAAATCAGATCAAAGTTTGGAATTTAAAATATCTATAAATTTTATATCATAGCACACATATAGTGTGCATAGCACACTATACACTAAAATACAGTTTTGGGGTAATGGTTCTTTCTTTCTCAACCTTAGGAAGAAGGCAATGCCAAATCATTCCTGAAAAATGTTGCCAAGAAAACTACATGGACTTGTCATTAAGAATTAAGTCTGACTCAAAGGAGATACATGCGCACACCTATGTTCATCTACACAAACACACATCCTGAATTTGTTTTATAAGGAAAGGGTCATACAGTAGGTCATATTGTTGGCCATCCAAACATGGAAGAAAAAAACAAAAATTTAATTCACTGTTAATCAAATATATATCATCTCAATTTTGGATTTTCTTCATTTTGAAAGAAATTGAAAAAGTCTTCAATAATTTTCCATTTAGACCACAACAAAATGACTTGTCACTTATTTCCCTATTCTAATAAAAATACATCACTCTGTAAATTAAAGGAATAAAACAGAAGCAAAAGATTTGTTGCTGACTACATAGAGATCTTGATGATGTAGCAAAATCTTCTGCTGTTTTATTACAAAATGAACAAACATCAATTCAATCTAGCAATTGCCTTTTCCCCCCAAGGTGATAATTAGAGAGGTCTTTTTTGAGATTTTTTTTTAAACATAGGTACTATAATGGATTTGTTCCAGAGCTCTGATATTTGCTCTATATTACTGATAGAAGCAAAAAAAACTAGCAAGAACTGAATAGCGAGTTGATTTTAATTAAATCTGGATGTATAAAACCAACTTTTCAAAAATCCTATCAGAAGCTTAGTTTTCTTTGGGGAGATGGTAAGGAAATCATGGCAAAATTTTACTGCAATAAGAAGCACAGTGAATTCTCAATGTAAACAATAAAAAAGTCCCAGGTTTCAGAAAAGATTTTTTCATATGGAACTTTTTGAATAGTTTCCATAATCCTGCAAGGCTAGTAGGCTTGGTGTCTCTATTTCCAGATGTATCAATAAGCCATTCCCACGTGGTACTGCTTCTTGCTAAGATTTAAACAATATTTATACTGTCTCTTTGTCAAATGTTTGATAAAATCTCATTGCCTGCTCTACAGGTTTCATTCATGGTACAAAGTTGTTTACTTATAAGCCTACATCTCAGGTTAAAGCACTTTCATATTTTGTACTTTCTGGTTTATATGAAAAAAAAATTGGTTTAGAGACTGAGACTGAGACTGAGCCAGCAAAATATCCTAGGAAGAATTATTACTCTGAAGAAAAATAATTTCAGATGCTCAGTCTCTTTCATAATTATGTTTAGAGATATATTTAGTTCGTACAGCTACAACCACCATTACTATATTTATTTTTTTTGTTTTGAGAATCATAACCCAGTTATACTATTTGATAAATGAATAGGGCTGTAATGGGGAGAAAGAATAACTTTGAGGAAAGAAGGAACAGTGGCAACACAATGGTCAGATAAAAGAAATATGTACCCTGAGTATCTCAGACATGACACTGCCTGGTTCTCATGAAGATCAAAGGAAGAAGGAGGGAAGCACATTCAGGCCTTCAAGATCCTTCTACCATAACTTTTTAATAAAAGTTTATTTGCATCAGTGGTGGGATTCAAAATTGTTTACTACTGGTTCTGTGGGTGTGGCCTGGTGAGCATGGTGTGGCCTGGTGGGTGTGGCCTGGTGGGCGTGGCCTGGTGGGCATGATAAGGGAAGAATTCTGTACAATCTTCATTTCCACCCTACTCTTAGGGAAGGTTATTGCAAAATCCATTCCCTCCTCGACCCACTAACCTGCTTTCCATCTCCATTCTCCTGGGCAGGGGAACAAAAGAAGACCCAGCTGACCAGCTGGGACTCGGGAGGCAGAGAATTGATGGGGGCAGGGCCAGTCACAAGTACTACTCTGAACTAGTCAGAATTTCCACTAAAGGTTCTCCAGAACTGGTCAGAACCTGTTGAATACCACTTACAATTAGCATACATCACTATGATTTCTACTCTGGTCAACTTTGATGGATTGACACACACCATAATATCCCATTGCAACTCTGCACAGCCTACAACTTTAAAATAATTTAAAATACAAACAAGAGAAAGAAAGACATCCAGTAAAAAATGGCAATATATTTAAAGTACCACATAGTGGGCAAGCAATCTGGTCTAAAACCTGGCAGAAAAGAGTGCTTTTGAACAAGTCACAAAATGAGATAAATGAATCTGGAAATCTGCATTCTGGCTGAGGCACTGGGTTCATTTATCCAGTGGTGGGATGCTGCCAGTGTAATAACCGTTTTGCTAATCATGCACTTCGCGCAAACCAGTGTGGACTGGCAGAATCCTACCCCTGCTTATATCCAACAAGTCCATATGACTTGGTAAATGGGAGAGGAAATTCTGGGTGCATTCCCTCATCATAATCTTCAGCCTGTGGGTGTAAGGGCCAGATACTTGTCTCTGTCTGTAATCCAACCAAGGAGCCAGCAAAGCCACCCAAGACCACTGCCAGATCTAAAGGCATAGCCAGTTCTATAGTCTGTGTCACCAGCTCTCAGGTCTCATTGTGCGGATTTAAATTTTGGCTTCCCAGTTGACACTTGCTTCTTTCTTTCATTCCTTCAAATATAGCCACTACCACCATGATTATCAGAAATGCCTCCAATTGAGACAGATGTAGAATTTTTAAACTTATTCAGCAGGTCTCACTGTTTCTCCATTCTGTCATTTAATCAAACAAGTCATAAGCCCCCCACAAAAAAAAACGTCCATTCAAATAAAATCCATTCCAAGTCAACTCAATTTACAATCTAATTATTATTATATTCAATTGGTCAACATGTGCCCTTTTCTGGATCAAACTGAGTCATTCATGCCCCAATCATCTCTCATTTGGATTATTGCAAAGCACTCTATATGGGGCTATCCTTGAATTTGGAAGCTATTATTAGTCCAGAATGTGGCATCATGGACAGTTCTGAAGACCCGTAGGGTGATTACAGGTCTAATTCGAAGTTAATTTGAGGTAGTTATAAATTTTAAAGCCCTCTATGGCAGGGATCCAGGATATCCAAGGAACTGTCTTCACCCAACCGGATCCTGGCAGAAAAGGCCTACTATGTATCCAATTAGCCAAGGAACTTTGGCTTGTGGAGTTGAGGAGAAGACCCTTTTCTGCCCTGGTTCCTGGAACATCTTACCATTGATGGTGAGATCAGCCCCCTTTGTTCTGACCTTCAGGAAAAGGCTTAAAACCTGGCTAAGCTGAAGGTGATTGGTACCTCTGCTCTGCTCCAAACCTGTGATTTTTATCTAAATTGCACTTAATCCTCTGTAATTTTAATTTGTTTTTATATTTATATAACTTATGTTGTAAGCTGCCCAGAGTTGCCTCGAATGGCAAGATAGGCAGCACATAAATTTCAATAAATAAATATAAAAATCGTAAGTCATTCTTTGTTGATTTTATAAACTGCATTGACTGTGATATATACAGAATCTATAGCACAATATAATCATATTATTGTTATAAATAAATTAGAAATGCTACTACTATGCTCTTGGTCTGACATTGATCACATAGCATCATCCTAAAATCAGAGTTTCCTCTCCCCTTCATTTTCAATCCAATGTGAAATTAGAATCCAGTATTTCAATGGAATGGATTTTTTTAAAAAGTAATCTACAAAATAATAGCAAATTAGAAATAACACACAAATAGCATTAAATTTAAATATTTTCATAATTTATAATGGAGAGTCAGTTTGGTCCAGTGCAGGGCTGTCAAACACCCGGCCCATGGGCCAGATGCATCATGGGCTGGCCATGCCCACTCCTGATTTAGTGAAGAGGAAAAACGTGATGCCGCTGTGACAACGTGAGTTTAACACTCCTGGTCTAAGTGGTTAAGGGATCAGACAATGTTATCTCACCTTCAGCATGAAAGCTGGCTGAGTGAAAAAGAAATCACTCTTTTTCAACCCAACTACCACAGAATTGTTGTTGTGGGAAAAATAGGAAATAGAAGTTGTATTGGATAGGCTCACTGCCTTGAGCAATTTAGAAAAAATAACAAAGGTGGGATTCAAATAAATCAATAATAAATACATTTCAACTAACTAGCTCTACTAGCCAAAAACATTTTTTCCAGTTAAAACATACAGTATTAGAGAATAGATATATACTCCTGCAAGTTGCAGTTGACATATCAACCAAAGCAGATAAAAGACACTCCTGGATTTTATTTCTTCCACAATCAGTGGGAGTCCAAGACACTTTTCAAGCTGTGGAATTGGTCTTTAAAAAGAATGTAACAAAAGCAGGTGGAAGGCGGAGCTTTGTCTCGGTGTTACAGCTGCAATCTCGGGGCTCTGAGATCGCAGCTGATATTTTCGCCCCTGGTCGGTCCTAATGGACCTAAACCATCCCGTAGAGATGGGGATTGTGAAGGGCACAGTCCCAGGATCCCAGAGATAACGCAAAATCTCTGGTTTGATCCGGGAGAAGCCCTTTTGCTGGCAGCGGAAAGGCAGCCTCCAAAGCTGCTGAAGTCGGGACAGCTCCAGAAAGAAAGGGATTTAAATGAGCGTGTATCGGTTGGGTGAGAAATTTCTTTTGTATAGTAAATTGATTGAGACTTGAAAGGACATCCTGAACAAAGAAGAAATCTGTGACTTTATTTTTGTTTGACTGAAACTTGGCTGAGCGGCGTTTAAGTGATGTCAAATTGAGACTTGGATTCTTTCCTTATTTTTTTTTCTGAGGACTTTAATATGATTTTGTAGGTAACCGGATTGAATTTTCTCTTATATATATTTTTATGCTTCTCTTGATTTTTATTTTTATTTTTATTTTCTTTTTAGGATAGAGGCTCCCTTTGATTATCTTTTTTTTCTTCTTGTTTGAGTTTTTTAAAAATATTTTTTTTTCTGGCTGGGGGGGGAAAGAGTAGTAAGAGATGTTGCAACACTGCCAACTAGAGGCTTGAAAATATTTTATTTGAATTGGGGAGAAAAGCACTCCTTTTCAAGGACATTTTAATGTGATAAGATAGAGGGAGAACGCAGTAAAATATTATTACAGGTGCTTTCTTGGACTCTTATCAATATTTCAACACTTGAGGCTTGGCTTTGAAGCTGCTGGAGAAGACAGTCATAATAAGAGCCTTGGATAAGGAAATAAAGTGCAGTGTGCAGTGTGTATATATATATATATATATATATATATATATATATATATATATCTGAAATTCCTACTCGCCAGACTTTTTGTTAATTTTAACTCTAGTATTTTTGCTTTTTATTTTAAAGGGAAAGCCTTAGAGCTCTTTCTTTTTTTTCATGCTTCTTTGCTTCTTCCATCTACCACCTTGTTTTTGGTTTTTTTTTATTATTATTATTATTATTATTTTCTTCTTCTATTTTTTTTTTTTTATGGTGGATTACTTCAATTGGACTAGGGTCTAGAAGAACCTGAAGATCTTTCTTTTTCCTTTTTCCCTTTTTTTTCTTTGGTTTTGGGCTTTTTACTATTGGATTTTTTATTTTTATTTTTTTGGACTATATTTGGTTACTATATTAGCTGGATTGAAAGTCAAAGAGAACCTGAAGCTTTGGAAGCATTAAAATGAGCAGGAAACCAAAATCATTTGGCATTTCTGTTTCTACCTCTGCTTCCCCACCATCTGAAGGACAACATTTAATTCAGACAATGTTGAAGCAAGATAAAGAACAAGAAAAAGTAAATTTACAGACGATTATGCAAGGAATTCAAGATATTAAGATAAAAATAGATGCTATGGATCAAAGAATAGAGAAATCTGATGAAAATATTAAACAAATGATGGGGAAGTATGAGGAGAGATTCCAAAAAATTGAGGAAGAAGAAAAACAAAGAGAGGAGAAGATTGGAAATATTGACACTAGATTAACAGTGGTAGAACAAGAAAAAAATGGGATGTTGAGGTGGGAGATGGAAAGGTCAGAATTTTATCTTAGATTCCAAAATATATAAGAGGAAAAAGGAGAAAATTTGGCTGCGATAATGATAGAAATGCTGGCAGACCTTTTGGAAATTACAGAGGAAAAGATGATGGATGGAGTAGATGAGATATATCGAGTTTATACAAGGTATGCGATGAGAAATAAACTACCAAAGGAAGTTCATATCAGATTTACCAAAAAATCTATCAAAACACAGATATTGCAAGTGGTAAGAGAGAAAACATTGAAATATAAAGGTAAAGAGATTGTGGTTTTAAAACAAATACCTAGAAGAGTGAGAGAGATGAGAAGAGAATACCGATTTCTGACCAAAATACCATTAGAAAATGAAGTGAACTATAGATGGCTGATACCAGAAGGACTAATCTTTACGTGGCAAGAACAGAGACATAGAATTGACTCGATTGAAAAAGCAGAACTTTTCTACGCAGAATTTTTTGGAAGAAGAAAAGAGGAGGCAGAGAAAGAGGTCTCATTAATTGAGTTTCAGGAGGAACAACTGGAGATTGAAAAAGAGAAAGGAGTTGTAGGTGGACAGGTAGACAGTAAAGAACAACGTGAAGTGAGAACTACGAGAGCTGTTAGACCTAAATATAAAGCATAATCATGGAAGAAAAAAAACTGATTGCAATGAATATAAATGGACTTAACTCAGCTGTTAAAAGAAGAAAAACCTTTCATAAATTAGAGAAATTAAAATTTGATATAATTTGCTTACAAGAAGTTCATATTAAAAAACAACATGAGCAATTGTTAGTACAGCCAAAATTAGGGAAAATATTTACTTCTTTGATTCAATGTAAGAAAAGGGGAGTGGTTCTCTACATTAAAGAGGATATCCCAGCAAAACTGATTTACACGGATGAAGATGGAAGAGTATTAATGGTGGAAATAATGGACAATAATAAAAAAATACTCTTGATTGCAATTTATGCTCCGAATGATAAACAAGAAGAGTTTTATAAAAAACTACATATGGAAATAATTAGATTGGACTATGTTAACATAATTATGATGGGAGACTTTAATGGAATTGTGGACAATAAATTGGACTATATAACAACAACAACAAAACAAAATAGAAAGGTTCTCCCTAAATCTTTTTTTAAAATGACAGATGAATTAACTTTAAAAGATATTTGGAGGGAAAGAAACGTTAAAGCTAAACAATATACTTTTTACTCTAATAGACATTTATCATGGTCCAGATTAGATATGATTTGGATCTCAACAGAATTAATATCCATTATTCAAGAAACAAGTATTGAAATGAGTACTTGGGCAGACCATAGTCCAATGACAATTAAATGGAAGGGACAAAAAAAAAAGATCGAGATGGACATTAAACAATACTATTTTAAAGGAGAAAGACTTTATACAATGGATGGAGAAGGAATTGGTTTTTTTCTTTAAAGAAAACAAAAAAGAAGATACTTCAATACAGAATGTTTGGGATACAATGAAGGCATATGCTAGAGGTTTGATAATAGATTATACAAGAAAAAAGAATATTAGGAAAAGACAAACCTCCAAGATCCTGGAAGATGAATATAAAAGACTTGAAAAAGAACTACAGAAAATGCCACAGAAAAAAGATATTAAATTGAAACTGGATATAATTAAGCATAAAATGGAATTAATAGAGAAAGAAGAACTGGCACAGAAAATTAGAAATTCTAAACAGAATTATTTTGAAGACGCAAATAAACCAGGTAGATGGCTAGCATATAAACTGAGAAAGGAGAAGGAATCAAGAAAAATATTGAAACTAATAGATGATCAAGGCCAAGTTTGTTGTGGTAATAAGGAGAAAAAGGAAATTATTCGAGATTTCTATGGGCAACTATATAAACAAGAGAATATTGATGAGGAAAAAATTAAACAGTATTTACAGAATGTTAACTTACCGAAGATACCTAAAGAGACTGAAGAAATGTTAGAAAGCAATATAACAATGATGGAATTAAATGAAGCATTTAAGAGACAAAATAATGGGAAAGCACCAGGTCCAGATGGGCTTCCGGCAGAATTCTATAAAAAATTTCAAGAATCATTGAACATCCCATTGTTAGAAGTTATGAATGAAGTTATGTTAAAGAAGATGACACCCAAAACATGGTCAGAGGCTTATATTACACTGATCCTAAAAGAAGAGGCTGACCCGTTGCAAATTAAGAATTATAGACCTATTTCCTTATTGAATGCAGATTATAAAATCTTTGCTTCAATTTTAGCAGAAAGACTGAAAAAATATTTAAATAATTTTATCCATCCAGATCAAAATGGATTTCTGCCAAAGAGACAAATTAGAGACAATATTAGAGTAATTTTGGATACTTTGGAATATTATGAGGCTCATCCTGAGAAACAAATGGCTTTGATATTCCTAGATGCTCAAAAAGCATTTGACAACGTGAACTGAAGATTTATGTTATTACTATTGGAACAGATGGGTTTTGCCAGAAAATTTATTCAAGCAATAGAAACCATATATAATAAACAGACAGCAAAGGTAATGGTGGAGGGAGAGTTTACAGATCTTATTAATATAAGAAGAGGCACAAGACAAGGATGTCCCCTATCTCCTTTGTTATTCGTATTGACTTTGGAAGTGTTGAATAGAAATATTAGAGATGACAAAAGTATAAAAGGAATGAAAATTAAAAAGGAAGAATTTAAACTACAAGCTTTTGCTGACGATTTAGCTTTTATTCTGGAAGACCCGTTAGAAACCGCTCCAAAATTATTGGAAAAGATAGAGACATATGGTGAGATGGCTGGCTTGAAAATAAATAAAGATAAAACAAAGATTTTGACAAAAAACATGTTATTGAGACAAAGAGAAGAACTGACAGATCTTTTGAAAATCCAAGTTACAAATAAGGTTAAGTATCTGGGGATATATTTGACAGCAAGATGTAGCACATTAAAAGAGAATAATTATATTAAACTCAAACAACAGATAATTACAGATTTGAAGAAATGGGAAAATTTACAATTGTCATTAATAGGGAGAATTTCAACAATTAAGATGAATATTTTACCTAGAATTTTATTTCTCTTTCAAACAATACCAATTAGACTTGGAAAAGACTACTTTGAAGATTTAAATAAAATCATGTTGAAGTTTATATGGCAAGGTAAAAGAGTGAGAATAAAGTTAAAGCTTTTGCAAGATGCTAGAATTAGAGGAGGTTTTGGCCTGCCTAATTGGGAACTGTATTATCAAGCTGCAAGTTTGATGTGGGTCAAAGAATGGATAACATTAAGAAAGCATAGATTGTTGACATTAGAAGGACATGACTTACTGTTGGGCTGGCATGCTTTTTTATGGTACAAGGGAACTAAAACACAGGGGTATTTCAGAAGACATTATATACGGGAGTCTTTGTGGTTAAATTGGGAGAAGATAAAAAAACAATGTTACCTGAAAATTCCAGTTTGGTTATCGACTATTGAAGCATTTTCCTATCCTATGATCTATAAAAAGGAACAAACAGTTAGATATGGGGAACTGTTGGATGAAAAGGGTGGACTTAAATCAATCCAAAACTTAGAGGAACAAGGTATAAGGATGAATTGGTTTTCATATGCGCAAATACACTCAAGATATGTTGAAGATTTTAAAATGGAAGGATTTTATGACAAACAGACTGATTTAGATAAGATATTGATGGGTACTGATGAGAAAGTGATTAAAAAATTATATGGTTATTTATTGGGTATTAAGCTAGAGGAAGAACAAGTTAAAGAAACTATGATTGCTTGGGGGAAGAATTTTGGATATGGGATTGATTTAGAGCAATGGCAAAAATTGTGGTCTCAAAATTATAAAATGACAATGTCAATAGCATATAAAGAAAACTTGTATAAGATGTTTTACAGGTGGCACTTCCCCCCGACAAGAATAGCAAGAATGTTCAAGAACAAATCTGAAAAATGTTGGAAATGTCATCAGATACCTGGCTCATATTATCATATGTGGTGGACTTGTGAGGATGCCAGAAAATATTGGACTAAAATTCACATGTGGTTGGAAAAAATGACAAAGAAACACATAGACTTGAAACCAGAGATCTTTTTATTGGGAATCTTACCTGATATATATAATAAAGACTTGAAATATTTGATTGTAAATGTATTAACAGCGGCTAGGATTGTATTTGCTAAAAATTGGAAGAATGAGAAAATACCATTGCAGGAAGAAATTATTAAGAAAATATTGGAATGTGCTGAGATGAGTAGATTGACATTTGAAATTAGAGAGCAAGAAGATAAACAATTTTATGAAATTTGGGATCTTTTTTATCAATGGTTAGATGATAAAATACAATAATAGAGCATTAGTATTATATCTATGAAGGGTTTTTAGGATTGATTTGTTATGACTATATGATTTGTTATAGAATAAACTGTTTGAAGTATTGTTATCTCACAAAGCATGAATGATTAAAAGTATAGTCAGAAAAAGACTTTATTTTAATTTTTTTTGGTAATATTAGGATATGGATTGACAATATGAGCGGTTATGTAATATAACTGTAATTGAGACTATAAAATGAATGCACAAAACTGATGAACCAACCGACACACCGGAAGTATATATGAGAGTAGATGTTTTTAATGTTTTGTATGTTATGTATGTTTGTAGAAAATTAATAAAATTCTTAAAAAAAAAAAAAAGAATGTAACAAAAGCAAATCCAAAGAGAATAGATCATGCTCTTAATCTGAAAATATTTTTGCCTCAAATATTTATGTTTTAACTATATATTGAAGTCAAACATATTAGTCTAGAGGGATTTTAAGGGATTTAGAAATTAATAGAAATCTTCTATCCTTAAAAAGTGAGGAAATATTTGCAGAATAGAGAGGATGAATTAATTTTGTGATGCTTTTTTGTTTATTACATTTAATTAATGTCAACTATCCAAGTTGCACTGCATGTTAGGTGATAATACAATTTGAAATCATTCAACTGATGTCTATTATTAAGTCAAGTATTATTTAATTAGTTGTTTGAATTTGAATTTTAAAACTGCAGAAAACCAACATTTTTAAAATGACAGGACAAAAATTCTTAACTCTCTCCTGTATCTTTCTTCTGTTAAATAATGTATTTTTCCATAACTGCTGTTGCTCTGAAAATGAATGAATGAACTGTTCTAAATGACAAAAAAAAATTCTTTAAAAAGATACTACACTGTATATAGAAGTTATAAAATATAGTAATAAAATATTACTATAGCTTCTCAATTGTTTCAAGCATAAGTGAACTTATGAATTATGTTTCTAAAATTTGGATATTTGTTTGGCAGCAGCTGCTTAGAGAAAATATGACAAATTTGATGATGCCATCTTGTGGCCCTCACATAAAAAATTGATTGTGCATTACATTTTGTGTCAGGAAAACTATCCCAAGTTTTTTCTTTTAAATGGACAATTTGTTTTACTTGCCCTTTAAAGAACTTAAGTTGCACTTCTCAAACAAATCCATAAATTCCAAAGCAACTAATTTTAAGTATTTCTGAATTTATCAAATTTAAATTTAAAATTGTAATCAAAGAAAAATATATACAAATAAATATACGCAGGCAAAAACAGTAGACAACTATATGCATAAAATTGCATATAGGATCTGCAAATACACGTATACATATATAGTAAAATTGTAATGAAGCAAACTGTGAACTAAAAACAACAAAATATTCATTTTGATCGTTACACAGTGTTTCCATTTAATGAATATATTGAAGGCATATTGCAATTAATTTTTCCTTTCCATTTTAATTTTAAAAATTGACTGAATTCAAAATATTATACTTATATCTTTTTAGAAGAATGTAAGACAGTGGTGGGATTCAATTTTTTTTCTACTGGTTCCGTGGGTGTGGCTTGGTGGGCATGGCGGGGGAAGGATACTGTAAAATCTCCAGGTGGTATTTGCTGGTTCTCCAAACTACTCAAAATTTCTGCTACCTGTTCTCCAGAACTGGTCAGAACCTGTTGAATATCACCTCTGATGTAAGACCTGCTTCTATTTAAAAAAAATGCCACTTTTTAAATAAGATGATGAAGCGACTGATAATATTGTCACCCAGTTGCTTATTTACTAAAATTCTTCCTTGCAGACATTGCCGGGCATATTGATAACTGTTACTTGATTGTTAGATCAATGCTCCTTACCTGAGTGTCACATGTGGAAATATTTGTCAGATAAAGTAATTATTTCTTGAAAAATGTACTACCAAGAGAAAGGAATTAACAGTTGCTTATTTTTCATTTGATCTATTTGCTTGCTTCTTACCTATTTAAATAAATAAGCATTATCTCAGTATTTTCCAAATGAATATGAAACAAAAAGAGAGGTCTTTCCTGCTCTTGTTATCAAATATCTTCTTTTAATGGAACTTGAAATTTTCCATATGCAAAGAACATGTTTTCAGCTGACTTCATTATAGGAAGTGAAGCAGTGGTGGGATTCAAATATTTTTACTACTGGTTCTGTGGGCATGGCTTGGTGGGTATGGCAGGGGAAGAATACTGTAAAATCTCCAGTCAGTGGTATTTGCCGGTTCTCTGAACTACTCAAAATTTCCTCTATCAGTTCTCCAGAACTGGTGAGAACCTGCTGAATACCACATCTGAAGTGAAGCAATTGTGCTTTTCTCATGAAACTTACTACATACTTGAAAACCTGCAGCAAAATCATTTGTTAATCTGCTTCTGCACTTACCAACTTGTCTTTCTTCTATTAATGTTTTCATATCTATACATGTCAAATAAAAATGTTTTGCCTTAACAGTTTCAATAAACAGTTTGTCTACAGATTGAAGGATATTTTCAACAGTATTGCTGAATGGTAAGAAATTGATATTTTATTACAAATAGGTTCACTTTAGTATAATGGAAGCTATATATCTAAAGCCTTAATGCTATGATTATACTGTACTAACAGAATAAATAAAAGTCCTTTTTTAGTAATTAGTAAATAATAATCACATGTATAGCATGTGTTTCAATATATTTTAGAATAATTGAGTCAGGCTGCCATTAGTTTAATTAAGCTTTTTACACCTTGATTAGACAGCCAGTTTAATGACATCTTCCACACTTTGAGCTGTGAAGTGTGGCTTATTTTGAATTCTGTAATAAGAAAATGTAAATCTGATGAACATCTTCTAGACACATGTAAAAAAGAAAACAACACTATTAATTCACAGTGATGGAGAGAAAAAGAAAAAAGAATAAACAGATGATTATTGTTTTTGCATGAATTACATTTGTATAAAATGATGATTTGCCTCTGGATAAATAATGGGTAAAAATATTCAAACCAGATACAACCTTTAAATCAAAACTTGTGTAGCAGAGATGGTATTCTGTAGGTTCTCCCTAGTTCTGGAGAACCGGTAGCGGAAATTCTGAGTATTTCAGAGAAATACTGGCAAATACCACTTCTGATTGACCCTGCCCTATCTATTCTCTACCTCCCAAATCCCAGCTGATTGGCTGGGGTTTCTTTTGTTGCTCTATAAGAAAAACAGAGCTGGAAAGCAGGTTAGTGGGGTGGGGAGAGAATGGGGATTTTTGAGTATCTTTCCCCTGTCACACTCACCAAGACATGCCCACAGAACCAGTAGTAAAATTTTTTGAATCCCACCAATGTTGTGCTTCAGTTTGTAAATTAAGTAGCTATCAGTCTTTGCATTGGAACTGAATGCTCATAATATATTTAGCATAGCAACACCTTTTACAAGATCTACAAACCACAATTGCCCTCACTTAACCTGGCTTTCTTCCCATTAAAGTATGATAAGTTAAGGTTTGCATATATCAGCAGATAGAGCAATACATAAAAACCTTATGAGACCGTTGTTAAAATGCAGAAGAGCACAAACTTTTATATACGGGTAACCAAAGGCCTCTTAGACTGCAATTTGCCTGTCTGCAGATAGAGTAGGTAGCCGGAATAAAGCCTTTCTATATACAGCTAGTCCTGGGCTTGTGATCATAATGGAGCCTGCACATCACAGTGTTAAATTGTGATCCACCCTGACCTGATTTTACAATCTTTTTTGCAATGGTTGTTAAGCAAATGTCAAGACTTCAGTGAACTAATGATTCTTTATGGGCCAAAACACTGAAATAAATGCTGAGTTCTGGAAAAACTGTCATAGAACAAGGTCACATGCTGCAAATGACTACATATACCAGCCAGTTGTAAAATACCCTACATGAGGTCATCTGATAATGGGGTCTGGAAGGGACTGTCAGAACTTCAGAACCAAATCATTAGTACCCCCAGATAAATGCAAAGTGATTGCAAAGTGACCATTCATAAGCTGAGTACGAACTGTTAATGTTCATTATGAATGTTAGCTTGCTTTCTGTTAATCTGCTGATAATAATTACTTTAGGTGATCCTTAACATATGAGCACAATTGAGACTGGTACATCAGCAAGGCAGTTGTAATCATGTCCTATTTTACAACCTTTCCTGCAGTCATGAAGGAAATAACCAGAGTTGTTAAATGAACCACATGATGCTTGAGTGAATCCAGTTTTTATATTTAATATGTTTTTAATCCAGCATTGACTTTGCTTGTTGGAAACTGGAGGGAAAGTAGTAAAAAATGATCATATAATTATAGGACACTGCAAAAATAACGCCAAGTGTCCAAATTTTGATTGTATGATTGTTGGGACACTATGATGGTTTTAAGTGTAAGGACCAATTATAAGTCACTTTTTTCAGCTTGGCTGGAACTTTGAATGGTTATAAATCAAGGACTTGACTATATGTAAGAGGCCACAAATGGAATAAGAGTGAAACTAACTCTTTTCACGGTAAGCCATGAAAAATTAGTTGTTCTTTCAATGTAGATGTTTTTCTTATTTTTATTGTTGCATCTTCATATTAGAAATAAATTAAAACACAAGTGCTTTATACAAGAAGTAAAATTGTATTCTCCATATAGCTTATGCTATGATGTAACAATGGAAATAGACACACCATGAAAATTAATCCACCAGTGAAACGACATCTGGTAGAACAGTAGGTTTCTCTGTTTCTTTCAGGCTGTTCTCTTTGTTTTTACACCCAGAAAAAACATGCTTTGGGTTTTGGACACCTTCTGGAACAGATTTTATAGAGTATAATAAGCATCAGGAAAAGATACAATTTTCTGTCTGAGTAGAATCTACTTACATATTATGAAATATGGTTTGGTATAATCAAGAACTGTGTTGCCAATTTATATAAAATAGATTGACCATGCAAATATGATGTGGTTCAGGACAAAGGAACATTTTTTTTTCTATCCTGACCACATTGTTTAAAGATAGTTTCAGAGAAATTCATTCAAGCCCTTTCAAGAATTCAAAAAAGTTTTGTTAGTTTCATTGCTGCTACCAGCTGAATAATTAAAGTATTTCATTCAAAAAAATGTGGCACTCATTAGTCTAATTTCAAATCTAGAAAAAAATAATGAAGTTTAAAAAGAAAAGCTCACCAACCACAAATGAATAGCTTAAGGCAAAGAGTATACATTTAAGAGGATTTGATTTCTAAACTTTGAAATGTCACTGACTTCTCTGATGCTCTTTAATTGGCCTCATGTTTCTGAAACAAATCTAAGAATTATTGACCATTATCTATTAATTATTTCATTTATTCATTCTAGTGAGAATAATCCTATAAAGCAGCTCTCATGTTTTGTTCCAATTTCTCAGGTAGCTAAGAATTTGATATTCTTAGAAGTATTTAATCTTCAAACAAGAATTTAAGACCTTAAGTATTTAAGAGGAAGAGAATCTCTTCTTATTGAATAAAGTCTTCACTTGCTTCCCCACCTGAATTTTTTATACAAGGTTAAATATCAGGTTTTGATGCTTTAACTTCAGCTTTAATGAGTGGATTCCTTAAATATGTGGGAACATTTTTCCTAGCTCATAGAGAAGTCCATACAAGTTAGCCTATTAGTGAATGGTTGAAGAGTGTCATATTTACACAAAATCCAAAGCCTTTTTCATAAATTTCCAAATGGTCCAAATCTGACTTTCGAAAATGAGACTTTCGAAAACTCAAAAAGAGCAGATAAGTTAGTCACATCACTTGGCCATTTCATATTAGATTCTTACAAAACAATTCAGCTCAAGAAGTCTTCCCAAAAATCTATTTTATTTCAAGATTATACCAATTCAATCATTCTGGAAATGAACTAGAAGATTTTTTTCCCCAGTATTAGGCCTAGAACAGAAACTGAAAATTTAACTCTGAATTGGCATGATCTGGAAGAAAAAATTGAACATTAAGCACAAACTTCCATTTCTGGAGATAATACATATGTAAATCTCTGTTTCATTTTTATTTTGTCATTGTGTATTTGTTCTCCAGACTACAGTGATATCTTATAGATTAAGTTTCCTAAGCAAAACTTTATTCATATACCATTTTATTTTGAGATAAAAGGAATTTTAATAAATTAGGATTACTTATGGAGCTTTTATATTACATATGTGGTTATATATATGTCAGTTAGTGTTCAATTCAACAATTTTTTTTTCATTTATTTTGGCCCATGTCACTTTTATACTTATTTATTTATAAGCTTGTTCTTCCTTTTTCTACTTTAAGTTTCCTAAAGATAAAACTTGAAATCAAATTACACACAGACACAGACACACATAGATACACATACACACACAAACAAAATACCAATATAAAAATATGCAGAATAAAATAGGAAAGTTAATCTAAAATAATGGTATATCTTCCAAAATGGCAGACACAATCATGTCAACCTATGCTGGCTAAATCTCCAATTGTAGAGCTATCTGGGTATATACATTTCCAAATCTATATGTCATCACAAATATGAGGCACTTTAAACTAGTTTATATAGTAGTACATGGTCTATAATCATAATGTATTCTTTGTATGATTTAACAGGGATTCATGGTTCATAATCTAAACCCTTAGCCACAGGAGTGGGATTCAAAATTTTTAACAACTGTTTCTGTGGGCATGGCTTCGGTGGTGGGCATGGCTTGGTGGTCATGTGACTGGGTGTCCATGGCTTGGTAGTCATGTTATTGGATGGGTGTGGCCAACTCAATATTCACATCGAGGCACTCATCTCCCTGCCTGGCCTCTCATGACTGGGAGGATGCTGCAACAGTCGAAAGTATGAAAAATGGTCATAAGTCACTTTTTTCAGTGCCATTGTAACTTTGAATGGTCATTCCACACAAGCAAAGTACAATCAAAGGAGGGGGAAAAACTCCAGAGAAGTTTCTGAGACAGGAAGTCTAATCCTGCCAAGAATCTAATAAGGGTTAACGGAGAGGCAGTTTCTGTAAGCAACACCAGAATATTTCCTTCCTGCCTTACTTACAGGATTAGGCCAGTAATTTCTTCTAACAACCCTTTCTCTGAACTGCTTAGAATGTTAACAACCGGTTCTAGTGAATAGGTGCGAACTGCTAAAATCCCACCTCTGCTTAGCCATTATATAGTACACATTTGAATGAAGCAGCTCTTTAATCAAATAAAAATTTTAAAATGAAGTGCTTATGAGGATGTTATGAATTATAATTTAATAGAATAGGATTTACAATGAAAAAAATGGCACTAGCAATAGCACTTAAACTTATAGACCACAGTGCTTGTCATCACCCTGTTGGACCTCAGTTCAAGGAACGAGGAAGAAGAGGAGGAGAAAAAGGAATCGGGACCATCTGACAGGGATGTCACGTCTGCTCTGGAACATCCAGAATCCAGGGGCTGAGGACAATGCTGTCCCAAGCCCCTCCAGCACTGGGAGAAGTGGTCAACTGGATGGGAAGCTGCCTGCTTTCATGAATGCAAGGGAAGATCAACTGCAGACAGGCAGCAGCAATGATAGACATGTTCCCTCTGAATAGTTGGGTAACAGCTGCCTCCCTCATCCAATCAATGAGTTCAGAGGAAAGCTCAAAGGAGGTTTGCAAGGCTGCTCTTGAGGAGGCTACCCTATTCCTCACCAGAAACACGTGGCTCGGGCTGATTTAACCAGAGGTCAGGGGAGGGTGCATTCGAGGAACAACTATTTGTCTTGGCACTCACTCTCCAGATTTTTGGAAACGTTGACTCATGTTTTAGCCTCTGGATTTGCATACCTTTTTTTGCGGACTCCAGCTCTGGATTGTGCTGACAAACATCTGCACTGGCTTTCTGAACTTTGACTTTTGTTCTGTTTGAGGACTTGGTTCTGGTGACTATTGGACCCAGTTAGTGTGACTGGGTAACACTGACTGTTCATGGTGGTTTTGTGGGGAAAAGAGGAGTGGAGCTTTACTCCTGGAAGGCCATCTGTTTAGCAGTGCAATAAACAACTTTATTGGTGCCTGCGTCTGCCTATGTGACTTGGGTTAGAACAGTGATTTACAGCACTTTCTGGGTGGTTCACAATGTAAGCATACTGCTTCCAACAATCTGGCTCCTTATTTTACCAACCTCAAAAGGAAGGGAAGCTGATTTAAACATGAGCCCATCAGGATGAAACTGCAGGCTGTGGGCAGAGTTAGATTGCAATACTGCAATTCTAACCACTATGCCAATAGGGCCATTAGGCCACCAAGGCTATTTCTTCTAGAAAGAAGAAAAGAAAAATATACACATATAAACACACAGATAAGAATATCAAAAGTATTTCTATAGAATATCATGAAAGTCTAGACAAAATAGTAAAACACACAGTCACCATACTGACAACAAATGCTGTCCAGGCCATGGTTTTCTGTCTTGTAAAATATAAAATACGGACCATCAGAAAAGCTAAATAAATTAAATTGTAGTGCTTGAGAACATTGGACCCTGAACCCAAAATTTTTCAATATTAGATGAGGTAAAGCTAAAGTGCTCAGTAGAAACACTAATAACGAACCTTAAATATTCTGGACACTAATGTGAAAGCAGGATCACTGGAGAAGATCATGACTCTTGGAAATTTTGAAAATGATTGTGAGAAAACAGGGTGGCTATATACTATCAAGAAGCCACAGGCATTAGCTTACAACAGGGGTGTCAAACTTGCGGCATCATGTGACGTATCACAACTTTTTCCCCTTTTGCTAAACTGTACGTGAGCATGGCCAGTGCATGATGCATCCAGTCCGTGGACTTGACAGCCCTGGCTTACAAGGACTCAAAGCAGCTGACAAAGCAGACAGTTTAGGCAAATTTATGTTCATCTGTTCATATAGAGTTGAAAACAACTGGACAAAACAGTATTGTGCTTCAAGCTAGGCTGCAAAAAATGCATGACAGTGGTAAATAATCCCTTGTATAAAATTATATGCTGCTTTATCTTCAAACATTTTTCAGTAATCATGGTAGAGTCTGATAAATTGGTGACCATGTAATTTTTATGGGGATTAAGAGAACAATAATCTACATTATTTAAAATATAATATGATGTATCATTTCTGAGCTATAGTACATATTCACATGCATATAATTCCCTTTTCACTGACATTGTAATTCGTATAAGCACACTCGCTTAAATATATTTGGGTCAGAGTCACCTCACTTATCATATGACTTTTAGTTTCCCTGTGATGACATGAACAACATTTAAACACATCCTATTTTAATCTGAACATTTCTTCACTTAGCATAAATTAGTATACCAGATGTCACCTTTTAATTAACACATTGGAACTTGGAAGCTGTAGATTTCTCTGGTAACAAACTTTTCATCACAATAACATCTGTGATTTATGCTTCCAACTTGTATGCAATGTATTTACATAATCTTTTTGATTTAAGCAAAGATAATATATTCTTCTTATCGTTCTATAGGACTGATTCCCAAGAGGATAGTTAAAACCCAATCAATGCTTGGCTTAAAGCTTCCTATTTTGATGCCAGTGATTATAAGGCTCTGCCATCAAAGCGTATGGTTTTGGCAGGATAGTGAAAAAAATTGTATCAAATCTTCTTTTAGCTTGTACCATGAAAAAAGAAAAAAAAGAAAGCAAAGAATGAACGAAAGAAAAAAAGGTTGTTTTGAAAACAGAAGATGTAGAAACAACTTAATTTTAAGTCTTCAAATATATGCATTTGTTCAGCAGTAAAACAATTCCTCAGAGTGCAGACTATTGACATTATAGTGCTTTGTAAAATCCTGCTGCTATTTTTGCTCAGAAGTCTGTGCTAGCTTTCTTGAGCCCACACTAAGCACATGGAGTCTGCACAATGCAGCTATAATTATGACCCACAGCAGGTATAGGGTTTGGTTCTTTCCAGGTGCTGTTTTAAAAAGATTGGCAATCAGCATTCCTTGATTTGCATACTACTACGTTGTATAAAAAGAAAAGGGAATGTTCCCTTAAAACTTTCATTATATCCCTTTGAACACGCACATATACACAACTTAGCTACAATGCATGTGTTCTTAAAGAAAATGAAAGGACATAAAAAGGCCTTTTTAGTGCAGATAGAAGATTCATCTGCTCGGCCAGCTTTCAAGCAGCAGCCAGGAAATCCAAATAAGAACATAACCATCAGTTTCCCTTGCTGGAAGTCTTCAGCATGTGGCATGAATTACAAAAATACTGCATTGTGGAAACATACTGTGTTTGAACTTGGTATATTTTGCTATTATGTCTAGCAGTTATTAATAACCCTATTCTTTGTGATTGTAAAAAAGTTTTGCATTTATTTTAACTCAGTAAGCTACTACTTTTTGTGACAGCATTTCTAAACATTATATTATGCACGAACTTATACTTTTGCTCCAATACCAGAATCTGTTGAATAGTTTCATATCTTTCTAATCCTTTTGAACTTTATTTTGAAAAAGTCAATGACAACACTTTCTCAACTCCTCCACCACCATGACAGGAAGTAAAATGCAACTTGAATTGGAGCTTAAATCAATGTTGCTAAGTAGACTATATAAAGAATCCTGTGATCCTTTTTTATACAAAATATTAGACTGGAAAAATATTCACTATTTAATATGTACTAACTAAACATCAGGTAAATACAAGACAAAGAGTTCTCAATATTCAGTAAATGAAACAAAGATCATTCTCAAATGTTTCAAGAAAAATGCAGTGGGAGATTTATTAGATTTAGTACTAAACAGGCCATTTATTCTGTTGTATGTATCAAACCTCAGTATTTGCACAATTCTTGGCACCTTGTAAAGACATTTATTTTCAAGCTTTTATTTTCATCTGAAAGACCATTAAACAGAATGTTAAAGCAGTGTTGCATAGTTTGAAGTCCATAAAAATTAATTATGTGATTATAGGAAGGTAACAATCTGATTAGTAAAAATAAAGAGAATTTGACATGAATTGAAGTCATAATTTGCCTCTTGAAAATTACACTGAATTATGTGTTGATACTGTATTCCCTTATTTATTTTCTTTTTTTAAATAAGACTCCACCCTGGAGCAGCAATCAAATTCTATGCTTTGGAGGTTGGATAGGGTGACTGGAGTATCATTTCACAAAACATTTCAGATGATACTATATTTAGTTGAAAGCCCCAAATATATCTTCCCAAAATTACTTGTTTGATAGGAAAAAAAAAAGATTATGCACAACACAAAAGTATTTTATATTGCCCTGCTTTTCTACCTGAATGTAAGGGGCAGAGGGACTACTTGAGTCAGGACAGCGGTGAAAATATCTTTGTTAAAGTTGAAATTCAGGAAGGGCGGAGCTGGTGTCGCGATGATACGGCATGCGATCTTGGAGGTCCGAGATCTCTGCCAATATCTTTGCTTCTGGACAGTCCAATTGGATCTAAACTGTCCTGAAGAGATGGCGATCATAAAGAGCACGTCATGTCAATCCCAGGGATACCGCAAAGTCACTGGTAGATCCTCTTTTTGCCAGTGGCAAAGAGGCAACCATTAAAGCTGCTGAAGTTGGGACAGCTCCAAGATGGAAGGGAACAGAAAGAGAGAGTGTGCCAATTTGGTGAGAACCTTTTTTTTTAATTTTATTTTAAGACTTGAAAGGACACCCTAAACAAAAGAAAGAATCTGTAAAAGTTTGACAGAAGTGATTAAGCGGCGATTTTAAACAAGGATGTTAAAGTATTTTTTTTTTCATTGTTGGATTTTTATATATGATTTTATATTTTGAAACTGGACTGATTTCTTTTTCTCCTTGTAATTTATTCTTTTCTCCTTTTTGATTCTATATCATGTTAAAGGCCATGTCACACTGAACCAACGAATGCAAAGAGGATGTAAAACAGAGAAAAAAGCTTGCCATCCGTTGGAAAACACAATGTACTCACTGCCTCCGTTTTGCTTCCTCTCTATCCATCCAGCATCCATTTATTGATGTTTCATCCGCTCCAAAAGTTTTGGGCTGCCCAAAACTTTTACGCGGAAAATGTATCCAGTTCGTCCATTCTGCATCCACTACGTATCCGCTAGGCATCCGTTACGCATCCGTTACGCATCCGCTATATCCTCTAGCCATCCGCTATGCATCCGTTATGCATCCGCTATATCTGCTAGGCATCCGCTGCGCATCCATGCAACTTGCATCCGCTCGGACGCAGGGAGGAAGCGGAACGGACACGGAATGGATGCAGAACAGATGCAGAATGGATGCCAAGTGGAAACAAAGCGTTTAAAATGGAAAAAACATTCGCACAGGGGACCTATCTCGGATATTAAGGATGTCTAGAGGATGCCTAGAGGATGCCTAGAGGATGCCTAGAGGATGCCCAGTGGAAAACCTATATTTCCTATAAAAAGGGGGAGCAACTCATCTGCATCTCACTTTCAGAACAGCAGCCCAGCGGTGCAGACCTCTGCAGCCTTCATCTGGCTCTTCCTCTTCCACAGCATCCAGTCATGTCCACCGTGGATTGTAACAAAGTCCTTTCGGCAGCCACCATCGTTCTGCAACAGTGCGAAGCCATCTGCAGGCTCTGTGAACTCTACTGCGAGAAGAAAAAGAGGCAGCCAAAAAGAGTCTGGGTCCGAAGATGGTTTGCCAGAAGAGGAGAGGACGGACTGTACAACAAGCTGATGGTGGAGCTCAGGAACAAAGACACTCGGGCATTCCAGAACTTCATGAGGATGCCTCCAGCCATGTTTGACGAAGTTGTGAAGAGGCTGACACCCAGGTTGACTAAGCAGAGCACCAGCTTCCGGCCCAGCCTGGAACCTGGGCTCAAGGTGGCACTAACTCTGCGCCACCTGGCCTCAGGGACCACCTACAGGAGCATGCAGTATGGCTGGAGGGTGCTATCCAACACCATCAGCATTGTGGTGAGAAGTGGTGCAGGCCATCATCGAAGAATACAAGGAGGAGCTCCTCCAGTACCCCTCCACTGAAGAAGGCTGGAAGAAAGTTGCACAACAGTGGTATCAGAAGTGGAACTTCCCACACACCGTTGGAGCCATAGATGGCAAGCACGTGGCCTGCAAAGCTCCAACCAAGTCGGGGTCCACTTATTTCAACTCCAAGGGCTTCTTCAGCATCATCCTCTTCGCCATGGTCGATGGTGACTACACATTCATGTACATCGATGCTTCAGGCAACGGCTCATCTTCAGATGCCCAGGTATACAACGCCAGTCACCTCAAGGAGGAGCTGGAACACAACCTTATTGTGGGCTTCCCAGATCCAAAACCCCTGCCCAATGACACACAAGATGTGCCCTACTTCATCGTGGGGGATGACGCCTTCTCCCTCACAACCTACCTCATGAAGCCCTACACCTCCAGATGCCTCACCCGAGAAGAGAGGATCTTCAACTACAGGCTGTCCAGGGCAAGGCAGGTGGTGGAGAACGCCTATGGCATCCTGGCCAACAGGTTCCAGGTACTTCTCACCACCATGCAGCATTGCCCAGAGACCATGAGGAGGATCATGGAAGCTTGCTGCATCCTGCACAATCTCATGCGCACCCGCTACCCAGTCTTGCAGAACAGGCTTGTGGACCTCTAACAAGGCAATGGGGACATGGAGCCTGGGGAATGGAGGCAAGGGCAAAACCTGATCGACACTGAGGATGTGCAAGGCCCCAACAGAGCCTCACATGAAGCGAAGAAGCAGCACAACCTCCTGAGACAATGGTACAACTCCCCAGCTGGAGCAGTGGAGTGGCAAGACAGGATGGTAGATGCTTAATGGATGCTTCCTTCAGCCTGTCTCATCACACGGATGAGATTGGGCCATATGTTTGGTTGTCCTACAATGAACAGGGCGTTTAATAAAGAGTTGTGTTTATGTTGACATGTGTGGATAATTATTACATTATTATTGACAATAAAAGGCCATAGGTGTGGCACCTGGGAGGGTGGACCATACAGTCCCACTATGCTTGCACTGGAGGTTTATCTATCCCACTGCTATCCTAACCCATCCCATAGCTATTACCCATCCCACAGGTATCCTAACCCATCCCAAAGCTATCCTTACCCATCCCACAAGCATGCAAAGGCTTAAACCATTTCTAAAAGTTTCCACCAAGACTTTATTAAAAAAAAGAAATGAAGCAAGTTTGTGAATCATAAATAGACTTTATTAACACAAGCTATGTTGTTTATTAACAACAAGCTAACAAACAAAAATGAGTCTCTGGAACTCCTCTTGGTCGCTCAGTCTCAGGGGTAAAGGGTCCAGGTGCTGTGGAGGTGGCTGGTGCTGGAGTGCTTGTCATCAGCTCCTCCAGAAGCAGAAGCAGCAGAAGTCCCAGCCCCAGAAGAGCGAGCCCATGCTGCAGAATCCCCAGCAGAACCAGAGTGAGGGCCAGGGGGTGGGATGGTAGCCCTGTCCCTCTTGCAAGGGCTGGCAGAAGATGACTGAGGCTTGCTGTGCTTCCGCATGGTTGTGGGGTTGCTGGCTGGCAGGGAGGCTGGCAGGAACCAAGGCTGACAGGAAGGCTGGCAGGGAGGCAGGCACCAAGGCTGGCAGGAAGGCTGGCAGGAAGGCTGGCAAGCAGGCAGGCACCAAGGCTGGCAGGAAGGCTTGCACCAAGGCTGGCAGGAAGTCTGGCACCAAGGCTGGCAGGCAGGCAGACAGGCAGGCAGGCACCAAGGCTTGCAGGCAGACATGAACCAAGGCTGGCAGGAAGGCTGGCAAGAAGGCTGGCAGCAAGGCTGGCACCAAGCCTTGCAGGCAGACATGCAGGCACGGCAGGCAAGGCAGCCAATCCGTCTGGCAGCAGGTCTTTCCTCTGAATGGCGACCTGCTTCCGAGCTGCTTCCCTTATATCCATGGGGCTGATGCAATGCATCCTCCCCGCATGCGCAATTAACGCCAGGCATCCATTAGGCTTCCGCTGTGCATCCGCTGTGCATCCGCTTCATCCCTTCCGTATCTGCTTTGCTGAGCCCCCCCGGAAGCCTAGCGGATGTGCCATCCGCTCCCATCCGCTTCCATCCACTGGGCTTCCATTCCACATCCGCTTTGCATCCGCCCTGCGTCCTCCCCGCGTCCGTGTTATCCGCTCCGGTAATGCAAATTTTTGCCCCTTTTGAGAGCGGATAGCAATGGAAGGAACATTTTGCTCGTCCGTTGTGGCCTTTTTACATCCGTTGGGCAGTGTGACATGGGCTTAAGCTAGAGATTCCTTTTTAGTTATTTTTTAAATACTTTTTTTCTTTTTTAGTTAATCCTTATTATATTTTGCCTGGAAAAGGAGAGGGGGAAAGTGAAAGCTGAAGAAACTTTGTAACACTGCCAACTAGAGGCTTGGAAGTATTCTGTTTTTTCTTTACCAGACAAAGCTGAGAAAGAATTGAGACTTTGTTTCAAGGACATTGCCTGTTGATAAGATAGAGGGAAGAGCACAGGAGAGTCTTATTGCAGGTGCTCTTCTGGGTTTCCATCAACAGCTGGAGTCTGGTGCTGAAACTTTGGAAAAGAAAAGGTGATAAGTTTTTGGAGAAGAGAGAAGAAAACTATTATAAGAGCCTTGGATAATTAAACAAAGTGCAGTGCACTCTTTATTTTTTTCTAAGTTGTGCTATTCCCCCCTCATCAGTTTATCTTTTTTTTTTTCCTGGTAATAGATATTTGGACTTTTGGCTTTTTGGAACTTGGCTTTCTGGAATTTATCTACTTTGCATATTGGTTTCTTTTGGTCCATTTTTATGTATCTTTTTATATCTGTGATCTCTTAATTGGATGAAGGTGCTGAGGAACCTGAAGAATTTTTTCCTTTCTTTTTTCTTTTTAGCCTTTTTTTTTCACCTTTTTGCCTTCTTTGGGACTTTTCTTTTTCTCGTATTTGTTTATGAGGCCCTTATGCTCTTTTTATTGTCATCTAACTAATCGATTGGATTAAGGCATACAAGAGCCTGAAGAAATCTTTTTTCCCCCCTTTTTTGCTTTTTAATTATTACTATTTGTTTTTTTTTTCTTTTTCCCCACTATTTTTACTTGGAATTGTAGCTGGTTATTTTACAACTGGATTAAGGTCTAGAAGATTTTGAAGATTTTGAATTTTTCAAAATGAGTAGGAAGTTAACAACTCCTGATTCTTCAACTTCTGCTTCCTCCTCTCCACCATCTGGAGGACAACGCTCAATATAGATAATGTTAAGGAAAAAAAAAAAAGAAAAAAGAAAAAGTGACCCTGCAGATGATTATGCAAGGAATTCAAAATATTCAAACAACATCAGAGAACATTGAATATTGAAAAGAGAACAGGGAACATTGAACAAAGAACAGGGAACATTGAACAAAGAATAGAGACCATTGAACAAAGAAGAGGGAAAACTGATGAAAAAGTGGAGAACATCCAACAATTGATGATGAAGTATGATGAGAGTCTCCAAGAAATTGAAGAAGGTAAACAAAGAGATAACAGATTAACTGTGGTTGAACAAGATGAAACTGGTATGCTGAGATGGGAGATGGACAGATCAGAATTTTATCTTAGATTTCAAAATATAGAGGAAGAAAAAGGACAAAACTTAGCTGAGATAATGACAGAAATTTTGGTGAAAGCTTTGGAAATAACTCGAGAGAAGAGGATGGATGGAATAAATGAGGTTTATTGAGTCTTTACAAGATATGTGATGAGAAATAGTTTACCAAGGGAAGTTCACATCAGATTTACAAAGAAAGCCATTAAAATGCAAATTCTGCATGTGGCGAGAGAGAAAACATTGAAATACAAGGATAAGGAGATTGTGGTCTTCAAACAAGTACTCAGAAGAGTGAGAGAGATGAGAAGAGAGTATCAATTCTTAACCAAATTGTTACTTAAAAAGGAGGTGAATTATAGATGGCTGATTAATGTTCACATGGCAAGAAAAGAGTTGTAGAATAGACTCAATTGAGAAAGCTGAATCATTTTACGCAGATTTTTTTAAAGAGGAGAAAGAGGCAGAAAAAGAAATTTCACTAATTGAATTCCAAGAGGACTACCAAATGACGACTGGAAAAGAAGAAGGTGCAATAGGTGGAAAGGAGGAAGCCAAGGAACAACGTGAACTAAGATCAATGAGAGCTATTAAACCTAACTACAAAATTTAACCATGGGAGAAAAAAAATTAATCACAATTAAGATAAATGGAGTTAATTCAGCTGTTAAAAGAAGGATTTTTTTTTTCATAAATTAGAGAAATTAAAATTTGACATAATTTGTCTACAAAAAGTACACATCAAAAAACAACATGAACAATTGGTGAGACAGCCAAAATTAAGGAAAATATTTACCTCTTTGACACAATGCAAGAAAAAAGGAGTGGTCTTGTATATTAAAGATATTATCCCAACTAAATTGATATATACTGATGATGATGGAAGAATACTAATGGTGGAAATAATAGACAATAATATAAAAAAACCTCCTGATTGCAATTTATGCCCTGAATAATAATCAAGAAGAATTTTACAAAAAATTACACATGAAAACAACTGGACTATGCCAATACAGTTTTGATGGGAGATTTTAATGGAATTGTAGATAATAAACTGGATTATACAGCACAGAAAACAGCAAAGCAAAACAGAAAGACTCTCCCTAAATCTTTTTTTTTTTTATGGTGGATGAAATAAAAGACACATGGAGAGAAAGAAATGCGAAAATTAAACAATAAATTTTCTATTCTATTCAAATTCATCATGGTCCAGAATAGATATCACATGGATGTCAACAGAATTGTTAACTAATATTCAAGAAGTAAACATTGAAACAAGTACTTGGGCAGACCACAATCCAATGACAATTAAATGGAAAGTACAAAGAAGATCAAGATGGACGTTAAATAATATTATACTAAAAGAAAAAGACTTCATACAGAGGATGGAGAAAGAACTGGCTCTTTTCTTTAAAGAAAACAAAAAAGAAGATTCATCAATGCAGAACGTATGGGATACAGTGAAGGCATATGCCATTGGCTTGATAATAAACTATAAAAGGAAAAGAAATACCATGAAATGATTAGCCTCTTAGGCATTCGAGGATGAGTATAAAGGACTTGAAAAAGAGCTACAGAAAATGCCACAGAAAAAGGACATTAAGTTAAAAATGGATATAATTAAACATAAAATGGGTCTAGCACAGAAAATTAGAGGTGCTAAACAGAACTATTTTGAAGATGCAAATAAACCAGGTAGATGGTTAGCATATAAATTGAGAAAGGAAAAAGAATCAAGGAAAATATTGCAATTAATAGATGATCAAGGCCAAGAGAAGAAGGAAATCATTCGAGGCTATTATGGGAAACTATACACACAAGGAAATATTGATGAGGAAAGAGTCAAACAGTACCTACAGAATGCTAATTTACCCCAGATACCTAAAGAGATTGAAACAATGTTAGAAAGCAATATAACGATGATGGAGTTAACTGAAGCACTTAAAGCCCATGTCACACTGGCTAATGGATGCAAAAAGGACACAGTGGACGAGCAAAATGTTCCATCCATTGTTATCCGCTCTTAAAAGGGGCAAAAATTTGCATAACCGGAGCGGATAACACGGACGTGGGGAGGACGCAGGGCATATGCAAAGCGGATGCGGAACGGAAGCCCAGCAGATGGAAGCGGATGGCGCAAATGCAGGGCTTCCGGGGGGCCTCAGCGAAGCAGACGCGGAATGGATACAGCGGATGCAGAACGGACACTGAACGGATGAAGCGGATGCACAGTGGATGCACAGCGGGTAAAGCAGATGCACAGCGGAAGCCGAGCGGATGCACAGCGGAATGGATGCCGAGCGTTAATTGCATATGCAGGGGGGAAGCATTGCATAAGCCCCCCGGATATAAAGAGAAGCAGCTCGCACGTGGCCAGCATTCCGAGGAAAGACCTGCTGCTGGACACTTCGAGTTCCTTGCCTGCCCTGCCTGCATGCCTGTCTGCCAACCTTGCTGCCAGCCTGCCTTCCAGCCAGCCTTGGTGCCTGCCTGCCTGCCTGCCTTCCTTCCAGGCTTTCTGCCAGCCTTCCTGCCAGCCTATCTGCCAGCCTACCTGCCAGCCTTGGTGTCTGCCTGCCAGCCTTCATGCCTGGCTTCCTGCCAGCCTTCCTGCCAGGCTTCCTGCCAGCCTTGGTGCCTGCCAGCCTCCCTGCCAGCCAGTAACCCCACAACCATGGGGAGGAAGCGAAAGCCTCAGCAACCTGCCGCCATCCCTGGCAAGAGGGATAGGGCCAACCTCCCGCCCCCTGCCCCTGACTCTGCTTCTGCTGGGGCATCTGCTGAAGCTGCTCCTGGCGGTGGTGCTTCTGCTGGTGCTGGTGCTTCTGCTGGTGCTTACTCTGTTGAAGCTGCTCCTGGTCCTGCTGGTCCTGCTGGTCCTGCTCGTGCTCCTGGACTTGCTCGTCATGCTCGTGCTCCTGGTCTTGCTCATCCTGCTCGTCCTGCTCGTGATCCTGGTCTTGCTCATCCTGTTCGTCCTGCTCGTGATCCTGGTCCTGCTCGTGCTCCTGGACTTGCTGGCCCTGCTGGTGCTTACTCTACTGCTGCTGATCCTGGTCCTGCTGGTCCTGCTGATGATGATCCTGCTGCCGCTGCTGCTGCTGCTGCTGATGATGATCCTGCTGCTGCTGCTGCTGCTGATGATGATTATTATTATTATTATCCTGCTGGTGAGGATGATGATGATGATGATGATGATGATGATGATGATGATGATTTTGCTGTTGCTGCTACTGTTGCTGCTGGTGTGGAGAAGTAGCCCCTACCAACTGGGAGCCCCTCTGATGAAGGCCCATCTGGTCCAGCCAAAGGGAGGAAGAGGCGTATGCGACAACGGGAGAGGAGGCAATACTATATTGAGGAGGCGCACGAGGATGAGGTGCTGGAGTGGCTGAGAGAGAACGACTATCTGTGGTGGAAGGGACACTGGCTGTACAGGGACACCAAACGGAAGCAGGCTGCTTGGAGAGAGAGGGCAGAGAGTATGGGTTACACTTCGGAGGTGCTCCTCAGCTGGTGGAAACATATGCACACCTGGTACGGGAAGCTGCACCTGAAGAAATCTGGCAAGGCCACTGTGAAGCTGACAGACAGAGAGACTTACATCATGGCCAGATGCAGCTTCCTGGAGGGTGAGGTCTGCCACTGAGGAGCACCAGCAGCCCCTCTCACGACCCTCTCTCTCTGGCAGCCTGCTGAGAGCCAATCCTCTTCCGGCCGAGAGTCAGTCTCTGTCTCCAGGTGGGCTTCTATGGAGCGTGCCATGGCGGAGAACCCACGGACAGGTGTGGTAAGTGTGGTGGAGTGCGTAGAGGACTCCCTGGTGCGGTGGGAGAAAGGAGACATTGAGTCCACCACAGTCCTAGCCGCATCCACCCCCCCAGCTCCTCCTCCGCAGAAAGGCAGAGAGCCGGACAGCAGGAGGGGCAGAGCCACACTGTCCTGCTGGAGATCAGGGACACCATCCGCACCAGCATAGATCTCCTCAGCTGGTCCACACCGACTCCTCATCCTCCAACCGCAAGCCCTTCCTCACCCATGTCAACCAGACCCTCAAGGAAATGGCGGATCCACAGTACCAGCTAGTGAAGGACCGGATCACCGAGCTGCTTCACAACCCTCCAGACCCAGAGGAACCTGCTCCCACCCAGTCCACGTCTGCTCCTCCACCCCAGGTGATGTCCCTCCCATTCCAAGGCTTCCCACAGGCCCTCACCTACCAGGGCTACGGCTACCAGGAGGTTCAGCAGCACAGGCAGCAGCCCTTCCCAGTCCAGGCACAGAGTCATCGGGCGACACCGTTGCCACCTGTTCCACTGATGCCACCGATGCCACCCACGCCAATGATGCCACCGACAACAGCGATACCACCCACGCCAATGATAACACCCATGCCAGTCCTCACCCAGCTGCAGAGCAGACAGCCCCACCACACTACTCCTTCCTCCACCCCACAGCCAAGCTCAGCCTCAGTACATATGTCATCAGTACTGGGGCTGACACCCCATGGTGGAGATAGGAAGAGTGCCAGAGACCGGGTAGCTGGCTACCTGTGGACTTTATTTGGACACTTGACTTGGGTCATTTTTTTTTTACAGCTTGTTGTTCAATAAAGTTTATCTTTGATTCACACGCTTGCTTCATTTCTTTTTTTAAAAAAATGTCTTGGGGGAAAATTTTAGAATTGGCTTAAGCCTTTGCATGCTTGTGGGATGGGTTAAGATAGCAGTGGGGTGGGCAGGGATACCTGTGGAATGATCAGGGATACCTTTGGGATGGCTAATAGCTGTGGGATAGATAAACCTCCAGTGCAAGCATAGTGGGACTGTATGGTCTACCCTCCCAGGTGCCACACCTAGGGCCCTTTTTTATCAATAATAATGTAATAATTATCCACACATTTGAACACAAACACAACTCTTTATTAAATGCCCTGTTCATTGTAGGCCCACCCAACATACATGGCCCAATCTCATCCGTGTGATGAGACAGGCTGAAGGAAGCATCCATTAAGCATCTACCATCCTACCTTGCCACTCCACCACTCCAGCTGGGGAGTTGCACCAGTGTTTCAGGAGGTTGCGCTGCTTCTTCCCTTCCTGTGAGTCTCTGTTGTGGCCTTGCACATCCTCAGTGTCGATCAGGTTTCGCCCTTGCCTCCATTCCCCAGGATCCATGTCCCCATTGCCTTGTTGACGGTCCACAAGCCTGTTCTGCAAGACTGGGTAGCGGGTGCGCATGAGATTGTGCAGGATGCAACAAGCTTCCACGATCCTCCTCACGGTCTCTGGGCGATGCTGCATGGTAGTGAGAAGTGCCTGGAACCTGTTGGCCAGGATGCCAAAGGCGTTCTCCACCACCTGCCTTGCCCTGGACAGCCTGTAGTTGAAGATCCTCTCTTCACGGGTCAGGAGTCTGGAAGTGTATGACTTCATGAGGTAGGTTGTGAGGGAGAAGGCGTCACCCCCCACGATGAAGTAGGGCACATCTTGCGTGTTGTTGGGCAGGGGTTCTGTATCTGGGAAGCCCACAATGAGGTTGCTTTCCAGCTCCTCCTTGAGGTGACTGGCGTTGTATACCTGGGCATCTGAACCTGACCCGTTGCCTGAAGCATCAATGTACATGAATTTGTAGTCAGCATCGACCATGGCAAAGAGGACGATGCTGAAGAAGCCCTTGTAGTTGAAATAAGTGGACCCCGACTTGGCTGGAGCTTTGCAGGCCACATGCTTGCCATCGATGGCTCCAACGGTGTGTGGGAAGTGCCACCTCTGATACCACTGCTCTGCAACTTTCTTCCATCCTTCTTTAGTGGAGGGGCACTGGAGGAGCTCCTCCTTGTATTCTTTGATGATGGCCTGCACCACTTCTCTGACCACAATGCTGATGGTGTTGTGTGGCAGCCTCCAGACGTATTGCATTGTTTTGTAGGTGGTCCCTGAGGCCAGGTGGCGCAGAGTGAGTGCCACCTTGAGCCCAGGTTCCAGGCTGAGCCGGAAGTTGATGTTTGCCTTGGTCAACCTGGGTGTCAGGCGCTGCACAACTTCGTCAAACATGGCTGGAGGCATCCTCATGAAGTTCGGGAACGCCCAAGTGTCTTCGTTCCTGAGCTCCACCATCAGCTTGTTGTACAGTCCGTACTCTGCTCTTCTCCTGATCCATTTTTGGACCCAGACGCTTCTTGGCCACCTCTTTTTCTTCCCGTAGTAGAGTTCACAGAACCTGTAGATGGCTTCGTACTGTTGCAGAAGGATGGTGGCTGCCAAAAGGACTGTGTTACGATCCACGGTTGACATGACTGGATGCTGTGGAAGAGGAAGAGTCAGATGAAGGCTGCAGAGGTCTGCACAGGTGGGCTGCTGTTCTGAAAGTGAGATGCAGGCGAGTTGCTCCCCCCTTTTATAGGCAGTATAGGTGTCCCTTTGCATCCTCTAGGCATCCTCTAGGCATCCTGCAGACATCCTTAATATCCGAGATAGGTCTCCTCTGAGAACGTTTTTTCCGTTTTTAATGCTTTGTTTCCGTGCTGCATCCGTTCTGCATCCGTTCTGCGTCCATTCCTCTTCCTCCCTGCGTCGGGGCAGATGCAAGTTGCGCAGATGCGTAGAGGATGCCTAGCGGATATAGCGGATGCGTAACGGATGTGTAGCAGATGTGTCGTGGATGCAGAACGGACGAACTGGATACATTTTCCGCGCAAAAGTTTTGGGCAGCCCAAAACTTTCGGAGCGGATGAAACATCAATAAATGGATGCTGGATGGATAGAGAGGAAGCAAAACTGAGGCAGTGAGTACATCGCGTTTTCGAACGGATGGCAAGGTTTTTTGTCCATTTTACATCCTCTTTGCATCTGTTGGTTCAGTGTGACATGGGCTTATGAAGGAAAATAATGGAAAGGCGCCAGGCCCAGATGGTCTTCCAGCAGAATTTTATGAAACATTACAAGAATCATTAAATCTTTCATTCTTAGAAGTTATGAATGAAGTTATGTTAAAGAAGAGGATACCTAAAACATGGTTAGAAGCTTATATTACACTTATTCCAAAAGAGGAGGCCGATCCATTACAAATTAAGAACTATAGACCTATTTTTTTTACTAAAGGCAGATTATAAAATTTTTGATTCTATACTGGAAGAAAGACTAAAAAATATTTGAACAGTTTTATTCATCCTGATCAAAATGGATTTCTGCCAAAGAGACAAATTAAAGACAATATGAGAGTAATTTTGGACACTTTGGAATACTGTGAGGATGAATATTTGCATCCTGAAAAGCAAATGGCTTTGATATTTCTAGATTCACAGAAGGCATTTGATAATGTGAATTGGCGATTCATGTTGCTACTGCTGGAACAGATGGGCTTCACTAAAAGTTTTATTCAAGCAATAGAAGCTATGTATCATAAACAAACAGCAAAAGTAATGATCGAGGGAGAATTGACAGACTCTATTGATATAAGAAAAGGAACAAGACAAGGTTGCCCACTGTCACCTTTGTTGTTTGTGTTAACCTTGGATGTGTTAAGCAGAAATATTAGAGAAGAAAAGGACATAAAAGGAATGAAAATTTAAAAGGAAGAATTTAAATTGCAAGCATTTGCAGATGATTTGGTTTTCATCTGAGAAGTTCCATTAGAAACAGCACCAAAATTGATGGAAAAGATAGAGACATATGGAAAGGTGGCTGGCTTGAAAATAAAGACAAGACAAAGATTCTGACAAAGAACATGTTGTCAAGACAAAAGTAAGAATTAGTAGACCTATTGAAAATACAGATCACGAATAAGATTAAATACTTGGGAATATACTTGACAGCAAGATGCAGTACATTAAAAGAGAATAACTATATTAAACTTAAGCAGCAGATAGTGCTAGATTTGACGAAATGGGAAAATTTACAACTGTCATTAAAGGGGAGAATATCAACAATCAAGATGAATATATTACCCAGAATTTTATATTTGTTTCAAACAATTCCAATCAGGCTTGGAAAAGATTATTTTGAAGATTTAAATAAAATCATGTTGAAATATATATGGCAAGGTAAGAAGGCGAGAATAAAGTTAAAACTTTTGCAAGATGCTAGAATAAGAGGAGGATTTGGCTTGCCTAATTGAGAGTTGTACTATCAAGCTATAAAATTGATGTAAGTAAAGGAATGGATAACATTAAGAAATACTAGATTGTTGACACTAAAAGAAGGACATGATCTGTTGTTGGGGTGACATGTTTTTTTATGGTATAAAGGAACGAAAACACAGGAGTACTTTAGAAGACATTATATACGGGAGTCTCTGTGGTTAAATTGGGAGAAGACTAAAAGACAATGTTATTTGAAAATTCCAGTCTGGTTATCAACTACTGAGGCATTTCTTATACAAAAAGGAACAAACAGTTAGACATGGTGAAATATTGAATGAAAAGGGTGAACTTAAATCTATGCAAAAATTAGAGGAACAAGGTATAAAGATGAATTGGTTTTCATATGCGCACATACAATCAAAGTATGATAAAGATATTAAAACAGATGGTTTTTATGATAAATTGACTGATTTAGATAAGATTTTGACAGGTGCTGATGAAAAGGTGATTAAAAAATTATATGGATATTTATTAGAAATTAAATTAGAAGAAGAACAAGTTAAAGAAACTATGATTGCTTGGGGGTAGAATTTTGGATATGGGATTGACTTAGAGAAATGGCAAAAATTGTGGTTTCAAAGTTATAAAATGTCAACAGCATATAAAGAAAATTTGTATAAGATGTTTTACAGGTGGCACTTTTCCCCAACAAGAATAGTAAGGATGTTCAAGAATAAGTCTGAAAAGTGTTGGAAATGTCATCAAACACCTGGCTCATATTACCATTTGTGGTGGACATGCCCGGATGCTAAAAAATATTGGACTAAAATCCATATGTGGCTGGAAAAATTGACAAAAAAGCATACAGACTTGAAACCAGAGTTTTTTTTAATAGGGAATTTTGCCTGAAATATATAATAAAGATTTGAAATATCTGATTGTAAATGTATTAACAGCAGCTAGGATGGTATTTGCTAAAAACTGAAAAAATGAAAAGATACCATTACAGGAGGAGATCATTAAGAAAATATTGGAATGTGCTGAAATGAGTAGATTGACATTTGAAATTAGAGAACAAGATGATAAACAATTTTACAAAGTTTGGGATCTATTCTATCAGTGGTTAGATAATAAAATATAGTAATGAAATATGTAGATTTTTGGAAAATAATAAACATATAAAGATGTATTTTTTTCTTTTTTAATTATATTTACAAAATGATTCCAGGATAGATCTGGGAGGACAATATGAATTGTTATAAAATAAACTAAGTAAAATATGATTATTTTATAAAACATGAATGAATAAAAGTATAGTCAACAATTGATCAATAAAGATATTAATGTACTTGATATTTGATTGAAAGTATGAGAGGATATATAATGTAATTGTAATAGAAGACTACAAAATGGTTGCACAAAATAATATGTAAATCAACCGGCATACTGTATATATATGGAAGATGGTTTATGTTTTTATGTTATGTTTGTTTATGTTTGTTTTAAAAATCAATAAAAAAAATTTTTTTAAGTTGCAATTCCACATATCTTGAACACTTTCCTTTTTAAAATCATTCCCTAAATGAAAGGTCCTATAAGTGACTTCTTAAACTAGGGATTTCTAAATATCTAGATTCATTTCAATCTGAATATATTTTTGGCTCGGCAAATTTTTGGTTGGCTTTTCTATGATGTATTTTGATATTTTATTTGGTACCTTTGAGTCACTAGTGACTTCCAATGGCTGCCTGGACTATCCCTGTAGTTTACTTGGCATGATTTGTTTACTAAGAATTTTATCATTAACCATCAAGTATTATTTCAAAATAAAAAAATATCTGAACTGCAGAAGTCATATTAGATCAAAACAAAATGAATTTATTTATTTATTTATTGAATTTCTATGCCACCTCTACATGATGATTCTGGGCAATTTACAAATTATTGAAACTGGTGAAAAATAATAAAAAGATTAAGACAAATCCACATTAAAATATTATTAAAAACCGTGCTAAAACCATGCCTACAAGAGCTAAGAGACGGATGGGACAGGGATGGGCTCTTCTACTGCTAAAGAGAAATGAATGGATTAATCCACATATCCACTTTTTTTCTTCAAATGCCTTGTGAAACACCAAAATAATAATTTTATAATGCTATTCTGGGGCACTTGTGAAGAAAGAAGTCAAAGTGCACTACCCTGTAATTGGATCAGAAGAAGAAACATCATTGATACTGTTATCACTTATTCCTGTTTTTCACTTCTAACATAGATCTAGGAATATCAGGCCCACAATCAAATATGGCACAGTTGATTCTTCCAAGCTAAGCTCTTCATTGTTTAACAGCTCCAGACAAAATCTTACCAGACTGTCTTCACCCTCTTTCTCTCATACATAGTATCTGAACTGAGTTGCCTCTTACCCATCTGGACTGCACCTCTTCCTTCCTCCTGGTAACCCACATTACTTCATTCGGTTTCAATAATTAATAAGCATTTCTTTCAGTTGATTCCTTCTATTTACTTTTTAATACCTACCCATTTCTTATTCTTCATAAAAGAACATAACTTGAAATATTTCAGGATGAATATTACTGCTACTGAATTTGTGCAAAAATATTTATCAATTTCTTCAATCAAATAAACTTTTAATTGTAATCACAACCCAATAAAATCTGCAAATTTCTGAACAGGAAATAAAGAAATTCAGATGGAAAAAAAGCCTGGCACTTCTCCAGTCAGTGTCTGTCCTCTAAAACAAGTTAAGTGGTGCTAAATTATTTGTTGTGAACTTTGTGGGGGAAGAAACCAGAAGCCTGTTGCTTTCTCAGCCGTGACACATTCTAATGCAAGATCTGCCTTATTACACACCCAATACAAAGAAAAGTGTCAGAGTGAGATAACTAGATCAGAAGTTACAAAGTTATTTGATGAAACACACTTTTAAGCATTATTTATGATGTGGAAAACATGGTAATGACAGTGTAGAAGCCAGTTTTCTTCCAGATTATGCAGTGTGCTACTGGCATGAGTTTATAATTGATCTTAATTTTGTTTATTTTCCAAATTAAAACCAAACAGTACATAGGACTACAGATTATAATTTTAATGTATTATACAACACTTTACTATACAACTACTTTAAAATCCAGATCATAAAATAATAGAAACAGATATTTTAAAAAGATGAGCTTTTTTAATTGTTTACAATAAACAAATATTTTTTCTGCCATTCTTATATTGTTAAAACTACTTTTTGCCAGAGAAAAAGTTTATTTTCTTGACTTTCACTATTGGAGCTTTACTACCACAATTTTTATCCATGACTTATGTGAGGAAATTAGACCTAATTCTTTTTAGTATGTACTGATGAGTTTGGGGGGATAGAACAATAATTAAAACAATTTTAATTCCAAAAGGAAATGCAAATTAATTTGGAAGCCTATTTATCACTCTAAGTCACAGCTGGAAGAAACATCCTCTCATGTGGGCAAAGTTATCTGTCAAAAACAGCTTAAGTGATATTAATTTCTCTGATATATATAGCCTAAAACTTATTGATGAATATTGTGAATGAAAGAAATGTCTACCTTGAAGTCCAAAATACCTCCTCTGTTCACGCACCCACTTGGCAAGCTTGTTATCTCTATAAGCTTACTGCAACAGTCAGCTTTACCCTTAGAATGTCTGGGCAAAAATAGTTTATTGCAGGGGTTCCAAACCCCTTGGCTGCAGACTGGCACCAGTGACCAGTTCATGTGCCAATCAGACTACGCAAACAAGCGAAGCCCCATTCATGCATGCACCAGGTGCAGGCACACATGAAACCACACCTCTTCTGGTCTGCAGAAAAAAAACTCTCTCCATGGAAATGGTCCCAGGTGCCCAAAAGGTTGGGGGCTGTTGTTTTATTGGATCAGGGATGATAACCAGAACAATGCCATTTTTATAAATAAATACCAGACATCATATTATTTCAAAACTATTTAGTTATCTTGTTCCTCACAATGCTGACATTAACTGTGGCCTTACTGTGTTCAGCCAGTTTGCTTCTTTGTGGCTGCTCCAAACTCATAATATATATCAGAATATCAGTATATCAGAAGTCTTATTTAAACATGCAAGGATCTCATACAGACACAGTGAATATTTCTGGCTCTTAACAGCTGTACAAAAAAGAATCTCTGTAGAGTGATTGAATGTGAAAGCAGCCACTGCATGATTACTCTTGTGAATGAATTGGACTTAACATTAACCATGTGAATAACTCACCATTAAAATGAATTAGCTGAAGGACATAGAACACTGTAATTCATTCTTCTGAACCTAAAAAAAGATCCTCCCTCTCTCTCTCTCTCTCTCTCTCTCTGAGATCTCTGAGAGAGAGAGATGTCTAAATGCATAAATTACTTTTTAAAGGGAAATGTAATGTATTATAATAATTATGGTGTGAGGTGTAAATAAATGATTAAATGAACTATGCTTAAAAGTATTATCCTCTTATTTTATTGAACCCCTGTGAAAGAGGAATTCAATAAGTGCATTATTACTTGTTTTATTGGTGTTTATACTTTATTGTCTGTTTAATGATTGTTTTTATTTGAATGATATATATAAACAAAGTTATGACAATGAAGAAACTAATGTTATAAAGCAATATTATCTTTTGGGATAGATAATTTATATTTTCATGCAAGGAGATGCAGGTCTTGACAATATGAAGAAACAGATTTATTCACTTATATCTTATATCTTCTCCACTCTAGTGATACTCTTCTGCTGATACCTACATTCTTTTTAAAAACACTATGATCTGAATAATTTTAAAAGCCAGGTTGCATGACTTTGCATTTTCTGGAATCTCTGAGAATGCACAATAGTTCCAGAGTTTCAGGACATAGTGGAAATCTCTCTTTACTTTACAAGATATATAAATCTTTTCAAATCAATTTGGCTTAGAATGTAATATGTGTCCAAACTGAATGTGTAACCATTGGCCTGTGGCAGAAGTGGTATTCTCTAGGTTCTGGCCAGTTCTGGAGAACTGGAAGTGGAAATTTTGAGTAGTTTGGAGAACCAGCAAATACCACCTCTGACTGGCCCCGCTCCCATCTATTCTCTGCCTCCTCAGTCCCAACTGATCATCTGGGTCTTCTTTTGTTGCCCTGCACAGGAGAACGGAGCTGGAAAGCAGGTTAGTGGGGTGGGGAGGGATTGGGGATTTTGCAGTATCCTTCTCCTGCCATGCCCATCAAGCCATACCACTCCAACCAAGCCATGCCCAGGAGTAAAAAAAATTGAATCTCATCATTGGCCTGTGGCTTCAGTTTTCAACACTTCAACTATGGACTCAAACAGTGCCTCAGGCCTGAGTTAAATCTCTTCACAACTGTATAATTCTCTCTGAAATGGAAGTATCTATATCAAAACCTGATTATACTTTAAAAGTTTTCATTCACTTTCTGATATTGGCTTATCCCCAAAATGCAATGCAGGTTTAGGTATGAGAAATATTAAAGAAAGATTGTTTGCAGTAAATCATCATGAACTAAGAGATTCTTAATATCTCTGACAATCCTTGAACCATTTCATTTCATTCCAAGATTCTGAATTTACACATAACCACAAAATTAAATATCTACGAATATGAAATTTTGAATTAGCTTCACAACCTTTGCTAAATATACGGCCACTCTTATCTGTCAAAACAAGAGCCTTTTCTGGATTAAAACATATTGTGAAGCAGCTATTTTGAATGCCTTTTCAGAGCCTTAGTACTTGGATGACAAAATACCAGTCAATCCCGAGACTATAAACTAGCCTGGGAAACTGAAAAAAAAAAACAAACAATGCAGAAAAAGAGAATGAGAAATTACTTCCTAATTGATCTTGAGAATATGTCATGCATGTATTCATTTAACCACACAGGATTTCAGTTCAACCATTTGAGACCTACATTTTCTCCTATATCTGCACAATTAATCTCATTAATAGATGTGATAGCATCTCTCTACCAGAGTTAAATACTGTGCAACTGTGATTTTGTTTAAAAATGGATACCTATTTATTTTTTTAAAAAGTCTTATTTTATTTTATAAGCAAATGTTACCTAGTTTAAAGAAAACTTTTACAACATGTCATTCTCAATTTGCCCTGGAATGTTTTTTTACTTTTTTAAGGTTCAGACAGGGGATCTCAAGGGATTGCCACCTGACATCTGCTTGGAGACACACAGCATGAAAAAGACTTCAGTCTGACAGTGGAACATGAGGCCTTAATGTTTTATGATAAGCACATGCTCATCCAGGAATTGGAGCCTGCTGCAGAAGTAAAATCAAAAGCTAGTTCTTATGATAATCTAACTAATGTGGTGCGACATTACGGTATATATAGGCTAAAACTAAAGCTTTGGCATGAAGTACATTCTGTGATATTGTGCTAATACTTAAGATATTCATTCTAATTTTAAAAGCAGAATATGCATCATCTATGCCTTGATTTCACTGAGGGCCACATCAGGGTTGGTTTGATCTCGGAGGCCAGGGGGCACGGCCAGCTCGACATCATTCATTGAGTCTCCATTTTTTTTTATCATGATGGCCTCCTGCAGTCCCCTGCTGGGAAAATGGAGTGCAAGACCTCCCCGGGCCACCATTTTTTGCTGGCAGAGGGCTGTAGCAGGCTATTGCAGCCAAAAATGCAAGCCTCCCTGAGCTCTTTTGCTGGCAGAAACACCATGGGCCAGTCCTTTGCTGTTTGCAGGGTAGCCCCACAGGCCAGATCTAAGCACCTCGCAGGCCGGATCTGATCCCCGGGCCTTGAGTTTAACACCCCTGCTCTATGCAATTTCTTTTGAAATTTATTTGAAAAAAAAACTATTGTTCCACACCCTCAAGTTAATGTGCAATCCTCCAGTCCTTGAGGTAATTCTATTCTATTCTATTCTATTCTATTCTATTCTATTCTATTCTATTCTATTCTATTCTATTCTATTCTATTCTAAATATTAGATTTGCACTGCCCTGACTATCTCAAGAACAAAGAAGAAACCCAGGAAACTGATGGTGTCTTAACAAGTTTAGTGTGGAACCAGTTAGGAAAAGTGATTGATTGATTCTTCTGTCTTCATTTTTTCATGTCAGCTGTCAATGAAAAAACATCCACCAGTTATACTCCAAAGTGTGGACTGGGGTCTAAGCTGGCAAGTGGTGAATTTGACAGAGGGTAGATTTAGCTATCTTAATGGGGCTGTTTGATTACCGAAAGCTAGGAATCCAATCTTCAGTAGCCCTAGCCAAAGTGGCCATGGAGCACAATATTCGGTGATGAAAGGGAATAAAAAAAGACTGCAGAGCCTCAACTGACTAGAAGGAATTGGATATATCCTTCATCACTAGCATTAATAAGACATACATATAATAAAGCCAGGGTGCCTGGAGGGGGGGGGGAAGAAAAAAGAAATCAATATTTTTAAAATGGAGCAGATGTATACGAATGTGAATTGCCTCTACAGTGGGCTGGAGACAAGGGTGGGTTTCTTCCAGTTTGCACCTGTTCGCTAGAACCGGTTGTTAACATTCTAAGCAGTTTGGAAAACTAGTTGTTAGAAGAAATTACTGGCTTAATCCTGTAAGGAAAGCAGGAAGGAAACATTCTGGTATTGTTTACAGAAACTGCCTCTCCCTTAACCCTTATTACATTCTTGGCAGGACTAGACTCAGGAATGTCTCTGGAGTTTTTTCCCCTCCTTTGCTGATACTTTGCTTGTGTGGCATGAGCATTCAAAGTTACAATGGCACTGAAAAAAGTGACTTATGACCATTTTTCATACTTTCGACTGTTGCAGCATCCCCACAGTCATGAGAGGCCAGGCAAGGAGATGCGTGCCTTGATGTGAACATTGAGTTGGCCACACCCAGCCAATGACATGACTACTAAGCCATGTCCACCTAGTCACATGACCACCATGCCCACAGAACTGGTTGTTAAAAATTTGAATCCCACCCCTGGCTGGAGGTGAAACATTGTAGAGAGTAAGGAAGATGAGATTGACAGACATATACAGAAATTGTTGTTGGATAAAAGACGATAAAGCATTTTTTAAAAACACCTTTCCAAGTCTGGTTTACGTAGAGAGTCCAACAGTAGACCATATCTTTATTTATTTTTTTAGAATTGTACACCACCCTTATTTTATATAACAGTTGTTATGGTCTCGTGGTTTCTAGCCTAGCGTTCTTAACTTTATACCAAATAGGGTTTCATGACATCATGACACTATTATTCAAAAATCATTAATGAAACATATTTGTACCAAGTTACTTGGAAATCCACAGAATTACAATTTGTTGTTAATTAAAGCAATTATACCAGCCCTTTTTGTTATTGTTGTTGTTATGGCAGCTGGGCATTAAATACAAGGTCTTAATCCAAAGGAATTCAACTCGAAGCAAGTAGAGCCCTGGTCAACAAAAGATTAATTTATGTTCCACCTCTCTTTACACCTGCAATGCTTTCCTGGATACATGCCCTTTCAGTCCATAGACATTAATTCATGACAGCAAGAGTATCTGATTTCTCAGTAGATGGATCTTCGTTGAGCAGTTTTTTTTCTCATTTGAAGTTCATCTCATCACCATAGAAACTTTCTTTTAATGCAACACTATAATGACTTTTTTCAGGAAGACTTTTTAGATTTATGCTGAAACAGCTTGATGCAATTATTTTTTATCGCTGTTAGCAATATAGACTCATTGTCTGAAATTTGTTTTTTCCCTAATATTTCTGAACTGATATCAAAATTGGAGCTGATGCATATTTAGTAAGTTTAACATATTTCTGTAGTTCCTCTTACTGTAAAACTATCTCTTCCTCCCTCCCTCCCTCCCTGTCACTCCACCAAGTTTGCAAAACATAAGGCTCACAATGGCAATCAAAATCTCATCAGCATTTTAAAAAATTCAATAAATTCACCACTTCTAAGTAATTCTTCTAATTCACCACTTCTAAATTCAAAATGTTCAAGCCTGACAGAAGTTACTGCTCAGCACTATCACTAACTGGTATCAGTTAAGGCTGATAATATCCAGGCTATATCCAACACTAAAAGTAATCACATCTTCTCTGATTTATATGTCCATAATCATGTCTTCAATCATATTTCTTCTTTCTTTCTGGTATACTGTCTTACAAGATCAGACTATTCATGGTCTACTTTTAGCTATTATTGATAATTGCATTCTCAATAATAGCTACATAAAAAGCCACAATAATTCCATGGGGACAAAAAAACCAGAGCCAGACTTAAAAAAAATTAATTGAAAATTATAGTAAGAGGAAAAGGAAAGAAAAGAGTGAATGTATAGTTTGGCTATTTTCTTTTTGGAATTTAGATATCAATTCACTGCTGTCCCATGCTGTCCAATGAATAAATAAGTGAACAACATGCCTTCCAATAGCAAACTTATTTTGACAAAATATTATTCAGCTGGTTACCATGTCAAGTATTTTTTCCTCTATTATTTACTATTCTAATTGAAATAGACAGAATGGAAACTGCTTCATGTTTTTAAGAAAAGATATCCGAAATATTCATCTGACTGTAGGATTTACATGAATACTCTGTCCTTCATATACCATTCATATCTGCCATCATCTGCTTTGTCCATGAATATTCTGTTTTCACTTAATTTTCAACAGAAAATGTCATGCAGAAATCACAGGCAGCTAAAGCCCCTGTCACACTGCAGCAACGGATGGAAAGAGGATGTAAAACAGAGAGAAACATTTGCCATCCGTTGGTTAACGCGATGCTTCCGTTCTGTACTCACTGCCTCCATTTTGCTTCCTCTCTATCCGTCCAGCATCCGACTATTGACATTTCGTCCACTCAAAAGGTTTTGAGCTGCTCAAAACTTTTGAGCGGAAAATGTATCAAACGCATCCGTTCTGCATCCGCTAGGCATACGGGGGACATCCGTTCTGCATCCGTTGTCATCTGTTACGCATCCACTATATCCGCTAGGCATCCACTGCACATCCGCGCAACTCGCATCCACTCCAGTGGTAAACGGACGCAGGGAGGAAGTGGAATGGACACGGAACGGATGCACAGCGTTAGTAGCATGGACGGAAAAAGGATGAAAGCGGATGCAGCACGCAAAGAAAGCATTTAAAATGGAAAAAAACGTTCGCAGAGGGGACCTATCTCGGATATTAAGGATGTCTAGAGGATGCCTAGAGGATGCAAAAGGATGCTTCCATTCCGCATCCGCTTTCCATCTGCTCTGCGTCCTCCCCCCGTCCGTTCCTTTCCGTGTTATCCGCTCTGTTTATGCAAATTTTTGCCCCTTTTGAGAGCGGATAACAACGGATGGAACATTTTTCTCGTCCACTGTGTCCTTTTTACAAACGTTTTGCATCCGTTGGGCAGTGTGACAGGGCCTTTAGGAGGGTACAGAGTAATGAAGCAAAAGGAAAAATAAAAGTACAACATTTTATCACATCACAATAATAATATAGGCCAAACCAGTAATTTCTAAACCACAAAGAATTAAGTGGGGAAAAACTCATTTTCCCAAGGAAAGAAAACTTTCAATAAAGAAAATATTAACTGAAGTTATGTGTTGTCTTTACTGTTTTCTTTTTAAATTTATACTTTGAATACATTAATACTTGAAGAAAGTACTTTTAAAATGGCAGGATTCAGTTGACTTTGAAATCTGGCAGGGGTGGGCTGCTACAGGTTTGCACCAGTTTGTTAATTTTATGACCAGTTCAGCAAACCGACAAATCCCACCTCTGGCGAGCCCTGCCCACCCCATCCCTCCCTTCCTAGGAGTCCCTGAGCAGACCATTTTGGATTGCAGATAAGTGCAGGACCCGTGTGGAGGCTCAATGAAGGCGAAAAATGGGCATCCTAAAGCCTGGAGAGTCTGTTTTTGCCCTCTCAGAGGCTCGAGAAAAGCTTCTGGGAAGGGCAAAAATGGGGAGGGTGAAAAATGGGCCTCCAGGAGACTCAAGGAAAACATCCAGAGCCTGGGGAGGGCAAAAACGGCCCCTCCGCAGCCCATTTTCACTCCCAGGACTGAATGGTGGAGGATGACTAGACCATGCCCACCCAGCAACTGGGCAGAGAACTGGTTGCTAAATTTTTTGAGGCCCACCCGTGGAAATCTGCCACTCAGATGTACAATTATAGGGAAATTATTCTGGATAAATTAGTGGAATATCAGTGAAGAGTGAATGCTAAGAGATAAACCATCACTGAAGAAGTACAAGCAAAATGAAAAAAAAGACCTCACTTGACAACATGTTATTTTACGAAGTAATAATTTTGAAAGCATCTACTGTCACACTATAAGAAATTTAAAAACATTATGTTTCTCCCCATTACTACCAGATAAAATTAAATTTTGAGAAAATGTTCTTTAAGTGTACACTCAGTGAATTAGGTTATAAATAGGTTAGTAATTTAGTGCATGAAAAAGCAAGTCTAAGCAAAACTAAGTTTTCAGTGATGAGACATAAGCCTCTAGTATCTTTAAGTGATAAAGAGAAACAAGAATTTATTGGTAATTTGTTACATGTCGATTTAAATAGTAAACTATCTGTCCAAAATGTAAGAGAATAGAAGAAAAAGACAACGTAATAAGAAAATAATATGCATATGTATCTGATTTATGAGGAAATCAAAATCATATATTGAAGAGATTGTTGGCCTTATGTAAGAGCCTGGCTTTGCCACTGGCCTAGGAATCAGCCGACATTGGTGGAGAGCCTGATTATGATTTGTGATTATAGTGTTAGAAAAAGGAATGGTGATTGTCCATAGAATATGGGTGTTTAAAAATATTTTTAATAATTGCTATTGTTTTAATGATTTGTGTACAATTTTTGTTCTTTCTCTATTTGTATTTTTAACTTTTTAAGCCACCCACATTCACAGCAGTGAGGTGGCAAGTTATATAAATTTAAGATATAAAAATAAATAATACAAATAATATAAATATTTCAATGCAAACCTGTTTAATCACATTATATCATTAAACCAAGGCTTGACCCAGTTACACATTCTTTCTATGATAAGGGACTGCAAGAAATTAATTCCTCATTATTATTTTTTTGCCATAACCCATAATTTATTTGCTATATATGTAATGAACAGTGGTGGGATTCAGTCAGTTCTCACGGGTTTACCTGAACTGTTAGTTAACTGCTTATGCATTTTGGAGAACCGGCTAAAAATAAAGGGCAAAAGAGTTTTTTGTTTTTTTTTCATATCTCCCTTCAGTTAATAGCTCTGGGCAGACAGGCCAGAACCACTTAACAGTTGCAGCTGGAATGCAGCCGAAACACACTGAATCAAGTTAATAAACAACAAAAACTGACAGGATTAGGCAGGGAAATCCATCAATCACCCATCTAGGGATGGGATTAACCTCAGAAAGCACAAGATTACAAACATTTTCATTATAAAGAATATTAAGTAACATTTCTGTGATCAGCTGGATTCTATGGAGTTCCCAAGACTTTTTACAGCTGCTGCACTGTTGCCTACTTCTTGTTTCTTGGGGGGGGGGGATACAAGACAGGACAATAATGCAGCTTGATCATTCAGGCTGTGAATTTAATGCATGTGTGGTCCAGCCAACAGCATTGCTTCTGCTGTGAAACACTCAATTTAGAACATAGAGAACAAAGAATAATAGAGTTGGAAGGGTTAATGGCTTTTGACAGTTTTCAATTTGCATGAGTGGCTGCTCTTTCTCTCCCAGCTGCTGCATTTGCTTTGGGGCTGACTTTTTAAAAGTAGGGGGAATAGTTGTTTTAAATTTTCTGCATTGTTTTAGTGGTTTCTGGCATGTCCTTTTGTGGTGTACTTCCCTCACTCCTTTTGAAAACTTCTAGTGATGGAACAGCCACAACTTCTGAAGATAAGCTATTCCACTGATTGATTGGTCTCACCCGTAGGGAATTTTTCCTTAGTGCTAGGTTACTTCTCTCTTTGGTTAGTTTCCATCCATTATTTCTTGTTGTGCCTTTTGGTGCTTTGGAAAATAGATTTGAGTCCCTCATTTTTGTAGGAGCTCCTCAAATTTCTTGACAGAACAATTAATCAGTGGAACAACTTGCCTCCAGAAGCGTTAAATTCTCCAACACTGAAAGTTTTAAGAAGAAATTGGATAACCATTTGTCTGAAGTGGTGTAGGGTACTGTGTAGATACTACACAGGCATCACAAACTCCATACAGAAGCCTGATGATGGCAGATGAGATTCTGCTGAAACGTTGCTACAACTTTAAGAGCACTACAATAATTTGGGATAATACCCGAAGGAAGCTGAACAGCATATATATATATATATATATATATATATATATATATATATATATATAACATACATATACAAATATACATACATACACAGACACACACACACACACAGAGAGAGAGAGACATCCTGCAATCTCCGGAACTATATAGCGCCGCATAATGGAGTGAACTCCCATTACTTGTTCAAGCTTCCGACAACCTAGCTGTTCAAAAGCATGTTAAAATGCAAGTAGAAAAATAGGGACCACTTTGGTGGAAAGGTAACACCGTTCCGTGCACCTTTGGTGTTTAGTTGTGCTGGCCATGTGACCATGGAGTCAGTGCTGGCTCTTCAGCTTTGTAATAGAAATGAGCATCTCCGCCTAGAGCTGGAAACAACTAACATGTATGTGCGAGGGAAACATTTACCTTTAGCTAAGGTGGAATGAATTACTGAGACTTTTCACACCAGAAGAACATTGATCTGAAATAAGACAGAAAAAATATTTATGTCAACCCTGAAATTGATCTGATCGAAGGTGGGTTATTACTTGGAACCTGGAACCCTGACAATCTCATCTCATCCCTCAGGTGGGCATAGAATTAAGTGCCCGCCCTTTCTGTCAAACATTCCTGATTGTTTTTAATAGTTCCTATAATTAAACTATATTATGTCCTACTTTAGGATCATTTTTTTATTGAATAGCTTACGCTCATGTCGAACACCTGTTCTATGGGTATAGCATGAATAATTAATAAATATAATCAACATAATCCACTCATTTCCTCAGAGTAAACAATAGGAATGATCATCTCTTTTTACTGACTTGCAATAAATAAGTAAATAAATAAAATCCTGAGAATATGCCTTCCTTTCCGTAAAGACTGTTTGGTAATTGCTTATTCATTACATATTCACTCCAACAACATTTTATTTCCTTGCATGATTTTTCTGGAATGGCATGTATATTTCCTACTTGAGATGATATATTAGTCATCACTGGCAAATCAGTAGTTCCAAGGATTATTTATCCTCTAAGCTCAGCAAGTTCCCCCTTCTACACTCCAGACCTTCTTCCTTCCATTGTATACTGCAATCATAATGAAGTCATTCATCCTCTTGACAACAAGGTATACTTTAACCCTCAAAAAGAAATAACAACCTTACCATTTTTGCATCTGAAATAACGGCTTGCTTAAAAAAACATCCTGAATACTTTCAAAAGCAATACATACATCTTCTACCATGACGCTTATGAAAAACACACTATAAATATCTGGATATTGTTTATACCTACATAGTGAACAGAAAATATGTATATGCTAGGTATCTGTTGCAGAAAATCTAATGTTTAAAAATCAAATGTAAAAGGTACATTTAAAAAAAAAAAGAGGCATAGGTAATTGTCCAGAAACTTGGAAGAAAAATAGGATTAAACAGAACCAAGCTAAGAAAATGTACAAATTTTAGGATTTATGACAAGAAAACTAAAATGAATGTCCTGTCATACAAATATTTAATCTGTATGTGATAAGAGCAACAGGAAAAAAAATAAGAATAAATAAGTAAACCTACAATTTTCAGTCAGACCTTCTAAAGGTATCCTCAATTTCTTCCATCAAAGGCACAAACACATATTTTACACACCCACCAACAATTTACCAATGGTTTGGAAACCTGCTTCAAGCGTTTGCCTTTGGAATCTATGACATTTTACAAAGCAAAAATAAATTCTGAAGTAGATTATAAACCCTAAATAAATCATTAGATATTTGTTCATTTAAATTATAAACCAGATTTTTCTTCACAAGAAGCAATGTCAAGGTGTATATGACATTGGCCACATACTAAATCATCATCATCATCATCATCATCTTAAAACATAAAGTGTTGTAACTATGTATCATTCATGTGTTTGCAACTGTGTATCATTGCAACTATGTATCGTTCAGGCATTTGCAACATTGTATCATTCATGTGTAATCATTGAGCTTCTGTCTCCTCAGTGACCTTTTGCAGGGCACGTACAGGGACAAGGAGTTAAACATCTGTAGAAATAGCTTATTTACATTGTGATTACATTGTCTGGCATGCAGCTTTGTGAAGAAGGAATATCCTGATCGAATTATAAATCTTGCCATCCTGTCTGACCTGGTATCTTGCCTTATCTGAGCCATTGTAAATCCTGTATATCCTGTCTGACCTGGGCTTGACCTAGGCTCTGAATAAACAATCACCCCCTTTTGAATGAGCATAATAAAAGAGCGTGTACCCAGACGTTCTGGGCGCACTCATCCCGAGGAACTTCGTCTCCTGTCGTTTCTTTCTCCTTTCGCTCCCTATCATGAGACGCCCATCTAATGCGGGATAGCAGATACCGCAATAAAGAACCTTTTATTTATATAAAGAATAAAGAGTCCTCAATCAGAAAAAAAAAAGAGTTCAAAGAAGAAATAGGTCAAGATACTTGGGCAGAAAAGGAACATTCTGATCAGATGCTCAAAAGAAAACAAGCAGATTTTTTTCAGGAAATAGTTTAGGCATGACAATATGGCTACAAATAAATCTTCTCTCAATTCCAGACAACTAAACCATTTAATCACAAACATGAATATTCAGAATACAACATGCAACATTTGTTAGGCTGAAGGTGAGATGGTGCTAGCAGCCCCAATTATAACCATGGCCACTGGACTATTATATTTTTCTGTCTTCATACTAACATCTTTCCACCAGCTCAGATAATTGTTTAGTGATTGTTAAATGTATCCATATAGAACTTGAGAATACAATCTTAAACTGCTGATTATTGAAATCATTCGAGTATATTCTATAATATTTAAAACAAACTTGCAATTCAATGTGAAAAAAGGTCACAGGTGCTATTTGGGAACACTCTATTTATAATGCAAAGATTAATTTCATTTTTGTAGTAAGTACAGAAGCAAAAACATTTAGGAAAAGCAGCACTAATTTGAAAGAAAAAGCATTTATACAAATTGAAGACATATAACACAGAGGCCTGGCAATAGGCAGATTTTGTAATAATTCAAAAACTTTGTCAGCTTTTGAAGACATTATGTGCTTGAGATGGATGTGGAATAATATCCTGTTGTCTTTTACTGTAATTTAATTCATTTAATGAATGAATTTCCATTAACTTTGGAATTCCTTGTTGATATCCTTTAATGTATGCCAAAAGAAATGATGGACTGTGAGTCAGTTTTTTTTTTAAAAAAAAAAAACAAATTTCCATGTTCATTCAGAGGAAGCTTTTCATTTGCTATAAATATAAACAATCAGCAGAAAAATAAAAATGACTTTTTCCCTTTTTCTGGATATACTGTATATCATAGAACAAGACAAAAATCTTCAAAAGATATGATTTAGAGCTCATTGGAAAATTGGGAAATCTCTGAACGTGTTTGAAAAATTTTCAAACATTGGATAAAGGGACAAGTGCAAAATTGTGTTTTGTACTCCACTGAATTAGCTGAAACTTTGACAAGTTTCTTCCCTGGTATTACGTTTTAAAATTTAGCTAAGGATGATATTACAACTTCACCTTACCCTCGTCTGTGGTCACTGGGAAGAACACTGACAGACATATGAGATATACCAATATGCTTGCGTTTGTGTGTTGGTTATGGTTGATGGGGTTTTGTGTGTGTGTGTGTGTGTGTGTGTGTGTGCGTGCGTGTGTGTGTGTAAACTATGATTTGAGAAAGATTTTAGCTCAGTTTGAGGAGAATATTGTCCAAGGTTAAAAAAAAAATTCAAGAATGTTATAGTGCCTTTGTTTTCAATTGTTTGCTGACTCAGACACTTCTCCTCCATGCTGCATCGAGAGCCCAGGATGGGTTGACTCCTTCCTATGACATCATTTAACTGAGTCTGTATTAAGATATAAAAGCCAGCCCCCAGGAGAGAGCTCAGCTTTTGACTCAGCTCCTTTCAGTCAGGAGCTGTGTCTCTGAAAGCTTCTGTTAGATAGCAATCACCAGCGATCTTTTTTTTCCTCGTTTCAAGCAAGGTTGGGAGCAGCATTGCCAGAGCACTGTTCAGGCAAGTGGGGCAGCGTCTGTAGATCTCCCCCACGCCTGCAGTTTGAGCGGTCATAAAAAGCAATCGGCAAACCGATACCAGTGTCAGCCAGCTAATCGTGTGGCCAGAGGCTGCCCTTTCCTTTGCTGACTTCACTCGGGGCTCTTTATAGCTTAAGGAGAAATTCTTCAATCTCAGAGCCTGTTTCCCATAATCAGTGGCCATCTTGGATTGAAGCCTTCCACCACGAGGTGAGCGGCCATTTTGTAAGCCTGGGGGCCAATTTATACCCTAAGGGGCTTAATGCAAAAAATTTACAGTTTCTTTCCATCATAAGAACCTTTATTCTTCAAATGGAGCAAGATAAGGATCAGGCAGTTCCCCCCCCCCCCAGTGGAACAGTCTCTTAAGCCAATAAGAGAAAAAGTTGTAGGCAACTCACCCAATCAGTCCAGAGGGAGATGCCGCTAAAATCAGAGTTAAAGCTCTAGCCCCTAAGAAGGCAATTCAGGCTGAGTTGAGGGCAGAAAAGTGCAGACATGCAGCCCTAAAGAGGCAGTTCAACAGAACTATTCAACAGAAGGAGTGCAACTACAGCATGTTTCAGGTGATACCTGTGGGCCCCAACCAAGCCCTCCCAGGGGAGCAGAAGTTGTCTATCAGCCTGTCTCCTGAGGCTTTTGCAGTACAATGATCTTCAGGATATAAGCAGATCTGGGCCTTATTTCCAACAGGCTTCTAGGCCCTATGCTCCTTCCCCTCCCTCCAGGCCTCTAACCTCTTCTCAATCTAGGCCTGAAACCACCTTCACTTCCTCAGCAGCGGGCCTTCAGCCTTCTGCCCCTACACTTGAGCATAGACCAGAGGATATCTAAGATGTCTCTTTGGCCATTAGGCAGGGATTGGCTGAAGGCTTCAAGCAAATCCTTTGACCTCCGGAAAGGGTTCAGGCCCTTCTCCCTTCTCAATCTATAAGTTACCACATCACCCTGATTTACACAGGCCTCAGGACCTCAGAGTCCATTCTTCTCTACCAGAATGGAAAGAGGTTGATGAGGAGGGAAGGGTTCACCATCTGAACACAGTTATTCCTCTTGTTCAGAACGTGAAGAGGTGAGACCTTTGACCAAAATGTTTCAGAGGAAGAGGATTCTCGCCCAAAGCAGACATCCTCTGCATTGGTCTTCAACCCTTCTCTCTTCAGGCCATTACTCAGCATGGCCTTGGTCACTGCTAAGCTGTCACCAGAGGAAATGGCTCCCAAGCCACAAGGAATTCCCTCTAGCCAGGGAAACTTATTCTTCTCCAAGCCTGTAATGCATGCAGGGGTTTTGCCTTCTCCCACTTTCCCTTTGGCAGGTCTTTATCCATCTTCTCTGGATAAGTGTTTTTACAACGTTAGCGCAACCCTGGACAATTCCCTGGCAGTGCCTTCTGTTGACATTCTGGTTCTGGCCTCGTTCCCATTTTCTGGCACTCTCACGTGGGCATCCATACGGTAGCTGCATCAACTCCAGATTAGATTGCCTACATCTGATCTTTGCTCTCACCAAGGCCTTCATAATATTATCGCAGCAGCGGAATTCACCGCAGATGCCACTCTCAATTCTGCCAAATTTGCATCAAGGGCCATGGCATCTTCAGGAGCAGCAAGAAGACTGTTATGACTCAGAAATTGGCAGGTGGAGTCACGCCATAAATGGAAGCTGGTTTCGGTTCCATTCGTGGGCGATAAGCTTTTTGGCAATGCTCTGAAATCTTATATCATCGAAACCAGAGATAAACGTAAAATTCTCTCTTCCTCTGGGAAGAGAGCCAACTATCGCCCAGCTCCTTATACTGGTAAACAGCCCTTTCAGGAGGGTGGGGGTCATTTCTGCCATTGCTCTAGTAATCCCTCATTCTCCCCACCCATCAGAGGTCTCCTAGCCTTCTTTGCCTCCAAATGGGAGGAGTCAATGGTGGATGCCTGCGTGCTCAGCACTATTAGGTCAGGATTACAATTGGACTTCATAATGTACCCCCCCTATTTTTCTAGCTCTCAAGCATTTCAGGCACTCAGTGACCAGCTCTCGTGTTCTTGTCCTTTTGGACAACATGACTGTCATGGCTCATGTCAACCGGCATGGGGGGACGAGGTCCAGAGCCCTCATGGGAGAGGCTCTATGGTTGGGGTTATGGGAAGAGTACCACCTGTTGTCGGCAGACCATTTCTCCGGGATCAAAAACTCCCAGGCCAACTGGCTCAGCAGGAGCCTAGTCGACCAGGCAGAATGGTCTATTCCTCCCTCCCTATTCAGAGACCTTTCCCTCAGATTCGGAACGCCGGAGGTGGATCTTCTCCACTCCTCAAATTGCCAAGGTCACCAGATTCTTTACCAGGTTTCCTTGCCAGGGAGTGGAGGGGACCAATGCCCTTTGGTGCAGATGGCACAAAAGTCTCCTCTATGCCTTTCCCCCGCTCCCATCATTCTGGCAGTAACTTGGAAGATGTTGGAGGAACGAGCGGAGCTCCTCCTCCTGGCACCCTTTTAGCCAAGGACGCCCTGGTTTGCAGACCTGATCAACCTGTCGGTGGCTTCTCCTTGGAGGATCCCAGCCCATCTAATCTCCCTTCATCAGGGGATTCTGCTCCACCCGGAGATCCAGTGGCTCAAGCTGATCATGTGGCACTTGAGCAGCCACAGCTAGAGGTGGCTGATCTTCCTGAAAGGGTCATCATCACTATCCTGGCATCTCGCAAACCTCCCACAAGGCGCATCTATGATGCCACCTGAAAGGCCCTTCCCAATGGTGCTTTAGGGAGGGTCTCTCTCTCTCTCTCTCCTGCTTTAGCCCAGTTGACAGAGGTTCTTAGATTCCTTCTGCATGATCTGGAGAAAGATTTGGCCCCCAACACCTTTATGCAGGCAGGTTGAGGCCCTCTCCTCGGTTCTTTCATGGGGTTTGCTTCCTTCCTTATCCCATCACCCTTCAGTTAGGAGGTTTTCGAAAGGGGCTTCCAACCTGCACCATCTGGTGGTTCACAGGTATCCTTCCTGGGATCTTCATGTGGTCCTTTATGCCCTTACAAAGCCCCCCTTTGAACCCCTTAGAACATTGTGTCTCCATTTCCTGACTCTGAAGGTAGTGTTCCCCGTTTCCATCACTTCAGCCAGGTAGGTATCCGAGCTCTCTGTTCTTTCCATCAGACAGGACCTTTGTTCCTTTCACAATGATAGGGTTATCCTCAATGATAGGGTTATCCTCGTCCTAATGATAGGGTTATCCTGGACCCTTCATTTATTCCAAGGGTTAACACCTGTTTCACAGGTCCCAGGACATTATGTTGTCTGGCTTCTGCCCCCACCCACACCATGACTTAGAACAGCAGTGGCATTCGCTGGATGTTGGTAGGGCTCTTAGAATATACATTAAGTGCACTTCCTCCTTCAGGAAGTCTGAAGCCATTTTGTTTCCTTTTCCCTTCTCACTTGGGGCACAAGGCCTCTTCTCCTACTATTAGCAGATGGGTCAGATCTTGCATTGAGCAGGCCTACAAAGCTGCGGTCCTTTCAGTTCTTTGAGGTCTGACGGCACACTCTACCAGAAACGCAGCCACTTTCTCTACCAGAAAGGCGACCCAAGCACCCTTGGAGGAGATCTGTCGTATGGCCACTTGGACATCTCCGTCTCCTTTCATCAGATACTACCGTCTGGATGTCTTTGCCTCAGCAACTGCAGCCTTTGGCAGATGGGTGCTTCAACGAATGGTTCAACAGTTGGTGTGATGAGCCAGACGAGGACCCATCCGTGGACATGCAGCTTTGGTATGTCCCATCCTGGGCACTCAATGCAGCATGGAGGAGAATGAGCATTGGTAGAAGTTACCCTGAACGTCCTTTCTGTCTATGCTGCAAAAGAGCCCAGCCCCTCCCTTGATTCGTCCGGAGAGGGTAAGTCATATTTCTGTATTCATTTGTGCTTTCAGAGATACCTTTCAGTCTGTAAAGTATCTTTGCCAAAGCTGGGGTCTCTCCCGGGGGATGGCTTTTATATCTTAGTACAGATTCAGCTAAATGACATCATAGGAAGGAGCCCATCTTGGGCATTCAAGGTAACTTCTACCAATGCCCATTCTATAGCACGGTGTTTCCCAAACTTTCCTTTTGATAGGCTACTTTTCAAAAAGGCACTTTCAAAAGTAAGACTGAATAAAAGCAAAAATATTACTCTGTGGTAGAAACTGATACTATAATTTATTGATAATGATTCTGCATATTCATTTACAAATGATAATGTTTATATTCACCATTAGGTTGCTTTAAGACAGGTAATACTATCATTTTAGACAAAAGATCATTCTCACAAAATGTCTGCTATAGGAAAATTGACTATTTAAAATTACTGTCATGGTGGGCACAGTCCCAAAATAACTATTTACCAAAAAGCCAACCAATATTCCACAGAGTCTTACCGCCATTCCATTGGATCTTCAGGATGTTCTCCACAACCTCTGATTAATTTTTTAAAAAATATTTCTCAACTGTTTGTTAGTTGAGTTCCCCACCATTTTTATTTTGTTAAAATGTCTTCATTGCAAACACCAGGCTAGAAACTGGGAGATTATGAATTCTAGCCCTGCCTTTGGCATGAAGTCAACTTAGGCAACTGGCCCTCTCCTATTGTCCCCATTTATTCATACCTATTTTCTGTATTCTTACTCATGTTTATACTTATACGTATTACCTTATAAGCGATTGACAAAGCAAATAAATAAATAAAAATAAATAAGTCTTGCCCTGCCTTAGGCATCGCTATAACCAATCATTCTGTCTTATCCCTGGCAAGTAGGCAATGACTTCTGAAAAACTTGCTAAGAAAACTGCTGGGACTAGTTTCACAGTTGCCAAGAGTCAATACTAATTCAAGGCAACACCCCCCCAAAAAAGTATATACACTTAGTCCTAAACTTATATCCACAATTGAGCTCAAAATTTCTGTTGCTTAGTGAAATATTTGTAAAGTGAGTTTTGCCTCATTTCACAACCTTTCTTGCCAAAGTTGTTAAGTGAATCACTGCAGTTGTTAAGTTTGTAACATGGTTATGAAGTGAATCTGGTTTCTCCATTGAGTTTACTTGCCAGAAGGTTAGATGATTACAAAAGATGATTACATGACATGACTGCAACCACATAAATATGAACATCTGAATTTTGATCACATGACTATATGGATGTTGCAATGGTCATAAGTATAAAAAATGGTCATAAGTAACTGATTTCAGTGCCTTTGTAACTTTGAACAGTCACTGAATGAACTGCTGTACGTCAAGGACTACCTTTATAGTATATGTATGAACTCAACATCTATCCCTGGAATGAAGAAGCTCAAAGAATGTTCCTTTGTTTTGTTGCATACAATCTTCTTATTCAGTTTGCTTTAATTGAAATAATGCAGTCCAAATAATGCAAGGAGTTTAGCACTCTCTAGAGGAGGTATTTCCAGGCACATTTCTGCAGGCACCATGCTGTCTTTTCCTCTTTTTAGGTATGTACAAAGTATCCCTTGTTAGCATTCTAATTTTCTACTGCATTATTAAAAATGAGAATAACATTTTAATTAAACAAAAGCTATTTAATGGGGATTTTTTTGAAACACTTTGGGAAGGAATGAGATAATGAGAAGTTTTTTTAAAATATTTCTCATTTATTGTTTAAAATGTTCAGAATTACTAGTGAAAGCATAAATTAGGCAATTAAGCATTTACTGTTAAGATATGAAATTACATAATTCAATTTAGTAATTTAAAAAAAATCTTCCAAAACCAAGCATGCCAAAGGTGCCTATTTAGATTTGATGAACGTGCTTCTATGGAACCTTTCAGACAATCCCATAGCCCATTGTCTTCTTTCTGCTTTCAAATTACTGTGATCATAGTGTCCATAGAAATGGCATCGCTGACAATCATGAGATGTGGGACTGGTCATGTCCTACTGCAGGAGGGATTCTTTTATGATTCGTGAACTTCAACTCCCAGAATTCTTGAGCTAGCATTTATGAAAGTCTCTATGGCTGGCTCAGAAATTTTGTGAATTGAAGTCTTCAAGTCATAAAAGGACCATAGTTCCCCACCTCTGCCCTACTGCAACACATAAAATGTAAGACAGCTCTAACCCTTTGAGAACATAATGAGTGTCCTCCTTGATTCTTTGGGAGTTTAATTCTAACCTTGGGTTGGAATGGTATGAAGGGATGGGTGAAGTTTTTATCTCAAAAAGTAAACAGTAAATGTTATAAACCTGATTTTGTTCTGCTTGCAGAGATCCGTGGATTAAAAAGAAAAAAATAAACCAAGTAACACTGGAAATCCTGTTCAGCAACCAGTATGATATGGAAAAATAGATAAGAGACACTTTAGGAGATGAAAAGATAGATAAAAACCATTCTACACTTTTACATAAAATTAGTGGTGGGGTGGGTGCGTTGTGAGAACTGGAACAGAATATTGCAATCCTAATCCCAGAGCTGAAAATAAAATAAATGCACTACTTAAAAGTGCAAGTAGACCAAGAAAATGCATTCTTACATTCTGTCCTCAGCAAAATAATCTTGTAGGGCAATTAAGGCACTCACTATTCCTGAACAAGATTGGAATTTAGACCAGATTTAAGTAATATGTTTCTTCCCAGAAGCACATGGCTAACCATTAATTAGTAGAAAAACTATTCAAGTTTTTCTTGTATTTTCTCAGCATAAAACCATTTTGGACCTCTTTGCAGTAATGTCTGTAGGTGGGGGAGGGGCTTTCAACACTAACAAAACTGTTCATAAAAATATTTCTTTTCAACTGTTCCCAAATGGACTACCATCAGCAATTCTATGGATATCAACATCATAATCAATTAGAAGAAAGCTGACAAATTATTTTCAATTTGCTAATAATCTTATTACCTTCATAATCCTGAACAGCACTATTTTATTTAATTAGCATGCTTGTTACAAATATTTGTCACAGTTCTTCATTTGATGCAAGCTGTCTAACATAGACTGTACAGATGCCAAAGTACCAGTTATTTGGTCTCAAAGGAACTATTTGACCACTGCAGGAAAGAGCAATAAGCAAAACAATAGCATTGCAGCCCACTCTAGATGATGTACGTAGTCCATTTTTTATTGCTATAAAAGCTATGAAATGGATGGATAAGATTTGCTGCTAAAATAAAGAGATGTTTACAGCTTCGGAATACCAAACACTAGGAGTACTGGACTAAACTCTAGCAAGCTGAATAAAAGAAAATGAGTTACGTAGAAAAATACATTTTGGTTTACTTTATGGACAAATGTTTTGTAAATCTCAAGAGAAAATGCACCTACTTTGCAGTGGGTTGCTGAAGCAATGCTCAGTAAGGTGATATAGGGCCCAATTGATGTAGGAGAATGAAAAGAGTAAGAAGAAAATATAAATATTAGCCTTGTTTCAGATAGTTTATTTCTCAATTTCTGCACACAAAATCAATTTTAAGTACCTACCTAGACAATGTTTAAAATATTTATGTCTAAATTATTATAAAAACTCAAGGATAAGTATCAGCTTATTTTATTTGTCCAATGACAATTTTATAGTACAATATGTAGGCCATTCATCCTGTATCCTGAAACTTCACATAACCTAAAAAGAACCTTCAGAAAATCTTACCATAGGACTTTGTGATAGAAAGAACCAAATCAAAATTATCAAACATGTCTTATCTAGTAAATTTTAAAAGCTCCAAATCAGGGGTCCCCAACCACTGGGCCCCAGACCGGTATCGGTCCGTGGATCATTTTATATCGGGCCGCAAAGAATGAATAATCGTGATTAATATATATATAAAAATATGTTTTTAGAAAAGAAATAGAAAAGAACACTTTACTATTGGGCAAGAATTGATTTTGCCAGTCCTTGAAAAAGTGTTTCTGCATGAAACTGGTCTCTGGTACAAAAAGGATTGCAGACCGCTGCTCTAAATCATTGCTGATGGATGGTTGTTTGTTTGTTTGTTTTGCAGATGAAACAACAATATTGCAAAAGATTGACAACAAAAACCATATTATTCCTTTTAAATTTCAATTCACAAATTATCACTCCTGGCCAAAATCCAAAACCAAAATATGCATCTTGTAGCCAGTAGATTCTGAGGCAATAAAGAGTTCTTATAATACTTGAATTTTAAACTAAATACTATTATAAAAAGCTATATCAAGATTTTAGATGTATAAAATGATTTATATAGCCTATAATTTATATAATCTAAACAGAACTAAGTGGCATAGTTTTAAGCATCTGACAAGAAGCAATAATAGCACTTTCAGGTATAATTAAAATGAGAGTGAATTCATGATAATCTACAGCAGTGATAGCGAACCTTTTTGGGTTCTGTGTTTCAAAAATTTGGAAAATGCCAAACTTCACTCTGTTGGGAATCTCTCCCTCCCTCTCTCCCTCTCTCTCTCTCTTTTCTCTCTGTCTCACACACATGGAGAGAAAAAGAGACAAACAGAAGGAAACAGAAAAAGAGAGAGGGAGAAAAAAATGGAGGGAGAGAGGGAGGAACAGAGAAAATATATGTTCGAATAGTATATTTCTTCTTTAATGGAAAAGCCACATTTAAATAGTTTGAATGTTAAATGTATATAATTACTGCAGGAATTGATTTGAAAATACAAGAGAAAATGTGACTTGTACTAAAGACTGCAGGAGATAAGATACCTGTGGATTTGTTTTTTTTTTAGATAAAGGATTTGTTCACAGTATTGGAAACAACTATAATCATAGGAAGCCCCTTGTTGTCTCTGGCTTCAACAGGAACATGTACGTGTCTATACCCTTTTCTTTATCAATAAAGTTCAGAATGATAGAACAATAAATCAACAATGTGAAGAAATTGATATTTTATCAAGATCAATAATCAGAAAACCCACAATAAAATGTAATATACATCTATATGCTTATAACTCTAACTCTAAGTCACATGCACATCGGTAAGTGAATAAATTTACTGATGAAGCAAATGTTTTGCATTTGGTATATTTCAATAATAGTTTCCAACAGGTACAGATAAAAATTCAGTTGAATCACAATTTAAATTTCTTTTCAGTTCTGTTTAGGTGCTGCAAATAGTATGCAAAAACCTCAGACCCTCAATACAACCTGGGGTGATTTTGATAGTGATTAGAAAATAGTGCTACAAAAAGAAGCTCAGAGCCTAGTGACCATGAAGGAAAAAACAACATTCAAGCACGTACTGATATCATTCAGAAGATACAATTTGAATCTGGCATTGTTGTGGACTAATGATATTCTAAATGTACAGGAACTTCTATAATTATATATCTATGAAAAAATAACAATTATAATTTTGACTTGCTAGAAATCATGCCTCTGGCATCTTATAGACCAAATAATTTCCATGAGACCAATGACCACTAAGTAAAAATTCTGCAGAAGCAAACAGATAATTCTATGAAATATTTGGTTGACATTCAGGATAGATAAGATAAAATAGCTTTTTCTGCATCACTTAGCAATATAGAATCCCCAATTATAACTTCAATAAAGGCAACTATGATCTTATAAACAATGACCTCTCATCCCTTGATTGGCAATTTCTATTCTCTGGATGCAATACTGTAGAAGACCATTACAACATATTCTTACTTGAAGTCAAAAGAGTAATCAAACTATATGTTCCATGAACAACTCCCAAAACCAGAAAAAATAAATTAGCCAAAACAATAAGGAAGCTTCAATCAAAAAAGAAATCACTTTGGCAGAAAAACAAATCTGGTCACGTTGTCAACTTCAAAACCCAATACAAAAATTATGCCACCAGATAAAAATTGAATGCACCAATTATCACATTAAACAAGAAGAAAGCCTTCGACACACCAGTTCCACTCTCACTTTCTTCAATTTTGTAATCAACAAACTAAAAGACTCAAGGTCTTCCTGAAAGGACCTAATGGCAAAGACTGCAACGACGACCCTATGAAAGCCAAGATCTTTAACACATTTTTTTGGCTCAATATTTGTAAACAGCAATGGATCATGCCCAGTACTTCCTAGCTGAACCACAGACAACTACAATGATCTAATACATATCAATTTTACAGAAGACATTGTTGAAAAGGCACTGCGCAATCTAAAACCATCTCTATCTATTGGACCAGACGGAATATGTGTCTACTTCTTAAAAAAGCTAACCACTGCCATAGCCGAATCTCTAAGCATAATCTTTGAAAAATCTTTCAGGACCAGCTCCCTCCCTAACCTATGGTCACAAGCCACAGTCATCCCCATCTTCAAAAAGGGAGACCCCAGCCTATTTGAAAATTACAGACCAATCTCCTTATGCTGCATCACCTGTAAAGTCATGGAATCAATTATTAACCAATCCATTATCCTCCACTTAGAGACAAACAACCTACTCTCTGATAAACAATTTGGTTTCAGGAAAAAACTACCCTGTAATCTGCAACTTTTACACTGCAAAAACATAAGGACTACACAACTCGATCAGAGCAAAGCAATAGATGCAATCTACATAGACTTCTGTAAAGCCTTTGATTCAGTGGTACATGACAAACTACTCCTAAAACTAAAATCTTACGGTATCTCTGGACACCTGCATAACTAAATAGAAGCATTCCTGTCAAACAGATAACAAATGGTCAAATTTGGGAGCATCCTATCAAATTCTGTACCTGTCAACAGTGGTGTCCCCCAAGGCAGTGTTCCAGGACCAACTCTTTTCATACTCTACATAAATGACCTCTGTGATCATATCAAGAGCAACTGCGTTCTCTTCGCTAATGATGTCAAGCTATTTAACACCACAGACAATACTGCTGCCCTTCAAAAAGACCTTGATTATGTATCAGAATGGTCAAACAAATGGCAACTTCAAATCTCAACAAATAAATGCTCTGTCCTACATATTGGCAATATATATAGATAGATAGATATATCAGAAAATAAAATAAAGGCTGAATAGTCAAGACCTGGTTGATGCCAAACTCTGTCAAGGATCTTGGAGTACTCATCTCAAATGACCTAAGTGCTAGAGCCCACTATAACTACATAGCCAAAAAAGCATTAAGAGTTGTTAATCTTATGTAGCTTTTTCTCTGGTAATATTACACTGATAACTAGAGCATACAAAACATTTGCTAGACCAATACTCGAATACAGCACATCAATCTGGAATTCACATTACGTATCTGATATTAACACAGTTGAGAAAGTCCAGAAATATTTCACAAGAAGAGTTCTCCACTCCTCTACTCATTGCAGAATACCTTATGCCACCAGACTTGAAATTCTAGACCTAGAAAACCTAGAACTACGCCGCCTTTGGTCCTATCTAAGTTTAATGTATAAAATCATACATTGCAATGCCCTACCTGTCAATGAATACTTCAGCTTCAACCATAACAACACAAGAGCATACAATAGATACAAACTAAAGATTAACTGCACCAAACTTGATTGCAGGAAATACGATTTCAGCAACAAAGTGGTCAATGTCTGGAATACTCTACCTGACTCTGTGGTTTTTTTACCCCCAAACCCCCAAAATTTTAACCTTAGACTGTCTACTATTGGCCTCACCCCTTTCCTAAGAGGTCTGTAGGGGGCATGCATAGGTGCACCAACGTGCCTACCTTCTCTGACCTATTGTTTTTTATATATATATATTATTTTTCTTATATGTATTTATGTATTCATCATTATGTTTTTACTTATACCTGTTATCTTGTAAGCAATTGACAAATAAAAATAAAATAAAATAAAATAAAATAAAATAAAATAAAATAAAATAA
>BLBF01000004.1:43864528-43902923 GCA_015471245.1 Laticauda colubrina | reverse complement strand
AAATAAAATAAAATAAAATAAAATAAAATAAAATAAAATAAAATAAATAAATATCACTGTCTGCAGTTCCAGTTGCTGTCATGAACAGTTCCAGTTGCTGTCTCTGAACTTCCTACCATTTTTCCACAGCCAAAGTCAGTAGGAAAGCCAGAAGGAAACTGAAAATCCCAGGTCGGTAGGAAGAGAGACAAGGGATGTACAGGGCACAGAAAAGGTGCCAGCGAAGCACAGGGAGTATGTAGAACAGCATGGTGTTTGTTGGGGAGAGTGTGAAATGATAGGAGCAATGGTAAGATTCAAAATTTTTTACTACCGGTTATGTGAGTGTAGTTTGGTGGCCATGACTTGGTGGGCATGGCAGGGGAAGGATACTGCAAAATCTCCATTTCCTCTCCACCCCACTAATCTGATTTCCAGCTCTGTTCTCCTGTGCAGGGCAACAAAAGAAGATCCAGCCAATCTGCTGGGACTTGGGAGGCAGAGAATAGGGGCGGGGCCAGTCAGAAGTTGTATTTGCTGGTTTTCCAAACTATTCAAAATTTCTGCTACCGGTTCTCCAGAACTGGATCAGAACCTGCTGAATACCACCTCTGGGTAGGAGGAGGTATGTGAAAAGGAGCATCCATTGAAGAGCATCCATGGTTTGTTTGGGATGATGCTTCTTTCACTCATTTGATAGGATGGGCTTTAAATTGAAAGGATGCTCCTCCTCCTCCATGGACTCCTCCCTAGCGTCCCCAGTTTTGACAAAGTCGAAGTGATGAAATATTTCTTCTCCTTCACCCTTTCTAATACTTGGCTGGAATAGCATCCCACCAGACAAATAAGGGTGGGGATGGATGCTCTTCACAGCTCACAGAGAAAGGGTGTGTCAGGTAAGTATCAATGCCCCTTCTCCAGATGAGCTGTTCAGAGCATCCACTGTTTGGGACATACCAAAGCTTGGCGTGTCCTATGGGAGGGCTTCCATCTGGTTCAGATTCCCCCCTTTTTTTTGGTCCCTATGGACCCTTTGTAACACTCTCCTGTCAAAGGCAGCCTCCATAGAAGCGAAGACATCATTCTAATAGTTTCTAAATAAAAGGCAATGGTGAGGCCCATGTTGTCGCCTTGTAAATTTTCTCTATTGGCGCTTGTGGCCCATGTTGTCAACATTGCAGTGCTCCAGGTTGAATGAGCAGTGATGCCCCTGGGTACAGGAAGAGATTGTATCTCATAGGACTTGGGAATTGTGCTTTCAGCCACTTACTGGTCATTGAGAAGGGGTCTTGTACCCAATGGTGAGTGGTTGAAAAGAAAGTTATGACTTCCTCTTACATTATTGGTTGGAAGAAGATTAAGTTGTCTGACCCCCCTTACAGTAACAATTGTTGGGCCGAGGGGAATGGAAGATCAAGGCAGGCAATAGGGTTGTTGTGGGTTTTTTTGTGAAACAACAGAGACTTGAAAAAAGTCTGAGGGCAAAACAGACCTGAAGATCAGTGGTCTGGTTTGATGCCTTCAATGTCTGACATGCCCCCCCCCTTTTTAGGGGATCCATCTCTGACAGATTTTGGTCACTGTTGTGAGTAGACCCTTCCTCAACCTGTTCCATTTGGTCTCCCACATCCTGTGCATCCTGTGAATGTGTAACTGGATTATATAATACTCCCCTGAAGGAGGTACCTGATGGTAATGAAGGTCTATTCTGCATAGTAACTAAATCGAGTGAAAATCAAGGTCAGATTGTGGAGGCTGCCTAGCCATCAACTTCTACTGTACCCCGGCTGTGATGCCTTTTCAAGTTGCCATGTCCCTCCAGGCCTTCAATTTGTCAGGGATATCTTCTGGGAGGAGGAATTCTGGTGTGGTCCCACAACTGTCTGTCAGGCAAGTAGTGCTGCTGAAGGCCTGGGTTGAACCGGTCCCTCTGAGGCTCTCCTGGAGAGATCCATTGAGAGATCCAGGGATGGAGGCAAGGTGAAATATGGAACACTTCACAAATTTGCATGTTATCCTTGTGCAGGGGCCATGCTAATCTTCTCTGTATCATTCCAATTTTAGTATATGTGCTGCTGAAGTGAGCATTCTGGAACTGAGAAGAGGACTGAGACTTCTGTTCAACCTCCCTCATGCATTTTTTTTTTTTAATTTAAGATATGCTCATCTAACACATTCTGGTGTCTCTTGCCATCCTTTGTTGCCTTAGAGGTCTCTCTAGGACATTTTGACCTACTTTGAGTTGGTTTATTGTCCTCTGGGGGTATTTTTGGCTGCCCTTGAAGATTCTGACCTAAAGCCCACAAGGTGAGATATCTATATCTATATATCTATATGTGTATGAGATATTAATGGACTGTTGACTGTTTCAGAGGACTGATGTAAACAGAGGCAGGAAATCCTCTTGATATTTGCTCTCCCCCCTTTTTTTTTGGACAATTCAATTTGTTATTATGCTATTATTCATAATAATATTGATATCATTAATATTGTTATTATTGATAATATTTTTGTTATATCTGTGCACAGCTACTAACATAAATTGTTGTGCTGTTACCAAACTCATATTTAGATGATTGAATATGGAATCAAATTGTGAGGCCAACTAGAGAACATCTTTCAGGACCTGTATTGCAATTGGGTGATCCTGCAGTCACTGGCCCTCAACAGCTTCCTGTCGAGATGGACACAGGCCTTGGTGCTCGCTGTTACTGTGCTGCTAGAATTTTGTGAGGGTTGCCAACTTTAAAAGGAAGCCCAATAGTCAACCTGAGAAAGAGGTCCATAATCGGCATAAATGTCCCCTGGACCTCACAGAGATCCTTGAGTGGAAGTGGCCTCTCAACAGATAATGCCATGGAATTCTGCCATGGATGTCAGCGTTATTTTAATCATCAAGATGTAGCATCAACCATCACCTCTTAATGTGAGCCGATGCGAATCTAACTAAAATTTGAGGATTTGAGCAGGAAAACTCTGAGTCCCCTGGCTCCACCCAATCAATAGCCCTTGTTTCTTCTATATACCTTGCGGGAGTATATCTGAAACTACAGAATCTCCTGTGGAGAGATACGTGAGGGTAAGGATGCTCTGTCCTGCTTACTGACCGGAGTTATAGGGTATTCCAGTCAGAAGGAGCACTCTATTGTTCAGAGCAGTATGCTGCACTTCCACAGAGATACATTGGCATATTGCTAATTCCATCCACAGTCTCATCTTTGGGGGGATCTTTTCCGGTAAGTCATCAACTTGACAGAATCTGGCCACTGTTGGAGCAATGTGGCCACAGAGGCACTTCGAGTCACTTGTACTGATCTAGATTGGCTACCTGATCTTATGCAGCTGCACTGCATCTGGATTACACAGATAGATTCAGGGGTGGTTGCAGAGGGGGATTGGAGCCGAAGTAGGTCTGGAGGAGATGAGGTTTGAGAATTTTGACATGGCTCTTGAGCTACTGCCGCTTGCCATTGTGACCGCTTATTAAATTTTACTATTGATGAGGTTGAAATTTTGGGTGGTTGGTACGCCCAGGGGCCTGAATCAGCAATGGCCAGGGAACCCTAAAACAATGCTCCCCAGTTTTGTATAATCTTCTGTAAGAATATTGAATTCTTATTCCTGTTCCTATTGTTATTATCGTTATTATTATTTTGTTATTAATATTAGCCAAATTTGGAACACCTCATAGGCCTAGAAAGGAGGAATTGTTGAAATAAGATGTAGGCTTGTGACAGCTTCCTGCACAGGTGGACACGGGCCTTGGTGCTCGCTGTGTTGATGCTGGTTAATTCTGTGAGGGCATAAGCCAACAGTTTTCTCATTAATGAATAAGGGTCCAAAATAGAATAATTATATCTGAATATCAAAATTGATATTGATAATGATATCTGTCTGTCTATCTGTCTGTCTGTCTGTCTGTCTATCTATCTATCTATCTATCTATCTATCTATCTATCTATCTATCTATCTACACACACACACATATATGTATTAGGGTGATTTCCCTTGGGTTCCAGGAAGGAGACCCCTGCTTGGGGAAATAAAAACCTCTCACAGTTCCAGAAATAAAATGCAGATCATTACCACATGGTTAGTGAGTCTGCACTGGCGCCAGCCGTTATCTTTTTAGGCATGTAATGAGTTAAATCGGCTCAGCAGCACTTCCATGCCTTGTGGGGAGTGGATACTGCAGAGTTTCCCCTTGAATAAAAAGGCGCTGTGGGGCAGATGGCCGCTGATGCCCCCACCCCAGACGGTGTTCCCAGGGGAGAGAAAAAAAGGCTCAGACTCTTTTAAAATGGAGCCTTTCCTGTTGGGTGCGGGTGGCGACGATTGTAGCAGCTCAGCTTGAAAAGTTCGTAATGTGAGTTGTTACACATGTGGCTAAGGTGTTATCACCTCCGATTGTCCTGGGAGCGAGAGATCATTATCTGAAGCTACTTTGAGCTCCCTTGGCTCAAGTTATATATCGTAGAGAGCTGCTTGACTCAGTGAAACTAAAAGCCTTAAAGGAGTTGTTTAGAGTTTAAAAGCAAATCTTTTTGTTGACTCCTTTTGAAGCTTTTGTTATTCTGACCAAGGGAAAGAAAATTAAGCTACCTATATCCACGAAGGCTGAGCAAAAAACTGGGGACGCTAGGGAGGAGTCCCATGGAGGAGGAGGAGCATCTTCTCAATTAAAGCCCAGCCTATCAAACGAGCAACAGAAGCATCATCCCAAACAAACAATGGAGCTCATCTGGAGAAGCACAGACAGCTATGGATCAGAGAGGATGTGAGGGGATGCACAAAAGGTGCAGCAATGGTCAGGGAAGGTGCATGAAGGTGCTGTCAAAGTCATGACATTTGAGAAATGATGCAATGTAGGTTGGGGAGGTTTATGATGCTATGAGGGGTTTGTGCAAGAGGTACAGTGTCATGAGGAGGGTGGGTGTGGGTGTGTTGGGGAGGGCATGTTGGGATGCAGCAGGAGTTGGGAAGTATGTGGTAGTACAGTGGGCACCAAGGAGGGTGTATGGGATTGCGTGAGTGGCTGGCTTGGTTTAACCATGTAGTGTCAGGGAGAGGGTGTGCAGATAACAAAATCTTGCCCCACCAATTTGGGACCTTCCATGCTAGCTTTTTTATTGTCATTCTAGAAAAGTTGACAGGGAAATTTGCAAATCTCATAACCAAGGGATACTGCAACTGGTCCGAAGTGTGAAACAATTGCCAAACAGTTACAAAATGAATACCACAGGATTGGCCTATTAGTTCCCAAAGATTTAAAAGTATAATTATGCCACTCATATAACTAACTGAACTTGCTTCCAGGATACAATTAAGTTGTTATTCGTATGACAAGCCCTGGTAAAAATATTATGACTGCTGCAACACAATTATATTGAGTTCCTTCAATGGTATGTATGTTAACTCTATATTAAAGCAAGATATGAATCATAGTATATCAATTACTGCATCCTTATATCTACTTTTAAGCAAATTATTATGCTGTCATACTTTTTTCCAATATTGAATCAATAGTAGATATTTCTACATTAACCTCAGTTAAATCTAATTGCTGATGTCATTTAAAAAAATACATTGATATACACCTTATATACACTGATCCTTTTACTAAGAATAGCTTCCTATTGCCAATCTCTTTTCAGCTCAATATCATCCTATATGGTATTATAAAACACTATAAAATTTTAATGAGATCACTGAGAGCATCTATTTTATTACTTACTATCCAGTCATTTCTTAGCTTTAATTGCTATGTTATAATAACAGAAAAGTAAACAACATAAATCTCAACTTTTTTAGTTAAAGTGCATTCTATATTAAATCTGTGTGGTTTGCTAGACAATGACCTTACTGCAGCAGACATTAGTTCAAGATTTTAACATTGAAAAACCTGACGGTCTGTTCAAAAATCACTTTCCCAGAAATACTTTCCCAGAAAAAGCAGAACTTGGTCAAAAGAACATACTTATAAAGGTTAAAAATAGTGCCAATTGTTTTTTTTTTTTTTAAGAAAACTCATGAGTTATCATTCCAATATTATTGAACATGTAAAGTAATTTTGGGATTAATGGAAAACTGAACTGAATGCTCTCTATTTGCTTCAATCTTTGTTTATTATGATTTTTTTCTTATTTATTACTGCTATTTATTTTGCCACCTGACTCCCAATGAATCTTCATTTGAGGTAGAGAACAGTATGATATAGTCTATGACTGGGAGTTAATTTGTATCTACCTTGAATAGAGTTGATTATATCCTGATCACATTAGGCACAAGTAACCAGGAGAAGGAGTTGAGTTCAAAGCACTTCAAGCTTATTACATGCTGTATATACACAAGAATGTGATCTACTAATGGTCAAGGCAAATTCGTGTCTGATAGGAGTCAATGGAATTCATGGGAGGACCATACTTAGGTCTCTTGTGGAAGTATACCAATTCCAAACTGGTGACATGTTTAACTCCATCTTTGGGCTCCACCTGGTCACGTCCTACACATCATTTTAAAATTTCTATAGGAGAAGCAATTCCCTTTGCTGGCTGTCATTTTCATAATAGCGCACACTCTCCCCTACCAAATAGTCTATCTGTCTGTCTGTCCATCCATCTGTCCATCCACTATCTTGTTAATTTTGAGAATTCAACAAAAGCTAAAAGAAAGCTACTGATTTTGAGTTGTTTCATTTCACTATTGAGACACATGTACAAACATTTAAAAAAATGCTATATGATGAGATTTTGTGAACAGTTTGCACGAGAAGTATAATGAAACAAAGGAAGAAAAGGAACTGTGGTTCTTACAGAAAAGCAAGACAGGCCATATATACTCACAAATATATAAGAAAGTTGCACAGGTCCACATATAAGTAAAATCCATATACATTTCTTCATGTTTGTGTTTGAAGGTTTTCCATACCTCTCTTAAACATTATGTTTCTTTCTGTCAAGTAGGTCTCATAGTCTATCTTTCAAGCATATGAACACATGCAAGTAATCTATAAATAATTCCTCTTGAACAATATTGTTAAGTGTCTGGGTATGGTACACACCAGGAGATCTGGCCCACAGCAAAAGATTTCAATGTGATAAGCACATATCCACAGAGAATTGAAGCAGCAAGATCTATCTTAATGGAAATGATCTGCAGGGACATGCAACATAAATAACTGCTAAAAAGTTCACAGTTTAGTTCTTGCTAAGTGGCACTGAGAAAGAACAATTTTAAACATAGAGATAGATCTTTCTACTGTTCAAGCAAAAATAAATTATTAATTTAAATGCTTTTTAACAAAAAAATAAAAGACAGGCTTGCATTCTTCCATTTAACTATTTATGTAAACCTAAAAGCATATGTGCATACATACATATATGTATGTATCATAGTACCAAATTCATTTTTAGGCAATTTTGTAGGCAATGAAATTGTAATAAATTAAGAAAAATGTTCTCCAGACAAAAGATGATATTTCCCCCCAAGTGATGATGTAATGGTTCATGAAAACAGGAAATGATGCAATTCCTTTTCTGGATCTGGAAGTCTGTCTAGGAAATAGTGAAATGGCAGTTTCCAAGCTTTATCATCCATCATAAATATTAAGTTCAGTGCCTCAAGCTGAGTCTAAGAGACACAGTCCTATGCTTTCATCCCCTATATGAGAAGTGCATTTATCATGTTAATGTCTTGCTCCAGCAAAGCAGGCAACTTTAATGCTTTAGAACTATGAAACCTTAGTATCCTTCAAACAAACAATTTCAGTACATTCATGTACTGAAAAAAAACCCACCCCTTTCATGTAGGGAAAAAACCCCACTCCTTTAACCTCAAACTATCCACTATTGACCTCACCCAATTCCTAAGAGGTCTGTAAGGGGCATGCATAAATGCACAATCATGCCTACTGTCACTGTCCAATTGTTCCTAATTATTTGTACCTATTTCCTATATTCTTACTCATGTTTATTCTTATACCTATTATCTTGTAAGTGATTGACAAATCAAACAAATAAATAAATAAATAAATAAATAAATAAATCTCTAAAGCAAAACCAAATTATTAAAAGGCAGTTTTGTTGTTTTTTTTGCTGTTTTTCCTCCTTTAATCCCCAAACACATATCACACATCTTAACAAAAACAAACAGAAAAAAATGGAAGAGAATAACAAAGTCAAAGAATGAAGATATTTCACGGTGAACAGACTAAATAAGACTTTACTTCTCACAAATGAAAATCTGATTGATTTAGTTTACAATTGTGCTGCAATTTCCATACTTTTCCTCTTATTGCTTTTAAAAAAATGAAAAATTGTATAGCAAATTTGTTTAAAAGTGGGACTGCCATTTGTCAGCACCCAGTACAGATAATCCTTGAGTTACAACAGTTCATTTAGTGATCATTCAAAGTTACAATGACATTGAAAAAAGTGATATGTGTTTTTCACATTTATGACTGTTGCAAGCATCCACTTGATTACATGATCAAAATTCAAATGCTTGGCAACTGACTCATATTTATGATGGTTGCAGTGTCCTGGGGTTATGTGACCTACTTTTTGTGACCTTTGGAAAAGCAAATTCAATAAGGAAGCCAGGTTTATTTAACAACTGTGTTACTAATTTAAGAATTTCAGTGATTCACTTAACAACTGGCAAGAAAGATCATAAAATAGAGCAAAACAAATGTGTCACTTCGCAACAAAAATTTAGGGATCAATTGTGGTCATAAGTTGAGGACTACCTGTATTTTTCGGCAACGCTGTCCTTTAAAAAGCAATGGATAATCCATATTTCTTAGGAAAAGCATCATAAAGACTGGTGAGAAGAGCTACATGCATATATATCGTATGACACAGTGAAGTAGAACCCAGAGTTTCATACCAAGGTGAGATGATTTAGATTGTATCTTGATTTTTTAAGTAATATTCCCCACCTTGGAGTGTTAGTGGACAACCAGCTAAATATGAGCCAGCAGTGTGTAGCAGCCGCCATAAAAGCTAATGCAATCCTAAATTGTATTAACAGAGAATACAATCAATATCAAGGGAGGTACTAATACCACTATATAAAGCCTTAGTAAGACCACACCTAGAGTACTGCATCCAGTTTTGTTCTCCACATTAGAAAAAAGATGTTGAGACTCGAGAAAAAGTACAGAGAAGAGCAACCAGGATGATTATGGGACTGGAGACTAAAACATACAATGAATGGTTGCAGGAACTGGGTTTGGCTAGTCTAGTGAAGAGAAGGACCAGGGGAGACATGAGAGCGGTCTTCCAATATTTGAGGGGCTGCCACAGGGGCAGTCAAGCTATTTTCTAAAGCTCCTGTAGGCCAGACAAGGAATAATGGATGGAAACCAAACAAGGAGAGATTTAACCTGGAAACAAGGAGAAACTTTCTGACAGTGAGAATAATCAATGGAACAGCTTGCCCTCGGAAGTTGTGGGAGTGCCATCAGTTGAGACTTTCAAGAAGAGATTGGACTGCCATTTGTCAGAAATAGTGTAGGGTCTCCCGCTTGGGTGGGGGGTGGACTAGATAACCTACAAGGTCTCTTCCAACTCTGATTATCTGTTATCTGTTACCTTGATTTTTTTATTTGTTAACAGAATGCATTATTTTAATTTTTAGAAAATTAAGTTATGTTTTAAAAATCAAGAAGTCACTATGGCTTCTGGCTGGTCATGAGAGGTACCATTACTTAAATAACAAAAGAAATTGCCCAGGTGCATTATCTTTATTCTAAATATATGAATATCTCATGTTTCCAAGTAGTGCTCATAATCGCAGGTTGTAAATCTCTATAATTTCAAGATGGGTTTGCCACCTAAATTCACTTGAATTTTGATTTGTCACTGAAATATCAAACATTTTGTCTTTTTAATAAAGCAAATTCTAAATCTAACTTCTTTTTATTTGTTGCATTTTTATCATTGCCAAGTTACTTACCAATGTTGCAAGCAAAAACTTTCAGAAATACAGCTACTAGCATCCTATATCTTTCAGTAAAATTAAATTCATACAATCCACGGCCTGCTACACATACACACACACACACACACACACACACACACCACACACACTTTTAGTGGTAAAATGAACACTTGACTGTTATTAAAATCCCCAGGGGGTTCTCTGGTGCAGTTCTTCTTTGTAGACTATTATGCTTTCAGTGAATTAAACCAGAATGTGAAAGCATGCAAAATAGAGAAGGAAAAGTTTCAATAATTTCCCTGCAGCCCAACACTTCTTTACACCAAAGCCTGTGGCAATGCAAGCACATCCAAAAGCAATGAGTGAAAAACAGGGTTTTCAACTTTATTTGACCGTGACTACAGTTTAAATACTGAGAGCATTTTATGGGCATGTTTACAAATGATTGTTATGAAAGGTAAACCACAAAATGAGCAGAAATGAAACAAAGCATGGAACTGAAGTCACTGACAATTAATCTAAGCCCATGTCAGAAATTTATCTGGAGCTCAGAGATATAGTTGAACTTATAAATGCCTGAAACAGTTGCATAACTGTACAGAATACCTGTCATCTAATATTTTATTTAATTATAAAATTTTAAAAAAAATAGGGCAAGGAGCTTTGTGGGCTGTGTGGAATGTTTTAGCAGAAAGAAAACTGTTATCCAGGACATGATGCTGGGGATCCAGGAATTATATAATAAACAATCAGAATAGAGATGGAAAGGACCTTGGAGGTCTTCTAATCCAAGCCATTGGTCAAGCAGAAGACCCTATACCATTTCAGATAGGTGGCTGTCCAGTCTCTTCTTAAAAACCTCCAGTGATGAAGATCACTTTATCAGCTTCTGAAAGCAAACTGTTCCACTGGTTACTTATCCTCATTGTTAGGAAGTTACTCCTTAATTCCAGGTTGCTTCTCTCCTGATTACTTTCCATCTGTTGTTTCTTGTCTTACTTTACGATACTTTTGAAACCATCGTCTTTGTGGCAGTACTTCAAACTGCTATCATGTCACCCCTAGTCCTTCTTTTCTCTAGGCTGGCCACACCCAATTCCTGCCACTGTTTTTTGTCTCCAGGCCTTAATCTTCTTAGTTGCTCTTCCCTATAATTTTTTTCAAAGTCTCAACATCTTTTTTTGTAATGTGCTAACCAAAACTGGATACAGTATTCCAGTAGTGACCTTACTAAGGATTTATAAAGTGGTACTAATACTTCACCTGGTTTTGATTCTATGCCTCTGTTTATATAACAAGGATTGTATGAGCTTTTTTGGCTGCTGCTGCACACTGCTGATTCATGCTTTAGTGATCGTCCACTAGCACTCCAAGGTCCCTCTCACAATTACTGTTTTTGAGCCAGGTTTCACCTAATATCTACATTTGGTTTTCCTGCCTAATGTGCTTTTCTCCACATTAACTTTCATATTGTTGGATAGAGCCCATTGTTCAGGTCTCTCAAGATCCTTTTGGATCCTAAGCTTGTCTTCTGGGGTGTTGGCTATTCTCGCCAGGTTAATGTCATCTGCAAATTTGATGAGTTCCCCTTCAAGTCCCCCATTTAAGTCATTTTTAAAGATATTGAAGAGTACATAGCCTAAGATGGAACTTGCTTACTTATCTCCATACAAACATAGTACCATTAAGGACTACTCATTGAGTACGGTTTGTCAGCCAGTTATAAATCCATCTGGTTGTGATGCTGTCTATCCCACATTTCTAGTTTACCAAGAAGAACATTGTGGTTTTCTTTGTAGAATGCCTTGCTGAAGTCTAAGTATACTATGTCCACAGCATTTCACTGGTCTACTAATTTAGTCACTTTGTCAAATAATGAACTAACATTGATTTAACATGATACATTTTTTACAAACCTACTAGTTATAACTTTCTTTGTTTCTAGATGTTCACCTATTTTTTTATTATTATTATTTTCCAGTATCTTCCCAAGTATTGAAGTTAGGCTGATTGGCAGACAGATACAAAGTAGAAGGTATGAATTACCTTCTAAATTTTTATGATTTTACAATATAAACTCTCTTTTACAATATAAACTATGTGAACAGAAATGAAGTTGTGGGATTACTAAGTGTTTATACATTAAAATAAAATTGGAAAAATTTATTTGTGCTTGAAAAAAATGAGAAACATCTTAAAAATAGTACTTTCAACTTTTTAAGATGTCATGTTTAGTTACTGAATTACTATAAAAACTAATGAGAACACTTTTATGTGAATGTTATTTCTTACAATTATTTATCTTTTGAATTAACAGTTGTTTTTTGTGCAATTATAATAATTTTGAATGTAATGCCTGAGCAATATTTGTCTTTGGCAACATTTATCTGTCTGTCTTCTACCTTCTCCCTCCCTCCCTCCCTCCTTCCCTCCCTCTCTCACAGACAATCACACACACACACACTGTCAGATCTTTCAGTTAAAAGCTTTACTGCACTCTATTATTGTATTCAACTGTAACACAGAGACAAGGGTTTTTTTTACACAGGTCCTTTGTTAAAATCACAAACATTTCACAAAATCTTGTATCAGCAAATATGAACCTACCTCATACATTTTTAACAAATATTTGATCACTGCTCATCTTTGCCTCTCCTCTTCCCACTCTGCTTATAGTTTTTAAAAATACATTCTGGGGACTATGTCATTATTTCTGCTTCAGTGATCTGTAAGCATCCCTGATTAATGTTTGGCTATTTGAGTAATGGATTTCTCTGACAGAATACCAAACTTTTATTCCTGGCATTAAGCAATACAAACAGTCTTTCAGTACTGTAGAAATAAAAAGTAGATATCTCTGTTCCTTAAAATTAAACTTTTCCTCTTTTCTTTTTGACTACAAATACAATGATGATGACAATGCACTTTCTGTTTCTGAGCAAAGTAATAACAATGCTTGAAATAATTGGGTCCTACTTTCATGACTTAAGTGGAATAGTCTTATGATTTAAAGGCTATAAAAAAATGAAGAAGACAACATTCTTTGAAGAAGAAATCACAGAAAATTAAACAGTGCTTTTGTGTTTAGTTGAAAAGTAAAATATATTTTCAAACACAATTTAACTAAGTTTCAGGAATACTGATCTTCATTTGCTTCTTAATGTTCATAAAGAACATTTATTTATTATTTAAATTAAAACATGCAAATAGGTGAGAATAAAAATACTATGGTAAAAGTTAACATCATGGTCAGTATAATATAATATTGTGAACTTTTCAATAGTTTAAAGATATTAGATCAAGAGGCATTACTGTGCAATATAAACAAAGTCTTAACTTGTCACCGCTAACCCTATTTTTTTTTTAATATGGCTTTTTCAGGGCAGGTCTGATTTCATTCAATGCAACATTGAAGCTCAAAAGATATATAACATATACATATTCTGTACAATTACTGAGGAAAAAAGAAAGTGAAAAGAAAAAGCAATATGACTCTCTGTAGAGAGCAAATGAGAATAAGACCTATTTAAACAGAGACATGTCCAAAATGTACTCTCTCATCTTTTAATACATGAGTAAAGCATAATGTACAGAAACAACACAAGAAGTCAACTCTGTATGAAACAACTCTGTTATTTCCAACCCTTTAACTTAAACCTATAAAAATCAAATTAGCCAGAAAACCAGTATTTCCAAAGATGAAAGATGTCAATTTACTTCCTTCTACATTTAGATAATTTGACTCATTTTACCTTCCTGCTTCTGCAAAAAGATTTTTTTTAAAAAAAAAGAAACTTAATAACAAATTGTCACCAATTTACATTACAAAAATCAAAGATATATCCATTTTGGATATCTAAAGCCCTGTCACACTGCACCAATGGATGCAAAGAGGATGTAAAACGGACAAAAAAGCTTGCCATCCATTGGTTAACGCGATGTACTCACTGCCTCCATTTTGCTTCCTCTCTATCTGTCCAGCATCCGTTTATTGACGTTTCATCCGCTCAGAAAGTTTTGAGCTGCTCAAAACTTTTGCGCAGAAAATGTATCCAATTCGTCCATTCTGCATCCGCTACGCATCCGCTAGGCATCTATTACGCATCCGTTATGCATCCGCAACATCTGCTAGGCATCAGTTCCGCATCCACGCAACTTGCATCCGCTCGGACGCAGGGAGAAAGCGGAACGGATGCAGAACAGATGCAGAACGGATGCAGAACGGATGCAGCATGGAAACAAAGTGTTTAAAATGGAAAAAATGTTCGCAAAGGGGACCTATCTTGGATATTAAGGATGTCTAGAGGATGCCTAGAGGATGCAAAGGGACACCTATACTGCCTATAAAAAGGGGGAGCAACTCACCTGCATCTCACTTTCAGACCAGCAGCCTAGCTGTGCAGACCTCTGCAGCCTTTATCTGACTCTTGCTCTTCCACAGCATCCAGTCATAGATTGTACCACAGTCCTTTTGGCAGCCACCATCCTTCTGCAACAGTGCGAAGCCATCTACAAGCTCTGTGAACTCTACTACGGGAAGAAAAAGAGGTGGCCAAGAAGTGTCTGGGTCCGAAGATGGATCACCAGAAGAGCAGAGTATGGACTGTACAACAAGCTGATGGTGGAGCTCAGGAATAAAGTCACTCGGGCATTCCAGAACTTCATGAGGATGCCTCCAGCCATGTTTGACGAAGTTGTGCAGCGCCTGACACCCAGGTTGACCAAGGCAAACACCAACTTCCGGCCCAGCCTGGAACCTGGGCTCAAGGTGGCTCACATTCTGCACCACTTGGCCTCAGGGACCACCTACAAAAGCATGCAGTACGGCTGGAGGGTGCCACACAACAACATCAGCATTGTGGTCAAAGAAGTGGTGCAGGCCATCATCGAAGAATACCTGGAGGAGCTCCTCCAGTGCCCCTCCACTCAAGAAGGATGGAAGAAAGTTGCAGAGCAGTGGTATCAGAGGTAGAACTTCCCACACACCGTTGGAGGCATAGATGGCAAGCACGTGGCCTGCAAAGTACCACCCAAGTCAGGGTCCACTTATTTCAACTACAAGGGCTTCTTCAGCATCGTCCTCTTCGCCATGGTCGATGCTGATTACAAGCTCATGTACATCGATGCTTCGGGCACCGGGTCATGTTCAGATACCCAGGTATACAACGCCAGTCACCTCAAGGAGGGGCTGGAAGGCAACCTCATCATGGGCTTCCCAGATCTACACCTCTGCCCAACGACACACAAGATGTGCCCTACTTCATCGTGGGGGATGACGCCTTCTCCTTCAGAACCTATCTCATGAAGCCCTACACCTCCAGACTCCTCACCCGTGAAGAGAGGATCTTCAACTACAGGCTGTCCAGGGCAAGGCGGGTGGTGGAGAACGCCTTTGGCATCCTGGCCAACAGGTTCCAGGTACTTCTCACCACCATGCAGCATCGCCCAGAGACCGTGAGGAGGATCGTGGAAGCTTGCTGCATCCTGCACAATCTTATGTGCACCCGCTACCCAGTCTTGCAGAACAGGCTCGTGGACCTCCAGCAAGGCAATGGGGACATGGAGCCTGGGGAGTGGAGGCAAGGGCAAAACCTAATAGACACTGAGGATGTGCAAGGCCCCAACAGGGAAGGGAATAAGCAGCGCAACCTCCTGAAACACTGGTGCAACTCCCCAGCTGGAGCAGTGGAGTGGCAAGACAGTATGATAGATGATTAATGGGTGCTTCCTTCATCCTGTCTCATCACACGGATGAGATTGGGCCATGTATGTTGGGTGGGCCTACAATGAACAGGGCGTTTGATAAAGAGTTGTGTTTGTGTTGATATGTGTGGATGATTGATTACATTGTTATTGATAAAAAAGGGCCATAGGTGTGGCACCTGGGAGGGTGGACCATACAGTCCCACTATGCTTGCACTGGACGTTTATCTTTCCCACAGCTATTAGCCATCCCAAAGGTATCCCTGCCCATCCCACTGCTATCTTAACCCATCCCACAAGCATGCAAAGGCTTAAACCAATTCTAAAAGTTTCCACCAAGACTTTATTAAAAAAAAGAAATAAAGCAAGTGTGTGAATCAAAGATAAACTTTATTGAACAACAAGCTGTAAAAGGAAAAAGACCCAAGTCAAGTGTCCAAATAAAGTCCACACCCAGTCTCTGGCAGTCTTCACAGTCACTCGGAGGTGTGCCCAGTCTCAGGGGTGAAAGGTCCAGGTGCTGTGGAGGTGGTTGCTGCTGCAGTGCTGGTCTGAAGCCCCACTGGAGTGTCTGGCCCCGAGAGGACAACAGGTGACGGTGTGTTGAGAAAGCTCTCAGATAGCTGGCTCAGACCCGTGATGCTGAGAGGTCCTTCCTCCATTCAATGGGGTGTCAGCCCCAGTACTGATGAGAGATGTACTGAGGCTGGGCTTGGCTGTGGGGTGGAGGAAGGAGTAGTGTAGTGGGGCTGTCTGGTCTGCAGCTGGGTGAGGACTGGTGTGGGTGGCATCGCTGTCGTCGGTGGCATCATTGTCATGGGTGGCATCGGTGGCATCAGTGGAACCGGTGGTAACGGTGTCGCCCGATGACTCTGTGCCTGGACTGGGAAGGGATGCTACCTGTGCTGCTGGAGCTCCTGTTAGCCGTAGCCCTGGTAGGTGAGGGGCTGTGGAAAGCCTTGGAATGGGAGGGACATTACCTGGGGTGGAGGAGCAGACCTGGGCTGGGTGGGAGCAGGTTCCTCTGGATCTGGAGGGTTGTGAAGCAACTCGGTGATCCGGTCCTTCACCACCTGGTACTGGGCTTCCTCCATGTTACTGAGGGTCTGGTTGACATAGGTGAGGAAGGGCTTGCTTTTGGAGGATGAGGAGTCAGTGTTGACCAGCTGAGAGAGGAGATCTATGCTGGTGCGGATGGGGTCCCTTATCTCCAGCAGGACAGTGTGGCTCTGCCCCTCCTGCTGTCTGGCTCTCTGCCTTTCTGTGGAGGTGGAGCTGGGGGGGGGGTGGATGCTGGTACAACTGTGGTCGACTCGATGTCTCCTTTCTCCCATCGCATCAGGGAGTCCTCCACGCACTCCACCACGGTTACAACACCTGTCTGCGGGTTCTCCGCTGTGGCACGCTTCACAGAAACCTGCCTGGAGACAGGGACTGACTCTCGGTCAGAAGAGGACAGGGTCTCAGCAGGCTGCCGGAGAGAGAGGGTTGTGAGAGGGGCTCCTGGTGCTCCTCGGTGGTGGATCTCACCCTCCAGGAAGCTGCACCTGGCCATGACGTAGGTCTCTCTGTCTGTCAGCTTAACCGTGGCCTGGCCAGATTTCTTCAGGTGCACCTTCCTGTACCAGGTGTGCATATGTTTCCACCAGCCGAGGAGCACCTCCAAAGTGTAACCCATACTCTCCGCCCTCTCTCTCCAAGCAGCCTGCTTCCTTTTGGTGTCCCTGTACAGCCGGTGTCCCTTCCGCCACAGATAGTCGTTCTCTCTCAGCCACTCCAGCACCTCATCCTTGTGTTCCTCCCCAATGAAGTATTGCCTCCTCTCCCGTCCCCGCATACGCCTCTTCCTCCCTTTGGCAGGACCAGATGGGCCCTCATCAGAGGGGCTCCCAAGTGGTAGGGGCTGCTCCTCCACACCACCAGCAGCAGCAGCACCAGCAGGATCATCATCATCATCATCATCACCAGCAGGATCATCATCATCATCATCATTAGCAGCAGCAGCAGCAGGATCATCAGCAGCAGCAGCACCAGCAGCACCAGCAGGACCAGGATCAGCAGCAGCAGAGTAAGCACCAGCAGTGCCAGCAAGACCAGGAGCACGAGCAGGACCAGGAGCACGAGCAGGACGAGCAGGACGAGCAGGACGAGCAGGACGAGGAAGACCAGGAGCACGAGCAGTATGAGCAGTACGAGCAAGTCCAGGAGCACGATCAGGACCAGCAGGACCAGCAGGATCAGCAGGACCAGGAGCAGCTTCAGCAGAGTACACAGCAGCAGAAGCACCACTGCCAGGAGCAGCTTCAGCAGAAGCTCCAGCACCAGAAGAGCGAGCCTGAGCAGCAGAAGCCCCAGCAGAAGCAGAGTCAGGGACAGGGGGCGGGAGGGTGGCCCTGTCCCTCTTGGCAGGGATGGCGGCAGGTTGTTGAGGCTTTTGCTTCTTCCCCATGGTTGTGGGGTTGCTGGCTGGCAGGGAGGCTGGCAGGGAGGCTGACAGGCACCAAGGCTGGCAGGAAGGCTGGCAGAAAGCCTGGCAGGAAGGCTGGCAGGAAGCCTGGCAGGAAGGCAGGCAGGAAGCCTGGCAGGAAGGCTGGCAGACAGGCTGGCAGGCAGGGAGGCTGGCCAGGAGGCTTGGAGGCAGGCTGGCAGCAAGGCAGGGCAGGCAAGGACTTGATGTATCTGGCAGCAGGTCTTTCCTCCGAATGCTGGCCACGTGCAAGCTGCTTCCCTTTATATCCACGTGGCTTATGCAATGCATCCCCCCTGCATGCGCAATTAACGCTAGGCATCCGTTAGGCTTCCGCTCTGCATCCGCTTCATCCGCTGTGCATCCGCTGTGCATCTGCTTCATCCGCTCGGCGTCCGCTCTGCATCCGCTCTTTCCCTTCCGCGTCTGCTTTGCTGAGGCCCCCCGGAAGCCTAGTGGATGTGCCATCTGCTCTCATCCGCTTCCATCCGCTGGGCTTCCTTTCCGCATCCGCTTTCCATCTGCCCTGTGTCCTCCCCCCGTCCGTGTTATCTGCTCTGGTTATGCAAATTTTTGCCCCTTTTGAGAGTGGATAACAACGGATGGAACATTTTGCTCGTCCATTGTTTCCGTTTTGCATCCGTTGGCCAGTGTGACAGGGCCTTAAGAGTTGTAAATAATTTTCCTCATCTCCCTCAGAGGGATGCTGCAGGAGGCAGGAAGAATTATTTAGGACTCACAGAGATAGAGTTTGGCAATTCTAAACTTTATTAGGGCAAAACTAATAAAAGTTTCCACAACCTAGGCTTTAATAAATTCTCTCGAGAGGACTCATAATAAAGGGATTCTGGCAACTACATTCTCTTCATCTCTATCACTAGATGGGGAAAAAAGGAAGAGGCTTTATCCTCAGGCTGAAGACTTTTTAAAATAGCAGTTCCAAGTGTTGACATCTGCTAAATTATGGTGGGAAAATCACAATCTTTTCCCATGGATATAAGCCATAAGGACTTTGCTCCTTGGATATGAAGATACTTTTTCTGGCCAGGAGTTCCAAAGTTGCCTTCTCCCATCCTATAGACACCGAGAGTACACCCCAGCATAAAAATACTCTGCCTTCCATTTGCTGAAGAAATGCCTCGTTATATTACCTCTAAGAAACTATATATTCTCCTATTAAGTAGCCTGAATATGGCTTTAGTTGTCTTTGTATCAAAATAGTGTTTACTCTGTTGTGCTAGCTCACGAGGTGGTTCAGAAAGACATAGTCTGTATATTATTTTTCTATTACACCATTAATTTTTCTTTGTCATGCTTTTCTTTTTAACTTTTTCCCCATTATTCTGTATTTTATTAGTTTTGGAAGTTTAAGAAAATTATATTAAAAAAAAGTTGACCAATAATATATGGATTGTCTGGGTGAATAAATTATGGTGGTTTTTTTTAGTACTGTTTCTTTTAAAGAGGCAGAAATATACCCCATCTTTTCTTTAAGCTTGCAGAATTGACCAATTTCATCATACATGGAAGATAAGACAAAGAGGTGGTGACCCTCTGTCAAGATTTCAAGGCAGTGTGGTCCACTAGGAATTGCAGTCCAACACATTTTGAGGGTACCAGGGTCATATTATGTAGATATGACTTTACAATCATGAAAAATAAACCACTATTTTCCATGTTGATATGTGGAGAAAGTGAAGCTAAAACATTCCAAACAACCAGTAGGATAGCTTGCGTTTAAAAGCATCATAGCATCATAAAATAACAGAGTTGGAAGGGATCTTGGAGGTCATATAGTCCAACCACCTACTGAAGCAGGAGAGTCTATTCCAAATATTAGCCTCTACTTAGGATTGAACTCACAGCCCCCAGATTGTGAGGCCAGAGGTCCACCTCTAGGCCACAGGAGCTGAAGATATTGGTGCTTGATCATTGGAGACTGGACAACCATTAGTGTGAAATAGTATAGGTCCTCCTGCTTGAGCAAAGGATTGGATTAGAACAGGGGTCTTCAACCTTGGCAACTTTAAGCCTGGAGAACTTCAACTGCCAGAATTCTGGGAGTCCTCCAGGCTTAAAGTTGCCAAGGTTGGAGACCAGAGATGGTATTCATCAGGTTCTGACCACTTCTAGAGAATCGGTCGTGGAAATTTTGAGTAGTTCGGACAACTGGCAAAGACCACCTCTGACGGGCCCTGTCCCCATCTATTCTACCTCCTGAGTCCCTGCTGGTTGGCTGGGTCTTCTTTTGTTGCCCTGCACATGAATGTAGCTGGAAAGCAGGTTAGTGGGGTGGGGAGAGAATGGGATTTTGCAATATCCTTCCCCTGAAGTGGGGAGGGAATGGAGATTTTACAATATCCTTCCCCTGCCATGCTCAAGCCATGCCCACCAAGCTACAACACACCCACCACATCCACAGAACCGGGAGTAAAAAAAATTGAATCCCACTACTGTTGGAGACCCTTGGACTAGAAGACCTGCGAGGTCCCTTCCAACTCTATAATTTTATGTTCTAATATCTAAACAAAGATAGAATACCAAAGTGCAATAAGAAGCTCTACTTGTTTCAAGTTAATTCTGTTCCGGCTGTCTCAGCATCAGCATATTAACTTTGATGACTGTCCAATCTTTGGCAAGTAATATTTATATTCATTTATATGAATGCTGAGTATTCTACATTAATGAGATATAAGAACAGCTATGTTTTATAAAGGATAATATAAATCAATTTATTTTTTTCATAAAGAAGACTTAGTAAACTAATTTATTAGAACATCTTTATATCTGAGAAAAAGTAAAAAACCAAGACACTTCTATTTGTGATCTAGCCATTAATTATTAGTAATCATCTTTAAATGGCAATCAGCATTAATATTTATATCTGAGCTTTTTTGGGGATGTGTGTGAATCTATATGGGATTATTTAGATTCATCCAAATTTAAGACATGAATTTTAAGCCCATGTCACACTGGCCAACGGAGGCAAAAAGGACAAAGCGGACGAGCAAAATGTTCCATCCGTTGTTATCCGCTCTTAAAAGGGGCAAAAATTTGCATAACCAGAGCGGATAACACGGACGCGGGGAGGACGCAGGGCAGATGCAAAGCGGATGCAGAATGGAAGCCCAGCGGATGGAAGCAGATAGGAGCAGATGGCGCAACTGCAGGGCTTCCGGGGGGCCTCAGCGAAGCGGACGCGGAATGGATACAGCGGATGCAGAACGGATGCAGAACGGATGAAGCGGATGCACAGCGGATGCACAGCGGAAGCCTAGCGGATGCACAGCGGAAGCCTAGCGGATGCAAAGTGGAAGCGGAACAGATGCAGAGCATTAATTGCACATGCGGGGGGGAAGTATTACGAAAGCCCCCCGGATATAAAGGGAAGCAGCTCGCACGTGGCCAGCATTCCGAGGAAAGACCTGCTGCTGGACACTTCAAGTTTCTTGCCTGCCCTGCCTGCATGCCTGCCTGTCAGCCTTGCTGCCAGCCTGCCTTCCAGCTAGGCTTGGTGCCTGCCTGCCTGCCTGCTTGCCTTCCTGCCAGGCTTTCTGCCAGCCTTCCTGCCAGCCTTGGTGCCTGCCAGCCTCCCTGCCAGCCAGCAACCCCACAACCATGAGGAGGAAGCGAAAGCCTCAGCAACCTGCCGCCATCCCTGGCAAGAGGGACAGGGCCAACCTTCCACCCCCTGCCCCTGACTCTGCTTCTGCTGGGGCTTCTGCTGAAGCTGCTCCTGGCGGTGGTGCTTTTGTTGGTGCTGGGGCTTCTGCTGGTGCTTACTCTGTTGAAGCTGCTCCTGGTCCTGCTGGTCCTGCTGGTCCTGCTCGTGCTCGTGGACTTGCTCGTCCTGCTCGTGCTCCTGGTCTTGCTCGTCCTGCTCATCCTGTTTGTGCTCCTGGTCCTGCTCGTGCTCCTGGACTTGCTGGCCCTGCTGGTGCTTACTCTACTGCTGCTGATCCTGGTCCTGCTGGTCCTGCTGCTGCTACTGATCCTGCTGCCGCTGCTGCTGCTTCTGCTGCTGCTGCTGCTGCTGATGATGATCCTGCTGCTGATGATGATTATGATCCTGCTGGTGAGGATGATGATGATGATGATGATGATGATGATGATGATGATGATGATTCTGCTGCTGCTGCTGCTGCTGCTGGTGGTGTGGAGGAGCAGCCCCTACTAACTGAGAGCCCCTCTGATGAGGGCCCATCTGGTCCAGCCAAAGGGAGGAAGAGGCGTATGCGACAACGGGAGAGGAGGCAATACTATATTGAGGAGGCGCATGAGGATGAGGTGCTGGAGTGGCTGAGAGAGAACGACTATCTGTGGCGGAAGGGACACCGGGTGTACAGGGACACTAAGCAGAAGCAGGCTGCTTGGAGAGAGAGGGCAGAGAGTATGGGTTACACTTCGGAGGTGCTCCTCGGCTGGTGGAGGCACATGCACACCTGGTACGGGAAGCTGCACCTGAAGAAATCTGGCCAGGCCACTGTGAAGCTGACAGACAGAGAGACCGACGTCATGGCCAGGTGCAGCTTCCTGGAGGGTGAGGTCCGCCACCGAGGAGCACCAGCAGCCCCTCTCATGACCCTCTCTCTCCGGCAGCCTGCTGAGAGCCAGTCCTCTTCCGGCCGAGAGTCAGTCCCCATCTCCAGGCAAGTTTCTGTGGAGCGTGCCACGGTGGAGAACCCGCAGACAGGTGTGGTAAGCGTGGTGGAGTGCGTGGAGGACTCCCTGGTGCGGTGGGAGAAAGGAGACATCGAGTCCACCACAGTCGTACCCACATCCACCCCCCCCCCAGCTCCACCTCCGCAGAAAGGCAGAGAGCCGGACAGCTGGAGGGGCAGAGCCACAATGTCCTGCTGGAGATCAGGGACACCATCCGCACCAGCATAGATCTCCTCTCTCAGCTGGTCCACACCGACTCCTCATCCTCCAACTGCAAGCCCTTCCTCACCTATGTCAACCAGACCCTCAAGGAAATGGCGGATCCACAGTACCAGCTGGTGAAGGACCAGATCACCAAGCTGCTTCACAACCCTCCAAACCCAGAGGAACCTGCTCCCACCCAGTCCAGGTCTGGTCCTCCACCTCCACCCCAGGTGATGTCCCTCCCATTCTAAGGCTTCCCACAGGCCCTCACCTACCAGGGCTACGGCTACCAGGAGGTTCAGCAGCACAGGCAGCAGCCTTTCCCAGTCCAGGCACAGAGTCATTGGGCGACACCATTGCCACCCGTTTCACTGATGCCACTGATGCTACCCACGACAATTATGCCACCGACAACAGCGATGCCACCCACACCAGTCCTCACCCAGCTGCAGACCAGACAGCCCCACTACACTACTCCTTCCTCCACCCCACAGCCAAGCCCAGCCTCAGTACATCTGTCATCAGTACTGGGGCTGACACCCCATGGCATGGAGGAAGGACCTCTCAGCATCACGGAGCTGAGCCAGCTGTCCGAGAGCTTTCTCAACACACCGTCCCCTGTTGTCCTCTCGAGGCCAGGCACTCCAGCACCACCCACCACCACAGTATCTGGACCCTTCACCCCTGAGACTGGGCACACCTCCGAGTGACCAAGAAGAGTGCCAGAGACCGGGTAGCTGGCTACCTGTGGATTTTATTTGGACACTTGACTTGGGTCATTTTTTTTTTACAGCTTGTTGTTCAATAAAGTTTATCTTTGATTCACACACTTGCTTCATTTGTTGTTTTTTTTAAAGTCTTGGTGGAAACTTTTAGAATTGGCTTAAGTCTTTGCATGCTTGTGGGATGGGTTAAGATAGCTGTTGGGTAGGCAGGGATACCTGTGGAATGAGCAAGGATACCTTTGGGATGGCTAATAGCTGTGGGATAGATAAACCTCCAGTGCAAGCATAGTGGGACTGTATGGTCTACCCTCCCAGGTGCCACACCTAGGGCCCTTCATTATCAACAACAATGTAAGCATTGATCCACACATTTGAATACAAACACAACTCTTTATTAAATGCCCTGTTCATTGTAGGCCCACCCAACATACATGGCCCAATCTCATCCGTGTGATGAGACAGGCTGAAGGAAGCATCCATTAAGCATCTACCATCCTGTCTTGCCACTCCACTGCTCCAGCTGGGGAGTTGCACCAGTGTTTCAGGAGGTTGCGCTGCTTCTTCCCTTCCTGTGAGACTCTGTTGTGGCCTTGCACATCCTGAGTGTCGATCAGGTTTCGCCCTTGGCTCCATTCCTAGGATCCATGTCCCCATTGCCTTGTTGACGGTCCACAAGCCTGTTCTGCAAGACTGGGTAGCGGGTGCACATGAGATTGTGCAGCATGCAGCAAGCTTCCACGATCCTCCTCACGGTCTCTGGACGATGCTGCATGGTAGTGAGAAGTACCTGGAACCTGTTGGCCAGGATGCCAAAGGCGTTCTCCACCACCTGCCTTGCCCTGGACAGCCTGTAGTTGAAGATCCTCTCTTCACGGGTCAGGAGTCTGGAAGTGTATGGCTTCATGAGGTAGGTTCTGAGGGAGAAGGCGTCATCCCCCACAATGAAGTAGGGCACATCTTCTGTGTCGTTGGGCAAGGGGTCTGGATCTGGGAAGCCCACGATGAGGTTGCCTTCCAGCCCCTCCTTGTGGTGACTGGTGTTGTATACCTGGGCATCTGAAGATGAGCCGTACCCTGAAGCATCGATGTACATGAACTTGTAGTTAGCATCAACCATGGCAAAGAGGATGATGCTGAAGAAGCCCTTGTAGTTGAAATAAGTGGACCCCGACTTGGCTGGAGCTTTGCAGGCCACATGCTTCCCATCTATGGCTCCAACAGTGTGGGGGAAGTTCCACCTCTGATACCACTGCTCTGCAACTTTCTTCCATCCTTCTTCAGTGGAGGGGCACTGGAGGAACTCCTCCTTGTATTCTTCGATGATGGCCTGCACCACTTCTTTGACCACAATGCTGATGTTGTTGTGTGGCACCCTCCAGCCGTACTGCATGCTTTTGTAGGTGGTCCCTGAGGCCAAGTGGTGCAGAATGTGAGCCACCTTGAGCCCAGGTTCCAGGCTGGGCCGGAAGTTGGTGTTTGCCTTGGTCAACCTGGGTGTCAGGCGCTGCACAACTTCGTCAAACATGGCTGGAGGCATCCTCATGAAGTTCTGGAATGCCCGAGTGTCTTCGTTCCTGAGCTCCACCATCAGCTTGTTGTACAGTCCATACTCTGCTCTTCTCCTGATCCATTTTCGTACCCAGACACTTCTTGGCCGCCTCTTTTTCTTCCCGTAGTAGAGTTCACAGAGCCTGTAGATGGCTTCGTACTGTTGCAGAAGGATGGTGGCTGCCAAAAGGACTGTGGTACGATCCACGGTGGACATGACTGGATGCTGTGGAAGAGGAAGAGTCAGATGAAGGCTGCAGAGGTCTGCACAGGTAGGCTGCTGGTCTGAAAGTGAGATGCAGATAAGTTGCTCCCCCTTTTTATAGGCAGTATAGGTGTCCTTTTGCATCCTCTTGGCATCCTCTAGGAATCCTCTAGACATCCTTAATATCCGAGATAGGTCCCCTTTGCGAATGTTTTTTCCGCTTTAGACGCTTTGTTTCCGTGCTGCATCCATTCTGCATCCGTTCTGCATCTGTTCCACGTCCGTTCCCCTTCCTCCCTGTGTCCGGGCAGATGCGAGTTGCGCGGATGCGCAGCGGACACCAATCGGATATAGCGGATGCATAACGGATGCGTAATAGATGCGTAGCGGATGTGTAGTGGATGCAGAATGGACGAACTGGATATATTTTCCGCGCAAAAGTTTTAGGCAGCCCAAAACTTTTGGAGCGGATGAAACGTCAATAAACAGATGCTGGACGGATAGAGAGGAAGCAAAACGGTGGCAGTGAGTACATCGCATTTTCGAATGGATGGAAATGTTTTTTGTCTGTTTTACATCCTCTTTGCATCCGTTGGTTCAGTGTGACATGGGCTTTAATTCATATATATTATTAGTATTATTAGCAATATCATACAAGTTGTAATATATTATTAGTGCATCAATTTTAAACAAATATATGCAGCTCTTACATAATATATTACAGTATAGGTCATAGGTCTCCAAATCTCCAACTTTAAGACTTGTGGACTTCAACTCTCCAGCTAGCATAAACTGAGATTTGAATTCTGGGAGTTGAAGTCCACAATTCTTAAAGTTACCAAGCTTGGGGACCCCTGGTATAGGCAGCCCTAGAGTTACAACTACAATTGAACCCAAAAATTATATTGCTAAGTGAAACATTTGTTAAGTGTGTTTGCCCCATTTTGCAACTTTTCTTGTTACAGTTGTTAAGTGAATCATTGCATTTGTTAAGTTAGTAACAGGTTTGTTAAGTGAATCTGGATGGAACATTGACTTTGCTTGTGAAAAGGTCAAAAAGCTGGTCAAATGGCCCTAGGACACTGCAGCCTTTATAAATATGATCCAGTTGCCAAGCATCTGAATTTTGATCACGTGGCCAGGGGAATACTGCAACAGTCATGTGAAAAACGGTCATAGACCACTTTTTTCAGTGCTGTTGTAACTTTGAATGAAATGAAGTGTAAATGAAGTGTCATAAGTTGAGGACTATGTGTATTTTAGGCAATCCATTTATTTTGAAAGCTATGTAATGTCATTTAATCATAAAACAAGTGAGAAGCTTTTTGCAATACACATCAATGCATGAAAGTTGAATAGTTCGGGGGGGGGGGAGGAAACATTTTCCATATTAATAGGAAGGGATCGAAGATACCAATTACCCAATTAATGAGGTATTTCAAACAAAAAGTCAGAAACCAGATTTACACAGACATACCTTCTTTAGACTCAGAACTCAAGACATTTTTCCAGCCTCTCAAATAATGATTATACATCTGGGGTTCCCAACTGGGGGTGCTCGCACCCACTGGGGGTTAGAGATGATACTCCAGGGGGTACAAAAACTTGGGTTTAGAAGTTTCAAAATTATAGTATACATACATAATTGTATGCATATAATTATTTACTTTTGTAAGGGGTGCGACAATATATCAGAAGCATTCTGGGGTGTGGGGTATAGAAAAGATTGGAAACCCATGCTAAACATGCTTGAAGTGATTAAAAAGGCTGTTGATTAAAAATTGCTTTTTATTACAACAATATTTTGAATATTTATTTTTACTGGGTCTTAACCAATTTAATTCTCAGAGATATGGGAATAAATCTAATATCATGCAAACAAAATTGTATTATCACAATGGGATTTTCTCCCTCATTGCAAATATTACTTTGTTCTCTGCTTCAATTTTGTTTCAGTACAACTTTCTAAAATATAATTTTATTCCCGATAACATATGCATATTTGTGTATTTGTCTGTGTGTATTGCTCTGCACATTCAGTTAAAGAAGAAAATAAGCAGAAATATAACTCTGGATTTCATCCACAGATTTTGAAGCAGAGCTTATTTTAAACAAATAGCAAACATTACAGAAAAGAGAGTAATAATAAGACTGTTGCAACAGTATGACATTTTTCAACATTTTTGCAACATTTTTCAAACATGTTTGACAGGCCCTAATATCTAATATAAAGTTACAAGTGAAACTCGAAAAATTAGAATATCGTGCAAAAGTTCATTTATTTCAGTAATGAAACTTAAAAGGTGAAACTAATATATGAGATAGATCCATTCCATGCAAAGCAAGATAGTTCAAGCTGTGATGTGTCATAATTGTGATGATTATGGCTTACAGCTCATGAAAACCCCAAATCCACAATCTCAGAAAATTAGAACATTACATGCAATCAATAAAACAAGGATTGTATCGGGCAATCTGAAAATATCGGACCTCTGAAAAGTATAAGCATGCATATGTACTCAGTACTTTGTTTGGGCCCCTTTTGCAGCAATTACTGCCTCAAAGCGGCGTGGAATGGAAGCTATCAGCCTGTGGCACTGCTGGGGTGTTATGGAAGACCAGGATGCTTCAATAGTGGCCTTCAGCTCTTCTGCATTGTTCAGTCTCATGTCTCTCATCTTTCTCTTGGCAATGCCCCATAGATTCTCTATGGGTTCAGGTCAGGTGAGTTTGCTGGCCAATCAAGCACAGTAATCCCATGGTCATTGAACCAGGTTTTAGTACTTTTGGCAGTGTGGGCAGGTGCCAAGTCCTGCTGGAAAATGAAGTCAGCATTCCCACAAAGCTCGTCTGCAGAAGGAAGCATGACGTGCTCCAAAATCTCCTGGTAGACATCTGTGTTGACCCTGGACTTAATGAAGCACAGTGGACCAACACCAGCAGATAACATGGCTCCCCAAATCAACAGAGATTGTGGAAACTTCGCACTGGATTTCAAATCTAAGATGCATTTCACATCTTGCAGTGTGTGCTTCTCCATTCTTCCTCCAGATCCTGGGTCCTTGGTTTCCAAAAGAGATGCAAAAGTTACTCTCATCAGAAAAAAGGACTTTGGACCATTGACCAACAGACCAGTTCTGGTCTTCTTTAGCCCAGGTAAGATGCTTCTGACGTTATTTGTTGTTCAAGAGCGGCTTGACAAGAGAAATATGACATTTGAAGCCCATGTCCAGGATCCGTCTGTGGGTAGTGGCTCTTGATGCATTTACTCCAGCCTCATTCCACTCCTTGTGAAAGTCCCCAACACTTTTGAATGACCTTTTCCTGGCAATCATCTCCAGGCTGCGGTCATCCCTGCTGCTTGTGCACTATTTTCTTCCACACTTTCCCTTCCACATAACTTTCTATTAATGTGCTTTGATACAGCACTTTGGGAACCTCCAACTTATTTTGCAATTACTTTTTGAGGCTTTCCCTCCTTATGGAGGGTGTAAATGAGGGTTTTATGCACAACTGTCAGTTCAGCAGTCTTTCCTATGATTGTGATTCCTACTGAACCAGACTGAGAGACCATTTAAAGGCTCAGGAACCCTTTGCAGATGTTATGACTTAATTAGCTGACATTTTGAGCCTAGAATATGGAATCTTTTCACAATATTTTAATTTTCTGAGGTTGTGGATTTGGGGTTTTCATGAGCTGTAAGCCATAATCATCACAATTATGACACATCACAGCTTGAACTATCTTGCTTTGCATGGAATGAATCTATCTCATATATTAGGTTCACCATTTAAGTTGCATTACTGAAATAAATGAACTTTTGCACGATATTCTAATTTTTCGAGTTTCACCTGTATAACCACATTTGATCTTTGATAAATAAATCAGAAATTTTGCATTCTGACATTCAAGTGAGGCATCAGATATTTGCAGCCAAACTGAAATCTTAAAAAATATTACTTTTAATTACAGATACTCACCACGGTAGTAGTTGGTTGATCAAACTGATTTACTAATAACTCAGTCTGGGCAACAAAACTATACAAATAGGAAATTCTCCAGTCACCAAGATAGCTATCTGGTATAATTCCTCTTTAAGATTCTGTCATAGATGTATTCTCAAACTCTTGTCTGTCCTTATTTGATGCAAGAGAGTTTTCAAGTTGATATTGTTAAGCCTGGATTCCCCAACCAGGGTTAGGTAGACAAGCTAAACAGAATGTGCAGCGTTAGTCAGATAGGCACACAGATAAATGAGTGAGCTAAGCTTGTATGTTTATTAACATACAGTAAAAATAACAGATACGCTTGTGCTATCAAGAATATATTTTATTCCAGTATAAGTTTATAGCATAGTCAAAAACAGTCCAATATTCATTTAACATGTAGTCAGTCCATTCAGGGGTATTCAGTTAGCAAAGTCCATGTAGAATATCCTATGTCAGTTCACATAAATCAGTCCTTGTTGTCTCTCCCGTTCGAGCAATGCAGTCTTGATTCCAAGCAGTAATCAGGGATCATCAAAGCCAGAGAGAGAGAGAGCAAGCCGTAGCCTTGCTACTTTTATATGGTTTTCATAACCACTCCCACAGTTGCTATTTTACAGTTAAAGCTGCATACACTAACTATGATTCATAGTTATTATTTCACCTAAAACAGTTAGGGTAAACAATGTTATCCCTAACAGATATAACCATTAGCTGACAACAACTACCGAATCTAACACTAAAAGTGAACTTTTTAATGTATTCACGTATTGGCACAGGTCAATGAAAGAATATACCAAAATAAGGCAAAATAATACTGAAACTGAAAAAAAAAAATCAGTAGTTTATGATGATGATCCAGTCCAAGATATTGTGCTTCTAATACAGATGACAACCCAATAATAGGTTATTTACAAGGATGTTCAAAATATTTTAAAATCCAAATCATAGTTTTAGAAATGTTTCTTTCCAGCAAGAAAAAAATATGACAACTAATTAACCGTATAACTAATTGAATAATTGAGGCAGATGCTTTTCTTCACAGAAAGCAGACTTATTTCTCTTCTCCAAAGAGAAGAGCTTGAAATCGAGACTTTCATAAATGCTGATTTTAATTTTGGTAATGTTGAACAAAACATACAGGTATAATAACCCTTATTTAAATAAGTCTTGGACACATATACCTTATGGCAACAGAATTTAGTAAACAGGTGTTTTATTTTCCATAAAAATAAATCTGAATATGATTTAGAGAATGGTTGTTTTTAAAATACATCTTCATTTTTTACTTTGATGGTCAATTTATTTGGTTACTTTAAAATGCAAGATGTCAATGTATTGCTAAAATGAAGAAAATAGTACAATATTTAATGAACAACTATTTACATCCACTGTTAATTACTTCAGGGGCAAAGCATTGCATTAATGTTTTAAGATTTGGATTAGTGTACAAGGTAAGCTAGGTTTTTATTAGTTTTACTGTTTACATTCATCCTACCTTTAGAGGATATTATTTAACTCATCCATTTAAATCTACTTTGCTAATCCAAAACAAGTAAAACTAAATGAATTCCTTCAACCATCAAAAGATAGATTCAAAACATATGCTTTGAACGATTATTGTCTCTAATGGTGTTATGAATTTGGAATCTTGAATCCCATGCATTGTATTCATTGCTGTTTTCATTAATGACTATCTGATTCATCAGATATACATCCTTAATCATAACCATCTTTGTTTTAAAATAGGGTTGAGCCCTATGGCCCTTTTATGACTTGTAGACTTCAATTCCCAGAATTCCTGAGCCAGTCATAGAGACTTTCATAAATGCTGGCTCAGGAATTCTGGAAGTTGAAGTCCACAAGTCACAAAGGGTCCATAGTTCTCCACCTCTGTTTTAAAAAGACAAATACTCTGATCATTTCAAGAAGGTATACTTCTTGAAGTTTCTTAGGCCTTTTCTATAAATAGCTGGAAAGGATGCAGGCCTGTTTTATTTCTAGATATTGAGATATTATTTCATCAAGCAGAATATGCTTTTTCAATTTGATTATTTTTCTTTGTTTTCCTTTTTTTAAAAATAATAATCTTAGAATACTTGGTTTTCGATGGCCACTTATCTTTTTGCTATATTCCATTTTTTCTATACAACTCTTATTATTTATAATTTCAAAAAGGAATTATTTTAATTCTGATACTCTAAATAAACAGAGGTGAACTGAAACAGAGTAGTTGGGTGTTATCAGGGGTGGGATATGACAGAGTTAACTACCGGTTTGGGATTTACCAGCTTCCCTGCCCACTGTGAGCCACGTGCCTGTTAATCGTCATTAGCACACTGTGTGCCGAGAAGCAACCTTTGAAGCAGCCCTCTTTTCTTGTTTTTTTAACTGCAGCTGTGCCTCGTTCAAAGTTGAAAAATCAGGAAATAAAGATCAGGTAAGAGGTAACCCACCTGGGCGGGTGGGCAAAAACATCAGCAGACATAGAACTGGTTCTATGTCTGTTGCTCTTCAGAGCTACCGGTTCTACAACCAGTAGAAACCCACCCCTGGGTGCTATCTTGCATTTAGTGAAACCAAAAGATACTGTTAGAAACAAACAGGTGGAAAGTGCAAGTAATTTGTAAGCATAATTCCTGAAAGTACTGAAGATCATCTATATATTCAATTGAACTACTTTAATCTTTCTCTCCCTTGTCTTCCCTCTTCTTTCAATTGCTTTTTCTCCTCACTTCATTTCTATTTAGTTTTGTTCCATCAATCCTCTCTTCTTAGCTAAGTTACTTTTAATTCCATCTCCAACCTATCACCACTTCCTCCTCTCTGTCCTCCTTTTGTTATTTCAGTATGAAGAAGGGCAAGGAAAATACCATATGGGTCTATTGTTATTCAGTGCTTTAAACATATGATTTGGCTGGGAGACAGATGGGGACTCAATTAATTTTATAATAGAGTGTCATATTTTACAGCCAATTAATTTTAATTAATTTTAACATAAAATTTTTATTAATATTTGTATTGGCCCTGCCATTTCAAGTATGGTTCTCAAAAGTACACACACACACACACACACACACACAGATACACACACATACACATATAAGTATATCATATCCTTACTGACACATATTTATTGGGGAAAGAATTCTTGGAATTGGACCATTTAAATTTGGCAAATATAGTTGACAAGTTATAAAAGTAGAGCACTCCATCAGATGTTTCCCTAGGAAATTATATACTTATATTCATAATCTATCATTGCTTTTATAAACAGAATGTTGTCTGAAATTTAAAGTCATTATTTCAAGTAAATCTAGTATCTACTCCTACTCTTTGTGTGGATATCCTTTAAAAAAATATGTTCAGTCCCTTTTATTTTGTACCCTTTAAAGTGATCATTGATATTAGTATTTGTGACGTTACTGTTTTGATTTATATAGTTATCATCATAATTAAAGTACATATGTTCAGATGAGTTCAATCAGTTTCAGCAGCTAATTCCTATTCCCATAGGGAAAGCATGCAGATATGGCTTCTGGAATTCACTTCCATCTCCTTATTAGTTATGATTGTAGGACATACGCCGTTGCATAATATGTGTCAACTCATTAAAACATTCCTATGACTGTTTAGTAGTTGCTATAAAAAAGGGTGGGGGAAATCTGGAAGAACAGTGCAGCAGTTTAAAATCAACAGTACCTTCCAACTCTTATCTTTAAAAGATTGCAGCTAAAATACCAGAGGTTTTGCTTGCAAATATATTTAATTGGAGAACGTGAATTATGACACCCAACCCATGAACGTGCTCAATTGGAGAATCTGGTTTATGAGATACCTGGGGGGAGGGGGAAAACAGGGTAACAGGTGACTGTAAATTATGTATGCCAGAGTTGGCTTCATACAGGGTATGCCTCTAATAAATCCTTTGAAGTTTTTTTGAAGATTGGCTCGAGAATCATGATTTAATTAGGGTGATTGCTGGAATCCTGACAATATGAATGTGTTAGATCTATCTGTCTTTGTATTTGTTTCTGATCTTCCCTTGTATTCTGTCTGCATCTGCATTAATGCAATGTGAGTTAGTTCCATATGCTTCATTCTGAATGAATCAAAGACATTTGCTTCAACTGCCTCTCCCATAAAGGAAGGAAATTTTTCTGTAATATTTTTCCTTGCAGCTTTCAGCCTCATTTTAATTCAGTCTTTCCTTTTCTTTCTTTCTGTTCCACACCAAATTGGCCCTATTTATTTTCCAAACTTCAGTGAATTAGAAGGAATAAACTTACCTTTAATAAATGGTAAGTGATACTACGACCTACATTCCTACTCCAGGCTATCATATTCCCTTTGGCTGTTTCTTTTTCTAATTCTACTTCTAATAAATAATTATAAAATTTAGTTATATTTTTTTTGCCTGGTCCTAATAAAATTTTGTCTAATTGCTGAGGTTTATTGTTAATTCCAAATTCTTTCCTATCCTGTTTGTATCTACTATGAATATTATTTATTTTCCAAACTTCAGTGAATTAGAAAGAATAAACTTACCTTTAATAAATGGTAAGTGGAAGATACTGTTCTGCTAATAGGAAAATCATTTCATATTAGCTGAATATGTTTTCATGTTGGAAGCGGTTAAATCAATAAGATAGCGAATGATTCATCTTTCATTATTTACAAATTAAATGCCTCATTCATAAATTGGCTAAAGGGCAGAGTAGTGTTTATTAATTAACTACTTTTAAAAAAAGTAACAAAGGCTTCAAGGACAAGGGAATTATTATACATTTATCAAACCATATTGAACTCTTTTACAAACATAAATGGTTTTGTTAATTTGTAGCTAACAAAGGACAAATAATGCACCATGTCATTATTATCTAAGTGGAGAATATATATGTTTACTCAGAAATAAATGGGTGTTTAATGTAGTTTGTCTCCAAGTAAGTTATTTGATTGCAACCTTCGATAAGAAATGGAAGATGTTGTCTCATGTTAATAGAAAGAAAATGTACATTTAAATATTTTATAGCTTCTTTGAAGTCAGAGACTAATATTTTTTTACGTATATATTTTTACTCATGTAGTATGATTGTATTACTCTTAAGATGTGGGTGGTCTAACACTGGAGGTTTTTAAGAAGAGATTAGATAACCATTTGTCTGAAATGGCATATCATTTCCTGTTTGAGCACAGTGTTGGACTAGAAAACCTCCAATATCCCTTCTAACTCTGTTATTCTGTTATGCTAACATGATCAATTAGGGAGGCGTCTCATATCAGCTAGGCCTGCTGGCTGAACTGCTGGGTCTTGCAACTTATCAGCACCTGGAAACTCGCAGATTCTTCATCATGCTCCTGAGGACCAAGCAGTTAAGACAAGGGTGTCAAACTAGATTTCATCGAGAGCCGCATCAGGGTTGTGTTTGACCTCAGAGGGCCAGGATGAACATGGCCAGGGGTAGGCGTGGTCAGCTCAACATCACTTCTATTGGGGGCACCTGTGGTGGCCAAGTGCTAAGACATGACTTCCCTGAGACCCTCCCTCACTCTCATTATAATCTTCCTTCTTTCCTTTTTTCTTTCCCTCTTCATTCTCCTTTCTTCTTCCTTCCCCTCTTTCCTTATTTTTCCTTCCTTGCTCTCTCCCCATCTTTCCTTCTGTTTCTTTGTCTTTTCTCTTTCCCTTTCTTCTTTCCTGTCCCTTCTTGCATGCTCAAATGCAAAAGGGGAAACATTTCTCTTTTTGTTTTGCTTTTAGTTTGTTTTGATAGCCCTCTGTCTGTGAAAACGGCACTTGAGGGGGGCACACCACATTTTTGGCTGCAACAGTCTCCTGCAGCCCTCTGCCAGCAAAAACAGATCTAGGTGGATGCACAAGCTCCGTTTTCACAAGCAGAGTCATTGCAGGCTGTTTGCATTTGTTATTTCCAGGTCAGCCCTGCGGGCTACATTCAGGCCATGGGCCAGATCCAGCCTGAGGACCTTGAGTTTGACACCTCTAAATTAAGAGGTAAGCTTTCAATTGTATTGGAGAAAAACTATGAATGGGGTTAGGCACTATTTGGCAAATAAAAAGGAGAAGCTCTTCAAAATTGCCCAATTTATTTTGGACATATGATTGTTTCTCAAGAGCACTAAAATTAAAAATATGAAAAGAAATCTCAAGTACACATATTCTATCTTTTAATATCTGTCTTCAAATATTAAAACCATAATATATGTCATAATTATTAAATAATGGATTGGAAAACAAACTATGATGCATTAAAAGTACTTTTCCTTTGAAAAGTAAATGCATTCAAAAAAGGAAAAACAGCCTTTGTGTAATTTATTACTGTTTTATTTGGCACATTTTGAATATCATTGTGTTCCAGCATAACTGCCAGTGATTTCCAAATAAACCATGCAACAATTAAAACAATATGTAGTAAATGTTTTGTAAAAAGAAAGAAAAACAACTGAGTACATAACAGCATCTGTTTACTAAAGCCCAATATGATGGCACTATCCAGTTTAATTTTGTTATATTTCTAGACTGTAAAATTATATACCTCCCCTCTTACTAAATTCTTCCCACATTTTAAGGGCATATTTTATTTTCACTAAACATTCTGATTGGACTTAATTGCTTTGATTGCACCAGACTGGCTAATATCTTCATGCCATTCTTCATTTGTTGAATTTGCAAAGAATAATTATGAGAAAAAAGAGGAAATTATGAACTGATACCTAAACGGTCATTCATCTACTATAAAATATGAAAACTGAATTTGCATGATATGCAAAGCTTATAACTTTTTCAATTAATAACTTTCCAGTATAAATCAAAAATTTTGAGACCAATTTGTTCACTTTTCTTGAGAGGTGATTTCTCATTTTACAAATTATTAGACAAAGAATAAATCCTGTAACTAGTCAAGGGAAGGAACAGCAAATGAAGTCTAACAGTGAATGATTGATATTCCCTTCAATATTTATTCTGTTAACAATGCATTATTTAAAAAAATCTAATGTTGTATTCCCTTTTAATTTAAAATAATTTGTATTAATATTCAAAAACAACTAAAAAAGATGAAAGAAAACCAGCAACAAAGAGAAAGGAGAATAAGAAAAAATTTACTTATATCATTCACAAATAGCATATAGACACATGAACAACATAATGCACAAGTAGATATTAAATTCAAACAACTCTAATTTATTGAATAAACTGTCTCTCTAGAAATGTAATATATGTCTAAAATCCAGGATGCACTTATAAGTAAAACATCTCCTCTCCACTGCAAATATGATCCCTGCAATTTGTTTTGGCAAAAGCATCTTACTGCAGTTTCTCACTCACTTCTTTGAAGTTTCTTCCTTTTTGGCTAGACATCTACTCTCTTCCTCTCAGCTTTTCCTCCAACCAAAAACCCAAGCAAATGAAAGTTCTCATATTCTACATTGGTCAAACTGCCAAGTGATTCATGCTGCCAAGCAATTTAAGATGCTCTGGATTGCTTTTCAAAAAGTCTAAGGTCTTTGCTCCTTTACATATCTTTCTCACAAGCAGTTGCAAAACTAGGTCTTCTGCCACTCTACACTTTACATTCTACTTTTAAGACCTTTAGGGGCTGCAGCAAGGCAAACTATTACTTTGAGGCACCGTTATAGATGAGTTTAATTATCCCTTACAAAAAAAAATCTGTTTTTCTAGTTCTCTCTCATAGCTGAGGATCTTGTTTCCTATAACTTACAATGTAGTTATAAGTATATATAAATTTTATATTAAATTTTCCAACAATAATAAAAATAACAACTGAAGTACCACTTAAACACCCTTGGTATTGACAAAATCACAAAAATCAAGGTCAATTGCTCAAGGCAGCTTTGCTCAGAACAGCTTACATTCTACAAAACCACCAAACAACATCAAAATCTGCCTATTTGAGGTCCTTGATAAGACTTGATAGGCGGAAAATGATGGCAAATCCAGTCTAAACTTCTGGCTGATTGTACAGCCATCCATAATTTATTAAACTTGTATGCTACCTGAATTTCAACAACTCTGGCCAACTATCTTATACCAACTGCCATGTTGCATTTTATTCATTAAAAATCATTAAAAACTTCAAACAAAAAAAAATTCAACAATCAATACCTGTCATATTACTTAATTGGATTGTCTTAGAGACCAGGACCTGTTTCTATTAACATAAATATAAATTGTGTTATTTCTTAACAAGAGAAAGATACAGCCACATAAAGAGTTTGGCCTTGCTTTTTGTCAAATGAGCCCATGAATAGAGAAGCCATTTCTAGAGATATTCTACATTCCATAACTTCTCCTTTAACTTGCCCATATAATTTTACTTGTAAACTCTTTCCACAAATATAATATCAAAAATTATTGTAAAATATGTTCCTGGACTATCTGGGCCTCAGTGGCACAATGGTTAGAGTGAAGTACTGCAAACTACTGCTGCTGACAGGCAGCTGCCTGCAATTTGGCAGATCAAATCCCACCAGGCAAGGTTGACTCAGTCTTTCATCCATCTGAGGTAGGTAAAATGAGGACCCGGATTGTTGGGGGCAATATGCTGACTCTGTAAAATTGCTTAGAGAGGGCTGTAAAGCACTATAAAGCGGTATATAAGTCTAAGTGCTATTGATATTGCTATTTATGTAAAGCAAAATTATGATAGGTATATCATCCAAAACTGAATATAGTGAAATGTTGATGAAGAGTGATCAAACCAAATTGTTTCTTCGCCCAGTGTTAGCAGTGTTTATTTTTAATTCAATGTCAAGAAGTGTTTTACATGCAAACTATCTATCTATCTATCTATCTATCTATCTATCTATCTATCTATCTATCCATATCTATATATATCTATATATCTATATATCTATATCTATATCTATATCTATATCTATATCTATATCTATATCTATATCTATATCTATATCTATATCTATATCTATATCTAT
>BLBF01000004.1:43815125-43849427 GCA_015471245.1 Laticauda colubrina | reverse complement strand
TCCCATTTAATTTTGTACAATTTTTGACCGCTTATACAGCATGTAATCTATTCTATATTCAAAAACAGTAATATAATGTCAGCTATAAAAATATACCAATTTTTTTCTTCAAATGAATCTTGTCTTTTGACTGAGATCTTACCAGATATACTACAAACATAATATTTCATTTTCTTTTTCTTGTACTCATTTTCAGCTGTTTCAGATATCATTATTCTGTAAGTTTATATAAATCAGTTTCCTTCATGAAAATCACTAATTTCAGACATCTTTGAGAAAATGGACTGAGGAAGTGTCTGACCTTTCAAATGATTAAATTAGGATAGTTTTCATACTGTTAAATAACCACTGTTTACTTAATAGTGTTTACTTCATAAGCCTGAGTGCTAAAAGCTACTTCAAATTGCATTTCCTCTCTTTCCTTGGACACAAAAAAAAGTTAAGATTTTTTTTAACGTTGCATTTTGCCTAAAGGCTTTGAGTAAAATTTAATTTTCTTTGTACATTGATTTTTCCATTACACATACTATCTCATAAGGATTTTCAAAGTTGACATATCTGTAACAAAGTAATGACTTAGAAATGATAACTGCAACTTTCTAATTATTTCATCCTTGTTTTCATAAGATATATTTATTTCTGTAACATATCCTTTTAGATTATAGCATGTTTAGAAATGCTATAACAGCTACAAATAAAAACATGGATATATTATTTAATCAAAAAGAAATTTCAACAACTATGATTCAAAAGACTAAATTCTGTTCAAGTGTGAAATACAGTGAACGGTGTAGTTAAGAATTACTAAAACAACTTTACTGAAAGCCAGTAAATGCAACAATTTCATGAATACTTCAGTTATGTTATTATGATTACATTTTATTTTTGACACAACATGAATCAGAATTTTATGGCTTGGACTAAAAAAATTCATGAAACAGAATTTCCCCTTTTTAAGAATATTTTTTTTACAATGATTTTGCAAAGTATTTTTTATTAAAACAATGTTGAGGATAACATAACACATAAAGGTACAATATGGTTTGTATGTAAAGGATATGTCCTAGTCATTTTTATGTCAGCAGTCATTACACAGGTAGATAGAAATAAAAAGTATAGCTTTGCTGCCATAGATTTACTAACCCATATATACTAGCACAAATGTTAATTTGTAAATTTATCATAGCAATTTGATTAATAAATTTTGGATACCTGAATCATAATTATAAATATTATCAAAGTGTATTTTTATAAGCAGCATTATAAATGAATTTGGATAGGATGGTTAGTAGCAATAATAAGGTTTACTACATTTTTTTTTGTTATCTATTTCTTAGTGATTTAATACAACCCATTTCATCGTGCAGAACAGAATTTATTAGACTAAATTATCCAACAATTATCTATGACAAATGGTTAGTTTATGACTCATTGGTGAATATAGACCACATCCTGCTAATTTTCTGGATCAAATTCAGTAACATATTACTTGCAGAGTTGCTTTTGAAGTTTGGTGCAGTTTTTATAGAATGTAATTTTCATTGATTAGGATGATTAGGATGTAGTAGTAAAAGAAATAATAACAGTATTATAAAATTGGAAGAGGGAATTTAGGTCATCAAGACCCAAATCATGTTCTGTGCAGCAATCTAAATTAAACATCTATGACAAATGGCTTTCTGGCCTTGACTTCAACAAATATAGGAAAGGAGAATTCATCACTTCCAAAAGTAATTATTTTCAGTGTCAAACTTTTGTACTATTACAAAGTAGGTGTATAAAATAAAATGTGTATTTCTATACAAGTATTTCTCCTTTAACAACTGCAATTAAGCTTGGAATTTCCATCATCAGTTGTTGCAGTCACCATGTATGTTAACCAGATTTTATGACTTTATGCTTGCAAAACAAGTTGCTGTGGTTATTAATTGAATCATAAGGTTGTTATTCTCCCAAATGGGCATTTTTTTCCAGCAAGGAACACCAGAAATCCGCCAAAAATGTTTGAAAGTGCAATCACATAACTGCAGAATGCTGCAGCCAGACATAAATGAGAGTTGATTATTAAGCACCTGAAATGTCACCAATGTAGGGGCAGAAATCGTAATTCTGAGGAAGAAACCTAAGTAACTTTTTTAAGGTTGTAATTTTGAACTTCATGAAGTGATCAGTTGTTCAGTGACAACTATTTACCATTAAATGGTGTTTTGAGATCTGGAATATCAAACAATAGTTCTATGTATCATGCTTTTCTGAAGAGTGCTGCTGTATCAGTATTCTTTTTTCTAAGTGAAGTGTCTCCAGTTCCTTTTGTCTCTTTGTATACAGCTTGGCTTCTAATTTCTTTATCCTCCCTGTTGCCTTTTTAAAAATCTGTCCCAATTTAAATGAATCCTTCCTAACATAGGGTATATGGAAATGTACACAATATTAGGGTGGGTCTTTCCATTACAATGATTTTCCATTATAATCTTTTAGACAATAAAAGTAATGTTAAATAGCTACATAATCTGGTTTCATTCCATTTATTTAGGTTATACAGTTATTCCTTCCAATTAAATGTATTCTTTTTGATACTGTAGTTTACTTAGGATAGCCACTATATCTAATAATTAACTAATTCTATTTGAAATGTTAATAATTTTTTTTCCTTTCCACAAGTGCATAATTTTCAAAGTCTAAAATTATTATTTTTATTCATCCACAGCAAATGCTATTCCAGTTGCTTTTGCAAATATTGGCAAATAGTATTCTGGAAAAATAAGATTTAGAAAATCACAGAAGATAATTTTTTTTGTTGCAGCAGACATATTTATCTGAAGTGGGAGGAAGCAGTGGTAGGATTCAAATTTTTTTACTACCAGTTCTGTGGGCGTGGCTTGGTGGGCATGGCAGGGTAAGGATACTGTAAAATCTCCATTCCCACCCCGCTCCAGGGGAAGGATACTGGAAATCTCCATTCCCTCCCCACTCCTGGGGAAAGGTCATTGCAAAATCTCATTCCCTCCCCACCACACTAACCTGCTTGCCAGTTCCGTTGTCCTGTGCAGGCAACAAAGTGGGACCCAGCTTATCAGCTGGGACTCAGTAGGCAGAGAATAGATGGGGGCAGGGCCAGTCAGAGGTGGCATTTGCCGGTTCTTGGAACTACTCAAAATTTCCACTACCGGTTCTCCAGAACTGGTCAGAACCTGCTGAATATCACCTCTGGGAGGAAGCATGACAAAATATGCATAATACCAAACCCACAACTTATAACACTGAACATGAAAACACATAAGGGAGAAGTTTTCACCTTACTGACACTTTTCACATGCTGTCAATTTAATGTGGTTATAGGTTTTCTGCAGGCATTGAAGCCAGTGCAACCAATCTCCCCCTTAAAAGTCAATACACATGATTTAGCCAGTAGTCCAAATAAAAGAGATATTTAAGATCATGCCAAGTTGTTGCTCTTTTTTGTTTCTACTTCTCTCTCATGCAGTACTTGGGTATAGATTTATTTAATTTCAGTATGGAAGAATTAAACAATTGATTCTCTAGTGGATTTTACTTGATGTCAGTGTTAATATGTCTTGTGCTTCACCCCTGTTAAAAGGTGACAACAATGTACAGTACCATAAATATTGTGTCATTTTATTATAATTATAAAAACCAAATCTGTTTATTCCAACATTTTTTAATTGAGATGTACTATTTCTCATTAAGATCACAGCATTGTCACTGTGTTTAGAACTGGAGCAGTTTAGGACATAGTTAGCAGTAAACTGTTTATAAATTTAAGCATATATTAATGCTTCAGTCTGATATTCTCTTACAAAAGTGCAGTTTGTCATAGATATTAAGTTATTTAAATATTTAATTTTATGTGAGCGAACCCCAGCATATGGATTGTGCAGAAACAAGTTAACCTGTTTATCTAACCATATTATCTGACTGAACAAGGGATTTTGTTATACAACAATCATACAAAAGAAAAACATTTACACCTAATTTTTCCTACTATTAGGTTATCTGTTAGATCTGAGCGTATCTATTTTTCCCTTGCACATTGAATACCACTTTGCAAGTATAACTTTTCATTTCCCTTTTTCACAGATTGTTACCTCCCACTCTCAATATGCATTATATTGGCGATATTTGAACTATAGTTTCTCTGAACTGCACAGGAAATATGTCAGTTTGCATATGCATGTGAAAGATTTAACAGATTAAATCTGTTTTTTATTTTAATTTTTAAAAACATTGATTACTTTTAATTAATGAATACATTTGGGAAATGATATATATCCTTTATTTACAGCACATTCAAGGTTTACGCTTTGATAATAGTTGAAGAATTCGGCTCATATCCAAAGCAAGCATAATTTTCTTTTGCCTTGAAATTTAATCAGCGTGACTGAAGCCTTACATTCTGAGATTATTATTTCAATTATTTTGTAGAATAATTTTAATTCTTATGTAATTGTCAATTTAGTATGAATAACTATACAAAATACCTAATTTCTCTTAGGAGTTAAGAACATGAACTGGAAATTTCCAGTATAAATTGAAGCTCAGTTATGTGCTTATTTGCAGTCTTTCAGAAACTGCAATCTCTCACCTTCAATTCTTTCTCTTTAACACTGCAATTTTAATGCTATACTTTCATTATAATTATACTTTGGTCCCATGACATGCTCTCCTTGCCAAAGTTAAGCAGGTCATACTGAACAGAATGTCATCAAGTCAAAGAATGAAAAATAAATCTCAGACCATGTCACAATTTCACTCTATGTTTCTAGGAGATATAGGAGACATTTCTTCAGAAATGTGTCATATTTTTAACTTAACTTTTTTCTTCTGTTTGGGAAATCATTCCATGGCCTTGTTCAATCTTCAGAATCTATACACAGTCTTACTTATGAAAAAAAAGTATGCAAATTTAATTAGCAACTGAATTAATACATTTGCATATAAAATTAAACCAACATTTTCTAACCATGGTTGCTTAAACAAAGTATATATCTTCTGCTTATATAATATTAAGCAATACTGAATTGTATGCCATAGAATATATCAAATCAAAACTGTGTGAATCACAAAACTGTGTGAACTCTTTATCAACTTTAGAATACAGACAGAATAACCTAGGAAATATCAGTGATTGTTTTACATTCAGAGTTTTACATCCAGTCGTAAGATACATATGGTAACTGTTGTTGGATCCAAGTAATATACAATTGAACCATTAAATGTAGCTTTTTAATAATCATATTAAAATTCAATGCTTTGTTAATTCCTGAATTTGTGATGTTATCGTCTTCCATATGTATATACATATGTAAAATTATGTTGTCAACTTCAGTTTGATTTTTATGTTTACTAAAGTAAGATTTTAGCCAAAATTATGTGTGGAAAAACAAAGTGCTGATTTCTAGATGCTAGTTGGAATGTAGATACCAACCAGAAGCAAGTTCAAAAAGCCCAGTTGAAGATGGAACTAATCTTTACTAGCTCCAGTGTTAATCTAGTGAAATTGTTGTTTCAATGATTCTGAACACAATGCAAACATAATAATGGTAGCTCAAAATGTGGTTCACTAATTAGGGTAACAAAACTAATGAAAGTAGTTACAGAATCTCATCTATTTCTAAGACCATAGCTACTTGTGAAAAAGTAGTTTAGCAAAAGCCATGCTTTGGCTATTTAATTCAAGGCTTATGCTTTCTATCAAGAAAAAAGTCCTAAAGAAATGGAACAGTTTAATACATAACTCCCAGTTAGAACATTCAAATAAAAAGATTTTTTTAAATTTAAACTTACACAAGTTTATCAGATTTTATCTATTTCAGAAAGTCTCATCCTGCCCTTTTCTATCTTGTATTGATTTTTGCTTTGTTTTATGGATATTTCCCACATTTTATTGCTGAAATTCAGCCTCATACTACAAGATAATTGAACCAATGTACATCTATTTTTTAAGGGGTGGGGGGAAACGTGTACATTCATTTAGTGAATCTTCTAAACAATTAGATGAGAAGTCATCTAAATAATTCCCACACAAAACAGTACAGAACAATGAAGATTTTGTTTTCTTCACAAACTACATTACTGAGTCATGTCCATAATCATTGTGACCTGTAACCTCCACTACTACTGGTTTATTGTTAGTAGGTAATTGCTGTGGAGTATTTGATAAATAAGAGCAGCAAATATTGAAGGATAAAAAGTAGTGTGACAAGGGATTCAAAGCTTAACTAAATGCTCAATAATTGAATATTAAACAAAACACCCTCTAAAATTAGTTATATTTTGAAATTAACTTTTTTAAGTAAGCACAAACTGTCTTCTAAATATCCTGATGTGGAAAAAATGGCAAGTTAATAGCAAAGAATGGGGTATAATTCATTATGGCAACATTTACTAAAGATTATTGACACAGTCATTAAAGTCTATCCTTGTCTGTATTTTGCCTGGCAGCTTACACATATTATAGAAATGTAATAAAGCCAAAGAGTTGTTAGAAAAACAATCATGGTCCCATTGCCTATTCATTGATTTGATCTATTTGTATTTGTGATGTACAAACACAGATTAATCTTAGCAATTTACTTAAGAAGTGCATTTTGCTTTAGGCAAAAATCTTCCATGTCTAGTGAGACGATAGTCACAATTGAGTTTTAATAGAGTCTAGTCTCAAATATGCAGGTTTAAGAATGCAGTATCCTCATTTTTCTATTTAGTCCAGTTCAGTTCTTTCCAGCAATAAACCTCAACAAAATTAATCATGAAGTTTTTGAAAGTCAAATCACTGAGTTGCAGCAATCGTGACTATTTTAATTCATATTAAAAAGATAATTGTTTTATCTATGCACTGATGTAGAATGTGTACACTAAAAAATTTCAGTAGGAAATATACTATTTATTCTCCAATATTAGAGCTGTATAAATATAAACAAATCATAGCCAGGGTACAAAAAATATCAGAGGATTATTAGGTTCTATAAAGAGTAAGAAATTTCTGTATCTCCGTCATCATCCTGCTTTTTTGCTGAGGCAATTTAATGGTCTTTTTTTGTGTTTTTTGTGTTTCACTTTTCTCTTGTCTACTAAACATTGACACAAATTCACTAGGAGAAGCCACCCCAAATTTTTGAGTATGAAATTATCCCTGTGCAGTTGACACTTAGCTCCAATTCATCTTCAGCCTCATTCAGGAGGGACTTTATAGATGCTTGACAGATGCTGAGATCAACTAGATTGAACTGAAGCCAAGAAACAAACAAACCTTAACTAAACCTAAGTCAGATCAAAGTGCTGTGGAGAGGTAGTCCATAGGCTTAGGAATCAGGAAAGTGGTCAATTCTGGATGAGATAGCATAAAAGAACAAGGGTGGGATTCAGCCAGTTCTGGCTGGTTTGGGTGAACCAGATATCAATTTTACATCCAGTTTGGTGAACCAGTAGTTCCCACCCCAGCCTGCCCTTCCCAGGAGTCCCCATGAGGCCTGTCTGGCTCCCAGTTAAGTATAGGGAAGCCTCTTGAAAGCAAAAATGGGGCACGGAGAGATGCGGTGGCAACTCCCCCACACCCCGTTTTGACTTCCAGAAGGCACCAGGGAGCCTTCAAGAGAGAAGGTAAGCCTTCAAGGGAGAAAGAAAGGAAGGAAGGAAGATAATGAAAGGAAGAAAGAGAAAGAAAGAGGGAGGGAAGAGAGAAAGAAAGAGAGGGAGGGAAGGAAGAAAGAAAGAAAGAAAGAAAGAAAGAAAGAAAGAAAGAAAGAAAGAAAGAAAGAAAGAAAGAAAGAAAGAAGAGAGAAAGAAAGAAAGAAAGAAAAGGAAGAAAGAAAGAAAGGAAGGAAGAAAGAAAGAAAGGAAGGAAGGAATAGAAAGAAAAAAGGAGGGAAGGAAGGGAGAAAGAGGGAAGGGAAGGGAATGAGATATGGATGGATGGAGGGATGGTAGAGAGAAAGAAAGAAAGAAAGAAAGAAAGGAGTGGAAAGAAAGAAAGAAAAAGAAATAGGAAGGAAGAAAGAAAGAGCAAGAAAGAAAGGAAGGGAAAGAGAAAGAAAGAAAGAAAAACAAATGGGAAGGAAGGAAGGAAAAAAAAGAAATAGGAAGGGAGAGAAAGAGAAAACTCTGTGCTATTATTTTTAATTATTCCATTGCTTATCATATATTAATATTTTTCACTGTCCCTACACCTAGAGTGATTTTACTGCCTTTCATTTGCCCAGGTATTTTTCAGGGTTTATATGTCTATAGTCCAGAGCATAAATACAGGTGTGTTTAACAGATTTGAAAGGGACTATGGAGGTCTCCTAATCCAACCCCCTGCTCTGGCAGGAAAATGGAGGATGCCAAACTCTGAGTAGAGGTCCTGGGAAAGGTGTCAGCATAACAGAATTACACTTAGAACTCTATACTGTTCAGTCTTTTCTTAAAATCCTCCAGTGTTGGAGCATCCAGAACTTCTGGTGTCAAGCAGTTCCACTGGTTAATTGCTCTCACTCACAGAAAGTTTCTCCTTAGTTTTAGGTTGCTTCTCTCTGTTCAGTTTCCATCCATTGCTTCTTGTTTGCATTCTACTTCTTTGGAAAATACATTGTCCCCCTTTCTTTCTAGCAGCCCCTTAAAAGCCTGTTGCCTGTCACCCTCTTGGGCAAAGCATGTGAGCCATTTCCTCCTTTCAGTGGTCCATGAAAATACATCTATAGTATGTAGATAATTAAGTCAAAAAAAGGTGGACATTGCAGAACTATAGATACAGTACGTTAAGGCTGGATGTGACAAGGAATGGGTGAGAGGGGAGACACCAGGTGAGGCACCCCTTGACATGAGTGACATTGAGTTGGCCACCCACACCCAATTGCATGCCCACCCAGTCACATGACCACAAAGCCACACCCACCAAATAAGTCACACTCACAAAAACGGTAGTACATTTTTTTGAATCCCACCACTGCATTTAATGTATCAATTGCAAAAACATAAATGGCTTAGAACTCAAGTATGTACAAGATCATCTTTCACAACACTTAGTTGTTACTTTAAAACCAGCAAAAACAAAAACAAAAACCTGCTTGTCATTCCATCAGTACATCTGGCTTAAGGAATATTGGACCTTTTCAAAATACCGTAAGCAAATGAAAGAAAGTATAAGTGGTCTCAGATTGTTCCTGGTCAGGTAGCCTTTTTAGACTTTTTCCCGACAGAAAAATTATTTTAATTATTGTACTCTTGTTGTTTTTATTTTATCTTAGAATGAGTGATTTTGATAATTGTTTAATTGATTCTTCTTATAAATGTTATTTATATATTCTTCCCCCTGGTTATCCAAATTTTTGCCCATAATAAGTGAAGAATAATTGCCTTGTGCCACACATAAAATATAAAATATAGATAACAAATATAAATATCAAACTTACTTTATTTTTCTATATTTTTTTATCTTGTAGGATCACTTTACAAGCTGACCAGGGTTGCATGCAGCCCATAAACTGCAATTTGGACACACCTGTTGTGCACTGTTCTAATAATCTTCTAAAGATAGTACACTATAAAATATAGTTAGAAAAAGAAACAAAATAAGGCTTACTTGGAAATAGTTCCAACTAAATGCAAAAATGCTGGTCCAATACAAATAAGAAAAGGCATTCAGAAAATGTTTGCTATGAGTTCAAGACAATCTACAACAGTTTCCAATTTATAAAGTGATCAACTTTTTTACAATGAAAAGGAGGACACAAACAAATTGAAGAAAAAAAGTAAAGCCACTTGCGCGCGGTGCACTCTTGCGTGCAGTGCACTCTTGCGTGCAATGTAGTTTTGTGCACAGTGCACTCTTGTGTGCAGCATACTCTTGCATGCAGCATACTCTTGCACATGGCACACTCAAAACAATTCTCCTGTGTGGAGCGCATGCGTCTCATAATTGCGTCTTGCCGCACTGTACTGAGCCTTGACGAATCATCCTGTCAAATACAAATCCGTCACATCACACACAACAGATCGGATCGGCATCGATCAAATACGAAGATTTACAGATTAGTCTTCAAATATCAAAAAGGAGGACATGTAGGAGGACACTGTTCGAGCGAGTACAAAACTTACAAAAGGAGGACTGTTCTCCCTAAGGAGGACGATTGGTCACCTTACAATTTAGAACTTCAGTTTGGCTATTTGTATATTATACTTAGCACACTAAACATTCTTAATTTGTCCTTCTATACATAGAATTTTAATTTTTTTCACAACCAAAATAATATTAATGTTGAAAACCAAAGTTAAACTAGTTCCTTTTTTAACAATATAATCTGTATTTCAGGTCAAAGAGATAAAAATATTTTTCCAAAGTATTTTTCTAGAGACATCTTTACAACAGCTTCTGCTGTCTCTTACTTTTCATAACTGACCTAGATTGCTAAAATTGCTGATGATATAAAATTGGGAAGAATACTGCACACATTGCAGTCAGTAAGTCAAATGTAAATGAATTCTGTTTTTCTGTGTAACTAGACTGAAAGTGAAACCAAAAAATTAGTGTTAGAAAATGTATCAAAATAGAAATTAAATACAAAAATTATAACCAGAAATATTACATGAATAAAAATTATGAATAAACAAGAAAGTAAGCTTTCTGCGTATGTTAAATCAATCTTAAACAGATAATAAAAACACTAGTTTTATAGTTATTGTATCAGATTTAGGAGGAATGTTATTTTCAATTTATGAACTACTATTTTTGGTAGAAATTTTGTGTACAGATTTCCTTTTTATTTGGATTATTTGGATTTATTTTAATTGGTTACAGTAACCAATTAAATGTTTCCTCATCCTTCTGAACATTTATTTCTATCGTCTTCAGAACAACCAGAAAAATATAGGGCAAATGATAGTTGTTCAAAATCCTTATTTTATTGTTAATAGAAGTTGAACAACAAATGTTTAGAATAATTTTTAAAACTACAAAATTGCACTTAAAATATGAGCATGAATGCACAAAGAACAACTGAAATCATACAAACTTTGTTAAAAAGAGAAAAGTGTCTTCAGTGAAACAAAAACAGAGAGGAGGCCAGATGGAACTAAAGGCCATGTCACACTGCCCAACGGATGCAAAAAGGACACAACGGATGAGCAAAATGTTCCATCCGTTGTTATCCGCTCTCAAAAGGGGCAAAAATTTGCATAAGCAGAGCGGATAACACGGAAAGGAACAGACGTGGGGAGGACACAGAGCAGATGTATAGAGGATGCAGAGCGGATGTATAGAGAATGTGTAGAGGATGCGCAGAGGATGCGTAGAGGATGCGTAGAGGATGCGTAGAGGATGCAGAGCGGATGTGTAGAGGATGCAGAGCGGATGCAGAGCGGATGAGCTGCATCCGCTTTCATCCTTTCTCCATCCATGCTACTAACGGTGCGCGTCCATTCTGCTTCCTCCCTGCGTCCGTTTACCGCTGGAATGGATTTGAGTTGTGCGGATGCACAGCGGATGCCTAGCAGATATAGCAGATGCGTAATGGATGCAGAACGGATGTCCCCCGTATGCCTAGAGGATGCAGAATGGATGCATTGGTTACATTTTCCGCTCAAAAGTTTTGGGCAGCTCAAAACTTTCTGAGCGGATGAAACGTCAATAAATGGATGCTGGACGGATAGAGAGGAAGCAAAACGGAGGCAGTGAGTACATCGCGTTAACCAACGGATGGCAAGCTTTTTTGTCCGTTTTACATCCTCTTTGCATCCGTTGGTGCAGTGTGACATGGGCTTAACTAAGTATAGCACTCAACGAAGAAGCTGTTCAATTTTCTGGCAAATCTTTCTGAATACCTTCCAATAGGAAAGAATTAAAGTAAGCACAATATCTGACCCCCTAGTTAGTAGATATATATCCCTGTGAGATTTTTCACAACGCTTTGTGAAATCTGAACCAATCATCATTCCTTGATCATGTAGTATTTGCGTTAAAATTGATTTTTGTCAAAGGAGCCTCACCACTCTTATTATGGTAGACAGTGTTCTTTGATGTTGAAGGGCTGTCTTTTGGTTTTGATCAAAAATAGTTCAGAGCACATAGTGTAGCTCTTTCTGGATTTTACTCAATAAGAAATGCTATCAAAAAAATTGTGAGCTATGAATATGATTAACACAAAGAATATTCTCTACATATAGAATATATTAGATTCAAATGGTGAATCTAATATATATATATATAATTTTTTTAAAAAAAACTAAGCATATTTGGTCTCTTCCATAAAAACCAACAAGAACTGAAGTGCTTGATTTTGGATAGTACCCAATATTTCGATTATTTGAATGTTTTTTTTTCAAATTCACATTTTAAAGAACAATGGCAGAAAGAAAAAAATGCTTTATCTAGATCATGATTTCTCATTGTTGACAAACTATTCTAAACTAACTAAAATATGACTTATCACCAGATCTGTTCCATTTACAGCATGACTTTATGCCTGTTTACTCATTAGTCTCAGTTCCTCATTTTTCACTAGTAAGTAGAACATTCTTATCCGTAAGAGGTTAGTTTGCTAACCTCTTACCAATGTTGGAGCAGATATGTTTCTTGGCCTTTTTTACAGACCCATATAAAATTAAACATGCCATTTACATACTAAATAATTTGCATTTTAAGAAAAAGGACATGATGGAAGATTTTACTGTAATGTTGTCATAGAGAAGAAACCCATCTAGACATGTAGATATTTCAATGCACATATGAGACTTTGAATTAATTACTTAAATTCTAAACTATTTTTATCATATTTAATTAGACCACATTAGACCATCAGCTTTCAGTCTTCTCAAGCATTATTAAGCTATACTTTACTTACCCTGAAATGCTAGAACAAGGTACTTTTACAGAATGCTGAGAGTTTGCGGTCAAATAAATCTCTTAATTACGACCTTAGATACTATAAATAAAATTCACTAAGATATGATATGTGGTGTTAAACTGAATACCTTCTAACCTTTAAGTTGTTAATTAACAAATTAATGATGGATAGTGTGTTAACAATAAAAATATAAGTTAATGAAAATATAAGTTAATGAAAAATGCTTGATTGCTAAGTTTGCAAAGCATGTGATTTACTTTCAACCTTTAATAGGTCTTTGTTGTTTCTTACCTTCTATTACTTTCTTTTAAATATTCTATCCAGTTTAAACCTAAAGTAATGGCTTATTCTACCGAAGTTTTTCCCAGATGATAATTAATTAGTATAATCATATATATTCATATCTATATATATTAATGCATCTGTGTTGTAAAAATTAAACCATCATTAAATACCATCAAAGAATTAGAATATTTTCTGTCTTTTTGTAGCATAAACTGATCACTGAATTTTACAGCCAAGACCTGCTATTCTATGAATGATATGGAAACAATAAACATATCACAATATATTCTCCAAGAGCTACCTTATTTAGATCAAAAAGAAGTATCTGTTTAAAATTGGTACTAATACAAAGTTGGGATGGTTGCCAATGTTGTTTGTTGGTATATTTATGTCTTCAACAACAACAAATACAATGATGGCTCAGTTTAATTTTCATAGTTGTTGCTGCCTGAGTCTTTAGAGAAACAATAACAAAAAACAACTTGTTCTTGAAAAAATAAAAAATGCTAGGATAATTTAGACAAGATCAAGTTACAGCAGGGAACCTAGAGCAAAATGTCCATTTCTCATTCCTGATTTAAATAATCCAAATACCAGAAGTATGGCCTGAAGTTAAGCCTATTTAATTTGGAACAGAGAAACAACCAAGCATTTTGAAGTTATTCCTACAAATTCAGTTAGCATGGTCAGTAATTTTATTTTACTGGAGGTTTAAGTCCAAAGTATATAAAAGCTAACAGATCATTTTAATTTCCAAACTAAGATGAAAACTTCAGCTTCCAAAATTTCAATTATTTCAATGAAAATAGCATTCAATTTTTTAACTTAATTTTTGGTATCTCCTTCCAAGCCACTTTTTATTCTTTTCAATCTTCAGTCTGAGAAAAAGAATTTTCTTATACAAAGCATAAAACAGTCTAGCAGTTCTATAATGGTCCCTAGTGGTCATGTTTGCATCAGAGAGCCACTTCGTCTGGCACTTTCTACAAGTTCAGATTTCTCATTTACAACTAAATACACATCGAAATAACTCTGCAGGCAACTAAAAGACCTTAGGGACAAAGACAGACACATTAGAGGTTTGGAAGGAAAATAATCCAATTAACACTTACAATACTATTCGCTAATGATTACACATACAGAATTCACACTTGAAATTATGTGAGTATGCCATGCATTATATTTACAAAAAATATGTCTAATATTAATAGATACACATTTCTCATTGGTGTTGATTTGTTTTTCAAATTACAACGGTAAAGAATCCTTTGCAATTCTGGATTTATTTCAACCCTGTACTGGGGAAAAGTAGAAAAACAGCTAGTCATGAGAAAACAATAACATTCTTAGATACTTTCTCTTTCATGCTAATGGTAGAGAGCGGTCTGTTGACTAATTATCACTGAAAACCTGTCAGAGGTATTGTTTTGAATAACAGATGATATGCTGGTAGTTTCTTATATACTATTTTATCTTTAATTTGAAGTCTTCATGAGCAAACCCACCCAAAATAACGAAATTAGCAGATATTGATGTACCAAGGATGCCTGAGTTTTCTGGCTGAGTGGTAACATTACTCATGTTGAATGTTCATATCTGATTTCTTCGAACATAAAAATAAAATTTGAATTTATAGGATCTACAGACTTTTTATGCAATGCATTATGGAGTTACAAAAATTAAACTGATCTGGAACATTCCCAATGCATTTTCCAGAATTCTTGATTGAGGATATGTACCCTTTCAAGATGTCCTTGAAATGGTGGTGCAAAGCTACCAGTTCGATCCAGTTCAACCAAACTGGTAGCAAAAATTGCAGTGGTAAAAAAAAAAAAATCTGATGATCAGCTGAGAGGAAAAAGAAGAGAAAAGCACAGGATTGGCCTTCCCACCCACCCCTACACTTTTCTGTTCTTTATCTTCTCAGTTGATTGGTGCAGCACAACCTCAGCTGGTGTTTGGAAGGCTGAACACAAGCACGAAGTGCGTGATCACCAAACTGGTAGGGAAACTGGTAGAATCCCACCACTTCCTTAATAGGTAACAGATTGATAAAAACTGGGGTACACAATTTGTCAAAGGGGAAGTTGAAGTACTGTATTTGTTCTTTTTTTCAACATATCATTTAATATGCTATTCATGAACCACAATAAATGTTATTTATAGATTATCCTGGCTAATTAAAGCTTGGATGGTAAATTCTTCCTTGGATAAAGGGGTTGCTCCTTTTATGGAATACTTGTCTTATCCCTGCCTCAAGAAACCATTCCTGGACCCCACTATATCAGACTACTTTCATCCAATATTTAACTGGGAAGCTGATAGGGAAAGTGCTTGTGCAAAGCTTGAATGAAGCCGATTGAACCCCTTTCAGACTGGATTCAGGTCTAGGTTTATGGGATAGCAATTGTGCATCCCTCCTAGCTCTGCTGAACCTCTCAAAAGCTTTTGATACCACTGACCATAGCATGCCTCAGCAACGGCTCCAGGGATTGGGGCTGATCAGCACTGAAAAAGGATCCAGGAAGTCTATTCTATCCATAATGCTATCTGCTAATTGAGCAGGAGTTCCAGACTGTTCATGGAGTCTGTTGGGGCAGTGCTACCCCCTCCAATCTCAAAGATGGCAAATTCCCAAACCCTGAAGGTCCTCAAAACCACAGTCACTCATTCTTACCATGACAAAGCTGAACCTAGAAAATAATTTTATACAAGTAAATCTAGAATGTCAAGAAAAAAAAAGATAAGAATCTGCATAAAAAACAAGCATAGACTTATACTTTTTACTTTTTATTCTTTGTGAAAACATGGCTCTCTCCTTTTCCTTCTAGTATAAAAAGCTTTTGAATTCTATGTGCACTGCATCTTTCTATAAACTAATGCTCAAATTCATTAAAACAACCACTGCAACATCTAGTTAATTTGTTCACTTCTCCTAACAATTATTGTGATGTATCTTCTTCATTTTTTAGCCCAATGGGATATAGACCAAGTGGCAAAAAAAAAAAAAAAAAAAAAACCAACCCAAAAAACCACCCTGCTGTGTTATTCTTGACCAATTCTCTGAATCTTTTATTCTGGCAGAGATCACTGTTAATACATAAGCAAATACTCTGCATATCCTCATATCCCAATTTAGGGATCTACTGCTCACATTCCCCTAATTATAAATAACAACCCTGGAGAATGTGGGTGAAGTGCCAATCATTTACAATGCTCACTTCTTGTGCCACAAGAGAGAAATAGCAGTGCTATAAAATGTTTAATGGGAAAAAAGGAATGCCTTTAATGTGTTTACTTATGTTTATGCCAACTTTCCCAAAGGCATTTTGTATATTAACAAGAATACTTCTGAAATTATATGCAAACTGCAGCTTTAACTGTAAGATATTGTATAGAAGCCTCAGAATAAGGCAAATAATACCCTAAGCAATAATTTTGAGAGGACTCACTAACTGAACAACATATTGACAGAAAAATGTTTGATATTTATTTATTTGTTATTGGTATCCTCACATACATAACTCTGGATGTTTTTCAGGAATTAAAAACATCATAAAAAACAAAAAACAAGATAGAAAATATCTAAAAACCATTACATATATATTGATTTTGGATCACAATGTTCAAAACTGAAGAAAACAAAGAAAGAAAAGCAAATAGCATTAGGGATAAACAAAGGTGCCTTAAGATACTATTTGTTCATTAGAATAATGCCTCCAATATAGAACTGATCAAAGATAACATTTCAAACAAGATATTTCCATTATCTAAGCAATAATCATCATTAGTTTAGCAAGTAATTGTAACAAATTATTTCCAAATTTGTAATGATGCAGTGGAAGTAGAATATTAGAATGAAAATATTTCCTCTTTCAGTGAAATTTTAGGAACATAAAATGTTGTCTTATTTTAAGTGTGTAAGACACTGTTCTATCACTTGTTAGGTATTTTAAAAATTACAGAAAATTATTTTGTTTTTGGCAAATATTTATGGTTTTGTTATTACTATTTTTGGTATAGCTTTTAATATGTTGCTAGCTATTCAATTGTATTTGCAAAATGTGTAACCATACCAATCAATAAACCAATCAAATCAAATAAATATTTCATTCACAATATTATAGTCTTATTTCCAAGCATACCAGCTTCCAATACTGACTTTACTTTCAAAAATGTTTACCATAAGCTTAAAAGAAAATAAAAATGATAGATAGTTACAATCCTATGCCTTGCAAAAATTTACAGATTACAATTTTTAATGCTGTTGAAGAGTTCCTGAATGTGGAAACTTAATTGTAGTTAATGGCAACTCTGACACTTGACATGAAGGTAATAATTACTTTTAATATGAATTCAATTTAAAAAGTAAATGAAATAAAACTGTTTAATTTTTCTAAAAGCTGCATAAAAATGTTGTGTTGCATAAAACTTGTTCATCCTTATTATATCTACATGTTTCAGACAAAATGCAATAGAAATATTTTACAATATGTGCTTTGCACTGAAGATAGCCTCAGTTCCTCATCATCCTACACCACACATTGTATAGTCATCTTTATAAATGCTTATATTTTGTCTTGGGGGATATTCCTGTAGTTCCATCCTTGGACTAACATTTCAATGTACAGACTCCACATAAGGAATCTTGTCTGTTGGTGTCTCTTAGACTAGGTGCTGTAATAAATTCAATAAAATCAATCAGTAAAATATAGTAGATTTCAAAGTCCTAACTAAACAGAGCAGAAGAATCAACACATTTTAAAACAGCTGCAGTCTTTATATGTAAATGTTCATTTCCCTAGCTTTCATAGGACTACTATGGATTGCTAAACGATATAAAGAGATTTCTTCCCCACCCCTGACAAGACAAATTTATTTATGGGGAAATTATTAGAAACATATGTCAGGCACAAAAAACAGGTCCACTCATGAACTATTTTATTGCTGAAAGGCTACCCGCAGGAATCTTCTCAACAAATGGTCGGCACACAAACTAATATCTTATTCACCTTAAACCACCTGCAACAACCTCCTGAAATGTGTAAGCCCTCCTCAACTCCTACTTCATTGTATTACTCATTCAATTCCAGATTATCTATAGATTACACATATTATTTGCAACACTTCTTATAGCAAAAAATCTTGAAATGGTATCAGATCAAACCCACCTACAATATTAAATGAAAATCAATTATAATGCAAATAGATGGATTGATTTATTTTAATTCATCTAGATTCAAGTGGATTTTCCTTATATGTACAGTTAATGTGTTGATAATACATTAATAATCAAATTTTAAAAATACTTTTTTTACTTGACTTGAAGAAAACTTTGTTAAAGCCACTGATTTTTCAAGTAAAAATCTGTGTGTAGATTATCTGAAGTAAAAGGGGAAATACAGCACAGCAGCATAAATAAAGAAAATAACTAACTAAAATGAAAAAAGATACCCAGTTTGGTGTTGTGGTTAAGGTACCAGTTATAAACCGAAGAATACTAGTCCTTCTTTAGATACAAATTGATTCTGGGCCAGTCACTATTGTTCAACACAGAGTGTTGCAACTACTTCCAAAAACTTTTGTCAAGAAAATAGACATTAGTCCAGTCCACCACCACCACCATCATCATCATTATGCAATGATAAATAATTGAAGTAATACAGTACAAGCATTTCACAATTTATCTTACACCTAATCATCAAGTAAGTACAGAATAATTATTCTAACACATAACTAGGTGCTGGGTATATTATTTATTTAAAATCATAAGTTGAAAAAAGTTAAAGTACAACTGCTAGAAATATTTGTATTTTATATGTACATGTATAATGGCAAGCCTAATGATAACATGAAACAAAATTCACCTTGACCTAAATTCCAAACATTTGCAATGTATGGAGAGTATTTCATAATTAATCTTAGTGTATGCAAACTACTGTTCACTTAACTGTCAAGAAAATATACTTCACCAAAAGTATAAAATAATATCCCTGTGTAAAAATTTTTTTCTTTTTTTCATGTATGTGGTTGTATCAATATTTTACCTTCATTTAAAGGATAAAGCTGGTGTAATTTAATATAATCTATGAAGACTCAACTTGACAATCATTTTTTCAACAACAAATTAATAAATATTTCTTTCTGTATAAAAATAATTGGGCTTGACTCTAGATATCAACATCTATTGATATTGTTCACTTTGGCAGAAACCTCAAGAAATATTTCTTATAACTGTCTAATAGTTTCTGACATCAGGTGGGATGATTTCCTCTCCACACACACCTCCCATGTGTCTTTTTTGCAGCTGTGTAATATTTGAGGGATTTCTTGCATGCACAGCCTTTTTTCAGATCAGTCTCAGCATCTCAGTTAGGATTTAGATCTGGGCTTTAGCATAACCATTCCAGAATCCTGCATATATAGCCATATGTTTAGGGTCATTGTCATGAGCAGTGTAGTGGCCTAGTGGTAAAGATACTCGCCTCCCACTTGGAAAGGTTGAGAGTTCAATCATAGGTAGTGGCAGATGTTTCTCTCCATGGGTACAAAGAAAAAATATCTGCTGTAAATGCCAAATTGAATCATGGAGGGCATCTGATTAGTAAATGCTCAGCTTCATCCAGTCATCCCTGGCTCTACCCTTAATTAAGGAATTATAGAGATATGAACAGGGAGACTCTCATTGTTAGGTCAGAAGGTTTAATTCTTCAATTTTCTGATCTTATAATATCCTCAAACAGCTTTTGGTGCAATGAAGAATTCCGAGCAGATCATATTATGATGATCTCTCCAGTCCCTGATGCAGCAAAGCAACCTCAAACCATAACATTTCCATTTCTAAATTTTGCAGTTCATATAAAGTTCTTTTGGTTGAGTGGTGTGATGGCCTAAAGGTGTAGCTCTCACCTCACAATCAGGAGGCTGTGAGTTCAATCCTAGGTAGAGTCAGGTATTTCTCTCTCTGGACACATTGAAAATATATCTGCTGAAAAAAGCTCCACACTGGCACCAGGAAGGATATACGGCAGTGAACGCTCAGCTCCATTCAGTTGCCTAGACTCCATCCAGTGGAGTCATTAGACTCCACCCTATGGGGTCATTAAAAGAGGATGATATAAGATTCTTTTGCAGTACGACTTCTGCTACTGTCATCAACTAACCCTATCTTTGCCTTATCCATCCAGACCATATGGTTCCAGAAGTCTTGGGCTTTGCCTAAGTGTTCATGAGTGAAATTTAGTCCTGCCCTGTTGTTCCTTCTGAACAGCAAATATTTCCCCCAGAAAGATTTATCCTATATAAGTCTAATGCATGCAGCTTCTTTCTAATGCTAGACTTGTGAACTTTGACATTAGTAGAGACAAGAGCTACCTGTAAATCACATTATGAAATTATGGGGTTCTTAAGAGATTCTTTCAGCATCTTGCATTCTGCTTTTGGGCTAAACTTTCTTGAACAGGCCTGGAAAGTTGACAGCTGTTTGAAATATTCTCTACTTGTAGGTGATTTTCCAAACCGTAGAATGATTGATGTATAAAAGTTTGACAATCTTTTAAAATCCCTTTCCAGACTCATAGACTTCTCTAACCTTCTTTCTGAATGCCTCAGAGAACTCTTTTGATCTGGGCATAGTGATATCACGCATTTCAACAACAAAGAACAAATCAGACTAAATGTCAAAGGTTAAAATAAGGTTCCTCCCAAATTTTCTCTGTTGATACTGTAATCTTTTGCAGCTGATCTGATGCAGTTGATTCTAGTTGTATGTATTTCAGGCAGTGATGATATAGTGAAATATATGTACAGTATATTGAATTGTGTTCAAAAAATCAAACATTTCAACACAGTGTACTTAGTTTTTCAGACAATAATATATTTTCAACCATAAGTTTAAATATGTATCATTAAGGATCACAGACACTAATTCTTAAAATGCTCCTGAAACTATTTATGCTAAAATGCAACATACATATATATATATATACTGTACATTATAGAATGATTCTAATATATGTGCATTATGGAATGTTATTAAATTACCAGTGCCAGTTATAAAATTTAAGTAATTTGAGCAGCATTATAATCTTACATGATGAAAAGATATGTGCCACTGATTATGGATTCACAGAAACACTACCATTGGAAAGAAATTATAAAAATCAGATGTGTGCTTCAAGGGGTAGAAGATTAAACATAAAATGTATTGATTCTGAATAAGGCAAAACTTTTTTTTACATTAGTTCTAGTCAAAATCCCTATATGTTTTTTCTCTTTCTTAGCCACAAATATCTAGTGATCTAGTGAAATATCTAGTGATATTATTCTTTCAAGATGTACTTACAATATCAGTTTGCAATTACAACTGTAATTTAATTTGCTGGAGAAATAAAATCACCACACAAGTATGATACACTTATATTTTGCAACTATTGAACAATATATTTAATATGTTTCTACCAAAGAAGAAATCATTGTTCTATATATTCCTATTTCATTTCTCCTCTTCAGAAATAAACCAAAATGCTATGAAAGCAATAAGATATAACAAAATCAAAATAAGCATAGTTCTTGATCATTCAAATCTTCTGTTTAAATGAAAAGACAACCACTGTATTATCAGTCAAAAGAAACTGCATATAATCCTTTCTTAGTATTTTTCTGACAGAAAAGAAGCAGTAGGATAACACAAGAAGATATTTATCAGCAGGTCATTCTGTGAAAGAGGTAGACCATTGCCCAATTAAAAGCAGTAACTGTGCAAATTTATAAAGAACAGCTCTTATTGTCTTCAGCAGCACAAAATTTCCACCTGTTTTCTGAAGATATACACAGTTTGTCACTGTCCATTCTTGAGCACAAATTATAGGGGATATTCTTTGCAACCAAACTTACTGGCTAAAGAAACTAACAGCAGTGCACGAGCACCCAATAGTAAAGATTAACCAGGTACTAGCAGCAGGTTCCTGTTCAGACTGGATAATGCAAGGAACAACAGTGCTAATCATAAAATACCCTTCATAAGAAAACATGACCAGCCACCTCCAGCCAAAAACCTGCATCCCCACATAGAAAATCCTATCAGGAATCATTGTCACCAAGATAGAGGACCATGTAGGCCAGTGCATAAACAGAACTCAGAAATGTCCTAGAACAACAACAGAGATTCAAATTATCAGTTGCTCCATCAATAGTCACCCAAGACTCCAGGTCTAGATCAGGGATCTTCAAAGTTGACAGCTTAAAACTTGTGGACTTCAACTCTCAGAATTCCTGGGAGTCATGCTAGTTCAGGAATTCTGGAGATTGAAGTCCACTTGCCAAGATTGAAGATCCTTGGTCTAGATAGACCAATTTAAGTACAACCTGACAACAGGAATATCAAAAATTCAATGCCACACACATGGATCTGTCAATGCTTGAACAAGTTCAAGGCAACATTAATCACAGCAGTAGAAGAGCAGGCATTGAGCACCATATACATAGAAGCAGGAATCTACCACATTAGACAGGATCTAAGGTGCAGACTATGTTGAGAGGCCTCAGAGACAGTAGACAGGCTGTAAGATGCAAGCAGAATCAACATATACTGAACTACACAACCAAGTAGCTTGCATTGTATTTAGGAACATCTGCATGGTGTATGGGCTAGGCTCTCTCAAGTCCTTATTATTTATTTTTTATTTATTTATTTATTTATTTGATTTGTCGATTGCTTACAAGATAATAGGTATGAGTATAGTTACGGATACATGAAATGGATACATATAAGAAAAAATAAAAGAAACAATAGGACAGGGACGGTAGGCACGTTGGTGCGCTTATGCACGCCCCCTACAGGCCTTTTAAGAAAGGGGTGAGGTCAATAGTAGACAGTCTAAGGTTAAAGTTTTTGGGGTTTGGGGAACAAACTACAGAGTCAGGTAGAGTATTCCAGACATTGACCACTCTGTTGCTGAAGTCATATTTCCTGCAATCAAGTTTGGTGCGATTTACCTTGAGTTTGTATCTATTGTGTGCTCTTATGTTGTTATGGTTGAAGCTGAAGTATTCATTGACAGGTAGGACATTGCAATGTATGATTTTATATACCATACTTAAATCAGACTGAAGACGGCGTAATTCAGGGTTTTCTAGGTCTAGAATTTCAAGTCTGGTGGCATGAGATATTCTACAACGAGTAGAGGAGTGAAGAACTCTTCTTGTGAAATATTTCTGGACTTTCTCAACTGTGCTAATATCAGATATGTGATGTGGATTCCAGACTGATGAGCTGGATTCGAGTATTGGTCTAGCAAATGTTTTGTATGCTCTAGTTAGTAGTGTAATATTACCAGAGAAAAAACTATGTAGGATTAGGTTAACAACTCTTAATGCCTTTTTGGCTATGTAGTTAAAATGGGCTCTAGCACTTAGATCATTAGAGATGAGTATTCCAAGGTCCTTTACAGAGCTTGGATCATCAACAAGATCTTGACGATTCAGCTTGTATTTTATTTTCTGATTTTTTTTTGCCAATATGAAGGACAGAGCATTTAGTTGTTGAGATTTGAAGTTACCATTTGTTTGACCATTCTGATATACAGTCAAGGTCTTTTTGAAGAGTAGCAGTATTGTCTGTGGTACTGAACAGCTTTACATCATCAACAAAAAGAACACAATTGCTCTTCATATGATCACAGAGGTCATTTATGTAGAGTATGAAGAGAGTTGGTCCTAGAACACTGCCTTGGGAGACACCACTATTGACAGGTACAGAATTTGATAGAACATTCCCAATTTTGACCATTTGTTGTCTGTTTGACAGGAGTGCTTCTATCCAGTTATGCAGTTGTCCAGAGATACCATAAGATTTTAGTTTTAGGAGTAGTTTGTCGTGTACCACTGAATCAAAAGCTTTAAAGAAGTCTATGTAGATTGCATCTATTGCTTTGCCCTGATCAAGTTATGTAGTCCATATGTTTTTGCAGTGTAAGAATTGCAGATTACAGGATAGTTTTTTCCTGAAACCAAATTGTTTATTGGAGACTAGGTTGTTTGTCTCTTAGTGGAGGATAATGGATTGGTTAATAATTGATTTCATGACTTTACAGGTGATGCAGCATAAGGAGATTGGTCTGTAATTTTCAACTAGGCTGGGGTCTCCCTTTTTGAAGATGGGGATGACCGTGGCTTGTGACCATAGGTTAGGGAAGGAGCTGGTCCTGAAAGATTTTTCAAAGATTATGCTTAGAGGTTCAGCTATGGCAGTGGATAGCTTTTTTAAGAAGTAGGCACATATTCCATCTGGTCCAATAGATAGAGATGGTTTTAGATTGTGTAGTGCTTTTTCAACATTGTCTTCTGTAAAATCAATATGTATTAGATCATTGTAGTTGTCTGTGGTTCGGCTAGGAAATACTGGGCATGATCCATTGCTGTTTACAAATACTGAACCGAATAATGTGTTAAAGATGTTAGCTTTAATGGTGTCGTTCTTACAGTCTTTACCATTAGGTCCTATCAGGGGTGGGATGGACCTGAGTCTTTTAGTTTGTTGTTTACAAAATTGTAAAAAGCGTGGGTGGAATTGGTGCATAGAAGGTTTTCCTCTTGTTTAATGTGATAATTGGTGCATTCAGTCTTTATCTGGTGGCATAAATTTTTGTATTGGCTTTTGAAATTGGCAACGTGACCAGATTTGTTTTTCCACCAGAGTGATCTCTTTTTGGATTGAAGATTCCTTATTGTTATGGGTAATCTATTTTTGTTGTGTTTTTTTTTTTGCTTTGGGAGTTGTTTATGGTACATATAGTTTGATGACTCTTTTGACTTAAAGTAAAAATATGTTATAATGGTCTTCAACAGTATTGCATCCAGTGAATAGTGATTGCCAGTCAAGGGATGAGAGATCGTTGTCTGTAAGATCATAGTTGCCTTTTTTGAAGTTATAATTGGGGATCACATTGTTGTGTTGATTTTTGTGTGGGCATATGTTGAGACAAGTCAATTATATAGTGGTTACTGCTGGAAAAGGGTTCTTTAGTTTGTATTTCATAAATTAAATTCAAACTATTGCAGAAGATGAGATCGAGGCAGTTGTTTAGTCTAGTGTTGTTGTTTACTAGTTGTTCCAGTCCTAGATTTGTAACAGCATTGTAGAAGGTTGCGTGTATGGGTTCAGTTGTACATTCATTTCAGGTCCAGTCAATATGAAGTAGATTGAAGTCACCAAGAAAGATAAAAGCATGTGGGCATGATGCTGCCCATGTTAGTGGTGTATTTAGCTTGTTTACATGTTCGATGCCATAATCAGGTGCTCTGTAACATAGTAAGAATCAAAATATGATATTTAAGGATAGTTCACAGATGATAGCCTCAGGAAGAGCAAGCTCCTGGGTAACTTGGATGTTTTTTAGATGTGAGGACTTTTTATAGAAGATAGCAACACCATCTCCTCTACGAATTTCATGATCTGATCAGTAAACATGATAGTCTCTTACTGTGGTAATGGAGTCAGGAAGAGATGCATTTAGCCATGTTTCACAGACAAATATGATGTCGAATTTAGCCATATTTAGTAAGAGGAGAAATTCAGGTGTTTTATTCACAAGGTTCTTGCATTGAGTAGCTTAAATTTAAGGCCAGTTGTGGTTGGAATAGAGGTAGTTAGGGGCGTGGTTGAGGTAGGGTTGTGGTTGAAGTTAAAGCTGAGTTGCGGGTTATGTGACTTACTTTTGATACAGTCAGCATAGTAGTCAATGTACATGTCCTTCTCTCCATTGTCTTGATGTTTTTTGAGTTCAGTGTGGAGTATACGGGACCGGGCACATTGCTGTATGTTTAGGTCAGGGTGACAATGGAGGTTCTTATGGTTGGTGTTGGTTTTGGCGAGTGAATTTTTAGTGTAAATGAATTTACGTTTGCTTGATTCATTTTTACAAATGACCCTGCAGAAGCGTGGGGCCACAGAGCCATCTCTGTTTTTAAGCTTTCGGCCAATGTGGGAAATATCAAGTATTTCATCAGGGGAGATGGTTGATGGTTGATAATCACTGATGATGTTTCGGACAATTGTGATGTCATCATTATCATTGATGTCCTCTAGACCAAATAAGATGGCGTTTGGATGTTTCAGTTCATGCTCAACAGCTTATCTGATAAGGATTGGGATATCATTATTTGTCTGGCTTATGTTTTTTTGTGGATTGGGTTGTGGATTGGGATATGGTTGTTGGGTAGAGATGTGGTTTGTAGCTAATGGATGTTCAGGTTTTTACGTTGTGTCTTTTTTTTCAAAGTTGGATAATATTTCTTTTAATACATCCAGTGGGTAATCAATATAGCCAATATCACACCAATCAATCAATTGCAGTAATCTCTCTAGTCAAATAATTTTCCTAAGCAACAATCAGCTTAATCAATTAATTACACTAATTGCTAATCAATTAATTACACTAATCATTAATCACACTGTTCAATTAAATTCACTAAATTACTGATTTTATTAATCAGTTAAATTACATGAATCTTGATCTTTTAAACTAATCAGTAATCACACTATTTGCACTAAACACTCTAATCACACTAATCAATTAAAACAATAGATCAATTAAACCATTAATGAAATATTTTATAGAAATTGATTATCTAATCATTGATATAGGTGATGAGGTAGAAAAGTTGTAAGTTTTGAGGTAATGAATTAATCAGTGTTTAATTAAAGTAACGAGGTAGTATTGAGAGTCTGCAAGGAAAGGGTTAATTGTTTAACTAGCAGCTGTGATTTACTGGGTGGGAGGAATTTATTGGTCTGATTGCTGCTACTATTACTCTGTAAACAATAGGCTGTTACAAGTTGTTCAAAGCACACTGGATTTTTGAAAGAGAGCAAAACCTGCTGAATTAAAACACTTTAACTACAGTCAATATGTCTCTGAATAAGGTTGTTTTCCAATAGTTTCCTAAAGTTCTTCAAGTTGAGTAGTCGTAAAAATACAGTCCAGAAATTTGGGTTAACCAATCCAATCTGTCCTTTACTTTTAAAGTTACTTCTAGTTGCAATATCTTTAAAAAAAAAACCAAAAACTAAATCTGACAGTCACTCCAGATGTTAATCGCAGCTATTTTCCTCCTTTGAGTCCCACTTTCCAAGGAAAATTCCACTGCAGAAATTGGAGTGATTCTTACCAAGACTAAGCACATTGTTACAAGATCTTTCCTTTCTTTTTCACTTCTGTCTCAGCTTCCTTTCTAGCTTTGATTTAGCCATGCTGGCAGTTGTCTTTTTAGTTCAGATGGAGGGGTTTTCTTCGGGTCAGTGGAGGAGACTCTCCTCTCCTTGCGACCACCGAAGCATTCCTCTGCCTTTACCACCCATCCAGGGTGACTTTCGGCTCCTAAGAGTTCCACAGAAGTTTGAGGAGAATAAAAGGGCTAAGATCTTGTTGGACTTCCTGATCCAGATGGAAAAGCAGGTTCTGGCCAATCGATCAAACATCATGGTAGAAGATAAGTACCAGACAATAGTAATGATACAGTAGATTAATGGTGCCTAGTGACTGCAACATCAGGAAGAAGGATAAACAAAAAAATTGGAGAAGTATCGTGGCCTGAAGGAGAAATAAAAAGAATGGATATAGAAAATAAACCACAGTGGTCTCACTGTTGGTAATTAGCATTTGGGACTGTGATTTCTAAGCTGGGGGAATGGTTCCAACAGATACCAAGAACATCAGAGCTCTCTGTCCAGAAGTATGCAGTGCTAGAAATAGCTAAGATAACATATAGAACCCTGAAACTCTCAGGCTTCTAATAGGTAACCTGAGACTGAATGAAACACATGCCACCTATCGGGGTGCGAAGGAAATTTTCTTTTAAACTATGTGTCTTAATACACCCTTTGTACTTTATATTTGAACCACTTAAGGAGTATTGAAATAATTAAGTCCTGGTGTAAAATTGAACAATATTTAAGGGTATGATTTCTTTAAAGTAAAACAAATGGCAAGGGTTCTCCATATTATCAGGGGAGATTATTTTATAGTGGTTAATTACAGAAAACAATTTGGAAAAAATCATTAACTACAGTTTGGAGTCATTAAGCTTTGGTATTCTCCTATTTGAATAAATACTCCCATTCTCAAAGGAGAGACTCTACTTTCATTAAGAAATCTGAGGTTGAAAGTATTATACAAAATGACCTAAAATAAGTTAAAATAAACTTAAAATGAAAAAAAATATGTTGTTTTTGCAAAGAAATTATCTTGGAAAAGAGAGACAAAGATTGCAAATAATGAACATCAGAAATATTTAGCATAATTAATATGCTTGGTAAACAACACTGTCAATTTTTCCTTGCCCGTCCATCCAGTTTATATTGCTTGTCAATGGCATGACAGTACTTGCTACCAAGAATACTTTGTTTATACCTAAACAGTTAATTGAACAATTAGAAAAGAACTGGAAGCATTTTGCACATGAAAAGATGTCCTTTCGAATTAGCTGCTTTGTAAATCAGAAGGCATGAATTTGTACTATGACTGTTATTTAAGCAACCCATTAAGTCAATCTGCAAACTTGAGAAAAATATTCATACAAGACAGACAAAATTATAAGAAAGGGACAATCAAATGAATAAGCAATAAGTTCACTGTGGAGGTTATTCCACTAGTGAAAAATATAGGAGCTATGAACACTGATATCAAGTAACCTTTTTCATAGGCCTATATACTGTTTCTCCTTATATTCAGTGAAGCAGGTAGAGATGAAAAAATATAAAAATAAACTACGCAGTCAATATTCCTCAACCTCTGTAAAGCTGCACTTAAATCTGATGAACTTCTCATCTCAAAATGAGGTACCTTAGAATACTTCCTAACACTTATTCTATGAGCCTTACTGAGTTGCAAATAGCTTTATCTAGGTACACCAGTCCAGTGTTGAAAATAATTAAGCTTCGATGTGTGCTTTTACAACTGACAGCATAAAGGCCAATACAACTCAAAAGATATAATAAAGACAATGAAATCCATGCAATGGCAATATCACCATGAGGTTCTGTCATTATTAAATATTTACATACTAAATAGGAAGCAAATTTCACATATGTACTAAATAGGAAGCAATGGAACCATTATCTATTAGATAAACCTTCACGTAGCTTGTTATTAATTTCATGAAAATTCATTATTTGATACTAGGCAAAGCAAATGAGGAAAATATCTTTAGACTGATAATAATGATGCAAACACAGATAAATGTATAATATATCAATCTATAATATATCTTTCTTAAGCTAGCTTGATGGGCAGCTTCTCAAGTGTTATTTTTTTTATTTTACTAAATAAAGACTTTAAAAAATCAGATACCATTCCCTAACCTAGATTTAATCCTACTACAAGTTCTCAGCATTATGGCCTTTGGCATGACATTCTACTTGAAAATATAAGTGGTTTTTTTCCCTTTCAATAGAGTAATAAACCAGATCACACTCAAAAGAGAAAAGAGGAAACTACGCATGTCTATGTTTTTGTGTGTATATATGTATTTGTGTGTATTATCTCAGAAACATTAAGAATGCAAAACTAGGTTATCAATTCTGTGCATATTTATTTAGAACTTCATGTCCAAAGAAATATGTTGATCAATTTGCCTGAGTAAAACTGTGAATCCATGACACATTATTGAAGCTTACATTATAAATATATATTGCTTCCTATTTAATATTTTTTTTTACATGAGGAATTAAAAACATGGAATAAAAGACAAGGGCAAAATATTGTTGTTTCACCTAATGCACATAAATAACTTTTTCACACTTTGCTAGAAAAACTAAATTACACACAGCCATCAAATATTTCAATAGGATACTTGAATATGGCTCCACATCCTGAACTATATTATAATTTTATGGTATATTTATTTCTTTTACTAAATAACACTGATAAAACATTTGAAGTTTTATATAGTTCATTATTTTAAATAATTACTGGAAATTATATTGTAAAAGTAATAAATGATTATATTTCTTCATATTTTATTGATGTAATGTCAATCACATTGCTATCATTTATTTTCTAATATGTACTGGTTTGTTCTTTCAAAAAACATATGATATGATATAAAAATTATACTACTTCAATATTATTAATTCAATTCATTGTTAGTTCTGATTTATAGTAGTTGTGTCAGTCACTGTTCATTATTTTTTATTTTTGTACAATACCTGAGTACTAACTAACATCTAGGTAATTCTAAAAAGTAGAATAAAGTTCACAGAGTGATTATCAATGGAAAATATATAGCTAACATGCACTCTACACATAGATGCATTTAATGATTTATCCATCTTGAATATTGTATCTTATATATAAGGACTTTTGCATTAATTTCAGAAATATCCCTTTTTAAGGTTCATTGTAAATATTTCTAAGATAACATCAAGCTGATAAACTATCACATAAAATTCAATTATACTGGTTTCTGTATGTAGAAATTATATTAATGGAATAGGGTTTTTTCCCAGTTTTAATTTTCAAGATGCAAAACATAGACAAATACTTTTAAAGGGTTTAATAGGTGAATTTAACTTACTAAAAACCAAATATTTTGTTGAAACTAAACATTTGCACAACAGTCTAAACTGTAGTACTCAGCTCGAAACCTAAATCTGGAAATTACACATTGGTAAATAAAAACTGAACTTCACATTTTAAAATATTGTCTTAGCATGTATATAGCATGCATATTCACATACAATATAAAATAACATTTTATGATAGCATTACTTAGTAGTTAGCAGATAACTACTCAATATATTGTACGTAGCTTCTTGCATTTTTCTGGTCTTGTTCTCTTTCAGTATCTCTATAGTTGGTTTTGGCATGAAAATTTAGATAATTGTGTAATACATAAAGAAATATAATTCCTTTTCTACAAGTTCTAGCAAAGTAGGCTAATATATGCTATTTCTGGACAGAACAAAAATATTTTATTATTTCTGTTATAAAAAATGCTTTTCTGGGAGAACACATTATAAAACCTATGTCAAGATGATTTTTGACAAACTTTATTAAGATTATTTTTTATCATTTGAATAGCACATGCACATTTAAATAGCTCTTTATTCACTGCATTCTTTCTTTATATATATATATATATATATATGTGTGTGTGTGTGTGTGTGTGTGTGTGTGTGTGTGTGTGTGTGTGTGTGTGTGCTGTTTAGCTTCCTTCGGGTATTATCCCACGTCATTGTAGTTCTGTTAAAGTTGTAGCAACATTTCAGCAGAATCTAAGAACTGGTAATTATAACAAAACTGTCTCTGTATATATTATTTTTTTCATTGTGAGTTTGGTGAACTGTATTATTTTACTTCATTTGAGCATTATTTAGAGATCTATTCAAAGAATACATTAAATTAATGAATTTAAACTATATGTAATAACTTTAACACATTTAAATCTTTGAAAGTATTTAAAATGTGTAAATATGCTTTGTGATGTTGTTTGGGAGGATTTAAAAATTACTAGTGGATAAAATCGAAATGCAACCAAACTACCCCTAACTGTAAGTAATCACTGCACATTCTAAGATTAATAATGTATGTGACGTGCCATATTCATAACTGAGCATTCTGCTGGCTTGCTGTTTGCTCTTTCTTTATTGGGAGTGGGTAGAAGTTAATGAATGGTCAACCAGCATTACTCTGTTGCTTTGGTGAATTAAGTCCAAATTATTGAGTTTGTAAATCTCAGTTTAAAAAAAAACCTTGTGTGCTACATAACAAGTTAAGAAAACAGTTTTTCCACCACTAATTGCAACTGTAAGCAAGAACCGGTAGACAGTACTTTATTAATCAGAAGTCCTATAGTAAGCACACGTTAGAGAAATTAATCATTCATTCCCTGCTGACTGCTTATGTATTTCATCAGGCCATTATCTGATCTGAATAACAAGAACAATTGCATAATGAAATGCATTACTGCTGACACCAGCAACTTTATCCACTCCAAAAAGGTAAGTACTTCCCGAACACAAAAGAGAAAAGTTTTTCCTGACTGCAAATCTTTTCCTTTTTCACTATCCCACAATGCATTTTATTATTCACTAGTTTCATACATTTTACATAATTATCGAAAGAGGGCCTTAAACATGATTGAAGTATCCATTCTAGGGAAATTATATCAAGCCTTTTCCAGAGCATCAAAATCATTTTCAGAAACAAGAGTTCACTATTCCCATTACAGAGTCAACCAAAAAGTTAGCATAGAAAATTTCAGATGACTCATAACATATCCTTACCTATCCACCAATGTTTACACTTAAACAAATGAAATAACCTTGGTCAATATTATGCAAATTGCCCAAGCATTTTTATTGGGAATTTTTGGAAACCTGATATTTTCATCTAATCTATGAAAATCTTCTGGAAAGTTACTTTCATCGAGGACAATAATTCTGCTATTGAATATAAATAGAGCTCTGCTCTGTAGATCCCAAAGCAAACCTCCGAATGAAGCTTTCCAATACTGAGAGACCAGAAGAGTTTAAGAAACCTGTCAAGCTGGGCTGTGACAATTGAAGGCAAGACAGATTAAAAAGGTATGCAGAAAGATGGATAAATAGTATCAAAGAGCTGGATTTATGTATCTCTTTGCATATACTGTTTCCCTTCATTCATTAACAAGCAGGATGGAGGATGAAAGTGAGAAAAGGAAGAGAATAGGAGCAGCAATCACCAGGGCACACCCCCAAGGCCTACAAGAGCTTTATTTTCAGCATATGTTTATGCTGAGTCAATGGCTGACTCATCAGTAACAGTAGAGAAGGAGCATGGTAGCAGCAACTGAGTAGTGGCCCTTCCTTCCTTCCTCCTTCCCTGCCCTCCCTACCTCCCTCCTCACTCTTCCAATATATCTTTTTCTGGGACCCAGTGTCTGTGCTGAAAAAATCCAGATGATCCACAGATGTAGCAAAGACATGTGTCTTTTTGCTATCCTGATCATCCAGATATTTGAAACTCAAACAAAGTAGCCCTATCCTGTTCCCCAAGGCTTCTTGAAGACCTGGGTTGAGGGAGACCCCACTGAGGTTCTCCATGTCTGTTTTATATTTAAGGCACTGATCTATTACATTTTGAACACTGTTAAATAACAATCACCAATACTGCTGTTTAAGCCTGTTCAGCCACAAATGTCAAAATTGATTCCTCCTTCTTAGAACTTGCAACCTATCCCAATCTTATATTTATGGGAGCCAGAAACCACTATCCCAACTCATATTTCTGATATTAATATGTTAAGCCAATTTTAATTAAGCACAGTATAAATAAATCTGATTAGAAATGCTAGTAAAATAGCTGATCTTGCAAGAAATATTTCCATATTTCAATACAGCAATTGACATGATTTGAGAAAAAGCATCCATAATATTACCCAGCCACCCTTGGCAGTTTAGGAACTACACACTTTTAAATACAGGTTCCCAATATATAACAAAAAATGAAATCTGAGTAACTTTGAGCTATGAGATTATTAATCACAACATATAATTGCTTATATTGTGTCAGTCTTCATCTGAATTTCATTTCTAACTTATAGATGGAAACATAGTTGAATTTATGACTTATATACTTTTGAAAGCTCCTGTATACAATATATCAAACGTATACCCAAGAGAATAATGGGAGAATATTAAAATCAAAATCCATTTGGCAAGAAGAAATAACATTGAGATGTTATTGATTCAATCAATACATTCAAAACATACTGATTGTATCTACCAGCAAAGGTTTTATTACAATTTGAAATGCAGAATGGTAGGTTTGGGGTTTTTTTGTGCTTATTTGTTTGGTTTGTTTGTTTTTGGAGTGGTTATTTACTCATTTATTTGGATTGACTATTTTCATAATTTACTTCAATCTCTGATGATAAGAAATAAACAAGTATTAGTAACAGAATTGTTGTCCAAAGAATAATAATGCCCTTATAACTTTTTTGTATGTACAGATCCTGATTAGGTTTTTAAATGTTGCATCTTTTGACTTTACATTATATCAATAAATAGTTCATAATATTCATGGCCTAATCCCAATTCAAATCTCCCACAGAGTGTGCTCTCTGTCTTCCTCTTTCTCTATATGTGCACTCATATATATATATATATATATATATATATATATATATATATATATAT
>BLBF01000004.1:43779457-43815025 GCA_015471245.1 Laticauda colubrina | reverse complement strand
ATATATACATACACACACACACACACACACACACACACACATACACATATGTACATACAGAACCATGCATGTATACATTCTGTAAGAATCTTACTTGTATCTTGTGCATGCACTGTGTCATAAATATATACTGTGTCATCTTGTGCATGCACTGTGTCATAAATATATTGTTTAGATAGAGAAAACAATGACAGCAGATTCTTTCAGAGAAGATTAGAGAATAGGGCTGAAATTAAAGCACCTAAACCATGCAGGAAATCCACACTAATATTACTACTGTTTATTATTCTGGCAGGCTGAAATGACAGCTAATGCTACCTTTCCATTTTAAATCCTCTAGGTGTCTACTGAAGAACAGTTTTGTGTAGCAAAGGAGAATCATTCTCCAATATATCCCAACTCTTAAAACAGACTTCCACAACAGAAACAGTACTCTCCTCAACTCTTCTACTCTAAAACGCCCAGCATGTTAAAAAAAAAATATTAAAAGAAACTAATGCACCACAGAGCACACATACATACACCTCTGTCTCTGTCTCTCTCTCTCCCTCCCTTCCTCCCTCCCCCCACCCCATATACCCCCAAACAGAGCTTTTAGGTTAAACACGGTTAAAGATAGCCCTTGTCTTTTTCCCACGTCTGTTAAAATTATAAGAGGAATGGCTTTTGTAGTTTATGGAACGGACAGAAAGAAGCAGACTCTTTGGATTCAATAACAGCCTCGCAGAGCAAAAATCGACTTACTAAATGCAGCCAGCTCGGATCTCTCTGGGAATCTTAAGGAGTCTTCGCTTTCCGCTCCTGCCGGTCACGATCAAGAACAGTCCTCCTATTCCATAAAAGGCCACGAATGAACTGCAAAGAAAGACAACCACATGTCACAGATCCAGCAGGTTTGTTTTGGTGCCGAAGGGAGGTTGCAGACTGGGTGGGAGGGGGTGAAAGAAGGCGGCCAGCTCGGCGATGTTTAAAAGTGCTCTCTCTCTCTCTCTCTCTCTCTCTCTCTCTCTCTCTCTCTCTCTCCTCTTCTTTTTCTCCTCGGTCCTCTTCAAATTGAAAGATGGGTGGGAGCTTTATCTCTTTGCCTCCCCACCCTCTAAGAATAAATAATTCAGTGGGTCTCCCGCGCCATGCCCAATCGCGGCTCAATAGGGCTAAAGACGGTACCTGCAACTCTCTGACGCTGAAGCTGCCAGAGAAGAAAGTGTGCGGTGAGGAAGATAGAAGATTGACACAATTTAAAATAAAAAATATAAAAGAAAGGAAAGAAAGCGAAGAGGAATAAAAGAACTTGGCGGGTTGTGGAAGGTTGTGGCACTCGGACTCCTCGGTTTAGCAACGGAATAATAACTAAAGAGCGATCGCTGGGGATCCGAGGGAGAGCGAGGGATCGGCGGCGGCGGCGGCGACGGCGCTATCAAAGCGAACCTCCACGAACACGCACGCCACTCCCGCTGGCGAGGCGAGTGGGAAGCGAGGCGGTGACAGCAAAGGGGAGGGAAAAAAAAAAAAAGTCTCCCTCCTGCCAGCGCAAACACTAGTCTCCGTGTTGCTCTCTCGGGCTCGTCCCTACCGGCACCGAGCGCCGACAGCAGGAGCTTGCTGGAGACGGAGCTCTTCACACTCACCTGCATTTCCTTAACGAGCCACTTGATGGCTGGCAGTGCCCAAGCCGCTCTTTTTCTTTTTTGCGCGCGGGCGCTTTGCTTTGCCTTGCCTGGCTAAAGCCCGCAGGGGAAAAGGAAAGGAAGGGAGGGAGGGAGTGGGGGTGGGAGGGAAGACGGCGTATAAAATGTGAGCTAGAAGACCGTGCCGAGCGAGAAAGAAGGAAGCGGGAGCCAATTCGAGAAGACAAGAGGACCTTTCTGGTGGCGCTTCAACTCCTTTTAAAGAAAACGGATGGAAAGGAGCGTTTAAGGGTGGAGATGGCTTGAAAGAAGATGACCGGAGGAGCCCTCAGCCGCCCTGTCCACAAGGCGGATTGTCATCTTTGTGTCACCTCAAGCGCCACTTTCATATCGACACATATGTGTGTATATATATCGCGCGCGCACACATATCTGTATGTATGTGTGTGTGTATATGCTGCTCACAGGACCCTGAATTTGGACGGGGAGTTTATGATGCACCCATCACGAAGGCGTGAGGGAGAACCAAAACAAAAACCCACACCACGACCTTTCTGAACTTTCTTCCTAACCCGCCCACTACCGCCTTCCTTGTGGAGTGTGGATTTCACGGCGCGCGCGCCACTCAAATTGTGAAAGGGACAAAAAAGAGAGAGAGAGAGAGAGAGAGAGAGATTGCTTCTAATCTCTGTCAGGTTCTCATCCCCTCCCCATTCCCTTCTTAGTGTATGTGTGTTTGTGAGGGAGAGAGACCTCGAATAGGGGGCGTGCTTAAGCGCACCAACGTGCCTACCGTCTCTGTCCTATTGTTTTTTTTTCTCTGATATGTATCCGTTTCATGTATTCATGACTATGTTTATACTTATACTGTTATCTTATCATCGCTTGACAAAATAAAATAAAAAATAAATTCCGGATAACGTTTCAGCCTCCAACCAAAGCCCGCCAGCGTTTTACTATGTATTTCCTCTTTTCTCTGTATTTCCCCCTCACGTTTTCCTCAATGGGGAGGGTTGGGGTGATGGTGTGTTTGTGTGTGTGTGTGTGAATTAACCATGTTTAACGAATAAGTGCCTTATTCTAGGCACACAAGCCACCGGTTCAGAGCTGCCTTGCTTAAAAATGGTGCCTCACGGCTTCCCCTTCCTTTTTCTGCTGTCGTAGTCGGGCACCACCACCCCCAAACACCCATACACACACTATCGCTTCCAGTGTAAGTGTAAGTACAAGGGATTCCCGACCTCTCGCCGAAAAGCTGCCTCCACGGGAGAAAAAAAAAAAAAAAGGGTGTGCGCTTGGGAGAGGAGAAGGGCAGTAGCCAGGGATCAGGGAGAAGATCTCCTCTCGCCAAGCAGGCGCTCCTTTGCCTTTTCGGCGCCTTGCACTCCGTGGCCGGGTCCAAAGAAGCGTAACCAACACCCACCCACCTCCCCCCGCGTTTCCTCTTCCATCTCCTGCTCCCCCGGCGCTACTTGGTGCCTTTTAAATAAAGATTTCCCTCTGCCAACCCGCAGGAAGCTTTTAACAAGATGTAGCTGAGCGCGTCGATAGCAGATCTTCTCCGCCTTTCCCCTCGCCCCCCCCCCCCAAAAAAAAAAAAAAAAAAAAAACCATACACACATAACACACAACATCACCAACTCATCCACTCCGTCTTTTCCCCGCCCCGCCACCTCCCTCCGGCTGAATAAGCGGCTGGGGGAGACCGCTAAACGCCGTCGCTCGGAAGCCACTTATGATAGCTTTTTAAACCCTTCCCTCAGAAGTCTGCCAAGCTTTGCCTGGAAGAAACAGGCGAACTATTGCTGACCTGACGGCTGGGTGGGTGGGTGGTGCGCGCGTTTTCCCCCTGCTCCGAGACGAAGGTAGCCCGAAGGAAACGATTTATGGTGGAGAAATGCTGAAGGAGGGAGAGCGAAGATACTTCTCCTCGCTACCGCCAATTTGGAACCTTAGGAAAACCCGTTTTTAGCTTTCTGAAGGACGCCAAAGAGATCTACCTGTTTAAGGATGTCTTCTTCAACAGTGAGCGCCCAGCCTTCAGTCTAATCTGAAACCCCTGGGAGAGGTGATAGATCTCTCCAGGCAATACAGTAGAACAATGTTAAGGCTTCAGGATCATTTCTACGTCCAGGAAGGGAAGATATCCTTATGTTAGCATTTCTCTTCTTGAACACCGATTTCCAAATCCGAAAATTACTGATGCTTTCTTTGGCCTGTGACTGTAAGGTCAAGGTGTGGTTATAAAGCAGGGGTGTCCAACCTTGGCAAATTTAAGAAGTGTGGACTTCAAGTCCCAGGATTCCCCAGCCAGCTGTGCTATGGCTATGCTGCCTGCAGAATTCTGGGACTTGAAGTCCACAAGTCTTGAACGCTTCCAAAGTTAGACACCCCTGCTCTAAAGCATTGTTGGTCTTCACCAGGAATAATAACTGGGTCACAAGATGCCTCTTAATGTTTAAGTTGTATGCGAAGTATTTTATGACAATTTGAACATTAAACCCTAGTGTATGAAATGAACTGTAATGTACTCCGGTTCATGCTATAATAAACATTTTGGTCTTTAAGTTGCCACAAGGGTGCTGTGCATGCCACAGAAGAAATATATTTTTATTCTTTGGAAGAGTGTTTATAAAGGATAATTAATTTTTCATTGAAATTTATAAAGTCTGCCATTATACAAATTGGCAAGGTTTTGATTTTTTTCAATGTACTTTGTTTAAAAAAACTAAAACTATATCAGGCATAAAATTAAACAAATTGAATTTTGGTTGAACCAGCCCTTTCAGACTAAAAGTCTCTTGTCCAATGATTTGGCTTTCAACTGCATGGTCAGCGAGATACTTCTTTGCTCCCAGTTAGTTAAGTTCCATTAAAGAGCTTGAAATCAAAAGTTTTAGTAACAATTCAGCAGACTTTCACAATTTACATGCCGTATTTTTCCATCTTTAAGATGCCCTCATATATAGGACACCCCCCCCCCTTTTCTTACCCAAAATTCAGAAATCAATATTTTAACTTGTTTCCCTGACATGACGTTGAGAAACAGGACAGAGCTGGAAATCAGGTAAGCAAAGAAATGTTTGGGAAAAACGAAGGAATCTGGGCGATGATGGGTGGGGAAACCTCCATGGTGCAGCACTGTACTGCAGTGAAGAAACAAATAAGAAACAGCCAGCTTGGAGGAAGGAGGAGGCCGCTTTCCCTCTTTCTTCTTCCTGCTCTTCCTTCTCTCATACCAGCCATTCCATTTCCCATTTCTCCATTGCAGCGCAGCGCTCAGAATCCACTTTGATGGAGGGAGGTGTAATTTAATAACCGGTTCGGCCAGGGTCAGGTTGGCTATCACAAGAGGCTCACCCTACGTGTAGTAGAGCTGGAGGACGGGGATTGACCACGCCTCCGATGGCCAACCTGACCCTGGGCAAACTGGTTGTTAAATTATTTAGCAATCTCACCACTGCTCACCACTGCTCTGACATTACTGCTCCCTGTTGCATCTGGGCACTGGCTATATGCTCTCTATAGCATCAGCTGACATCAGTTACACAAAACTCATGATTGGAGGAAATCTGTTAGTTTGTCTCTGCAATCTGAAGTTTCGCTCGTGAGGCTAGTTTGCAGAGATATGGTATTGGCAGTTTTGAAGCCGCAGTTCTCTTCTTGGCTCCCTGTGTATAAGACACTCCTCCATTTTTAGGTAAATATTTTTTTAAAAAAGTATCATCTTATACCTGGAAAAATATGGTAAATCTGATATTTATGTACATTGAGATATTTATCTTGTTTTCTTTTCAAACTAGAAAAGTTAACATGGAAATTCAAACATATTGTCTTCATAAAAAAATAAGAAATATTTTCCTGCTTTTTTCACTCTTAGGCGGCAATATCCTCAGTCATGTTTTCTTGTAAACCAATATATTAGACCTACAACAGAGTTCTTGGGGCATAAAGCTATTAATTATTTATGTGCTTGTAAATGTTTGTAGGTATATATAGACTTTTGATTATGCATGTAATTTCCGATATCTTCTTTGCATTGTTCAGGCTAGGTTTATTATATAGGGATCATGTCTTTTTCAATTCTCATTCATAAAGTCTTCTTTGTTGAATCATTAATGCAGACAATGTTATCCAAATTCTATATGGAAAACACTAATAAATACATAAAATAAGAATTATGTTTGCAAAATCCTAATATGTTTCACAATTTACAGCTGAATGGGATTCTATTATTTATATTTAATGAATGTTTACGTCACTCATCTCATCCAAATGACTGGGTGGTTTACAACATAATGAAACCATATAAATACATGAAGGAAAGCATAAATTAAAAACAATTAAAAACAGTTTAAAACTTACAAGTAAAGATAAAAATCAAGTTAAAAAAATTGACAAGGTTAGGAAGGTGGGGGCAGGGGGAGCTGCTGGTGGTTCACAGGGGTTCAGGAGAGCCCCTAGCTTAGATTCTGTGCAGTTCAAAGAATCCCCAAATCCCACAGATAACAGATAATCAGAGTTGGAAGGGACCTTGTAGGTCATCTCGTCCAACCCATTGCCCAAGCAGGAGATCCTACAGCATTTCTGACAGATGGGAGTCCAATCTCTTCTTGAAAGTTTCAAGTCATCCCACAACTTCTGAGGACAAGCTGTTCCATTGGTTGATTGTTCTCACTGTCAGAAAGTTTCTCCTTGTTTCCAGGTTAAATCTCTCCTTGTTCAGTTTCCATCCATTATTCCTTGTCTGGCCTACAGGAGCTTTAGAATAGTAGTCACCAACCAGTGGCCCATGAGAAAATTTTGGTGAGAAATCTTACCTCATAGCACCCCCCCCCCCAAAGCAATTAATCCAGGCTGTGCAGAAACACAAGCCTGCCCAGCCCGAATGGCCCATGGGAACCCTCCCCGCCCACTCACTCCTACCCTCCCCACCCACTCACTCCTTACCAGGAAAACATGCTATTTCTATTTCTAAAAAATTTCTATTTTTCCTTTTTCTGACCATCAGCTGTTCTGCTGTGCTGGGAGATTTAAATTAGCTAGGAAGTAGGAAATGATTGGATTTCTTGCTTTCTAGCTAGTGTTTCAATCTCCTGCTCTGCTGTTAAGCACAGCTGAACCTCCCTTAGGACTGAAGGTTCTATGATTCAGTGCAGACTCACAGCAAGCAAATTTGAGAGACTGAGCTAGCCAATGGCAGATAGATAGATCACTGAATGATTCTGTGAGCAACTCAATCTGCCTGCCTGCTTTGCCTGATTTTGGGTAAAAGTTGCTCCTTTTTTTTTATAAAAAATACAATATGTATATAAATATTTATAACATTTACATACAAGCCATGCCCAGCCGGTCACATGATCACCAAGCCACACCCACAAATTAGGCCATGCCCACAGAACCGGTTCGTTGTCCCTGGGATTTAAAATTATGAGTTTGGTGGTCCCTGAGGTCTAAAATGTTGGCGACCCCTGCTTTAGAAAATAGCTTGACCCCTTCCTCTCTGTGGCAGCCCCTCAAATATTGGAACACTGCTATCATGTCACCCCTGGTCTTTCTCTTCACCACTCCTGGCTGGCCCCACCTACCCTGCCCCTCCCAGGAGTCCCCATGCAGGTAAGTACAGGTAAGTGCAGGGCATGCGTGGAGGCTCAGGGAGGGCAAAAAACAGGCCTCTCAGAAGTTCAGGAAGGTTGGAAATAGGCTCATTTCTGGCTTCCATACAGCCTCCGGAGTCCAAGGGGGCATATTTGCCCTCCCAGAGGCTTGAGAAAAGCCTCTGGAGCCTGGGGAGGGCAAAAACTCCCTCCTGCTATGGTGTAGGAGGCCGACTAGGCCACACCCATCATAGCCATGCCCACCCAGCAACTGGGCAAAGCATCTTTTGCTAAAAATTTTTGAAGCCCACCCCTGGCGGGGTGTGTGTGTGTCCTCAGGCCACCAGCCATCTCCAGAGCTGCATCATACTTTTAGACCTCCATGTGAACACTGGGGTCTGACATACAGACTTAACACTCTTCCAAAAGAGTGGGCATTCCCCTTGCCTGTGAGGGTAAGATGCTTCATTAGTGCAGGGCAGCACTAAGAAGATTTTGCCAGTCAAAACTCCTTCATGGACAGGATATGAAGCATCCTCTCTTTGCTTGACCAAGTAAGATGGGTCAATAAATTGCAATGAGATGATTCCACAGGTATCCTAATCCCGTACCATGCATGGGCTTTAAAGTTATTGATTCATTCATACCTTGAATTAGACCCAGAACCAAACTAGCACCAGTGCAGTTTGAGTAATAAAGATTGAGTAATAAAGTAGGGATACCCAAAACAAAATATTCAGGCCACTGCATTCTGCACCAGTTGCAACTTCAGATACTGTTCAAGAATTGTCCCATGTAAAACACATTTCAATAGTCCACTTGAATTAGAGGGCCATGAGTTAAGATTTGGATGGCATGATAAAAGTAAAGTTAATGTTGATTTTAATAACCATTTTGTTAGATATGCCATAATAAGAGTTTGGAATAAATATAAAACAAGGCTCTCTACAAAGTTGCCTTTTTTAGAAAAGAAATGGTGGCAAAGCCAGACTGGTTGACATACAGTAAATTTTTATCTTTTAACTCGGGTAACCTAATATTAAAGCCGAAAGAAGAACTTGAATCAGAAGGTCATGTTTGCCATTGGTTTATTTTATTTATTTATTTGTTTGTTTGTTTGTTTGTTTATTTATTTTAGTCAAGCATGTATTAGATAACATGTATACGTATAAACATGATTATTAATACATGAAATGGATACGGATAAAAAGGAACATTAGGACAGAGACAGTAGGCATGTTGGTGCGCTTATGTATGCCCCTTGCACAGACCTTCTAGGAATGTGGTGAAGAGGTCAACAGTAGACAGTCTAAGGTATTACCTATCAACAACTGAAAGAAAGGTTTAAACTGGATAAAAATGTCATGGATTTGACTTTGTTAAAAATGAATTGGAAATTTCATTATGTGGTAATTATGAACATATTATTGCTAAGATCTATAAAATGTTATTGAAATTGAATTTGGAAAATGAACAAGTGAAACATATAATTCAGTGGGCAAGGAACTTTGGATATAATGTGATTCTTGAACAATGGGCAAATAGGTGGACAAAGGGTTTAAAATTAACATTAAATTCTGATCTAAAAGACAATTTCTATAAGATGAAGTTTCATTGGTATTTAACACTGGATAAGTTATCTAAGATATATAAAGGTATGCCAAATGAAGGTGGAAGTGTAAAAGTAAAGAGGGTACTTTTTATCATTTATGGAAGACAAGTGATAAAGCAAAAAAATTGTGGAGTATGATTCATAATTTAATACAGAAAATTTTGAAAATGGAGATAAAAATGAAACCAGAAGTTTTCCTTTTAGGCCTAATGGAAAAATTGGAAAAAAAAAATGGAACTTTGTTATTATATATGTTAACAGCAGCAAAACTATTGTATGCACAAAAATGGAAGGACACTTCAATTCCTACTATGGACTAATGGTTGTAGAAGTTGATGGAGCTGGCTGAAATGGCAAAACTGACTACTTTGATTAAAGAAAAAAAACATAAGTACTTTTGTTTCCACATGGAGACTGCTTTTGAACTTCATGCTTGATGGAGAAAAGAATGAAACTCTGACTTTGGGTTTTATTGATTAGACTGATAGATCTTTATAGAAATGGTAACAGAGAAAGTCAGAAATAAATATTTTTTTCTTTTTTTTTTCTTATCTTTTCTCACTTCTCTCCCTCCCCACTTTTTTTTTACTTTGTATTTTATAATATTTTGTAATTCAATAAAAATGATAAATCAGAAAAAAACACCTTTCAGTAGACCATCCGGGAGATGATAAGGACATAAGTGATTTATACTGCATGTATTCCATAAGATCTAATAAACATATTCTGTCATAGATATAGCATACTTTCTGAAATGTTAAACATATTATAAGGTATTTTATGCCTACTAGACCTTGAAAAATTAACCAATATTACACTTTGGTATTATACTGAGAAGTTTCTCAAATCAATTAGACAATTTATTTATTCAGAAATGGAAGAGAAGCAATATATCCTTACTTCTTCCTAATATAACTGCACACTATGCTTCTTCTAAAGCAAGAGTGATTTGTGCACCTGCATTTTCACATGACTCACAGTCCTGAATTTGCTGACTTAGTTACTATTAGCATTTCTTTGGGGGCTTACTTTGTCCTGTTTTCTTTTTGGCCTGTGCACCTTTGGAGTCAGATGTTACATTTAATAAATAATGGAAATTAACTTAAAGCTGACAAACAAAAATAAAGAGGACAAGAAGTAAGCAGCAATGCTCTCACTTTCATGCTTCTTGCTTGGCCCACATTAGGTACTAGTCTGAGTAATTATAAGCTTACCCTTTTTAAACACATGAAAATATAAAGGAAGAAAATGCTTTAATTTTTAGATTTCCAATTTATATACAATAAAAGGTGCTTATGGAGGTACTGTAATATTAGAAGAATAGCTTTCTTCATTTATATTGTATTTTAATTCTGCACTTTAGCTAAAAGATCAGCTTACATAATCAGAAAAAATAAGAAGTCTACTTACAGGCGCACTGTCTAAAATGGGTATCAAATTGACAGCCTATGGGCCAGATGCATCACTCACAGGCCACACCCACTCCAGGTCCACAAATGGGAAAACCATCACAAAATGTCACATGATGGCAACGTGACATGGTGAGTTTGACTCCCATTCTGTAAGACATTTTGAAAGAGATTATAGGGGAGATAAATTAAATATATAGCTTACTTTGTTCTTATTTTTTGCAAAACATGCATTCTCTTAAGATTTACCCGGAATAAAATTCCTATGTGTTGAATGGAGCTTGCTTTTTAGTAAACAGAATCACACACTTCATATTAGTACAATCTGATATGCACTTCTGAATATACAACTGCACCTATGCAATTGCCATATGATCTTTGGAAAATACAAATACTTAGGGCTCTTCTGGTAGCTGACGGACCAGAGACCATGATCGTCTGCAGCTTCAATCCATGCTCTGTCATCAGAGGGCCCCGATCATCTGCATCTGGGGCCAGAACCACCCTGTAGGGGTGGTGAAGAAGGGGAAGACCACCAGCTGAGTCAAGGGGAGACACATCTCCCCTCCCTGGCTAGGCATTTCACTCGTCTCTGAAAATGGCTGTAGTGGTGGTCAGTTATGGCCACCCTGAAGAGGAAGAGCTCACTAGGACAAAAATTGTGCAGGAGCAATGAAGGAGAGGGCACCATGAAATAGGACTAACCAGGTGGTTAGTCCTAACATTTAAACTTAAGGCATTCTGGAATTAAAAACTTAAGAAATTTTTAAGAGAGATAATAACAGCAGCGACTAAAGAAAGTGAAGAAAAAAAATCTTTTGACAGTTGAAAGTGGCTTTGAACTTTGAAAGGAGGAAGCAGAAGAAGGTATCTTTTAAATTGGATAAATATATGATTTTGGCATAATTAAAGCTGAACTTGAACATGTCAAAACAAAAATCAATAATTGATATTTGGACTTATTGGACTTTTTAATTTTAAAAGCCCTAAATCGAGAAGAAAAAGTGTGGGGGGGAGGGGGAGGGCAGAATTTGGATGTAACAGAGAGTGCCATCTAGTGGTAAAAGAAAATTTTTGAAATGCCTGGCTCTTTTAAAAGTTGAATTTGATACAAAGTAAGTGAAACTTTGTTACAACAAAATAGAGACCCTGGAAAGTGGAAATACTGAACATTAAAACAAAAGAAAGAAGCAGGAATAAATTACTTTGGGATTGTTTAGTGATTTTGGCATATACTTAAACTTATGAATTTGGAAATAAATTCTATTTTGGAAATAAATTCTACAATTTATAAATTTTGGAAATAAATTCTAAAGACGTTGGTTGAATCAAATTATTGGGCAATTGTGGACCTAAAGAGTAAGGCAGAACTCTTTTTGGAATTAAAAATGGAACTAAGAAATATGAAAGAAATGTTACATGAAAGAGGCATGTTGTTTGGTTCTGCCTTACAATTCTTAGAAATGGTAATGTTAGAGTATGAAGAACAACAAGGAGTGCCAGAAGAGGAGGAGTTGATCAAAGAAGAGGCCATCTTAAATGAACAGTTGGAGCAATGAATATTAAAGCAAAGGGGGAAAAGAATGGGAATTAAAACTTAGAGCTTTGAGGAGGCAATTAAAAAGGGGAATGTTTTAAAAACTAAACAAAGTAAAAGAAACAGCAGAAAAGGGAATCACAGAAGGAAGTTTTAAACAGGGAAGGGGATAAAAACCGGAGTAAGAAAAGGAGGGGAAAATGAAGGAAAAAAGAAGTAATAAGAAAAAGAACCAGGAAATAAAGAAATATGGAAATCAAACAAAAATTAAAAGAAATTGTTTATTCAAAAGACATAGATATAATAGTTAAATAAGGATTAAGAAAAGGGATTCTGCAAGGAGATGAGGGGTAGTATAAATATATTTGAACTAATTATCTAGAAAATAGGAAAACATAGATTTTTGAAATGGAAAGATTGGAACTGATATTATTTTGTTATTAGAATATTTGCTTTTATTATATAGAGATAAATGGAATAAATGTAGAAGCGCGGGAAAAATGAGACTCAAGACCAGAGTAAATTCATCTCTTTATTAAAAGGTATAGATCTGTGCTGGACCTGCAAGCTGTGGCAGCTCTTCTTATAGAGCTTGCCGGCGGCTCTTACCCAATGACAGCCTTCTGAATCAGCCGTGATCGGCTCGGCCAATCGCGGTAGATTCTTTACTGACCAATCACCGTCGTTCTTCTGTCCAATCACAGTGCAGTTCATTTTGACCAATCAGGTGAGGGTATTCCAAGAATGCTAATATGGAACAGTTTCTATTTTTGTACTTGCAAAATTATGTTAATGTAGCCTTACAATAAAGTAGAATTAGTTTATCTAGTCATCTTTCTTGTCTGGTTTACCTGGGAGGGTTGACAAAACAAGAGCTTGGTTTGTATACCTAGGAAATTTGAGCACTTTTTGAAAGAGTAGAATCGACAGCACTGCAGAGCCCTAGTAAATTATTTTTTCTATATTGCACAATTTTGTTGGTGTCTAATGAGAAACAAAAGGAAAAAATATTTATTGAAAATACGAATGCAATGAGAAAGAATCATTCATTTGCTTGTGTTGTGGTTTGCAGGCAGCAGGTGCAGATGACTGAGGTCTTGGAGAGTGAGGACTCAGATAAGGGGCCTGCATGTGATGTAGGAATGGGGCCAGGACCATCAGGGAGTGGAATACTTCCTTCAGAGATTGTGGAGACTGGCAGCACTGATGAAGAAGTCCCTGAGGATCCTGTGCCCATTGTACATATGTGGAGGGCTGCTTGAAGGAAAGAGAAGTTGCAGCAGTGCAGGTGACTTGGGAGTAAGGCTGCAAAGTAATGGCCCCTCCTTAAAAAAAAAAACAGCTGATAAAAACCAGCTGCGAAACTGGAGTTCTTTACAGGAAGCAAAGAAGTTTTTGCACTCAAGCCTTGTGGACATTCGGAATATCTTGTTTGGTGTTCAGAGACTTTTTGTGTTTGAAATATTTGTAAGTAACTTTATCTAGTGTAGTTGGCAGTCTTGCACAACCTTGGCAAGGCTCGTTCTTAACAGAGACAATTAGTTTGAAACAGACTGTTAAAGCCCATGTCCCACTGCACCAACGGATGCAAGGAGGATGTAAAATGGACAAAAAAGCTTGCCATCTGTTGGAAAACGCATTGCATCCATTGTGTACTCACTGCATACGTGTTTCATACACTCTATCCATTGAGCATCCATCCACTGTGATTTCATCCACGCAAGAAGTTTTGACCTGCACAAAACTTTTTGAGCAGATGAACATTTCACCCCGTATGATATACATCCACGACAAATACAAGCAACAAACGTTCTAAGTCCATTGTCATCCGTTAAATGTCCACTGTATCCTCTTGGCATCCTCTGGACATTCTCACAACTCACATCCACTGCAGTTGAAAACGGAAAGAGGGAGGAAGCGAAAGGTACACAGAACGTCCACACAGTGTTAGTAGCATGGAAATAGAAAGGATGTAAGCAGATGCATCTCGTATATAAAGCATTAAAAGGGACAAAACGTTTGTATATAGGATGTATCTCAGATATTTAGGATGTCTGGAGTATGCCTAGAGTATGTGGAAGGACACCAAGCAGAAAACTGATATTTCCTATAAAAAGGTGGAGGAAATCACCTGGATCTCAGTATCAGTCCAGCAGCCATGGTTTACAGACCTCTTCACCCTTGGTCTTGCTCTTCCACATCATCCATTGATCTCCACCATGGATCATAGCACAGTCCTTATGGTAGCTGCGATCATTCAACACCAGAACCAAGCCCTGTTCAGACTGTTTCAACTTTTCTACGTAAGGAGAAGAAGGAGACGTCCAAGAGCTGTGTGGGTCCGACAATGGATCAGGAGAAGAGTGGAGTTTGGATTGTATGACCACTTGATGGTGGAGCTGAGGAATGAAGACACTCGTGCATTCCAGCACTTCATGAGGATCCCACCAGCCATGTTTGATGAAATTGTACAGCATCTGCGACTCAGGTTGACCAAGCCAAGCACAAACTTCCATCCCAGACTGGACCCTGGACTGAAGGTGGCACTGATTCTGCACCACCTGGCCTCTGGAACCACATACAGAAACATGCAGTATGCCTGGAGGGTGCCACACAACAACATCAGCAAAGTGGTCAGAGAAGTGGTGCAGGCCATCATCGAAGAATACGTGGAGGAGCTCCTTCAGTGTCCCACCACTGAACAAGGCTGGAGGAAACTTGCAGAGGAGTGGTATCAGAGGTGGAACTTTCCCCACACAGTTGGAGCCATAGATGGGAAGCACATGGCCTGCAAAGCTCCAGCCAACTCAGGGTCCTCTTATCACAACTACAAGGGCTTCTTCAGTATCATCCTCTTTGCCATGGTTGATGCTGACTACAAGTTCATCTATATTGATGCTTCAGGCAACGGGTCAGCTTCAGATAGCCAGGAATATAACACCAGTGACCTCAAGGATGGGCTGGAATGCAACCTCATCATGGGTTTTCCAGATCCAGATGGCCTACCCAATGACACACAAGATGTGTCCTGCGTCATCATGGGTGATGATGCCTTCTCCCTCAGAACCTACCTCATGAAGCCCTACACTTCAAGATACCTCACCTGTGAAGAGAGGATCTTCAACTACAGGCTGTCCAGTGCAAGATGGGTGGTGGAGAATGCCTTTGGCATCCTGGCTAACAGGTTCCAGATACTTCTCACCACCATGCAGCATGAGCCACAGACCATGAGGAGCATTGTGGAAGCTTGCTGCATTCTGCACAATCTCATGCGCACCCGCTACCCAGTGTTGCAGAACAGGCTTGTGGACCATCAACAAGGGAATGGGGACAAGAAGCCTGGTGAATGGAGGCAAGGACTATTCCTGATAGACACTGTGGATGTACAAGGCCCCAACAGAGCTTCACGTGAAGGGAAGAAGCAGCGCAACCTCCTGAAACACTGGTGCAACTCCCCAGCTGTAGCAGTGGAGTGGCAAGACAGGATGATAGATGATTAAGGGATGCTTCCTTGAGCCTGTCTCATCACACTGATGAGATTGTGCCATGTATGTTGAGTGGCCTTACAATGAATAGGGCATTGATAAAGAGATTTGTTTATTTTGAAATGTGTTGATCAATGAATAAATTGTTCTTGATAATAAAGAGCCATATGTGTGGCAGCTGGGAGGGTGGACCATACAGTCCCACTATGCTTGCACTGGAGGTTTATCTATCCCACAGCTATCCTTACCTATCCCACAACTATCCTTACCCATCCCACAACTATCCTTACCTATCCCTCAGCTATCCTTACCTATTCCACAAGCATGCAAAGGCTTAACTATTTTTTCAAAGTTTTCACCAACACTTTATTAAGTAAATAAAATGAACCAAGTGTGTTAAGCAAAGATAACCTTTATTAATAACTGTCTTAAGTAAACTGTATGACTTTATTAAAAAAGCAAAATGAACCAAGTAAAGTGTCTTTAAGCAAAGATAAGGTGAACAGGTAACAACTCAGTCTCTGGCACTACTCTCAGTCACTCTGAGGCATGTCCATGGTACCTCAGCTGTCAAGCGGCCAGGGACTGTGGAGGTGGCTGTGGCTGGAGTGCTGGTCTGAGGTGCCATTGGGGTGCCTGGCCCTGAGAGTACAACAGGGGATGGTGTGTTCAGGAAGCTCTCAGAGAGCTGACTCAATCCCGTGAGGTTGAGAGGCCCTTCATCAAGGACCTGGGATGTGAGGCCCAAGACTGAAGACAGATTGTCTGTTGAGGGGCTTGGCTGTGGGGTGGAGGAAGGAGGAGTATATTGGGGCTGTTTGGTCTGCAGCTGGACGAGGTGAGGCATCTGTGGTGTGCGATGAACCTGGGCCTAGACTGGGAAGGTCTGCCTCTGCTGTGGGAAGTCTGGTACTCGTAGCCTTGGTAGGTGAGGGGCTGTTGAAAGCCGTGGAAGGGCTGTGACATCGCCTGGGGTGGAGGAGCAGACCTGGACTGGGTTGGAGCAGGTTCAGCTGGGCCTGGAGGGTTGTGCAGAAGTGCTGTGATCTTCTGCTTCATCATCTGGTACTGGGCCTCGGGCAGGTACATGAGGGTCTGGCTCACGTACGTGATGAAGGGCTTGTGGTTCGAGGATGGTATGTCGCTGTGGACCAGCTGAGAGAAAAGATCTGTGCTGGTTTTGATTGTGTCCCTGATCTCCAGTAGGACAGTGTGGCTCTGGCCCTCCAGTCTGCCTCTGCCTCTCTGCCTGCTTTCTGTGGAGGTGGAGCTGGGTGTGGGTTGGTCTCTTGTGGCTGCCGCTTCTTCCTCCATTTAAGACAGGGGATCCTCCCTGTCCTCTGGTATGGGGAGTGCAGCTGTTGGGGGGTCTCTGCCTTGGGGCCCTCCAAAGACACGTGCCTGGACAGGGCATCTGTCTCCTGGCTGGAAGAGGACTGGCTGTATGTGGGCTGTCTGAGGGAGAGGATTGTCAGAGGGGCTGCTCCTCAGTGGCGGACCTCACCCTCCAGGAAGCTGCACTTGGCCATGATGTACATCTCCCGGTCAGTGAGCTTGACAGCAGCCTGGCCAGATTTCTTGAGGTGTAGCTTGCCATACCAGGTGTGCATGTGCTTCCACCATCCAAGGAGTAGGTCTGAAGTGTAGCCTAGGCTCTCTGCCTTGTCTCTTCAAGCTGCCTGTTTTTTCTTGGTGTCACGATAGAGTCTGTGGCCCTTTCTCCACAGGTACACGTTCTCCCTCAGCCATTCCAGCACCTCCTCCTCATGCTCCTCGGAAAGGGTGTACTGGTTCCTCTATCCTTTCTCCTTCCCTTGCCTCTTCCTCCCTCTGGCAGGGGCTTGAGCAGCTTGGCCTTCTGGGGCTTGAGCAGCAGGGCTTTGAGGGCCTTGGGGCTGGTCCAGCACAGCAGCAGCACCACTAGCAGCAGCAGCAGCAGCAGCAGGAGAAGCAGCAGCAGAAGCAGCAGGAGAAGCACCAGCAGCACCCCCAGCTGCAGTACCAGCAGCACCAGCAGCACCAGCAGCGAAGCACCAGCAGCACCAGCAGCGAAGCACCAGCAGCACCAGCAGCACCAGCAGCACCAGCAGCACCAGCAGAAGAATCACCAGCAGCACCAGCAGGAGAAGCACCACCAACAGCAACACCAGCAGCACCAGGAGCACCACCAGCAGCAGAAGCACCAGCAGCTTCAGAGTCAGTGCCAGGAGGTGGGATAGTGGTTCTGTCCTTCTTGCCAGGGCTGGCAGGAGTAGGCACAGGCTTCCTCTTCTTCCCTGACTGATGAACCATGGTGTTATTTGAAGATGTCTGTGGCAGCACGTCTTTCCTCTGAATGCTGACTGCTTGTGAGCTGCATCCTTTTATATCCACGGAGCTGATGCAATTCATCCTCCCCGCATATGCAGTGAACACTTTGCATCCGCTATGCAACCGCTATGCATCCTATAGGCGTCCGTTGTTAAGCCTGGGTTCCCCAACCAGGGTTAGGTAGACAAGCTAAACAGAATGTGCAGCGTTAGTCAGATAGGCACACAGATAAATGAGTGAGCTAAGCTTGTATGTTTATTAACATACAATAAAAATAACAGATACGCTTGTGCTATCAAGAATATAGTTTATTCCAGTATAAGTTTATGGCATAGTCAAATAACAGTCCAATATTCATTTACCATGTAGTCAGTCCATTCAGGGGTATTCATTTAGCAAAGTCCAAGTAGAATATCCTATGTCAGTTCACTTTACAAATCAGTCCTTTGTTGTCTCTCCCGTTCGAGCAATGCAGTCTTGATTCCAAGCAGTAATCAGGGATCATCAAAGCCAGAGAGAGAGAGAGAGCAAGCCATAGTCTTGCTACTTTTATATTGTTTTCTTAACCACTCCTTTAATTGCTATTTCACAGTTAAAGCTGTATACACTCTAACATACACTAACTATGATTCATAGTTATTATTTCACCTAAACCAGTTAGGGTAAACAATGTTATCCCTAACATTCTCCCCTTTTAGGTTACATAATAACTATGAATCATTTACATCTTTAGAAAATATTTTTCGCAACTTTCTTTAAACTTAGTTGCTCCTTGAGCTTTTGTAAATTGGTCTGCAATGTTTTCTTCTGACATGCAGTATTCCAATTTTATTAATTCATTTTTCACTGATTCTCTTACATTCAAATAACTTAAGTCAGTATGTTTTGATATAGTTTTTACAGCAATACTAGTAGCTAACTTTATAGCTGCTTGGTTATCCTCATATACCATAATGGAATCTTTTATAGTTATACCCATGTCCAACAACAACTGTTTGTAGAAAATCAAATCAGTGCATAATAATGACAGACATGAAAATTCAGCTTCCATTGTAGATAAGCTAATATGCTGTTGTCTGATTGACCTCCATCCTATTAGTGTCTTACCAAATAATATAGCCATCCCAGATGTTGATTTTCTAGTGTTTATATCAGTTGCAAAACTTGCATCTGCATAAGCACTAAGACTCAAATCACCCTTTGGTTCTATATATAATGCATGGTTTATTGTTCCCTTAAGATATCTCAATATTCTTTTTAGGGATTTCCAATGACATTCTTTTGGATCTGAATTAAAACGTGCCAGCTGATTTACACTATAAGCTATATCTGGCCTTGACCAATTGCTTATATATGATAAACTACCAATCAAAGATTGATATATGGACTTATCAAATTTGGGACTTTGATCATTAGTTTGGCAAACTTCCTGACTCATTGGAGTCTTTGCCGGTTTACAAAGTTCCATCTTATAAGTTTTAATTAATTGGCAAATTTTATCTTCTTGAGATATCTTAAAACCATTATTTGTTTTATTTATTGTCAATCCTAGATACCTTTTAATTTCACCTAAATGCTTTATTTTTATCTTTTTGGCTAATAATGATATAATCTCATTAGCTTCATTATTAGTCTTAGTTATTAAAGCAATATCATCAGTAAATAATAATAATAATGACACCGTTCCATTATGTTCTCTTTTAAACACACATGGATCTGCTAAACCAGATTTAAAACCTATATTGTTTAACTCTTTCACAATATATTGGTTCCACTCAAACCCAGATTGTTTCAACCCGTAAAGACTCTTTTTGAGTTTCCAACAATCATCACTATTTACTTTATTTTCTTTTATACCAATTGGTTTTCTTAAATATATAGTGTGCTGCAATGGTGCATGTAGATAAGCAGTTTCTACATCTAAATGGTTAATGATACAGTTTTTCTTAGCTGCCCACACTAGTGCTGTTCTTAAAGATGTAGCTTTAAGGCTTGGTGCAAAAACTTCATCATAATCAGATGCAGTTTGATTAAATCCTTGAGCTACTAACCTAGCTTTATGTGTAACAGTCCCATCATTTCCAGTTTTTACTTTAAATATCCATTTGCACCCAATGGATTTTTCTCCTGGAGGTAATTTGGCATCTTCATACACTTTCATTACCTTTAATGAATTTAGTTCTTTTTCCATAGCCTTTTGCCAATTCTCCTGATCCTTAGCAGGATACATCCTAAGATCATCTACACTAGTTGGAACTTTAGTTACTTGGCAAACTATACTTGCTTGATACCTATCAGGTGGTCTAGTTACACGTGTAGTACGTCTAGGTATTATAGGACTTACAGGTGGACTTTCCTCTATTAATTGTTCTTGATTATGTAACTCTTCCTGATCAACTATTTCCTCTTGTTCCGGTCCTATTTGCTCTTCGTGGACTTCTTCTTTAATTGGACTCTTCTTATAGCTAATCTCATCTTTCTGCCTTTTGTAGGGTTCCATAAATACTTTATTATTTAAATCTTGCTCTAATCTATTCCATCCTATATGTTCTAGGAATTTTGCACCAGCACTGGTGTAAACTCTAGATGTACCTGGTTCCCAGAATCTATAAGATCTATGATTAGATGTGTAACCTACAAAAATCAATCTTTTAGCTCTATGCTGTCCTTTGTATCTAAGTTGTGTAGGGATATGCACCCATGCTGGTGCTCCAAATGTGTGCATGTAACTTAAATCAGGTTTTGTACCATGCCACAGTATGAATGGTAATTCACCTGTTGTTGAATTAACAACATTATTTAATATATGATTACCACACATTGTTGCTTCTCCCCATAAATTGTCAGGTAATCCTGAATCAGACATCATAGTTCGTGCCATTGATTGTAATGTTTGGCCTCTTCTCTCTATAAAGGCATTATGTTGTGGCCTATATGGTGCAGACATTTTATGTTGAATACCTAACATTCTAAGTCTGTTTTTAAATTTATTATTTGTAAATTCTGTACCATTATCTGTGATGAGAGTTACTAATTTCTTTTTGGTTTTTCTTTTAGCAAATTTTAGCCAGTTAAATAGATTTTGATATGTTTCAGTTTTGCTCTTCATTAAATAGCAAAACCCATATCTTGAATAGTGATCCATTATACTTAGTATGTAGCGAGCTCCTCCTACACTTGGTTTTTTCGGACCTATTAAATCAGCAAATACTATTTCTAAAGGCTCTTTAGTAGTAAATCCATCAACTCTATTAGCTGGTATGACCCTGCTCTTATTTTGATTACAGGCATTACATTGCAAATACTTATTACAAGATTTCAAACTTATTCCCTTAGACAATTCAACAGTTTTCTTAAGCATTTTAAAATTTAAATGCCCTAGCCTTCGATGTAACAAGTGAATACATTCATCATGAGGTTTCTTATTTTCATAAATTGTGTTAGCCACCCTTAAACCATCATCATTTAACACATATAATTCACCTCTTAAAGATGCAGTAATTCTCTTATCTTCTTTTTCAAGTATGCAGTTATCTCCCTGAAATGTAACTACATATCCTAGTTTAACCAAAATTTTAACTGAAATTAAATTAAACTTAAGTTGTGGTACATATAACATTTTTACATTCTCTTTTATAAAAGAACAATATGCTATACCTTCACCTTTAGCTTTCAGTTTCCATCCATTGGCTAACGATATCTGCTGTTTACTCTGGGACATTTTAATAAAATTTTTGTTATCATTTGTTATACAATGGGATGCCCCACTGTCAACCACCCATAAATTATTTTTTACAGCTCCGTTAGTATACATGGATAACTCTAAATGTTTATTTAGCTTTTGATGTTTTTTAGTATTCTGGCCAGCGTTCTGGCGCTTTGCCTTTTTACAAAATCTTGTCAAATGTCCTCTTCCTCCACAATTAAAACACCTTTTAATTGCGTATGCAGTAGGAGATTCATTATCTTCCTTTTGAGGTTGCTCCCTCCTTAATTCATCTCTTTCTTGCCTTCTTCTGGCCTCTTCAATCAATCTGCCAGTTATATCAGTTAAAGTTAAATTGTCCTTTGGCAAAATTTCAAGTGAAGTTACGTAGTTATCATAACTTTCATCAAGGGAAGATAGAATTATATAAACTTGATGTTGTTCAGAGAATATAAGCTCTTTCTCGTGTAATTCTTGGAAAATGCTTTGCATAGTTTTTAAATGACTCTGCATATCACCATTTGTTTGGAGATGTGTCCTGAAAAGCTTCCGTGTTAGATTTATGTGAGCACCAATATTATCTCGAACATAAATTCTCTTCAGCTTCTGCCAACACCCAAAAGCCGTTTTCTCTCCGTGGATATAAACAAGCTGTTGATCAGTTAAGGTTAACCCAATTATGCAAATGGCTTGTTGATTTTTATGCATAAATTCTTCTATCTTTAGTCTGTCTTCCTCATCCTCTGGATCCCATTCTTCTACGTTTGGTGGATTTTCTTTTTTTTTTTTTTTTAAATTTTTATTAGTTTTCTACAAACAGACAAGCGTACAAAACATTAAAAACATCTACTCTCATATGTACTTCCGGTGTATCAGTTGGTTCATCAGTTTTGTGCATTCATTTTATAGTGTCAATTACAATTATATTGCATAACCACTCATATTGTCAATCCATATTCTAATATTACTAAAAAAAAAAAAAAAAAAAAATCTTTTTCTGACTATACTTTTAATCATTCATGCTTTGTGAGATAACAATACTTCAAACAGTTTATTCTATAACTTATCATATAATCATAACAAATCAATCCTAAAAACCCTTCATATATATAATATTAATGCTCTATTATTGTATTTTATCATCTAACCATTGATAAAAATAACCCCAAATTGCATAAAATTGTTTATCTTCTTGTTCTCTAATTTCAAATGTCAATCTACTCATCTCAGCACATTCCAATATTTTCTCAATAATTTCTTCCTGCAATGGTATTTTCTCATTCTTCCAGTTTTTAGCAAATACAATCCTAGCCGCTGTTAATACATTTACAATCAAATATTTCAAGTCTTTATTATATATATCAGGTAAAATTCCCAATAAAAAGATCTCTGGTTTCAAGTCTATGTGTTTCTTTGTCATTTTTTCCAACCACATGTGAATTTTAGTCCAATATTTTCTGGCATTCTCACAAGTTGGTGGATTTTCAATTATGTTCCACAGACCTTCTCTTCGTAGAAGTAGACTACATTTTGTAGACCATGATACATAGTTTGTTCCATCCAGCTTGGATATAAGGGACAAACTTTGTAGATTGACTTGTGCCATGTTTTCTTATATGGATATAAAAATATAATTAATAAAACACAGCTGTCTGTTTACTGTAATATATAACAACACAAACTCTCACTTTTTACATAAATCTGTTTAACCTAGTTAAACTGACTTTGCAGCCTCTGGGCCCATAACCAGTGTTAAGCCTGGGTTCCCCAACCAGGGTTAGGTAGACAAGCTAAACAGAATGTGCAGCGTTAGTCAGATAGGCACACAGATAAATGAGTGAGCTAAGCTTGTATGTTTATTAACATACAGTAAAAATAACAGATACGCTTGTGCTATCAAGAATATAGTTTATTCCAGTATAAGTTTATGGCATAGTCAAATAACAGTCCAATATTCATTTACCATGTAGTCAGTCCATTCAGGGGTATTCATTTAGCAAAGTCCATGTAGAATATCCTATGTCAGTTCACTTTACAAATCAGTCCTTTGTTGTCTCTTCCGTTCGAGCAATGCAGTCTTGATTCCAAGCAGTAATCAGGGATCATCAAAGCCAGAGAGAGAGAGAGAGCAAGCCGTAGTCTTGCTACTTTTATATTGTTTTCTTAACCACTCCTTTAATTGCTATTTCACAGTTAAAGCTGTATACACTCTAACATACACTAACTATGATTCATAGTTATTATTTCACCTAAACCAGTTAGGGTAAACAATGTTATCCCTAACATTCGTGATGCATCCATGTCATCCGCTACGCATCCGCTCCTTCCGCTATGCATCCGCTTCACAATTTCCCCCCAGAAGGCCTTCGGATGTGTCATCTGCTTCCATCCGCTTCCATCCGCTAGGCTTCCTACGAACATCCGTTTAACATCCTCACTATGTACTACCCCCGTCCATTCCTTTCTGTTGTTTTTCGTTCTGTTTATGTAAATTTGGGGCACTTTTTGGAGCGGATAACAATGGATGGAGCCACCCCCAAAATTTTGCTCGTCCGCTGTGTCCTTTTTGCATACGTTTTGCATCCGTCGGCCAGTGGGACCTAGCCTTAACCGTGAAGGAACAGAATTCATAAAAAACCATTAAAAGGTTTTTCTGTTAGCTCTGTTTTGTGTTTCTTTCCTTGAAACAAGGTTTGAGTCAGAACAGCATACTTTCTAGGAATAATTGTAATATAAGGTGGACAAAATTGAGATTTTCATTTTTCAGATGGAAAACAGAAAACAGAAATTAAACCATTTTTCAGGATCTTTATGAAAATTATATATTACCAATCCACTCCAACTTTCACAAATATACCTTGACATATGATAATGCTTTGTGCTAGAATCCTGTGGAACACATTATAGATTGACTTGACAATATTTAAAATACAGTTAATAGACATTCATTGGAAAACTGAAAAGGCCATTTGCCCATTCAGCCCTAAGAATGATCCTTGAATATGTGGAACTATTTCACTCAATTCACCTCAGAAATACAGGTTTAGTTGTATTTTCTTCTATAGTCCTAGCTACATATTATATAAATATGGAATAAGAACCCATTCGCTTCATTGTCCTAATTCAACTACAGAATGGTCTGTTAATTAATTATTAATGGTCTTTCATGTGGTGAGGTTTTAAATAAATCCTAACTTACCTCAGTTGTCTGTCATGACTTGTTGGTTTTATGTAAAAAGTAATATGTGCTGATTTATAAAACCTTTCTCCTCTTCTTCATTTTGAGAGTGCTAAGGAAAGAAAAAAGAATGATTGAAATAACCCACCACTACAGAAGTGGTGTTCAGCAGGTTCGGAGTTTGGAGAATCAGCAAATACCACCTCTGACTGGAGATTTTACAGTATCTTTCCCCTGCCACGCCTACCAAGCCACGCCCATCAAGCCACACCCACAGAACCAGTCGTAAAAATTTTTGAATCCCACCACTGCATCACTAGTACAGGATGGGAGAAGAGGAAAGTAAAAAAAGAATTGGGCTTGTGCCAATTCCAATGAACACTACCCTGATTTAAACTTTTTGGACAAATTTGTAGAATAAATACTGACACTTTACTGAATTCAGACCTCTCTGGATGTTATCTGCAGTTTATTGTTTCACAGTCAATTCACAAGACATATTTTTAAATAAAATATATTTACAAAAGCATATTTAAGATGAAATATGTTTAGCATTTTGGAGAACAAATGTTCAAAAATTATATTTACACATGAAGATTCATGTATATTTCTTAAAATTGCATTCAGTACTTAGAAACAACAATAGACAAACAATTCAGTTCTGGTTGGATCAGCCCTAGAGCACAAGATGTGTATCTTATCTGCAATGGGTATCTTATGGGTTGTGTATCTTTTTTGTGGCATAAATATTGGGGTTATATATTTATATATTTAATTTTTTTTCATTTTCTTACCTTTCTTTATAAGAATAATAGAATATTTTTTAAAATTATATAATTCAGCTATACAAATTGTTTTATTATCACTTTCTGCTATCAGTGTGAAGAAACAAAAATATGAATTTGAGAACACTTTGACCCAATTAACAGGTGGAACTAGGACAAAACATACTTGATTAAATACATATTTTTTCTTCCTAGCATTTTCCTACAAGTGAAGGTCTCCTGAGTGTAGATCCATTGGTTATGATAGGAATTGACTAACCAACTTGTCACCCAAGCTTGAAGTCCTTCATCCTCCTATTTTCTCCACAACAATCACCTTTTGAGATGGATTTTGGCAGAGAGAGAATGACTGGCTCAAATCACCCAGCTCGCTCTCATGCCTAAGGCAGGACTAGAACTCACATTCTACTGGTTTCTAGCTGGTCCCTTAATTAACATTACTCCCAAGATTTTTATTAACACTCATTTGGTATTATAATGAATAATAATTTGAAAACAACTTTTGAACGGAATGTTTTGGTGTCTAAACACAAAGATTTAGGTTCACTTCTTTTGTTTTTTCTTCATTGGTCATTTTATTTCATTCATTAAAACCTAGTGTCTAATGTGCCTAATTAGCATTTTCACATCTACTTCCTAACTGCTGTTTGTGGATTCAGCCAGCTTGAAACAGATACTCTATATTTGTAGTTCAAAAAGAAGGTTATTTTTCTTTCCCTGTTTCATTCTTTCCCTCTATAGTCCTGAAGATTTCAGAACTTAATCACTTTATGGTAGCAATCCTGTGTACCACTTGGAAAACTTTCTCTAGCCCTAATGCTTACTTTTGGAAAGTTTTACAGTAGCAGGAACTCAATCAGGATGATTAGGGGACTGGAAGCTAAAACATACAACAAACAGTTGCAGGAACTGGGCTTGGCTAGTCTAGTAAAGAGAAGGACCAGGGGAGACATGATAGTGGTCTTCCAATATTTGAGGAGCTATCACAGGGAGGAAAGGGTCAAGCTATTTTCTAAAGCTCCTTTAGGCCAGACAAAGAATAATGGATGGAAACTGAACAAGGAGAGATTTAACTTAGAAATAAGGAGAAACTTTCTGACAGTGAAAACAATCAACCAATGGAACAGCTTGCCGTTGGAAGTTGTGGGAGCGCCATCAGTTGAGACTTTCAAGAAGAGATTGGATTGCCATTTGTCAGAAATGGTGTAAGGTTTCCCGTTTGGGTGGGGGGTTGGACTAGATGACCTACAAAGTCCCTTCCAACTCTGATTATCTGTATCTGTATCAATCAGATCAGTTTGCTTCCTCTCCTCTACTGTCATTTATTTATTTCCATGCATTTGTATGCTACCTCATCTAGCAACCCTACCCGCTTATGACAAATGAACACAAAAGAATCCACAACTACCCCATAGAAACAATTCACTTGGCTGTAGAGTACAGTAGCCATCAAATCTCTCAAGTTAATGAATTCCACAGGTGATTTATTATAAAATGTGTAGTGGTGCTTTTGTGTATTCTCCTCTCAGTCAGATTTCATGTATTATTCTTGGCCTAGCACTTTAAGGCCCTGTCACACTGCCCAACGGACTTTGCAAAACGGACACAATGGACACACTGCAAAACGGACACAACGGATGAGCAAAATGTTCCATCCATTGTTATCCGCTCACCAAAGGGGCAAAAATTTGCATAACCAGAGCGGATAACACAGACGCGGGGAGGACGCAGAGCAGATGGAAAGTGGATGCGGAATGGAAGCCCAGCGGATGTAAGCGGATGGGAGCGGATGGCGCATCCACTAGGCTTCCGGGGGACCTCAGCAAAGCGGACGTGGAACAGATACAGCAGATGCACAGCGGATGCACAGCAGAAGCCTAACGGATGCCTGGCGTTAATTGCGCATGCGGGGGGGATGCATTGCATAAGCCACGCGGATATAAAGGGAAGCAGCTCGCACGTGGCCAGCATTCAGAGGAAAAACCTGCTGCAGGATACATCGAGTCCTTGCCTGCCCTGCCTGCATGCCTGCCTGCAAACCTTGCTGCCAGCCTTCCTGCCAGCCTCCCTGCCAGCCTTGGTGCCTGCCTGCCTGCCAGCCTTGCTGCCAGCCTTCCTGCCAGCCTCCCTGCCAGCCTTGGTGCCTGCCTGCCTGCCAGCCTTGCTGCCAGCCTGCCTTCCAGCCTTCCTGCCAGCCAGTCTGCCTGCCAGCCTTGGTGACTGCCTGCCTGCCTGCCTTCCTGCCAGGCTTCCTGCAAGGCTTCCTGCCAGGCTTCCTGCCAGCCTTGGTGCCTGCCAGCCTCCCTGCCAGCCTCCCTGCCAGCCTCCCTGCCAGCCAGCAACCCCACAACCATGAGGAAAAAGTGAACATCTCAGCAACCTGCCGCCATCCCTGGAAAGAGGGACAGGGCCACCCTCCCACCCCCGTCCCTGACACTGCTTCTGCTGGGGCTTCTGCTGCTCGGGCTCGCTCTTCTGGTGCTGGAGCTCCTGGCGGTGGTGCTTCTGCTGCTGCATACTCTGTTGAAGCTGCTCCTGGCGGTGGTGCTTCTGCTGCTGCGTACTCTGCTGAAGGTGCTCCTGGTCCTGCTGGTCCTGCTGGTCCTGCTGGTCCTGCTCGTCCTGCTCGTGCTCCTGGACTTGCTCGTCCTGCTTGTCCTGCTTATGCTCCTGGTCCTGCTTGTGCTCCTGGTGCTGCTGGTACTGCTGCTGCTGGTGCTGCTGGGGCTCCTGGTGCTTACTCTGCTGCTGCTGATCCTGGTCCTGCTGATCCTGCTGCTGCTGCTGCTGCTGCTGATGATGATCCTGCTGCTGCTGCTGCTGCTGATGATGATTATTATTATGATCCTGCTGGTGGTGATGATGATGATGATGATGATGATGATGATCCTGCTGGTTCTGCTGCTGTTTGGTGGTGTGGAGGAGCAGCCCCTACCACCTGGGAGCCCCTCTGATGAGGGCCCATCTGGTCCTGCCAAAGGGAGGAAGAGGCAGATGCGGGGACAGGAGAGGAGGCAATACTTCATTGAGGAGGAACACGAGGATGAGGTGCTGGAGTGGCTGAGAGAGAATGACTATCTGTGGCAGAAGGGACACCGGCTTTACAGGGACATCGGCTGTACAGGGACAACAAAAGGAAGCAGGCTACTTGGAGAGAGAGGGCGGAGAGTATGGGTTGCACTTTGGAGGTGCTCCTCGGCTGGTGGAAGCACATGCACGCCTGGTACGGGAAGCTGCACCTGAAGAAATCTGGCCAGGCCACGGTTAAGCTGACGGACAGAGAGACCTACGTCATGGCCAGGTGCAGCTTCCTGGAGGGCGAGATCCGCCACCGAGGAGCACCAGGAGCCCCTCTGTCTACCCTCTATCTCCGGCAGCCTGCTGAGAGCCAGTCCTCTTCCGGCCAAGAGTCAGTCCCTGTCTCCAGGCAGGGTTCTGTGGAGCATGCCACGGCGGAGAACCAACGGACAGGTGTTGTAACCGTGGTGGAGTGCGTGGAGGACTCCCTGGTGCAGTGGTAGAAAGGAGACATCGAGTCCACCACAGTCGTAGCCGCATTCACCCCCCCCCAGCTCCGCTTCCACAGAAAGGCAGAGAGCCAGACAGCAGGAGGGGCAGAGCCACACTGTCCTCCTGGAGATCAGGGACACCATCCGCATCAGTATAGATCTCCTCTCTCAGCTGGTCAGCACCAACTCCTCATCCTCCAACCGCAAGCCCTTCCTCACCTATGTCAACCAGATCCTCAAGAACATGGAGGAACCCCAGTACCAGGTGGTGAAGGACCGGATCACCGAGCTGCTTCACAACCCTCCAGATCCATAGGAACCTGCTCCCACCCAGTCCAGGTCTGCTCCTCCACCCCAGGTGATGTTCCTCCTATTCCAAGGCTTCCCACAGGCCCTTATCTACCAGGGCTACAGCTACCAGGAGGTCCAGCAGGACAGGCAGCATCCCTTCCCAGTCCAGGCACAGAGTCATTGGATGACAACAATGATGCCACCGACGACAGCGATGCCACCCATGCCAGTCCTCACCCAGCTGCAGACCAGACAGCCCCACTACACTAGTCCTTCCTCCACCCCACAGCCAAGCCCGGCCTCAGTATATCTCTCATCAGTACTGGGGCTGACACCCCATGGCATGGAGGAAGGACCTCTCAGCATCACGGGTCTGAGCCAGCTGTCTGAGAACTTCCTCAACACACCATCCCCTGTTGTCCTCTCAAGGCCAGGCACCCCAATGATGATACAGACCAGCACTCCAGCACCACCCACCTCCACAGCACCTGGACCCTTCACTCCTGAGACTGGGCACACCTCCGAGTGACCAGTAAGAGTGCCAGAGACTGGGTAGCTGGCTACCTGTGGACTTTATTTGGACACTTGACTTGGGTCATTTTTGTTTTACAGCTTGTTGTTCAATAAAGTTTATCTTTGATTCACACACTTGCTTCATTTCTCTTTTTGTAATAAAGTCTTGGTGGAAACTTTTAGAATTGGTTTAAGCCTTTGCATGCTTGTGGGATGGGTTAAGATAGCAGTGGGGTGGACAGGGATACCTTTGGGATGGGTTAAGATAGCTGTGGGATAGATAAACCTCCAGTGCAAGCATAGTGGGACTGTATGGTCCACCCTCGGAGGTGCCACACATATGGCCCTTTATTATCAATACTAATGTAATCATTCATCCACACATGTCAACATAAGCATAACTCTTTATTAAATGCCCTGTTCATTGTAGGCCCACCCAACATACATGGCCCAATCTCATCAGTGTGATGAGACAGGCTGAAGGAAGCATCCATTAGTCATCTATCATCCTGTCTTGCCACTCCACTGCTCCAGCTGGGGAGTTGCACCAGTGTCTCAGAAGGTTGCGCTGCTTCTTCCCTTCACGTGAGGCTCTGTTGGGGCCTTGCACATCCTGAGTGTCGATCAGGTTTCGCCCTTGGCTCCATTCCCCAGGCTCCATGTCCCCATTGCCTTGCTGGAGGTCCACGAGCCTGTTCTGCAAGACTGGGTAGCGGGTGCGCATGAGATTGTGCAGGATGCAGCAAGCTTCCACGATCCTCCTCATGGTCTCTGGGCGATGCTGCATGGTGGTGAGAAGTACCTGGAACCTGTTGGCCAGGATGCCAAAGGCGTTCTCCACCACCCGCCTTGCCCTGGACAGCCTGTAGTTGAAGATCCTCTCTTCATGGGTGAGGCATCTGGAAGTGTAGGGCTTCATGAGGTAGGTTCTGAGGGAGAGGGCATCATCCCCCACGATGAAGTAGGGCACATCTTGCGTGTCATTGGGCAGGGGTTCTGGATCTGGAAAGCCCATGATGAGGTTGCCTTCCAGCCCCTCCTTGAGGTCACTGGCGTTGTATACCTGGGCATCTGAAGATGAGCCGCTGCCTGAAGCATCGATGTACATGAACTTGTAGTCAGCATCGACCATAGCGAAGAGGACAATGCTGAAGAAGCCCTTATAGTTGAAATAAGTGGACCCCGACTTGGGTGGTGCTTTGCAGGCACATCTATGTGCTCCAACAGTGTGTGGGAAGTTCCACCTCTGATACCACTGCTCTGCAACTTTCTTCCAGCCTTCTTCAGTGGAGGGACTCTGGAGGAGCTCCTCCAGGTATTCTTCGATGATGGCCTACACCACTTCTCTGACCACAATGCTGATGGTGTTGGGTGGCACCCTCCAGCCGTACTGCATGCTCCTGTAGCTGGTCCTTGAGGCCAGGTGGTGCAGAGTGAGTGCCACTTTGAGCCCAGGTTCCAGGATGGGCCGGAAGTTGGTGTTTGCCTTGGTCAACCTGGGTGTCAGGTGCTGCACAACTTCGTCAAACATGGCTGGAGGCATCCTCATGAAGTTCTGGAATGCCCGAGTGTCTTCGTTCCTGAGCTCCACCATCAGCTTGTTATACAGTCCGTACTCTGCTCTTCTGACGAACCATCTTCAGACCCAGACGCTTCTTGGCCGCCTCTTTTTCTTCCCATAGTAGAGTTCACAGAGCCTGTAGATGGCTTCGCACTGTTGCAGAAGAATGGTGGCTGCCAAAAGGATTGTGTTATGATCCACGGTGGACATGACTGGATGCTGTGGAAGAGCAAGAGTCAGATGAAGGCTGTAGAGGTCTGCACAGCTAGGCTGCTGGTCTGAAAGTGAGATGCAGTTGAGTTGCTCCCCCTTTTTATAGACAGTATAGGTGTCCCTTTGCATTCTCTAGGCATCTTCTAGGCCTCCTCTGGGCATCCTCTAGGCATCCTTAATATCCGAGATAGGACCCCTTTGTGAATGTTTTTTCCATTTTAAACACTTTGTTTCCGTGCTGCATCCGTTCTGCATCCGTTCTGCATCCGTTCTATGTCCGTTCCACTTCCTCCCTGCGTCCGAGCACATGCGAGTTGCGCAGATGCGCAGCAGATGCCTAGCGGATATAGCGGATGCGTAGTGGATGCAGAACGGACGAATTGGATACATTTTACGTGCAAAAGTTTTGAGCAGCTCAAAACTTTCTGAGCGGATGAAACGTCAATAAACGGATGCTGGACGGATAGAGAGGAAGCAAAACGGAGGCAGTGAGTACATCGCGTTTTCCAATGGATGGCAAACTTTTTTGTCCATTTTACATCCTCTTTGCATCCGTTGGTGCAGTGTGACAGGGGCTTTGAGAGATCTAATAAAAAACCTTGTTTCCTGTCCACTCTCTTGGTGCCAGGGATGATTTAATGTACATCAAGTTATGTCCTTCTAAGCCACATCTTTCTGTAAATGCACCAACTAAAAGTCTACACACTGCAGATGGAAAGACAGGTGAGTGGAGTAGATCCCTGTGCTAATTTTGTCCCCATCTTCTTAAACCTTCTCCATCATCAGGAGGTCCCACCTGCTAATCAAAGCAGGAATGCCAATCAAACAGGAGCTTTGGTCAGGAGACAGGGAGGAGAAGGAAATCAAAATGTCTCCTTGGGAGTTTTTCTTCCATAGACCCAAAGCCCAGAAGTCAAAATGAAGAGGCAAACAAAAAGTTAGACAGCTGTGATGAATCGAGGCAAGACCAAAGGAGTAGCAACTGAGAAAACTAGGGTGAGTGAGTTCTTCCTTTCTCCTCCCTCTGCCTTCCCCTCAGAACTGGTGTGTGATCAAAATTCTTCCAGCAATTTCCCTCAGATGGAACAAAAATTTGGAAAAGAAGAAGAGTCAAGAAGTCCAGCTGGGAACAAGTAAGTTGGAAAGGCAGGAAAAGAACCCAAAACTTAGAAAAAAGAGAAATCAAACTGTCTAGAAAAAGAAATATGACTCTATAGAGAATGGCAAAAGAAATATACAAGGATTAAGATCTCAGAAATATGGAAGTCAGCAGTACGCAAATATATTAAAAATAGAGGACAGAAATGTCTGAAAATGTAGTGAAATTGGGCAATATAGTATAGATAGAATGAAGACATATATAATTTACATTTGCCTTTTTTTATATAAGCTTTCCTTTTGTAGAATAAAAGTCTCTTTCCCAACAACTGAAGGTAGATCCAAAACCCCCACCATCTATGTTTGTAGAGCTTTTTCCCTTTGAGTCTGGGTCAATCAGGACAACACGCCAGTTAGGAAAATGCCATAAATTTGTATAATGTTGGCATTTTTATTTTTAACACTTTCCCTAATGATCCCTAGGATGGATTCTGCCTTTTTTTTTCAGCTTTCCTAGATGGCCACCAACTGCTAAACAGCCTATGATAACAAGATAAAAGTAGTGGATTGTAGAATTAGATACTGAGGCTATCTAACAGATTTTGCTATGCCCAACTATTGGAGAATTAAGCAAATTTTGTCCAGAATATTAAAAACTATCCAAGTTTTTGAGTGCCAAGTAAACTGGAAGAAAAAGAGTGATTTTATTGTTCTGTGTGAATAGAACAGAATTAATTGAGCACAAAGAAATTATTCTTAAGAGCTTTTCCTCCTTGTGGATTAAGATACTATGCTGTGAGAACATTGACTGCTGTCAGCATCTAACAATATCTTGTGTGGGAAGTTTGCTAATATTTTTGTCTTAAACACAGCATGAGGACTTCACTAAAGGAAGTAACAAAGTTGCAAGGAAAAATTCAGAGGAATCATTTCCCTTACACAAACACACACGCACACACGCACACACACACATACACACAAAAACACACTACTCTTCCTTTATTATTTGGATTCATCTAGAGATATATTTCTTTCCCAGCCAAACTAAAAATATAAGAACATCCAGTGATCATAATCCCCCAAAACTAGGTTGTGCTTTTTTTCTGAGTCAGGAATATAAGTTTTTAAAATAAAATCTCTTTTGTGTCAAATTCTGTCCCTGATGAATTCATATAGTTTCCTGGCAAGAATACATAAGTGATAGGCATATAACTTTCTCGTGATATTTTTTTCTCTCCTGGCATAGTATTTGCTGGTGGTTTTTCAATCTGAATACTAACTTTGACTTTTCTTAGCTTTTTGAGATGAGCTAATACTATAAAAGGATAGGAATCAGAGAAAAATAGAATTTGGCCAGAAAGGAAAAACAAATCCTGGCAGCAATGAGCACCAGATATGATTTTTGTTTTTTTTAAAAATCCATCATTCAGATCCCTTGCCATGTTTTGGATGTAGATAATCAAGGCTCATGTTTTCACTCTTATCCTCAGCATTTTATTTTAGCATTTTGGATTCAGATACTTTTATTACTTCATGAGTTGCTACAAAGAGAATGCTATTCAGGGTGATAAAGAAGAATTGTATGTTCAGAATAATGCATGCGGAGACATGATTACGAGGGAGAAATAGGACTTGTCCTGAGCATAATCTAAATCTTATTTAATAATGCTATTGGCTTCCTTGTAATTTCCGTGTGCAGCTATAAATTGAAAACATTTAAAGCAGTATGTAAATTTGTACAAGTGAGGCAAACGTGTCCAACTATTCCATAAGCATTTGATGAAGAACAAAAACTGCATTTCTTTTTATGAGTTTATTCTGATAAAATAAACAAAAAAACAAGCCCTTTATCAATGCATTATTATTCTAGAATTATATGGGATTATTTTTAAAGAACTACACAAGAGAATCCTCCTGTTTACACAAGATATAGATTTGAGAGGAAAAGTAGATGCAGAGCAGAATGCAATGGAAGAAATTATTTACAAAATAAAAAATATTTAAAGGAGAACACGATGGAGGAGTTGAGGATTTCCAGAAATGATTTTGACATTCCTGTATTTCTTAACATCTCTCTTACAGCACAGAGAATTTTAACTCAAACTTTAGTAAGTTCTAATTTTGAATCTAAACATTTTGATGAATTACACTCCCACAGTTAGTCTAGCCAATATTCAAGAATGTTAGGAATCATAATGCAACTACAACCGGGATTACAAAGTTAGGAACTACTGCTTTACACAAATTGAGTTATGCAGATAACTACAATTTATGTCAAAGATGTCAAAGTTACTCTGGGGCATTCAGGATGTCTTTATACGAAAGATTTTACCTTTCTACTGTTGATGCAAGAAACTTGCTTTGAAATGTTTTGTCCCTTCCCTGTCAGATCAAATCAGCCATCCATTTGGACTTACCCATCTCATCTCAATGAAGGTGTATTAGGTTCCTACATTCTCTTGTCTGCCAGTTCCATCTGAAACATCCCCAGATTCTACTGACAATGATTACAAGGAAAACGATTACTTGCTTATTGCCATCTCAGTCTCTCCAGTTGCATCTGCTGGGCAACAAAAAGAAGGGAAACACATTTCAACTTTGGACGTCTAAATTTTCCAGCTGGAGAAGGCGGAGCTTCGTCTCGGTGCTACAGCTGAGATCTCGGGGCTCTGAGATCTCAGCTGATATTTTTACCCCTGGTCGGTCCTAACGGACCTAAACCGTCCCGTAGAGATGGGGATTGTGAAGGGCACAGTCCCAGGATCCCAGAGATGTCGCAAATCTCTGGTTTGATCCGGGAAAAGCCCTTTTGCTGGCGGTGGAAAGGCAGCCTCCAAAGCTGCTGAAGTTGGGACAGCTCCGAAAAGAAAGTGGCTGGAGCGAGGGTGTGTCGGCTGGGTGAGAAACTTCTTTTGTATTGCAAATTGGTTGAGACCTGAAAGGATATCCTGAACAAAGAAGAAACCTGTGGCTTTATTTTTGTCTGACTGGAATCTGGTTGAGCGGTGTTTTTTAAGTGATGTCAAATTGAGGCTTGGATTCTTTCCTTACTATTTTTTTTTTCCTGAGGACTTTAATGTGACTTTGTAGGTAACCAGATTGAATTTTTTCTTATATATATTTTTATGCTTCTTTT
>BLBF01000004.1:43744818-43769297 GCA_015471245.1 Laticauda colubrina | reverse complement strand
GGTTTTAGTGCCATTGAAGTTGATGTTGTGACCTGTGGTTTTCATGTATATATATGGATCTTTGGTTATTCGGGTTTTCTCATGCATAGAATTGGAAGTTTCTAGGCAACATTTCAATGAAGTCTCATTGATCATCTTCAGGCTTGTTTCTTCAGCTCTGTGCTTCTCAGAGTAATGTGAGCTTGCAGCTGCTTCTTCCTTTTAACTGCTAGTGGGGCTGTGACTTGATTGGGTGGGGTTTTGGCTGTGTTCTGATTGGTAGGGGGGTTGGCTGTGTTCTGATTGGCTGGGGGTGTGTTCTGCTTAGGTGGGGGCTTGGTTGTGCTCAGGTTAGTCTTAGTTGCTGGGGGATTTGAGCTGGTGAGCTGTGATCTTGTTGTTTGGCTTCGTGTTCGTGGTCGTGCCACATCTTCATGGTTGGTGTCAGTTTGTTTCTTGCATGGGTCAGAGGGGTTCAAAGCGGGTAGTGGTGCAGCTGCAGTGTGGCTTCTAGTTCGTGATTATGTCTCCTCTTCTGTGTGGGTGTGAGTCTTTTTTCTGCGTGGAAGTGTGGTGGTAGCATCTTGTGTGGCACTTGTGGGTGTGGGTCTGGTGTCATTCTTCATGTTAGATACTCGTTTTTTCATGAGGGCAGGTTTCCAAATGGTTGGTTGCAACTTGAATTCTTTCTTTTTAATTTTCATTCCTTTTATATCCTTTTCTTCTCTAAGATTTCTGTTTAACACTTCCAAGGTTAATACAAACAACAAAGATGATAGTGGGCACCCTTGCTTTGTTCCTTTTCTTATATCATAGAGTCTTATATCTTATGTCAGTTCTCCCTCTATCATTACCATTACTGTTTGGTTATGATATAGGTTCTATTGCTTGGATGAAATTTTTACCAGAGCCCATCTGTTCCAGCTGTAATAACATGAATCACCAATTCACATTATCAAATGCCTTCTGTGCATCTAAAAGTATCAAAGCCATTTGCTTTTCAGGGTGTGCCTCGTCATATTCCAAAGTGTCCAAGATTATTCTCATATTGTCTTTAATTTGTCTTTTTGGCAGAAATCCATTTTGATCAGGGTGGATAAAATTGTTTCAGTATATTTTAAGTCTTTCTGTCAATACTGAAGAAAAATTTTTATAATCTGCGTTTAGTAGGGAAATAGGTCTATAGTTCTTGATTTGTAATAGGTTGGCCTCCTCTTTTGGGACAAGTGTAATATAAGCTTCTGACCATGATTTAGGTATCTTCTTCTTGAACATAACTTCATTCATAACTTCTAGCAATGGAAGGTTCAACGATTCTTGTAGTGTTTTGTAAATTCTGCCGGAAGTCCATCTGGGCCTGGTGCCTTTCCATTGTTTTGTTTCTTAATTGCTTCATTTAACTTCATCATCGTTATATTGCTTATAACTATATTAGCATAATCCAGTTCAATTATTTTCAAGAATTTTAATTTTCCATAAAATTCTTCTTGATTGTCATTTGGGGCATCGATTGCAATCAGGAGTGTTTTCATATTATTGTCCATTATTTCCACCATTAATAATCTTCCATCGTCATCGGTATAGATCAATTTCACTGGGATAATATCTTTAATGTATAGAACCACTCCTCTTTTCTTGCATTGTGTCAAAGCAGTAAATATTTTCTCTAATTTTGGCTATATCAGCAATTGTTCATGTTGCTTTTTAATATGTACTTCTTGTAGGCAGATTATATCAAATTTTAATTTCTCTAATTTATGGAAAGTTTTCCGTCTTTTAACAGCTGAGTTAAGTCCATTTATGTTAAATGTAATCAGTTTTTTTCTCTTCCATATTTATATTTTGTCATTACATTTAGCAGGTCTCATAGATCTTGGTTATTCTTTGACTTCCACCTTTCCGCCTATTACACCTTCTTCTTTTTCAGTCACTATTTGGCAGTCCTCTTGGAATTCAATTAGTGACATTTCTTTTTCTGCCTCCTCTTTCCCTCCAAAATATTCTGAATAAAATAATTCAGCTTTCTCAACTGAGTCAATTCTATGTCTCTGTTCTTGCCATGTGAACATTAAACCTTCTGGAATCAGTCATCTATAATTCACCTCTTTTTTAAGTAGAATTTTAGTCAGAAATCGGTATTCTCTTCTCATCTCTCCCACTCTTCTGGGTACTTGTTTCAAGACCACAATCTCCTTGCCTTTATATTTCAATGTTTTCTCTCTTGTCACTTGCAATATTTTCATTTTAATGGTTTTCTTTGTAAATCTGATGTGAACTTCTTTTGGTAAGCTATTTCTCATTGCATATCTTGTGAAGACTCGAAAAACCTAATCTATTTCATCCATCATCTTCTCTTTGGTTATTTCCAGAGCTTCAGCCAAAATTTATATCATTATCTCAGCTAGGTTTTGTCCCTTTTCTTCCTCTATGTTTTGGAATCTGAGATAAAATTCTGATCTGTCCATCTCCCATCTCAACAGCCCACTTTTATCTTGTTCAACCATAGTTAATCTGCTATCAATATATCCAATCTTCTTATCTCTTTGTTTATCTTCTTTTTCAATTTTTTGGAATCTCTCGTCATATTTCATTTGTTGAATCTTCACCACCTTTTCATCAGTTTTTCCTGTTCTTTGTTCAATGTTCTCTGTTCTCTTTTCAATATTCTCTGTTCTTATTTGTATATTTTGAATTCCTTGCATAATTATCTGCAGCGTCACTTTTTCCTGTTCTTTTTCTTGCTGTAACATCTTTTGTATTGAGCATTGTTCTCTAGATGGTGAAGAGGAAGAAGTAGAAGTTGAGGAACCAGGGGCTGTTAGTTTCCTACTCATTTCAGACAATGTGAAGCAGAGAAGCAGGGTTCCCTAATCATCCATCCACAACAAAGGGGATTCCAGAGACCTCCTCATTCAAATTACAGGAGGGAAAAGAATAGAATAGAGAAGGACAGAGACTATGAACACACAATGTGGGGCATTCTGATCACCATAAATCAAAGAAATTCAACACCACAGTGACAAATCTTGTGATATGGAAATTGACTCCAGATCCTCCATATCTATGGTGTCCTGGAAAACTATAAAATAAGCAATCCCTGGCATAACTCAACAACAACTAAAATCACAATGTTTAACACTAAAAGATTTGCAAGGGAACAGAATTCCCATGTTAAGAAGAGGAATTTTTCCAGTAAAATTCAGAAACTTCACTGGTGAATTGCCCTTAACCATCGTGGACAAAGAAGTACAAAACCTCCTCAGAATAGAATGGTTTAGAGTCATAGGAGTGGAGATGATCATCCACACCACGAAAGCGGAGGAGCACAATCAAATGAGAGAGGACCTGCAGACTGAATTCAAGGATATGTTTGACGGAACCCTAGGCAAATATAAGGGAACCCCTATTTCCCTCAACCTTGATCCAAAAGTTCCCCCTGTCAGAATAAAACCTAGGCAAGTCCCTTTCTCCTTGAGACCCAAAGTGGATGAACAATTAGATAAATTCATAACCCAGGGAGTACTAGAGCCAGTTGATCACACTAAGTGGGAGACCCCTTTAGTCACTCCAGTTAAGCCAGATGGGTCAATCAGAATCTGTGCTAATTATAAAATTTCACTTAATACTGCATTGCAACAGGGTATGTACCCAGTGTCAGTTGTACAACATCCATTGCATTCAATAGGAAAGGGGAAATTTTTTGCCAAATTAGACTTGGCTCAAGCCTATCAGCAGTTACCTGTAGATGAAGAAACAGCAGAAGTTCAGACCATTGTAACACACAGGGGTGCTTTCAAATGCAAAAAATTGCAATTTGGGGTCAGCGTAGCCCCTGGACTATTTCAAAGCTTCATGGAATGCCTACTACAGGGAATTGTGGGGGTGGTACCTTATTTTGATGATGTCCTCGTTGCAGCAGAGGACAAAGAACAACTTAAACAAAGACTAAGGGTAGTCTTGAGCAGATTTCAAGAATTTGGCCTTAAACTCAAAAAAGAGAAATGTCACATAGCAGTACAAAGTGTTGAATTTCTGGGATATCTAATTGATGAGACAGCTATACACCCCACTGATAGTAAAATAAAAGCAATTAAGGAAGTTCCTGCTCCAACAAACAAAACAGAATTACAGACTTTCCTGGGACTTTTAAACTTTTTCAGGATTTTTCTACCACAGAAAATGACAGTTGCTGAACTACTTCACAGACTTCTTGGTAAAAATGCAGAATGGACTTGGGGGCATAGAGAAGCAACTGCATTTGAATCCATAAAAGCACTCCTAACTTCTAACAGTGTTCTAGTGTAATATAATGAAACGTTATCTCTTTCACTAACATGTGATACATCTCCTTTTGAGGTAGGGGGCATTCTCAGCCATAAATTCCTGAATGGCAGAGAAGCACCCATTGCTTTCTACTCAAAAACTTTATCCAAAGCTTAACGGAATTACAGCCAGCTTGATAAGGAAGCACTAGCTGTAGTAGCAGGCATTAAGTGTTTTCATGAATATCTTTATGGGAGACAATTTGAACTAGTCACAGACCACAAATCACTCCTAGGCATCATAGCAGGAAGCAAACCAACACGAAACATATTGTCCCCTAGAATGACAAGATGGACTGTTTTCTTAGCTGCATATACCTGTTACCTTAAACATTGACTGGGAAAGACCATAACTCATGCAGATGCTCTCAGCCATTGCCCTCTTCTGGAGCCTGTTGAAGACCCAGCTCCAGCCACATCCATACTCCTCATTGAAGACATCACCACCGGCCTTATCACAGCATCAGAGATAGCCAAACACTCAGTAAAAGACAAAACTCTGGCACATATTTTAAACTGGGTGTTGAGGGGATGGCCAGAAGAAGTGCTGGAAGGTCACTTTAAATCATTTAAAATTTGGCAAAATGAACTGTCTGTAATTAAAGGGTGTTTGTTGTTGGGGGATAGAGTTGTGATACCTAAGACGCTGAGAGAACAAGTTTTAAAAATGTTGCATGAGGGCCACCCAGGGATAGTAAGAATGAAAGCATTATCCAGAAGTTATACTTGGTGGCCAGGAATGGATAAGGAAATTGAAAAATGGGTTGCAGGTTGTACGCCTTGTCAGGAATCTGGACCCGCACCCCCTTCAGCACAAACCCTAGAATGGGGATCACCAAAAGCACCTTGGTCTAGAATTAGAAGAACTTTATTGTCATTGTACAAGTACATTGAAACTGCGGATGCACCCCAGCAACTGTTCACAATACAATAAAACCAAAGCACTTAAAAATGAAGATAAGAAAATAGAGTACCCACATCTCCGCTTGCAATTTGAGAGTAAAATATCTACGAATATACACAAAATATACATACAACACTGACTGTAACACTTAGCCGAGTATAATACACAAGAGATGGATTGTACTGTAATATGTTATTATGCATCTGAAAGGGGTACTGAGATTTCACATCTTTTCACATCTTAATAAGGTACTGACTTCATGTTTATTTGTGGTTTGGATGACTCAGGGTAAGAAACTATTTGTTAATCTAGCGGTGTGAGATTTTATTGACTTAAAACACTGTCCAGATGGCAGCAGGTCAAAAAGATAATTGCCAGGGTGTGAGGGGTCTTCTATAATGGCCTTGATTCTGCTTTGGCAGCGGGACCTGGCTAAGTCTTCCAGGGAGGGCACAGGGCAACCAGTGATCTTTTGAGCTGTGTTTATCACCCTCTGTACAGTTTTCCTGTCCTCAACTGTGAAGCCTGCACACCACACACCCAGACAACATGTCAGAGTGCTCTCCACAGAGGCTTTATAGAAAGCCAGCAACAGCTTCTTATCCAGAGTGTTCTTCCTGAGAACTTCAGGAAATGCAGCTGCTGCTGAGCCATCTTCACTATGGCCTTGAGGACCAGGAGATATCAGCTGAAATATGGATGCCAAGAATCTGATCATAGGGACAGTTTCCACTCGTTCTCCGTTGATGATTAGTGGGGCATGGTCCTGTCCATGTTTCCTGAAGTCTATAATCAGTTCTTTGGTTTTATGGACATTCAGTGACAGATTATTCTGTGAATACCAGACAGACAGGTTCTCTACTTCTGCCTTATATGCCGTCTCATCCTCTCCAGAGATGGACTGCACTTGATCACGCCCAAAATAATGGGCAGGCAGAGAGAACCATAAAGTCCACGAAGGAAACCTTAGCAAAAATGGGACCAGGGGATTGGCAAATGAAAATAGACAAATTCTTAATGATACAACATATCACACCTTCGGCCGCCACACACAGAAGTCCAGAAGAACTTTTAATGGGGCGGAAGTTAAGATCAGGGCTAGGTAGATTACACCCACACTACAATCCAAGCACACCCACAGATTTGATGAGTAAATGCAGATATTTGAACACAGGTCAATCAGTCTATGCTCACAACTGTGCAGGGGGCCCCCTATGGGTCCCTGCATGAGTAGTGCAAGTCACAGGACCCCGATCTTATAGAGTAGAAATAGAAGATGGGAAAATATGGAGCAGACACATAAACCAATTCTGGAGATGATTGGAATGGAATCTGAATGACCAGAAAACTTCAGAAACAGAAACACAACATAGAGAGTTAAGACCAACCCTAACAACTACAAATACTGAAAACACAAGCCTCCCCACTCAAGTACACCGCAGGATAATTTAGCTGAAGGGGGGGAAATCCAGCAAAGAAACTCAGAACCCTCTGTTCCTTGGAGCCAGCCCTGCCCCTGAAAAACCCTGATGCTGGCTCTGGAGTAACAACAGACCCAACTAGTCAGGTTGCCACTGCTGGGAGGGGGGGGCAAACTGTGAAGGTCCAGTCGCATTCACAGGAGTCCCTCCTACTTATGTGATTATGTCTGTGAGTGAGAGCTGATCAGATGAATGCGTCTTCCAGGAGGGGAGGCGTGTTAGATGTTCAATGGGGAAACATCAGTGATGTCAGACTTTCCCCATTGGTTCATTTTCCAGGTGGGAAAATGAACAGCCATCAGTGGCTGAAATTGTGGACAGTATCCTGTAAAAAGAACAGCAGGCACACAAGATGGCAGTTCAGAGCTCAATAAAGAATTCCTTTCCTTCTCCCATTGTCCCACCTCTTCAATCTAGCCCATATTTAACATGTGTATGTGTGTAAGATTCTGACACAGGAGACAGTTTGAGGAATGTCAGAAGAATGTAGAGCTGTTATGGAAAATATACTTTCCTGAGTTCTAGGAAAATAGAAAACCTGAGAGAAAATATTTCAAAATAGCTCTTTGATTATAATAGAAAGGAGTTTTGAGTTTTGTTTATAATATCCTTTTAGCCAATCATTTACTGGGTTTATCCAAAAGAGAAAATGGGTGTTCCATTTGTTTACTGTCCAAAAAAAGCCCACTTATATAATGATAGGGTGTGGACTTCAACTCCCAGAATTCTTCCTCTCATCATATTAGCTCAGGAATTCTGGGAGTTGAAGTCCATAAGTCTTAAACTTGCCAAGTTTAAAGACCCTTGATCTAAGATCTCACACAAAGAGAGAGGGAGGTTCCAAGATGGCCATTTTCTTTTGTGATCAATCAAGCACCAGCCAGCACAAGACCCAATCTAGTTTTCTACTACTGTCAGCTCAGTCCTGCTCCCACTGCTGCTAATCCCCTGTCTAATAGGAATCTCCTATCTCCCAACCTAGGAACTTTTGCCACAGGCCTACAGACCTTCAGTCTAATAACCCTACATCTAACTCACCACCCAGAGGAGGAGGCAAATCTCACCATTTCAGAGGAGAGGGCAAAACCATTCTGCAGACTTCCCAGCCCTGTTTATTTTTTAAATTTTATTTATTTATGTATATATCTGATATTAAACAAACCATTATTTTTATTACAAATAACTCAAATGCAGTATATCCATCATACCTTCCTCCTCCTATTTGCCCCTCAATAACCCTGTGAAATGAGTTGGGTTGAGAGAGTGACTGGCCCAAGATCACCTAGCCGGCTTTCATGGCTAAAGCAGGACTAGAACTCACTTTTTTTTTTTTTTTGCTTTCTAGCCTGAGTGATGAGCAACTGGCTCTCCTGTTGCTATTCCTTAAGGAAGTTACCCCCCCTTCACATACACTAGTCATCAGTTGAATAAAAAACACCCATGCTTTCTTCAGAATCACTGTGTTGCTTTCAATTCCATGCAGCAGAGAGTCTGTCATTCTGCAACTTTGCCATCCCAGGAAATCCCAACAGGAGTAGGCCATTAACCAGCAGCCATGCCATCTACCACCACTTGAGGCATTGTTCCCTCTATGTTGCTGCCAACAGTCCAACTCTCCCAGCTCTGGCCTACCCCAATTCGCCAAACCATTCAAAGACCTGTTACTGGTTCAGGGTATTTGAATGGTGTGATGAACCACATATACTCTCCATGATAGAGTATAAATCCCCAAATAGGTAAGCACACAACTCCTGTACTCATCTTGGTGCCATCCTGGAAAAAAAAAAAGGCAATATGTCTGTTTTCTTTATTAGGCTTTTGATGACAATTGTAAATACATTTCCTAAAAGAAATTATGAAGACAGTATTTCAGAAAGCTGATCCTCGTATTTAAGTCCATGTCACACTGAACCAACAGATGCAAAGAGGATGAAAAATGGACAAAAAACCTTGCCATTCGTTCGAAAGCGCGATGTACTCACTGCCTCGATTTGGTTTCCTCTCTATCCGTCCAGCATCCGTTTATGGACGTTTCATCTGCTCAGAAAGTTTTGGGCTGCCTAAAACTTTTCCGCGGAAAATGTATCCAGTTCGTCCGTTCTGCATCTGCTACGCATCCGCTACGCATCCATTACGCATCCGTTATGCATCCGCTATATCCGCTTGGCGTCCGCTGCGTATCCGCGCAACTCGCAACCACCCGGATGCAGGGAGGAAGCGGAACGGATGCGGAACAGATGCAGAACGGATGCAGAATGGATGCAGCATGGAAACAAAGTGTTTAAAGCGGAAAAAACGTTCGCAGAGGGGATCTATCTCGGATATTAAGGATGTCTAGAGGATGCCTAGAGGATGCCTAGAGGATGCAAGGGGACACCTATACTGCCTATAAAAAGGGGGAGCAACTCGTCTGCATCTCACTTTCAGACCAGCAGCCCACCTGTGCAGACCTCTGCAGCCTTCATCTGACTCTTCCTCTTCCACAGCATCCAGTCATGTCCACCGTGGATCGTACCACAGTCCTTTTGGCAGCCACCATTCTTCTGCAACAGTACGAAGCCATCTACAGGCTCTGTGAACTCTAATACGGGAAGAAAAAGAGGCGGCCAAGAAGCGTCTGGGTCTGAAAATGGATCGGGAGAAGAGCAGAGTACAGACTGTACAACAAGCTGATGGTGGAGCTCAGGAACGAAGACACTTGGGCGTTCCAGAACTTCATGAGGATGCCTCCAGCCATGTTTGACGAAGTTGTGCAGTGCCTGACACCCAGGTTGACCAAGGCAAACACCAACTTCCGGCCCAGCCTGGAACCTGGGCTCAAGGTGGCACTTACTCTGCACCACCTGGCCTCAGGGACCACCTACAAAAGCATGCAGTATGGCTGGAGGGTGCCACACAACACCATCAGCATTGTGGTCAGAGAAGTGGTGCAGGCCATCATCAAAGAATACGAGGAGGAGCTCCTCCAGTGCCCCTCCACTGAAGAAGGATGGAAGAAAGTTGCAGAGCAGTGGTATCAGAGGTGGAACTTCCCACACACCGTTGGAGCCATCGATGGCAAGCACGTGGCCTGCAAAGCTCCAGCCAAGTCAGGGTCCACTTATTTCAACTACAAGGGCTTCTTCAGCATCATCCCCTTTGCCATGGTCGATGCTGACTACAAGTTCATGTACATCGATGCTTCAGGCTACAGCTCATCTTCAGATGACCAGGTATACAACGCCAGTCACCTCAAGGAGGGGCTGGAAGGCAACCTCATCGTGGGCTTCCCAGATCGAGACCCCCTGCCCAACGACACGCAAGATGTGCCCTACTTCATTGTGGGGGATGATGCCTTCTCCCTCAGAACCTACCTCATGAAGCCCTACACTTCCAGATGCCTCACCCATGAAGAGAGGATCTTCAACTACAGGCTGTCCAGGGCAAGGCGGGTGGTGGAGAACGCCTTTGGCATCCTGGCCAACAGGTTCCAGGTACTTCTCACCACCATGCAGCATCGCCCAGAGACCATGAGGAGGATCGTGGAAGCTTGCTGCATCCTGCACAATCTCATGCGCACCCGCTACCCAGTCTTGCAGAACAGGCTCGTGGACCTCCAGCAAGGCAATGGGGACATGGAGCCTGGGGAATGCAGGCAAGGGCGAAACCTGATAGACACTCAGGATGTGCAAGGCCACAACAGAGCCTCACGGGAAGGGAAGAAGCAGCACAACCTCCTGAAACACTGGTGTAACTCCCTAGCTGGAGTGGTGGAGTGGCAAGACAGGATGGTAGATGCTTAATGGATGCTTCCTTCAGCCTGTCTCATCACACGGATGAGATTGGGCCATGTATGTTGGGTGGGCCTACAATAAACAGGGCATTTAATAAAGAGTTGTGTTTATTTTGACATGTGTGGATGATTGATTACATTATTACTGATAATAAAGGGCCATAGGTGTGGCACCTGGGAGGGTGGACCATACAGTCCAACTATGCTTGCACTGGAGGTTTATCTATCCCACAGCTATTAGCCATCCCAAAGGTATCCCTGCTCATTCCACAGGTATCCCTGCCCACCCCACTGCTATCTTAACCCATCCCACAAGCATGCAAAGGCTTAAGCCAATTCTAAAAGTTTCCACCAAGACTGTTTTTAAAAAAACAAATGAAGCAAGTGTGTGAATCAAAGATAAACTTTATTGAACAACAAGCTGAAAAAAAAAAATTACCCAAGTCAAGTGTCGAAATAATGTCTACAGGTAGCCAGCTGCCCGGTCTCTGGCACTCTTCTTGGTCACTCGGAGGTGTGCCCAGTCTCAGGGGTGAAGGGTCCAGGTGCTGTGGTGGTGGGTGGTGCTGGAGTGCCTGGCCTCGAGAGGACAACAGGGGACATTGTGTTGAGAAAGCTCTTGGACAGCTGGCTCAGCCCCATGATGCTGAGAGGTCCTTCCTCCATGCCATGGGGTGTCAGCCCCAGTACTGATGACAGATGTACTGAGGCTGGGCTTGGCTGTGGGGTGGAGGAAGGAGTAGTGTAGTGGGGCTGTCTGGTCTGCAGCTGGGTGAGGACTGGCGTGGGTGGCATTGCTGTCGTCGGTGGCATCATTGGCGTGGGTGGCATCGGTGGCATCAGTGAAACAGATGGCAACGGTGTCGCCCGATGACTCTGTGCCTGGACTGGGAAAGGCTTCTGCCTGTGCTGCTGAACCTCCTGGTAGCCGTAGCCCTGGTAGGTGAGGGGCTGTGGGATGTCTTGGAATGGGAGGGACATCAACTGGGGTGGAGGAGCAGGCCTGGACTGGGTGGGAACAGGTTCCTCTGGGTCTGGAGGGTTGTGAAGCAGTTCGGTGATCCGGTTCTTCACCTGTTGGTACTGTGGATCCGCCATTTCCTTGAGGGTCTGGTTGACATAGGTGAGAAAGGGCTTGCAGTTGGAGGATGAGGAGTTGGTGTGGACCAGCTGAGAGAGGAGATCTATGCTGGTGTGGATGGTGTCCTTGATCTCCAGCAGGACATTGTGGCTCTGCCCCTCCAGCTGTCCGGCTCTCTGCCTTTCTGCGGACGCGGAGCTGGGTGGTGGTGGATGCGGCTAGGAGTGTGGTGGACTCGATGTCTCCTTTCTCCCACCGCCCCAGGGAGTCCTCTACGCACTCCACCACGCTTACCACACCTGTCCGCGGGTTCTCCGCCATGGCATGCTCCACAGAAACCTGCCTGGAGACAGGGACTGACTCTTGGCCAGACAATGACTGGGTGGCAGCAGGCTGCTGGAGAGAGAGGGTCATGAGAGGGGCTGCTGGTGCTCCTCGGTGGTGGACCTCACCCTCCAGGAAGCTGCACCTGGCCATGACGTAGGTCTCTCTGTCTGTCAGCTTCACAGTGGCCTGGCCAGATTTCTTCAGGTGCAGCTTCCCGTATCAGGTGTGCATATGTTTCCACCAGCTGAGGAGCACCTCTGAAGTGTAACCCATACTCTCTGCCCTCTCTCTCCAAGCAGCCTTTTTCCACTTGGTGTCCCTGTACAGCTGGTGTCCCTTCCACCACAGATAGTCATTCTCTCTCAGCCAATCCAGCACCTCATCCTCATGCGCCTCCTCAATGGAGTATTGCCTCCTCTCCCATTGTCGCATACGCCTCTTCCTCCCTTTGACTGGACCAGATTGGGCCCTCATCAGAGGGGTTCCCAGGTAGTAGGGGCTGCTCCTCCACACCACCACCAGCAGCAGCAGCACCAGCAGAATCATCATCATCATCATCCTCACCAGCAGGATCATAATCATCATCATCATCATCATCAGCAGCAGCAGCAGGAACAGCAGGACCAGGATCAGCAGCAGTAGAGTAAGCACCAGCAGGACCAGCAAGTCCAGGAGCACGAGCAGGACCAGGAGCACGAGCAGGACGAGCAAGTCCAGGAGCACGAGCAGGACGAGCAAGTCCAGGAGCACGAGCAGGTCCAGCAGGACCAGCAGGACCAGGAGCAGCTTCAACAGAGTAAGCCCCAGCAGAAGCCCCAGCACCAGCAGAAGCACCACCGCCAGGAGCAGCTTCAGCAGAAGCCCCAGCAGAAGCAGAGTCAGGGGCAGAGGGCGGGAGGTTGGCCCTATCCCTCTTGGCAGGGATGGCGGCAGGTTGCTGAGGCTTTCGCTTCCTCCCCATGGTTGTGGGGTTGCTGGCTGGCAGGGAGGCTGGCAGTCACCAAGGCTGGCAGGAAGGCTGGCAGGAAGCCAGGCACGAAGGCTGGCAGGCAGGCACGAAGGCTGGCAGGTAGGCTGGCAGGAAGCCTGGAAGTAAGGGTGGCAGGAAGGGTGGCAGAAAGCCTGGCAGGAAGGGTGGCAGGAAGGGTGGCAGGAAGGCTGGCAGGAAGGCTGGCAGGAAGGGTGGCAGGAAGGCTGGCAGGAAGGCTGGCAGGAAGGCAGGCTGACAGGCAGGCACCAAGGCTGGCTGGAAGGCTGGCTGGCAGGGCAGGCAAGGAACTCGAAGTGTCCAGCAGCAGGTCTTTCCTCGGAATGCTGGCCACATGCGAACTGCTTCCCTTTATATCTGGGGGACTTACGTAATACTTCCCCCCCGCATGCACAATTAACGGTCGGCATCTGTTCCGCTTCCGTTGTGCATCCGCTAGGCTTCTGCTGTGCATCCGCTAGGCTTCCGCTGTGCATCCGCTTTATCCCCTAGGATTCCGCTGTGCATCCTCTTCATCTGTTTGGCGTCCGCTCTGCATCCTCTGTATCCGTTCTGCGTCCGCTTTGCTGAGGCCCCCCGGAAGCCTTGCGGTTGCGCCATCCGCTCCCATCCACTTCCATCCGCTGGGCTTCCGTTCCGCATCCGCTTTGCATCCGCCCTGCGTCCTCCCCGCGTCCGTGTTATCCGCTCCGGTTATGCAAATTTTTGCCCCTTTTGAGAGCGGATAACAACGGATGGAACATTTTGCTCGTCCGCTGTGTCCTTTTTGCATCCGTTGGCCAGTGTGGCATGGGCTTTACATTTATAGGTGGGATACATTATACAATTAATCTAGTATGGTACAGAGAGATTGTGATGTGTGTGCATACATTCTTTTTTGCAGTGTGTATCATTTTTTTCCTAGTGCAAAGGACTGGGGAAAGCTTGTTATCCAATATATAATTCTACCCCTACATAGCACTAAGAGAATTTAACTAACTTCTTTCTTGGTGTCTCCCCCCACTTTTAAACAGAGAATACCCAAACTATTGAACTTGTAGAGTATTAATTATAAAACAACACTTTCCACTTCAACTGTAATTGACAGATGTTGTGTAATACATGTAACAAACTGTGTAAATCAGACTCTTTACTACTCAGTTCATTTTTAAATAGCAAACATATGTCATTATTTTCTCAGCAAACTTTTCAACACATCTTACAGGAATGGGAATAAAAATTAAAACTCAACCATGAAAGATAATGAATAAATAACAGATCCAATCCTATAACCAATTTTATTCACTGAAGGTCTGTTTCAATAGATTTTCAGACCTGGTTTTAAACATCAGTACAAAGACAATCTCCCACTCACCCTGAAATATGGTCCCTTCTCCTCTGTATTATTTTGCTATAAATAATGCAGAATAAAATAGCATGTTAGGGTAGTTTATTGGAATGACCAAGACCTCTTTGGGCTGAGTTAATCTGTAACTGTCAAATCCCAGCTTGTGGGCTGGATGCGTCACACACTTGGCACATCCAGGCCTGGTTTAGCGAAGCAGAAAAAATCCTAATATGTCATGTGATTCCATATGATGATGTGAATTTGATCTATACTAATATCCACTTAGGCTTTAATATATATTATTGTATTATTCAACATTCTTTATTCATGTATAAATGAGTTTTTAACAGATGGATTTATCCCCACCAGATCCAGTTTTATAACTCTTTCTGAAGGGTTTTTTGCAGTTCTTTAGAGCTTTCCACCTGAGCAGAAAGGAAACTGCCCAAACAGCAGAGGAAAAATATAACAATCCACTGTAGCTTTGATTGATCACAAGAAAGTATTCATCACCCTGCCACATGATTGAGGATAATCAAGTTCCTAGAAATAACAGGAGTCAGTATAAACATCTGTGCAAAGATCAATGGCACATTGGAAGACACCATTGCTGGTCTATCGTAATGGATTGGGAGAGATTAATATCTAGATAGGAATCTTTCAAGGATGCTCATTATCACCTATACTGTTTGTTATTGCATTGATTCCACTGTCAATTGTACAAGTCAGGCCCTGGCTATCAAACATCAAAAACATTTGACAGGTACCCACCGCCTTTATATGGATGATATGAAGATGTATGGAAAAACTCCATTTGAAAGAGAATCTCTGTTCAATACTGTCTGTACATATAGCCAAGATATTGGAATGGAGTTTGGACTGGACAAATATGCCACACTTATCAGCAACAGGGGGGAAATGGTGAAAACTTCAGGAATCAAGCTTGCCTATGGAAAAAAAAACAAAGAAACTGTCTCAAGAACATCATTACTAATACCCAGGCATCCTTCAAGCTGACAACATTAAATACACTGAAGTCAAGAAGAAATTTAGTAAGGAATACGTCAGAAGAATCAAGAAGATCTTAAAGTTCAAAATCAATGGTAGGAATACCATAAAGGACAATTCCAACACTTCGGCAATTTTGGTCACTAGATGTAAGTTTGTCTAGAGACTGAACTTAAGCTGAACTAGAAGCCCTGGTTGGGAAGACCAGAAAAAAACAATGACAATGTCCTTCATGTATACAGTGGACATATTCTATTTGCTTAATAGCATGAGTGGACATGGAATATTGCAAGTACACCAGATATTTGAAGAAGAAAAAGGCATTGGGAGAATATCTAAAGGACAGAGAAGAAAATATGCTGAAGCTAGCATACCAGTGGTAGTATTCAGCAGGTTCTGACTAGTTTTGGAGAACCGGTAGCAGAAATTGTGAGTAGTTTGGAGAACCAGCAAATACCCCCTCTGACTGGAGATTTCACAGTATCCTTCTCCTGTCACACTAACCAAGCTATGCCCACAGAACCAGGAGAAAAAGAAAATTGAATCCCACCACTGTAGCATGCCATGAAGGCTTACTAAAACCAAAGATACCAAAGAGGTCTATCTATTAGAAAGACCAAATGAAGAGCAGAAAAGAGATATTGCAAGGCAAAATATCACATGGTCATTATGTAAGAAACCAGACAAAGCATACTTGGCAATGACTAAGTGCAGGAAAGTTGAAGGAAAAAAAAAAAAGAGAGGCTAATTCAGACTTCACAAGACCAATCCTGATGAACAAATGCATACAAAGCCAGAACTGAGAAGACAGCAAATGCCACCTCTGCAAAGTAGCTGAAGATAAAGTGGACTATCTAGTGAGCTCCTGCAAGAATATTGCACAGCCTAATAACAAAAAATCACATGACTAATTAGTAATAATAATGCATTTGGATATCTGGAAAAAATAGAATTTCCCTGCAAGCAAGAAGTGCTGGGACCACAAAATAAGCAAAATAGTGGAAAATGAAGAAGCTAAAGTGCTTTGGGATTTTAGGATTCAAACCAACAAGCACTTGCCATGTAAAACCTCAGGCTTAACAACTGTTGAAAAGAAAGACAAAAAAATCTGGATAGAGGACATATCTAAATATAAAATCTGGATAGAGGGCAGTATGCGGAAGCAGAAGATTAGAAGAAACAAAAATGGGGAAAAAAAATCACAGAATGTACCTGCAAATAGAAATAGTACAACTGTGGCAAAAAAGATAGTAAAAGAATAATAGGTGCCTTGAGTGCAATCCCACAACAACTGGAGCATCATTTGAACACCATTGGCATTGACAAATTCATCATTAGTCAATTTCAAAAGGCAGCTTTACTTGGAACAGCTTACATCCTACAATGATAATGTTGACACCTTTGAACAACAACATCTGCCTATCCAAGGTCCTTAAGAATTACTCAGTAGATGGATAAAATGGCAAATCCAGTCTAAACACCTGAGTGAGGGTGCAAACAACCATAATAACAATAATATTTTTTGTTGGAAGCAATATATTTGTGAAAATCAACTTATGCTATCTCCGCCATCTCATTGGATGATTAGATAAATGTTATGCTAGAACATGTCAGCATGTTCCTTTAATAACATGGATTCAGTGCAAATCTGTGACACAAATTTAACTTCAAATGTCTAATTTAGTTATGTAAGATGATAATAAAGAGAAGAGATCCTTCTCCCCTTGCTGATTGAAAAAAAAATCTATCAGCAAGGAAGACAGGTATAGAGAAAAATGACTATAGCTTTGTCTACCCATTATCTGTTTTCTTGCTTTAACTCCTTTGATCTATGTAATGCAGCCATCACAATAAAAGGCCATCAACAACTGAGTTCTAAGATAGTTTGACTAATATACATCTTTAATATTCCAGTTACATTGGAGATTCCCTTACTATTTACAGTTAATTCAGATTGCTTCCTTCTACAAAGATGAAATTAACTTGCTAATAAGTGCTGAATTTCTAGATGGGCTTATATCAAGAATCCTAACTCAGCTGGCACGAACCTAAACATTTTTAAGCCCATGTCACACTGGCCAACGGAGGCAAAAAGGACACAGCGGATGAGCAAAATGTTCCATCCGTTGTTATCCACTCTCAAAAGGGGCAAAAATTTGCATAACCGGAGCGGATAACACAGACGTGGGGAGGACGCAGAGCGGATGCAAAGCGGATGCGGAACGGAAGCCCAGCAGATGGAAGCGGATGGGAGTGGGTGGCACATCCGCAGGGCTTCCGGGGGGCCTCAGCAAAGCGGACGCGGAACGGAAAGAGCGGAAGCAGAGCGGATGCCGAACGGATGAAGCGGATGCAGAGCGGAAGCCTAGCGGATGCATAGCGGAAGCCTAATGGATGCCTGGCGTTAATTGCGCATGCGGGGAGGATGCATTGCGTCAGCCCCGCGGATATAACAGAAGCAGCTCGGAAGCAGGTCGCCATTCAGAGGAAAGACCTGCTGCTGGACACATCGACTGCCTTGCCTGCCCTGCCTGCATGTGTGACTGCCAGCCTTGCTGCCAGCCTTGCTACCAGCCTTGCTGTCAGCCTCCCTGCCAGCCTCCCTGCCAGCCTGCCTGCAAGCCTTGCTGCCAGCCGGTCTGCCTGAGAACCTTGCTGCCAGCCCTGCTGCCAGATTTCCTGCCAGCCTTCCTGCCTGCCTTGGTTCATGTCTGCCTGCCAGCCTTGGTGCCTGCCTGCCAGCCTGCCTGCCAGCCTTGGTGCCAGCCTCCCTGCCAACCTTCCTGCCAGCCTCCCTGCCAGCCTTTCTGCCAGCCTTGGTTCCTGCCAGCCTCCCTGCCAGCCAGCAACCTCACAACCATGCGGAAGCACAGCAAGCCTCACCCATCTGCTGCCAGCCCTGGCAAGAGGGACAGGGCTACCATCCTGCCCCCTGGCCCTCACTCTGGTTCTGCTGGGGCTTCTGTAGCACGGGCTCGCTCTTCTGGGGCTGGCACTTCTGCTGCTTCTGCTTCTGGAGGAGCTGATGACAAGCACTCCAGCACCAGCCTCCTCCACAGCACCTGGACCCTTCACCCATGAGACTGAGCGACCAAGAGGAGTGCCAGAGACTCATTTTTGTTTTATAGCTTCTTGTTAATAAAGTCTATTTTTGATTCATACACTTGCTTCATTTCTTTTTTTTAATAAAGTCTTGCTGGAAACTGTTAGAAATGGTTTAAGCCTTTGCATGCTTGTGGGATGGGTAAGGATAGCTTTGGAATGGGTTAGGATACCTGTGGGATGGGTAATAGCTGTGGGATGGGTTAGGATAGCAGTGGGATAGATAAACCTCCAGTGCAAGCATAGTGGGACTGTATGGTCCACCCTCCCAGGTGCCACACCTACGGCCCTTTATTATCAATAATAATGTAATAATTATCCACACATGTCAACATAAACACAACTCTTTATTAAACGCCCTGTTCATTGTAGGCCAACCAAACATACATGGCCCAATCTCATCTGTGTGATGAGACAGGCTGAAGGAATCATCCATTAAGCATCTACCATCCTGTCTTGCCACTCCACCGCTCCAGCTGGGGAGTTGCACCATTGTCTCAGGAGGTTGCTTCTTCGCTTCATTTGAGGCTCTGTTGGGGCCTTGCACATCCTCAGTGTCTATCAGGTTTCGCCCTTGCCTCCATTCCCCAGGCTCCATGACCCCATTGGCTTGTTGGAGGGCCACGAGCCTGTTCTGCAAGACTGGGTAGCGGGTGCCCATGAGATTGTGCAGGATGCAGCAAGCTTCCATGATCCTCCTCACGGTCTCTGGGCAATGCTGCATGGTGGTGAGAAGTACCTGGAACCTGTTGGCCAGGATGCCAAAGGGGTTCTCCACCACCCACCTTACCCTGGAAAGCCTGTAGTTGAAGATCCTCTCTTCACGGTGTAGGGCTTCATGAGGTAGGTTCTGAGGGAGAAGGCGTCATCCCCCACGATGAAGTAGGGCACATCTTGTGTGTCATTGGGCAGGGGTTCTGGATCTGGGAAGCCCACGATGAGGTTGCATTCCAGCCCCTCCTTGAGGTGACTGGCGTTGTATACCTGGGCATCCGAAGATGAGCCGTTGCCTGAAGCATCGATGTACATGAACTTGTAGTCAGCATCGACCATGGCAAAGAGGATGATGCTGAAGAAGCCCTTGGAGTTGAAATAAGTGGACCCCGACTTGGCTGGAGCTTTGCAGGCCACGTGCTTCCCATCTATGGCTCCAACGGTGTGTGGGAAGTTCCACTTCTGATACCACTGCTCTGCAACTTTCTTCCATCCTTCTTCAGTGGAGGGGCACTGGAGGAGCTCCTCCTTGTATTCTTCGATGATGGCCTGCACCACTTCTCTGACCACAATGCTGATTGTGTTGGGTGGCACCCTCCAGCCGTACTGCATGCTCCTGTAGGTGGTCCCTGAGGCCAGGTGGCACAGAGTGAGTGCCACCTTGAGCCCAGGTTCCAGGCTGGGCCAGAAACTGGTGTTTGCCTTGGTCAACCTGGGTGTCAGGCATTGCACAACTTCGTGAAACATGTCTGGAGGCATCCTCATGAAGTTCTGGAATGCCCGAGTGTCTTCGCTCCTGAGCTCCACCATCAACTTGTTGTACAGTCCGTCCTCCGCTCTACTGGCGAACCATCTTCGGACCCAGACTCTTTTTGGGTGGCTCCTTTTCTTCGCAGTAGTGTTCACAGAGCCTGCAGATGGTTTCGCACTGTTGCAGAATGATGGTGGCTGCCGAAAGGACTTTGTTATAATCCACGGTGGACATGACTGGATGCTGTGGAAGAGGAAGAGAGAGACGAAGGCTGCAGAGGTCTGCACCGCTGGGCTGCTGTTCTGAAAGTGCGATGCAGGCGAGTTGCTCCCCCTTTTCATAGGCCGTATAGGTTTTCCGCTAGGCATCCTCTAGGCATCCTCTAGGCATCCTGTAGACATCCTTAATATCTGAGATAGGTCCCCTCTGCGACCGTTTTTTCTGTTTTAAACGCTTTGTTTCCGTGCTGCATCCACTAGGCATCCGTTCTGCATCTGTTCTGCGTCCGTTCCACTTCCTCCCCGCATCCGTTTACCGCTGAAGCGGATGGAGTTGCGCGGATGCGTAGTGGACGCCTAGCGGATATAGCGGATGCGTAACGGATGTGTAGCGGATGCATAGCGGATGCATAGTGGATGCATAGCGGATGCAGAACGGACGAACTGAATACATTTTCCGCGCAAAAGTTTTAGGCAGCCCAAAACTTTTGGAGCGGATGAAACGTCCATAAACGGATGCTCGACGGATAGAGAGGAAGCAAAACGTAGGCAGTGAGTACAGAACGGATACATCGTGTTAACCAACGGATGGCAAGGTTTTTTGTCCGTTTTACATCCTCTTTGCATCCGTTGGTTCAGTGTGACATGGGCTTTAGATTTAAAAAAATGACATTTTGGTTTTTTAAAAAAACCAGTACAGAGTTTGATTGTTTTAAGGATCACATTTTTTTTCTTAGATGAAAAAAAAAAAAGGGAAACATCCATCTTTTAAGACAAGAGATCAATAAGGCCATTTTGTATGACTTCTACACATGCCTGGCCCTAGAATAATCTATGCATCTTTATTAGGAAAATATAATTAAAGACTAAGAAACATGTGACATATGCTGTGCTTTATTTCTTTTTCAGATATAGCTAGTTTATATGTGTAAAATGCATTAATCAGATACTTGAATCATTAGGGGTCCTGTAAGTATATTCATAAAATGAGTTCTTTGGATCAGATGCTTAGGGGAGAAATCTAAATTTTTTGCTAATTTATGTTTGCTAAATCTTAAAAGTAACCAGCAAAATTTCAGTGTCTATAACCTGATAACTGTTTGTGACATATATGAATCAATTAAGATTGTTTCAATTGATATTCTAGTGATTTCATACAGTTATGGGAGAAATTCTTTTGAGAGAGAAAACAGAATTTCTCAAAGAGTAATTATTAATGAATATATTTTTGTGGAAGAGAGACCTTTTAAAATTGCTGCAGAATATATATCTCTTCCTCTGAAGTTATTTAAAGAGATGTTTTTACACTTGCAGTGTTAACTTCTATAAATAGGATATGAATTTTGATCATTTGGCCACATAGCATCATGATGATGATAACATTTATTTAATAATAATTCTAAACAGGGTACAACTAGGGCCTAGTTTAACTTACTTAATATTGCAAAAGAATGAGTGAATAGAACAAGCACTAGTCAACATTAGATGATAATGAGAGGCCGATTTTCTGTGTTATCATTGCAGACCTGCCAACCCCTGATAAAGGAAAATCTGGAGACCCATAAAAAAAAATCTGGAGATTCTATAAAAAATAGTGAGATTCACGGTCACGTGAATAACTAACCAATCAGAGCGTGTTATATCCGGTGGTAGAAAAAGCAAAATGGAGGCGCCCAGAGTGAAAAGAAATGTGCTATATGTATATATGACTGTATGGTAATATCTCTATTGCGTGATCTGAGAAGAATCTGATTTATGCGCGTATAAGCGCATAAGACCCCCAAATTTGAAAAAAAAAGCGTTACGCTTTTATTTGGCGTGCACCTTTCTAAATAGATCTTTCTGAAAGTAAAAATTTTGGGGATCATTTCAGAATTAGGAACCAATGACAGCCCTGCCAACTCTCACGGTTCTGCTGTGAGTCTCATGATTTTTTGGCATGTCTCACGGTCTCACGACAAGGCTCTTCAATCTCACGCCAAATTTAAAATGCTTTTTTTTCAAATTTGGGGGTCTTATGCGCTTATACGTGCATAAATCAGACTCTCACATGCCAAAAAATTGTGAGACTCGCGGCAGAACTGTGAGAGTTGGCAGGGTTGTCATTGGTTCCTAATTCTGAAATGATCCCCAAAATTTTTACTTTCAGAAAGATCTATTTAGAAAGGTTCAAGCAATTTAGGGCATGAAAAAAAGAAAAAACAGATTTAGAGAAATCCCATGTTTCTTCCAAATTATTAAGCCTACCAAGAATTGATTAGTGGATGATGTGGCCCCAATCGTTGGACCATCTGTGGTCCACTCTGAAAGCTTGCATGGTTCTTTGTAGATAAAATCAATTGGCTTAATGTTGGGCTTAATGATGATGTTTGAGGCAATCCAATACCTAAGATGTCCATTTAATAGCTCAATATTAATAGCTCATTCATGAGCTATTAGCTCATTAGCTCATTTTTATGTCCTGACACAGTTAATCAGACTGTACTAAATATTAGGGTTATCTTGTTATAAAGAGTTAGTTTCAGAATATTTGCAGAATATTTAAATCTTTTAGTGTGTCCACCATAACCAAAATAAATATCTGACTGGATAGTTTAAAACTATCCTTTGAGGATTTTTTTGGAGCGGAGGAGGGTTTCAAGAGAGTTGTTTTAAAATACTGTTCAAAGAGCTAGTGTTGAAGTTTAAACACTTTTATTGCCAAGATTCTAAAAGATTATTTTTGCATGGATCTAATATTTGACTTCAAAGATTTGCTGAGACAGCCCAGTTTTCTATATTGTCATTTCAACTGTATAATCATTTAAAGCTCAAGCTTTACATGATCTAAAAATGTTGTTTTGGTTTTAATTTTGAGCTTTTGTCACCGTAATATTCTATTTTGCATATTACCAGTTTAAAGGCCCTGTCCCACTGCAGCAATGGATACAAAGAGGATGCAAAACGTTAAAAAAAGCTTGCCATCCATTGGAAAACGCTATGCATCCATTGTGTACTTATTGCACACGTGTTTCATACACTCTATCCATCGAGCATCCGTCCACTGTGATTTCATCCACGCAAGAAGTTTTGAGCTGCACAAAACTTTGTGAACGGATGAACTTTCTGCTGTGTATGATGTAAATCCGCGACATACGAGCAACAAACGTTCTATGTCCGTTTAGCATCCATTAAACGTCCGCTTCATCCTCTCTGCATCCTCTGGGCATCCTCGCAACTCACATCTGCTGCAGCTGAAAACGGAAAGAGGGAGAAAACAAAAGGTACATAGAATGTCTACACAGTGTTAAGAGCATGGAAATAGAAAGGATGCGCAGTGAATGGTTTGCATCCGATATACATCCACGCGGCATCCCCTTTCTTTCCTTTAGACATACGTGATGCATCTGCTTCATCCGCTATGTGTCCACTTCACAATTATCCCCTGGAACCGCTTCGGAGGTGTCATCCGCTGCCATCCGCTAGGCTTCCTATGAACATCCATTTAACATCCTCGCTACATACTACCCACATCCATTCTTTTCTGTTCTTTTCTGTTCTGTTTATGCAAATTTTTGCCACTTTTTGGAGCAGATGACAATGGATGGAGTCACCCCTGAAATTTTTCTTGTCCGCTGTGTCCTTTATGCATATGTTTTGCGTCCATTGGCCAGTAGAACCAGGCCTTTATTGAATAAATTTCAGTATTTGTGCTAAACAATTGTTTAAACAATCAATAACTAAAAACATAATTTTACCAGTGTCTCTATGCTTCATTTCAGGAAGAAAACTACTACTACTTCAGGAAGAATGACTACTACTACTGATAGTATTAATTATTATGATTATTAGACAGAGGCATATCTCTATATAATGTACATAGAAGAAATCCAGAAGCCTTTGGATTTCTTAAATATAAGCATTTCATGCCATCTGACCAAACTTTATTTGAGATATGGAGCCATGGTGGTGCAGTGGTTAGAATGCAGCACTGCAGGCTCTGTTCACTGCCAGGAATTTGACTGCTTCAGGCCTAGTCAGCTCAAAGTAGTCTGAACCTTCCACTGTTTCGAGGTCAGTAAAATGAGGACCTAGATTGTTGGGGGAAACTGACTCTGTAAACTGCTTAGAGAGGGCTATAAAGCATTGTCAAGCAGTATGTAAGTATATAAGTGCTATATGGGATATGAAAACAAATATTTTTTAAAAAAACATTTATCATGAGGAACAATCCAATAATCTTTTTTTCATTGTGGACCTGAGGTTGAATTCCGCCAACTATTGTGGTGTCCAAAATTACTTCTGCCACTAACTCCTTTTCTCCAACCAGTTAGAGTCACTTGAGGAATGCCATTTAGAATAGAATAGAATTCTTCACTGGCCAAGTGTGATTGAACACACAAGGATTTTGTCTTGGTGCAAATGCTTTCAGTGTACATAAAGGAAAAGATACATCCATTAAATCAAGTATCACAAGGCAATAATAATAATAATAATAATAATAATAATAATAATAATAATAATAA
>BLBF01000004.1:43722459-43741273 GCA_015471245.1 Laticauda colubrina | reverse complement strand
TCTGCTGATGCTGCTTCTGGCGGTGGTGCTTCTGCTGGTGCTTACTCTGCTGATGCTGCTTCTGGCGGTGGTGCTTCTGCTGGTGCTTACTCTGCTGGCACTGCTCCTGGTGCTGGTGCTTCTGCTGGTGCTTACTCTGCTGGCACTGCTCCTGGTGCTGGGCTTCTGCTGGTGATTACTCTGCTATCGCTGCTCCTGGTGCTGGGGCTTCTGCTGGTGCTTACTCTGGTGGCATTGCTCCTGGTGCTGGTGCTTCTGCTGGTGCTTACTCTGCTGGTGCTGCTCTTCGTCCTGCTGGTCCTGCTGGTGCTCCTGGTCCTGCTGGTGCTCCTGGTCCTGCTGGTGCCCCTGGTCCTGCTGGTCCTGCTTGTGCTCCTGGTCCTGCTGGTGCTGCTGGTGCTGCTGGTGCTACTGGTGCTGCTGGTCCTGCTGGTGCTTACGCTGCTGCTGCTGATCCTGGTCCTGCTGGTGCTGCTGGTGCTGGTTCTGCTGGTGGTCCTGCTGGTCCTGCTTTTGCTGATACTGTTGCTGCTGCTGCTGCTGCTGCTGGTGTGGAGGATCAGCCCCTACAACCTGGAAGCCCCTCTGATGAGGGCCCATATGGTCCTGCCAAAGGGAGGAAGAGGCAGACGCGAGAATGGGAGAGGAGGCAATACAACATAGAAGAGGAACACGAGGATGAGGTGCTGGAGTGGCAGAGGGAAAACGAGTATCTATGGCAGAAGGGACACAGGCTCTATAGGGACACCAAAAGGAAGCAGGCTGCTTGGAGAGAGAAGGTGGAGAGCCTGGACTACACTTCGGAGGTGTTCCTCGGCTGGTGGAAGCACATGCACACCTGGTACGGGAAGCTGCACCACAAAAAATCTGGCCAGGCCAGAGTTAAGCTGACGGACAGAGAGAACTATGTCATGGCCAAGTGCAGCTTCCTGGAGGGTGAGGTCCGCCACCGAGGAGCACCAGGAGCCCAAATCTCTACCCTCTCTCTCCGGCAGCCTGCTGGGAGCCAGTCCTCTGGAGGCCGAGAGTCAGTCCCTGTCTCCATGCAGGTATCTGTGGAGTGTGCCATGGCGGAGAACCCCCGGGCAGGTGTTGAAAGCGTGGTGGAGAGCGATGAGGACTCCCTGGTGCAGTGGGAGAAAGGAGACGGCACTTCCATCACAGCCCAAACCCGCATCCACCCCCAGCTCCACCTCCACAGAAAGGCAGAGAGGGAAACCGGAGGGACAGAGCCACACTGTCCTGCTGGAGATAAGAGACACCATCAGGAGCAGCGTAGATCTCCTCTCTCAGCTGGTACACACCGACGCCCCATCCTCCAACTGCAAGCCCTTCCTCACCTATGTGAACCAGACCCTCATGAACATGGCGGAACTCCAGTACCAGGTGGTGAAGGACAGGATCAGCGATCTTCTTCACAACCCTACAGACCAAGATGAACCTGCTCCCACCCAGTCCAGGCCTGCTCCTCCACCCCAGGTGATGTCACTGCCCTTCCAAGGCTTTCCACAGGCCCTCACCTACCAAGGCTACGGCTTCCAGGAGGTCCAGCAGCACAGGCAGCAGCCCTTCCCAGTCCAGGCACATGTACATTGGATGCCACCGATGCCACCCATGCCACAGATGCCACCCACGCCAAGATGCCACCGACGCCAGTCCTCACCCAGCTGCAGACCAGACAGCCCCACTACACTGCTCCTTCCTCAACCCCACAGCCAAGCCCGGCCACAGTACATCTGTCATCAGTACTGGGGCTGACACCCCATGGCATGGAGGAAGGAGCTCTCAACATCATGGGGCTGAGCCAGCTGTCTGATAGCTTCCTCAACACACTGTCCCCTGTTGTCCTCTCGGGGCCAGGCACCCCAGTGGCGCTTCAGACCAGTACTCCAGCAGCAGCCACCTCCACAGCACCTGGACCCTTCACCCCTGAGACTGGGCACACCTCCAAGTGACCAAGAAGAGTGCCAGAGACTGGGTGCCTACCTGTTGACTTTATTTTTGCTTTGGACACTAGACTTGGGTCATTTTTCTTTTACAGCTTGTTATTAATAAAGATTATCTTTGCTTCACACACTTGCTTCATTTATTTTATTAAATAAAGTCTTGGTGGAAACTTTTAGAAATGGTTTAAGGCTTTGCATGCTTGTGGGATGGGTAAGGATAGCAGTGGGATGGGAGGGATACCTGTGGGATGGGCAGGGATACCTTTGGAATGGGTAATAGTTGTGGGATAGATAAACCTCCAGTGCAAGCATAGTGGGACTCTATGGTCCATCCTCCCAGGTGCCACACTTATGGCCCTTTATTATCAATAACAGTGTAAGCATTCATCCACACATGTCAACATAAGCAGAACTCTTTATTAAATGCCCTGTTCATTGTAGGCCCACCCAACATACATGGCCCAAACTCATCAGTATGATGAGACAGGCTGAAGGAAGCATCCATTAACCATCTATCATCCTGTCTTGCCACTCCACTGCTCCAGCTGGGGAGTTGCACCAGTGTCTCAGGAGGTTACACTGCTTCTTCCCTTCACATGAAGCTCTTTTGGGGCCTTGTACATCCACAGTGTCTATCAGATTTCACCCTTGCCTCCATTCCCCAGGCTCCATGTCCCCATTGCCTTGTTGCCGGTCCACGAGCCTGTTCTGCAACACTGGGTAGCAGGTGTGCATGAGATTGTGCAGGATGCAGCAAGCTTCCATGATCCTTCTCACGGTCTGTGGGTGATGCTGCATGGTGGTGAGAAGTACCTGGAACCTGTTGGTCAGGATGCCAAAGGCATTCTCCACCAGCCGCCTTGCCCTGGATAGCCTGCAATTGAAGATCCTCTCTTCATGGGTGAGGTATCTGGAACTGTAGGGCTTCATGAGGTAGGTTCTGAGGGAGAAGGCATCATCCCCCACCATGAAGTAGGGCGCATCTTGTGTGTCGTTGGCAGGGGGTCCAGATCTGGGAAGCCCATGATGAGGTTGTGTTCCAGCCCCTCCTTGAGGTGACTGGTGTTGTATACCTGGGCATCTGAAGCTGATCCATTGCCTGAAGCATCGATGTACATGAACTTGTCATCAGCATCGACCATGGCAAAGAGGGTGATGCTGAAGAAGCCCTTGTATTTGAAATTAGTGGAACCTGACTTGGCTGGAGCTTTGCAGGTCACGTGCTTGCCATCTATGGCTCCAACGGTGTGGGGGAAGTTCCACTTCTGATACCACTTCTCTGCAACTTTCTTCCATCCTTCTTCACCATTTCTCTGACCACAATGCTGATGGTGTTGTGTGGCACCCTCCAGCTGTGCTACATGCTCCTGTAGGTGGTCCCTGAAGCCAGGTGAGCCGAGTCAGTGCCACCTTGAGCCCAGGTTCCAGGCTGGGCCGGAAGTTGGTGTTTGCCTTGGTCAACCTGGGTCTCAGCCGCTCCACAACTTCATCAAACATGGCTGGAGGCATCCTCATGAAGTTCTGGAATGCACGAGGGTCTTCGTTTCTCAGGTCCACCATCAGCTTCTTGTACAGTATGTATTCTGCTCCTCTCCCGATCCATCTTTGGACCCAGACACTTCTTGGCCGCCTCCTTTTCTTCCCGTAGAACAGTTTAAAGAGCCTGTAGATGGCTTTGCACTGTTGCAGAATGGTGGTGGCTACCAAAAGGAGTGTGTTACGATACATGGTGGACATCAATGGATGCTGTGGAAGAGCAAGAGCTGGATGAAGGCTGTAGAGGTCTGCACAGCAGGGCTGCTGGACTGAAAGTGAGATCCAGGTGAGTTGCTCCCCCTTTTTCATAGGAAATATAGGTTTTCCGCTAGGTGTCTTTTTGCATCCTCTAGGCATCCTGAAGAATCCTAAATATCCGAGATACGTCCCCTCTACGAACGTTTTTTCTGTTTTAAAAGCTTTGTATGTGAGCTGCATCTGCTTTCATCCTTTCTCTGTCCATGCTACTCACACTGCGCGTCCGTTCCATGTCCGTTTAGCTTCCTCCCTGTGTCCGCTTTCCGCTGGAGCGGATTTGAGTTGCACGGATGTGCAGCGGATGCCTAGCGGATGTAGTGGATGCATAACGGATGACGATGGATGCAGAACGGATGTTCCCCGTATGCGTAGCGGATGCAGAACGGACGCGTTGGATACATTTTCCGCTCAAAACTTTTTGAGCGGATGGAACCTCAGTCGACGGATGCTGGACGGATAGAGAGGATGAAAAATGGAGGCAGTGAGTGCAAAATGGATGAATCACGTTAACCAACGGATGGCAAGTGTTTCTCTCCGCTCTACATCCTCTTTCCATCTGTTGGTGCAGTGTGACATGGGCTTTAATAAAGGTTATCTTTGCTTAAGACACTTGGTTCATTTTTTTTACTTAATAAAGTGTTGGTGAAAACTTTGAAAAAATAGTTAAGCCTTTGCATGCTTGTGGGATAGATAAGGATAGTTGTGGGATAGATAAACTGCATGCATAGTGGGACTGTATGGTCCACCATCCAAGCTGCTACACATATGGACCATTTTTATCAATAACAATTTATTTATTGATCAACACATTTTAAAATAAACAAAGCTCTTTATTAATGCCCTATTCATTGTAGACCACTCAACATACATGGGACAATCTCATCAGTTTTATGCGACAGGCTCAAAGAAGCATCCCTCAATCATCTATCATCCTGTCTTGCGATTTCACTGCTCAAGCTGGGGAGTTGCACCAGTGTCTCAGGAGGTTGCACTGCTTCTTCCCTTCACATGAAGCTCTGTTGGGACCTGGTACATCCACAGTGTCAATCAGGTTTCGCCCTTGCCTCCATTCCCCAGGCTCCATGTCCCCATTCCCTTGTTGATGGTCCACAAGTCTGTTCTGCAACACTGGGTAGCGGGTGCACATGAGATTGTGCAGGATTCAGCAAGCTTCCACCATGCTCCTCATGGTCTGTGGCTTATGCTGCATGGTGGTGAGAAGTATCTGGAACCTGTTGGCCAGGATGCCAAAGGCGTTCTCCACCACCCGTCTTGTCCTGGACAGCCTGTAGTTGAAGATCCTCTCTTCACAGGTGAGGTATCTTGAAGTGTAGGGCTTCATGAGGTAGGTTCTGAGGGAGAAGGCATCATCACCCACGATGAAGTAGGGCACATGTTGTGTGTCATTGGGTAGGGCGTCTGGATCTGGAAAACCCATGATGAGGTTGTGTTCCAGCCCATCCTTGAGGTCACTGGCGTTGTATACCTGGCTATCTGAAGCTGACCCGTTGCCTAAAGTATCGATGTAGATGAACTTGTAGTCAGCATCAACCATGGCAAAGAGGATGAAACTGAAGAAGCCCTTGTAGTTGAAATAAGTGGACCCTGAGTTGGCTGGAGCTTTGCAGCCCACGTGCTTCCCATCTATGGGTCCAACGGTGTGGGGAAACTTCCACCTCTGATACCACTCTTCTGCAAGTTTCCTCCAGCCTTGTTCAGTGGTGGGGCACTTGAATAGCTCCTCCACGCATTCTTCGATGATGGCCTGCACCACTTCTCTGACCACTTTGCTGATGCTGTTTTGTAGCACCCTCCATGCATACTGTATGTTTCTGTACATGGTTCCAGAGGCCAGGTGCCACAGAGTCAGTGCCACCTTCAGTCGAGGGTCCAGGCTGGGAGGGAAGTTGTTGCTAGGCTTTTTCAACCTGGGTCTCAGACGCTGTACAAGTTTGTCAAACATGTCTGGTGGTATCCTCATTAAGTGATGGAATGCACGAGGGTCTTCATTCCTCAGCTCCACCATCAACCGGTCATAGAGTCCAAACTCCATTCTTTTCACAATCCATCCTTGGATCCACACAGCTCTTGGACGTCTCCTTCTCCTTGCGTAGAAAAGGTGAAACAGTCTGTACAGGTTTTTGTTCTGGTGATGAATGATCGCAGCTATCATAAGGACTGTGTCATGATCTATGGTGGAGAACAATTGATGATGTAGAAGACCAAGACCAAGGGTGAAGAGATCTGTACACCACGGCTGCTGGACTCATACTGAGATCCAGATGATTTTCTCCCCTTTTTTATACGAAATATCGGTTGTCCACTAGGTGTCCTTCTACATACTCTACACATACTCCAGACATCCTAAATATCCAAGATACATCCCAGATATAAATGTTTTGTCCATTTTATTCCTTTTTATACGAGATGCATACGCTTACATCCTTTCTATTTCCGTGCTACTAATGCTGTATAGACGTTCCGTGCACCTTTCGTTTCCCCCCCCCTTTCCGTTTTCAGCTGTAGCGGATGTGAGTTGAGGGAATGGCCAGAGGATGCAGAGAGGATACAGCGGACGTTTAACGGATGATGATGGACATAGAACATTTGTTGCCCGTATGTGTCGCTGATGTAGATTGTATGTAGATTGATTCATCTGTTCACAAAGTTTTGTGCAGCTCAAAACTTCTTGCACAGATGAAATCGCAGTGGACGGATGCTCGATGGATAGAGCATATGAAACACATATGCAGTGAGTACAAAAGGGATGCAGAGCATTTTCCAACGAATGGCAAGCTTTTTTAAACTTTTTACATCCTCTTTTCATCCGTAAGTGCTGTTGTACAGGGCCTTTTCCCACAAGCTCGATCCAAAAGGTTGTTGGATATATAGTTTATCTATTGAGCAAGCTCTTCTAATTATAGAAGATTTAAAATGGTATTCCCTTTTTTTTTTTGTCATCAACTGTAAAAAAGCTTCAAGAGTTTTTTCTTAACAGCAAGATGCATTAATATATTATGATTTAATCTACCAGATTGGCCATATATAGAAGTATTTTTGATGCCAGTGAAATTATGACCTTTTTGGGATGTAATTGTTCTGCTCCAGAAAATTCATGCAATTTGGTGAGGAAATAAAGGCTAAGAAGAACATTCTTGATTTGTAATTCTACACTACTACATTTGTTTTGCTATAAGCTTGTTATTTAATGTTCCACTACATTGTTTGCTAACTAGCATTTTAAAAAGGTACTTATCCTTATTTTATTGCTGTTTGTGTTCTTTATTAAATATAATTGATTTTTTAAAAGTTTGACCACTGGAATCTTTCTCTGAGAACTTATGTTGCTTTGATAGGAAGGAAGGAAGGAAGGAAGGAAGGAAGGAAGGAAGGAAGGAAGGAACTAAGTCTGATATATGACAGTATAGATCAAAGGTAAGTCTGATCATCCAAAATTTATCACCAGATTGCTATCTTCAAAGTGACAATTCCCCAAAAGTGGAATTCTTTAAATATCTGTCACAAGACACTAACTGCTTGCATTGCATTTAATTTTAATTATATTTAAATTTAAATATTCTTCTTGATGTATCTCATTCTTAAATGCAGTTAAGGCTAGGTCACACTGGCCGATGGATGCAAAACAAATGCAAAAAGGACACAGCGGACGAGCAAAATTTCGGGGGTGGCTCCATCCATTGTTATCCGCTCTCAAAAGTGCCCCAAATTTGCATAAATAGAACAGAAAACAACAGAAAGGAATGGATGGGGGTAGTATGTAGCGAGGATGGTAAGCGGATGTTCATAGGAAGCCTAGCGGATGGAAGCGGATGGAAGCGGATGGCACATCCGAAGGGCTTCCGGGGGAGAATAGCGAAGCGGATGCGTAGCGGAAGGAGCGGATGCATAGCGGATGACACGAATGCATCACGGATGCCTATAGGATGCATAGCAGATGCATAGGGGATGCGTAGCAGATACAAAGCGTCCACTGCGCATGCGGGGAGAATGAATTGTGTCAGTTCTGCAGATATAAAAAGATGCAGCTCGCAAGCAGTCAGCATTCAGAGGAAAGACCTGCTGCCAGAGACATCTTGAAAGAACACCATGGTTTGACAGTCAGGAAAGAAGAGCAAGCCTGTGCCTACTCCTGCCAGCCCTGGCAAGAAGGACAGAACCACCATCCCACCCTCTGGCGCTGACTCTGAAGCTGCTGGTGCTTCTGCTGCTGCTGGTGGTGCTTCTGGTGTTGCTGCTGCTGGTGCTTCTCCTGCTGGTGCTGCTGGTGCTTCTCCTGATGCAGCTGGTGGTGCTTCTCCTGCTGGTGATGCTAGTGCTGCTGTTGCTGTTGCTGCTGCTGCTGCTGTGATGGACGAGCCCCAAGGCCCTGAAAGCCCCATTGCTGAAGGCCCTGAAGGCCCTGCCAGAGGGAAGAAGAGGCAAGGGAAGGAGAAGGGAGAGAGGAAACAGTACTCCATTTCCGAGGATCATGAGGAGGAGGTGCTGGAATGGCTGAGGGAGAACGAGTACCTGTGGAGAAAGGGCCACAGGCTCTATCGTGACACCAAGAGGAAGCAGGCAGCGTGGAGAGACAAAGCAGAGAGCCTGGGCTACACTTCAGACATACTGGTGGGATGGTGGAAGCACATGCACATCTGGTATGGCAAGCTGCACCTGAAGAAATCTGGCCAGGCCGCTGTCAAGCTCACTGACCAGGAAATGTATTTCATGGCCAAGTGCAGCTTTCTGGAGGGTGAGCTCCACCGAGGAGCAGCCCCTCTGTCAACCCTCTCCCTCAGACAGCCCACAGACAGCCAGTCCTCTTCCAGCCAGGAGACAGCTACCATATCCAGGCAGGTGTCTTTGGAGGGCCCCAAGACAGAGACCTCCCCAACAGCTGCACTCCCCATGCCAGAGGACATGGAGGATCCCCTGTCTCAAATGGAGCAAGAAGAAGCAGCAGCCAGAGACCAACCCACACTCACCCCCAGCTCCACCTCCACAGAAAGCAGGCAGAGAGGCAGACTGGAGGGCCAGAGCCACACTGTCCTGCTGGAGATCAGGGACACGATCAAGACCAGCACAAATCTTCTCTCTTAGCTGGTCCACAGCGATATGCCATCCTCAAACCGAAAGCCCTTCATCACGTACGAGAGCCAGATCCTCATGGACCTGCCCGAGGCCCAGTACCAGGTGATGAAGGAGAAAATCACAGCACTGCTGCACCCCTCCAGGCCCAGCTGAACCTGCTCCAACCCAGTCCAGGAATGATCCTCCACCCCAGGCAATGTCACAGCCCTTCCACGGCTTTCAACAGCCCCTCACCTGCCAAGGCTACATGTACCAGGACTTCCCACACCAGAGGCAGCCCTTCCCAGTCCAGGCCCAGGTACATCGCACGCCACAGATGCCTCACCTCGCCCAGCTGCAGACCAGACAGCCACACTACACTCTTCCTTCCTCCACCCCACAGCCAATCCCCTCAACAGAAATCTGTCTTCAGTACTGTGCCTGACATTCCAAGTCCTTGAGGAAGGGCCTCTCAACCTCACGGGACTGAGTCAGCTCTCTGAGAGCTTCCTGAACACACCATCCCCTGTTGTACTCTCAGGGCCAGGCACCCCAATGGCACCTCAGACCAGCACTCCAGCCACAGCCCCCTCCACAGTCCCTGGCCGCTTGACAGCTGAGGTACCATGGACATGCCTCAGAGTGACTGAGAGTAGTGCCAGAGACTGAGTTGTTACCTGTTCACCTTATCTTTGCTTAAAGACACTTTACTTGGTTCATTTTGCTTTTTTAATAAAGTCATACAGTTTTCTTAAGACAGTTGTTAATAAAGGTTATCCTTGCTTCACACACTTGGTTCATTTTATTTACTTTATAAAGTGTTGGTGAAAAAAGGGTTAAGCCTTTGCATGCTTGTGGGATAGGTAAGGATAGTTGTGGGATGGGTAAAAATAGTTGTGGGGTGGGTAAGGATAGTTGTGGGATGGGTAAGGATAGCTGTGGGATGGGTAAGGATAGTTGTGGGATAGATAAACCTCCAGTGCAAGCATAGTGGGACTATGGTCCACCCTCCCAGCTGTCACACATATGGCCCTTTATTATCAAGAACAATTTATTCATTGATCAACACATTTCAAAATAAACAAACCTCTTTATTAATGCCCTATTCATTGTAAGGCCACTCAGCATACATGGCACAATCTCATCAGTGTGATGAGACAGGCTCAAGAAAGCATCCCTTAATCATCTATCATCCTGTCTTGCCACTCCACTGCTCCAGCTGGGGAGTTGCACCAGTGTCTCAGGAGGTTGCGCTGCTTCTTCCCTTCACGTGAAGCTCTGTTGGGGCCTTGTACATCCACAGTATCTATCAGGTTTCGTCCTTGCCTCCATTCCCCAGGCTCCATGTCCCTATTGCCTTGTTGGTGGTCCACAAGCCTGTTCTGCAAGACTGGGTAGCGGGTGCGCATGAGATTGTGCAGGATGCAACAAGCTTTCACGATGCTTCTCACAATCCCTGGGTGATGCTGCATGATGGTGAGAAGTACCTGAAACCTGTTGGCCAGGATGCCAAAGGCGTTCTCCACCACCTGTCTTGCCCTGCACAGCCTGTAGTTGAATATTCTCTCTTCATGGGTGAGGTATCTGGAATTGTAGGGCTTCATGAGGTAGGTTCTGAGGGAGAAGGCATCATCACCCACGATGAAGTAGGGCACATCTTGTGTGTCGTTGGGTAGGGAGTTTGGATCTGGAAAACCCATGATGAGGTTGCATTCCAGACCCTCCTTGAGGTCACTGGCATTGTATACCTGGCTATCTGAAGCTGACCCATTGCCTGGAGCATCGATGTAGATAAACTTGTAGTCAGCATCAACCATAGCAAAGAGGATGATACTGAAGAAGCCCTTGTAGTTTTGATAAGAGGACCCTGAGTTGGGTGGAGCTTTGCAGGCCACGTGCTTCCGATCTATGGTTCCAACGGTGTGGGGAAAGTTCCACCTCTGATACCACTCCTCTGCAAGTTTCCTCCAGCCTTGTTCAGTGGTGGGGCACTGGGGGAGCTCCTCCACGTATTCTTCGATGATGGCCTGCACCACTTCTCTGACCACTTTGCTGATGGTGTTGTGTGGCACCCTCCAGGCATGCTGCATGTTTCTATACGTGGTTCCAGAGGCCAGGTGGCGCAGAGTTAGTGCCACTTTCAGTCCAGGGTCCAGGCTGGGATGGAAGTTGGTGCTTGGCTTGGTCAACCTGGGTCTCAGACACTCCACAATTTCGTCAGACATGGCTGGTGGCATCCTCATGAAGTTCTGGAATGCACGAGTGTCTTCATTCCTCAGCTCCACCATCAGCTTGTCAAAGAGTCCAAACTCCACTCTTCTCTCGATCCATCTTCGGACCCACACACCTCTTGGACGTCTCCTTCTTCTCCTTGCATAGAAAAGGTGAAACAGTCTGAACAGGGCTTGGTTCTGGTGTTGAATAATGGCAGCTATCATATGGACTGTGTCATGATCCATGCAGGAGAGCAATGGATGATGTGGAAGACCAAGACCAAGGGTGAAGAGGTTTGTACACCACGGCTGCTGGACTCATACTGAGATCCAGATGATTTTCTCCCCCTTTTTATAGGAAATATCGGTTTTCTGCTAGGTGTCCTTCTACATACTCTAGGCATACTCCAGACATCCTAAATATCTGAGATACGTCCCATATACAAACGTTTTGTCCGTTTTCATGCTTTATATACGAGATGCAACCATTTACATCCTTTCTATTTCCGTGCTACTTACGCTTTGTGGACGTTCCGTGTACCTTTCGCTTCCTCCCTCTTTCCCCTTTCAGCTGCAGCGGATGTGAGTTGAGGGGATGGCCAGAGGATGCAGAGAAGATACAGCGGACGTGTAACGGATGACTACGGACCTAGAACGTTTGTTGCCCGTATGTGTCGCAGATGTAGATTGTACGTGGCGGAAAGTTCATCCGCTCAAAAAGTTTTGTGCAGCTCATAACTTTTTGAGCGGATGAAATAGCAGTAGACGGATGTTTGATGGATAGAGCGTATGAAACACGTATGCAGTGAGTACACAACGGATGCATCGTGTTTTCCAATGGATGGCAAGCTTTTTTGTCCGTTTTACATCCTCTTTGCATCCGTTGGTACAATGGGACATCGGCTTTAGCTTGTTTTGTTCTGCCCATGGTTTATATAGCTAAGTTATCATTTCAAAATGTAATTAGGGATTTTTGTGTTCCTACTGGCTTGTCACAGAACATGACATTTATTAAGAGGAAGTAACTGTCATAAGGTCACTCTGATACTTCCCATCGAGAAAGGAGGGCTGGCTTAGCACCTTAAATACTATGCTCTTTGTGTAATACCATAGTCAATGAGGTTTCTTGAAGATTTATTTATTGCTATTAAAAAACTGATTTTACACACAGTGGAAAGGCAACAAAATTACATTTTTTTGTCAAAAATTCAGCTTTTGCTTTCTGAAGTATGGATACCAGCTTGCTGTTGCTTAAAGTCACAATTCATCTTTAAGGCTGAGAAGACTCATGAATGTCTTCGTACAAATGATACTAAATATAGGATTTAAGATTTCAATATCTCATACGCCTACAAGTTATTAGGAAAAGCCCTAAATTCTTGATTTCAACTATATTAAATGTTTCCATTTGTTTTAGGAAAATAAACAGAAGCCTCCACAGTACTCTATGGATATATTTCAGATTTTCAAAGTTCAGCTCCACTAATATTGACACTAGTCACCAATTTTCCTATTGACCATAACAGACTTGAAAGAATAATGTTTTTTTTTCTCCTTTATTACTCCATGGGGATAAAGAACTGACAATGACAGGCTTTCAGTCATAGCCTGGGCAATACATTACAATATGTATAGCTTACATATTGGACTTTATATATTTCAATGCCTTGATTCTACCCACTCATGTATGTGTTCCTAAATACTGTATGAACTCCAGTGAATAAAGAGAAGGATACTAACTAGAATCACTTCAATGTATACTCCTCTACAGTTTTCAAGTCTCCACACTACCATATTCTCTATTACTTTATATTCCATTATCCACCTAAACTTTCAGGTAAATTTGTAATCACTCTGCATCTTTGATTGAATTATCCATATAAATTTGATCTGGGTAACATCACCTTCCATTTATTGTGTAAGTCCATCTGTTTTCTGTCATCTTTATTCCTACTAATAAGAACAGACAGGATCATTCCATTATTTATTTGTTCAATTTTAGATCACTTTATTTTTTCTTATTATTTGCTCTAGAATTCTCCAATTCTAGAAGCACACTACAACTCTACTTTTCTAAGGTCCATATTTGTCAGCTCTCTCAGGTAAATCAGATAGGAAATATGACTAAATGAACTAATTCTACTTTATTGTGAGACTACAGTAATAGAACCTTACAAGCCTGAAAATACAAACTTCCTGGCACCATTTTTAATTGCTTGATCCATTAGGGCATATCTTTCTGAAGTTTCTTCTTCAGCCCCCATTGACTACTGGGGGCTTCTGCCTCTCTTATCTAATTGTTTTGTTGGCAACATCTCTTATCTTCTTTGCCCAAGGTCATTCACACATTCCAATGCAATATTTGAGACATAAATTATTTTCATTCACCTTTGTGCTATTTTGACTTCTAACTTTTTAGACAAGATCCCAAAGCAAATAATTTATCATCACTGCAAATAAATAGCATAATACATATTTGGTCCATACCACATATGTCTTGCATTTAAACTAAAAGTATCAAACAAGGGAGTATTTTTTAAAAAGAGCTATAAAACCCTACACATTTTTAGCATTAAAACCGCTGGAAGAATTCAGAAAGATGCCAAAGATGTGACTTAAACTTATTGTGGTACTTAACTATTGAAAGTATACTTCTAAATACACAATATTCTGTTCTGAGGCAGTCATATTTGAATAGGATTATGTCTGGATAACTCTCTTGTACAAGCACTGTAATGGAATGTGAGAATGACCTTGGAAGATGGTGGAAAAGATGCTGCCTTGAAAATGATTAGATTAAGAAATTTAGAAAGGATCTGCTCTAACCAATCAGATGTTAAAAAGAGATAGCATGAAATTTGTACTTTCAGCCTTGGAGGATTCTCTTAAAGTTGCCTTAGCAAAAAAGCAGAATTGGCTCATCTTATATTTTCTATATAACAGACACATACATATACATACATATATCCTACTCCATTGCTAAGAAAAGAACAAAGGCTGCTTGGATTGAGGAGAAAGATTAATCATTCAAGACACCAGGAGTTGCGTTCAGCTCAAGGAAGATTTGACTTTCAAAATCTCCATTCATGTGCTCCAATTCTTTCCAATAATTCAGTTGCAAATGTGACTCAATCATTCACAAAGTCACCATGCCATTTATTTTCACTGTAGTCTAAGATCAACATCAATTCATTAGAGTTAAGTAAAGCTTAGTTGAAAACATTTGCACATTTTCTATCTCATTTCCCTTTTTGTAGATTTACCTTAGGGCAGGAGGCTCAAACAATCCCTTCCATTGTCTTAATTGAGTTAAACTTTGGAGTAAGTAGTGGTTCTTATCTTTTCTTCAGTATGGATCCTGTTTAAGTACCTTTTGTGGCCACAGACCTCCAAGATTTTATATTTCAATCACAACATTTCTCCAAGCTTTCACAGGTGCCCCTGTGACAACATTGTGTCCCCCAGGCATCCATGGGGCAGAAGTTGAGAACCACTGGAGAATAGAATTTATGGAATAATATTTGTTTATTTATTAAATTTATGTACTGCCACTTCACTGTTTGGAGTGACTCTTTGCAGCTTACAATATAATAAAAAAACCAGATATAAAAACAATCATAAATACATAAACTGATTACAAATACAAAAGCTTAAATGCAGAATAAAACACTGAGTAAAACATGAGCTTAAAGTGCAGGGTTTTTTCATGTTTTATTTTATATAACTTATAAAAATTCAATTTCAAACAGTGTTGTTTTTAGGCAGTAGTGATCATCACATAGCATTAATATGATAATAACAATAATATTTAACTTATCTACTTTAACAAATCTCTATTTTAACATTTATCCTTTTTATGTCTGCATATTTCTAACTTCTGTTTCTATTGTCTAACCATTGGTAAAATAGATTCCATAGCAGAAAATATTCAGTTTCTTTTTTGTCCTTAAAAGTAAGTGTAAGTCTATCAATTTCTGCACATTCTAATATTTTCTTAATTATATTCTCATCTGATGGGATCTCATTGTTCTTCCATTGTTGTGCAAATACAATTCTGGCTGCAGTTAGTGCATGTAAAATCAAATATATAATTCGTTTATCATATTTTTCCTGCAGGATGCCCAATAAAAATATTTCTGGTTTCAAGTCTATATGCTGCTTTATCATTTTCCCCAACCAAATATGCATTTTCATTCAATATTTTTTAGGTTTTGGGCGTGTCCACCACATATGGTAATATGAACCAGGTGTTTGATTGCACTTCCAAGATTTAGCAGATCTATCTTTATACATTTTTGCCAGTCTTGTTGGTGTAAAATGCCATCTGTAGAACATTTTATACAAATTTTCTTTATATGCAATTGATATAGTCAATTTAACATTTCTATCCACAATATCTGCCATTATCCAGTTCTATTGCATATCCAAATATTTTAGCTCAAACTATAATTCTCTCCTTTACCTGCTCACTAACAAGTTTAATACTTAATAAGTTACAATATATTTTCTTTATCAGTTCTTCATCTGTTCCAGTTAATATCTGGTCCAATTCTGTTAATTCTTTATTAAAACCATACATTTTAGTATCTTTCTCATAGTGGGATTGTATCTGCATTTGTGGCCACCATGCAATGTTCATCCCTTGACCTGTTTGGTTTTTAATTCCTTTTTCATTCAGAATATCTTTATATCTTACAATTTTTTCCATATTGATAACATTAGGGTACATTAATGCTTCCATTGTGGAAAATCAGACTGGTATTTTCAAATAATGCTGTTCTTTAATTTTAACCATTCTGAAAACAATGCATTTCTAACATAATGTCTTTGAAAGTAGCTATGTATCTTATTCTTCCCATACCATAAAAAAGCATGCCAACCTAATTGAAGATTGTGTCCTTCTAAAGTTAATAGTCTTTTGTGCCTCAATTCATCCATTCTTTCACCCATGTAAATACTGAGACCTGATAATGCAATTGCCAATCTGGCAACCCAAAGCTCCCTCTTTTTTTTTTTTTTTTTTGGAGTCTTGTAACATTTTCCAACTTATTATTGTTTTTTCACTTAACCAAATATATCTTAATAATATTTTATTTAGCGGTGGTACCTTTCCGTTATTGCACCAACCACTTCCAGCCTACAGTCTCAAGAGCCTTAAGCCAACTGGCAGAATCAGAGTTAAAGGCTGTTCTTGAAGACTAAAAGAATGCAGGCAGAATTCACATCCAGTGGCAAGATGTTCCAAAGGGTGGGGGCCACAACAGAAAAAGCTGTTCTTCTGGATCCTCCAGCCAAAATTCCTTGTCTGATGCAGTCCTCAGAAGACCAGAATGCCAAAATGAATGGGGTAGTGGTCTTATCCCCACTTGGGGCAAGACAGTCTTTCAGATATTCTGGACCCATGCCATAATGGGTAGTATCCAATATGAGTACATTGTTCATTTATTGATCAGTACTGTTTCATGAGAATAGTCCAATTTAATATTGCCATATTTTCTGCCTGATAAAAAAGAACAGAAAAAAAACCCAAGCTGGCTTTGGATTCGGTGAGAAAGCCTTGACAGGAGGTTGTTGGCTTTTTTTTCCTAATTATAAATATGTAATATTAAAAAGAAAGAGGAGAGAAGAATGCTACTAGCATTTTACCACCCTGGTATCTGTGCAATCACATGGCAGGCCAAGTGTCAGGTCTAATGATTTTACAATTAACATGTAATTTTACTGCTCTACCTCCTGATGACATTACTCATTTTAATTGCACAGCCTTAAAGATATAACGTCGGTTTACTCTTAGAAAAACTGAGCCATGCATAAAACAAGCTCACAGAGATCTGTATTTCCAATTAACTTTTGGAATGTACATGAACGCATTTTAAAAAAAATGCTAAGTGCCATGTACTGCAAAAAGAAAGAAAGAAAAATTGGTGTTCTGTTTCTTTAGGTTTTGCAATTTCACTTCTTCAGCATGTTGCCAATGCAAACTAATGTCTTTGCTAATGCTGTTGCAGCTTTGAGAAATTAACCCTTTGGTTCACTGAAAAGCAGACATGCTAACTCTTGTCTTATAGCTCCTGCAGTGGTGACAAATCTAGGATTAAAAAAAAAAAGTAATATTTGCATCCAGGGTGGGATTCTACTGGTTTGGACCGGTTCTATAGAACCAGTTGTTATGGTTCCCAGTAGTTCACAGAACCAGTAAATCGGGCCTCTCGCTGGCCCTGCCCCTCTCCACCCACTTCTCTGCTACCTGCCTAGTTAGTCCCTATCAAGCTGCGCAACATCGTGTGCATGCGCAACATGCCTACAGCCTGCTTGCCAAGTCAGCCATTGCTGCCTGCCTTTTGCTGCAGTCCTGCCTGATCTGATTATCTCCCTGGTTGCCTTTTCTCCACCACTACCACTTGCCTTTTATTTTGCCCCTTCCCTCCCACCACTTGGAAAGCCCAGCCCTCCCTGGACCTTCCCCGGCCGCTGACCCAGGGCCTCCCCTCACTGCCCCGCAGTTTGCCATGCCTCCCCTCGCCAACCTGGGATGTCCCCTGGCTGACCTAGGGCTTGCCACATCTCCCCTTACCGACCCAAAGCCTCCACTCTCTGACTGTGACTTGCCAGGCCTCACTGATCCAGGGCCTTTGCCAGGCCTCAGGATGATGCAATGATGGTGGCAGCCAGAGCATGCCATCGCTGTTCACTATCTCTGCTGTGCTGGGGTTGAGAGGGGAAGCAAAGGTGTTCCCAATAGCCACTGGGAACTCACTGGGGCTGCTTGCTTCTGGTAGTTGCAGAATCTGCCCAGCAGCGCCACCACCGCCACATGAAGGGAGCAGTCACAGGAGTTCCCCCCTCCCTTTTGGAGTGTTGCTGAATTCCACTGCTCAATTTCAGGATGCAGAGAATGCTTGCTGAAAAATTTCCCTCTGTTTAGAAGTGTAATAGGGGCTGTTCAAAAATAAATATTCATGGTTGGGGGTTCTTCTAAACAATTTGCCTCCAGTCAAGGGTATCTCCTATTTTCTTTATCTCCCAGAAGCTTATGGAAACTTAGATATGGAAAGTATTTGAGACTTGAGGGCTGTAGAGTGCCTCTGCCAGGTTTATAATCTGTATTATAAATTTTACCCTAATTATATATTTCATTTCTATAATTGTATGCTTTTGTTATGGCATTGGCTATGGCTGTTGCTTTTATATACCATTTAAAGTTCTCCAAGTCCTGATGCACAATATTTTGTCTTTAATACAGAAAGCATTTTTAGACATGATTTCAGAAGACTAGCTATTTGTCCCTGCAACATATTTTTAGTTGCAGCTTTGATGAGCTTATTAGATAGTTATTGTTTTGGGCATTTAGAAAAACCAAATATAATTTATCATAATTATGTTATGATAATTTATATTAATTATAATAACAACTTCCACTAGAGTGTAGCCAAATTCATTGTGAGCTTGAGAAAACTTGAAAGTGGATTCTGTTCTTGTGGGAATTATATTTATAATATACGAATATTTGAAATATTGAAAATAATCACAGTCAGCCTATGATTTTAACTTTAAGATGCAATTTATTTTGCAATTATTTCTCTGTGTTGGTATATTTTATCAGTTGGTATATTTTATCATATTACATCTATATCATGCCATCCAGCTCTTTTTGCACTGCAATATGCTGATTAAAACTATTTGGGAAATTTCAGTTGTGTTAAAACATTTCAAAATCTCCCCAAAGAGTAGTGAAGGAAAGATGAGGAAGGAAGGAAGGAAGGAAGGAAGGAAGGAAGGAAGGAAGGAAGG
>BLBF01000004.1:43709074-43720948 GCA_015471245.1 Laticauda colubrina | reverse complement strand
GAAAGAAAGAAAGAAAGAAAGAAAGAAAGAAAGAAAGAAAGAAAGAAAGAAAGAAAGAAAAAGAAAAAATATATATGCAATGATGCAGATAGTTCCCTCATGTACAAAACAAGCAGAATGAAGTAGTTACTTAGCAAATTGTTCTAGATCAGTCTAGATGCAGTGGAATCACAGATGAAATTTGATCAATAAAGCATATACCATGGCTATTCATAAGTATTTCTAGAAATCAGTGAATAAGATATATAAGGCAGCACTATGTGGCTAATTGGGGAAAAATTGCTTCTGGAAAGCAACAGAGGTCAGAAAATCAGAAAGGTAGCTGCCAATGATCACACGCCTTTTGATTACTACCTTCTAAGTAGCTAGAGATATTACATGTTCACACAAGGAACAGCATTATTTCTGTATTTGATTGACAACATATGATACTTAATAGTAGAAGGAGGATGTGGGAGAATGATATCTCTGCACTATTGGTTTTTGCCAAAATAAACAGATTTAAATGTTTCTGGAAGACAGGTGAATTTAAATCAATGCAAGAAGGGCTTTGTTATAAATGTAACTTTTGATATTGGAATTACATCTGTTGATGTTTTGGCTTAAATCCTAAAAGATCAATTTGAGGCAATACCACCTCACTGCATTTATTAATATTTATAAAATTTATATGACTTTTCAGTTCCAGGGTATCTCTACGCAGGAAAGTAAGTGAATGAAACAACCTAATATTTCTAATGGTATGCATAATTTCTGCATATCCTAACTCTGCCTTATGTTCCAAAAGCTTTCAAGGGTCTGGTTTTTCTCAGGTACTGGACCAGGAATTTTTGGGAGCCTTTACTGAAGTGATTCCAGGTTGTTGAAATTGCCTTGAGCCCAGTATATTTATAGAATTGAATAAATAAATGTACACACTTTATTTTTTTGAAAATATCATATAGTATATGTATTTTTCATACAATCTAATTTTAATGCAACTTTAAAACACAGACTTTATTTAATTATATACATTTTTCCACACAATTATTCTATTTTTTTCCAATGTGACTCTAAAATACATAGATATTGGTAGCTTTTCTTAAATTGTCCTTCCTTTCCTTTCCTCCCATCTCTTCCCCCACTCTTCTTTCTTTTCTTCTTTCCTTCCTTCCACAATTTCTGAATTAAGAAGTGTTTCAAGATTAATCAGCAGATTTCATTATTTATTACTGTAATGAATCCTATTTTGGCATATCTTACAAATTTGGTTAAAAATAAATTATTCATACATTTCTTTGACACCCTTAAATGAAGTCTGGATATTTAGATTCCTTGATTCCCTAAGCTATGGAAAACATGAAGAAATCCAAACTCTGCATTAGCAATATTAAGATTTCATTACATTTTTTTTGGCTAGGAAAAGATAACACATTTAATTTTGATAAGTTCTACATAACAAAACTTCAAATAGACAGGATTATTATAATTATTTACTTATCATTAATTGCAATTCTGAAAATCCTTGACCTAAAAAAAATGCTAATGCTTTTCTCGGATTTTCTCTATTGATTGATGAGAAATCACTAAGCTTTTATTCAGTAAATACTGGCTGCAGAATGGAGATACTGTTAGGAATATAAGTCACCAAACAGGTATTTGGGTTAGAAATATATAAGCCAGGATAGACATTTTAGTACTATGTCTTTAAGAGATTGCAAAAACTGCAATTGGGTGTGGTTTTTCAAACGGCCAGAAATTGAAGCCAGAAACCTGGATTGCTTAGTCTGAGTCTCAGAAGAAAGTGTAAGTCTCTGTTACCTTCTGTTGAAAAGTATTGCCGTTGCTCCATTTTTCCTAATTGACTGATATTACTGGATTTGATGTAAGTCTGATACTGAACTGTTTTTGACACTGGACTTTGTTACTGGATTATCCCTGGATTGAAAACTGACTGATTTAACCTGTAAATGACTTTGGACTGCCTATTTTGAATTTTGCTTAAACCTTTATTGAAAGTAAAACCCTACATTTACTGTACAGTGTATCTGTGTGCTGTGTGTGTATTATTCAAACACTACTCTCAAATACGTCTCCCTGTATGCACTCATTCTCCTAACAGGGAATTACCTCAACACTGGTTATGGGGCCAGACCATACCAGGCTCAGATAACTGAGAGTTAGTGTGAATGCACAGTACTATATACAGACAGCTGTTTACTGTTTAATTGTGGTTTATTATCCTGATAAAGATGGCACAAGACACTTCAACAAGTCTATCACTGATAACCCAGTTGGATGGAACCAACTATGTTTCCTGGTCTGTGAAATGCAGTCTACTTCTGCGTAGAGAAGGTTTATGGAATGTAGTTCAAGACCCACTAAATGTAAATGTTTGGGATCCAGAAAATGAGGATGATTCCAAGAAGCTTGCTGACTTTAAACAGAACAACGAATGAGCTCTTTGTTTAATTGGACTAACACTGAGTGACCAACAGCTAATCCATATTCATGGAGAAGAGGATTTATGTTCGTGACAGTGTAGGTGCACAAATACATCTTACATGTAAACTGTTCAGAGCACATCTTCTGAAAGGTGGAGATATGTTAGATCATTTAAACTTCATGAAAAGAACTTTTCAAGAGCTACATGAAAAAGAACTGATATTTTCAGAGCTGCATCAAGTTTACATCGTTCTTTCCTTGTTGGATGAAAGTTATAATGATTAGGTATCTTCGCTGGAAGTCCTGTCCAGAGATAAACTGACATTGACTGACATAACCGGAAGATTGCTAGAAGAAGCAAGAAGACGGTTGGATAGGGACCAACTGAGGAAGGAACAACCACAAGAAAAGGATTTGTCTTCAACTGCCTACACTGTTAGGAAATGTTTCTCTTGTTGGGACAGGGGACATATAGCTAGATTCTGTAAGAAGGGAAAACAACAGAATACTGGAAAACACCAGAGGGCTAAGAAGAATGTTAGTTTACCTATGTCTAGCAATTCAACTGTGAACAATGATTTGTGGGTTGTTGATAGTGGAGTATCACAGTGCATTACTAAAGATAGAAAAAGGTTTGTAAAGATGTCCACAAGTAAACAACATGTATCATTGGCAAATGGATGGAAGATTAAAGCATCAGGTGAAGGTACTGCATATTGTTCTTGTATAAATGAACATTTAACTATGTTATATGTGCCTAAACTAAAATTTAATCTATTATCAGTAAGGGCTTTAGTTAATATTGGTTATGTAGTAACCTTTAGGGGAGATAACTGTATAATAGAGAAAGAGGGTAAAAGTGTTACTGCTACTTAAAAAAAAATGATTTATATGTGATGTATGATGACCAGTTGAAGATAGCTAACTCAGTTTATAACAATGTTAAGCCACATGATGAATGTATTCATTGACTACATTGACGTCTAGGGCACATTAATTTCAAAATGCTGAAACAAACTGTTGAATTGTCAGAGGGAGAAAATTGAAACCCTGTAGCAAGTATTTAAACTGTAATGCTTGTAGTCAAGAAAAGAGTTACTCCCGCAAACAGACTTAATGGGTTTAAGACCATAGAACCTTTAGAGGTTGTTTTTGCTGACATAATTGGTCCTAAAAAACCAAGTTTAGGAGGTGCCTGTTATATTTTGAGTATTATGGACCATTACTCACGATATGGTTTCTGCTATCTTATGAAAAACAAAACAGAAACATTCCAACATTTCTTTAACTGGTTAAGGTTTGCTGAGAGAAAAATGAAAAGTAAAGTAATTACTTTAGTAACTGATAATGGGACTGAATTTGTTAACAAATTGAGCATAAACATTCTGCACCTTACAGACCACAACATAACTCATTTGTGGAATGAAGAGGGCAAACATTATAAGCCATGGCTCGCACTATGTTATCTGATTCAGGTTTACCTGAAACACTGTGGGGAGAGGCCATAATGTGCAGTAACCATGTTTTAAACAATGTAGTTAACACAACAACTGGAGAATTGCCATTCACTCATTGGTATGGCAGAAAGCCAAATTTAAGTTACCTATACATATTTGGAGCTTCAGCATGGGTGCATATTCCCTCACAAGTAAGACTGAAAGGGCAACATCAAGCTAAGAAGTTATTTTTTATGGGTTATGAGGCCAGCCATAGATCATTTAGATTCTGGGATCAAGGCACAGCTCATGTTTATTGTTGTGCTCATGCAAAATTTCTTGAGCACGTTGGAGGGGATAAACTGGAACAGGAATCCAGTAATGATATAATTATTGATACCCAAATAGTCCCTAAAGGTAAAATCAGTAAACATCAAATAGCCATTAAAGAGGAAGAACATGAAGAAGTAGTAGAACAGGCATAGGAAGAGGTAGAAGAACAGGAGCAGGTGACACATGTGAGTCCATTGGTAAGCCCTATATTACCAAGACGTTCAACCCGTGTAACATGACCACCTGATAGATATCAGGCTAATGTTGTATGCCAAGTAAATACAGTTCCAAGTAATTAAAATGAACTAAAATTATATCCTGATAAGGATCAGGCTGCTTAGCAGGAAGCAATGGTTAAGGAACTGGAATCATTAAAAACACCAGAGGTACATGAAAATGTTAAGTTACCACCAGGTAAACATGCCATAGGATGTAAATGGATATATAAGCTTAAGATAGGTGTAGATGGGACTGTTACCCAAAAAGCCAAGTTAGTAGCACAAGGATTCAATCAGACAGCAAATGACTACGATGAGGTGTTTGCACCGAGTTTGAAGGCTGCTACATTAAGGGCAGCATTAGTGTGGGCAGCTAAGGAGAAATACATTGTAAATCATTTGGATTTAGAGACATAATATCTGCATGCACCACTGCAACACACTATATATTTAAAGAAACCTTTAAGTCTTAAAAATGATAATATTAATAATGATTGCTGGAAATTTAAAAAGAGTCTTTATGGCTTGAAGCAATCAGGATATGAGTGGAACTGGTGTATAGTTAAGGAATTAACTAAAATAGGCTTTATAGCTGGCATGGCTGATCCATTTTTGTTTGAAAAGGAAACTAATGGTATAATTTCATTATTGCTATTATTTATGGATGACATAGCATTAATCACCAAAATTGAACAAGAAGCTACTGAGATAATTTCACTATTGGGACAGAAATTTAAGATAAAACAATTAGGAGAAATCAAACAATATCTTGGTTTAAAGATAGATAGAGCTAGGGGAGGATACAAGATCTCACAGGCAGATAAAATTAACCAATTACTAAGAAGTTTTAAAATGGACCTTTTTAAGCCGGAAAAAACACCAATGAGCCAGGAGTTTAGCCGTAGTGATGTTCAAAGTCCTATTTTTGATAAGAACATTTATCAGTCTTTGATTGGTAGTTTATCTTATCTCAGCAATTGGTCAAGGCCAGATATTGCATACAGTGTTAAGGCTAGGTCACACTGGCCGACAGATGCAAAACGTATGCAAAAAGGACACAGTGGATGAGCAAAATTTCGGGGGTGGCTCCATCCGTTGTTATCCGCTCTCAAAAGTGGTGAAAATTTGCATAAACAGAATGGAAAAGAACATTGATTGAATGGAGATCTATTAGAAAGAAACATCTAAGCTTGTCAACAATGGAGGGTGAATTTTCATGTTTGTCTTTGCTATGTACAGATTTAGTTTTGTATAAGCAATTATCAATTGATATGGGAACTGATGTAACAGATCCTATTGTTGTTTATGAAGATAACCAATCAGCAATACAGATGGCTTCAAATATTGCTGTTAAAACAAGATATCTCTGGCAGCAGGTCTTTCCTCTAAATGCTGACTGCTTGTGAGCTGCATCCTTTAATATCCATGGAGCTGACGCAATTCATCCTCCCTGCATGCGCAGTGACCACTTTGCATCCGCTATACATATGCTATGCATCTGCTTTGCTTCCTATAGGTGTCCGTAATGTATCCATGTCATCTGTTATGCATCAGCTCCTTCCGCTATGTATCCGCTTCGCTATTCTCCCCCGGAAGCCCTGCGGATGTGTCATCCGCTTCCATCTGCTGTCATCCGCTAGGCTTTCTACGAACATCCGCTTACCATCCTCGCTACGTACTACCCCTGTCACTTCAGGCAACAGCTCATCTTCAGATGCCCAGGTATACAATGCCTGTCACCTCAAGGAGGAGCTGCAACGCAACCACATTGTGGGCTTCCCGGATCCAAAACCCCTGCCCAACGACACGCAAGATGTGCCCTACTTCATCGTGGGGGATGACGCCTTCTCCCTCACAACCAACCTCATGAAGCCCTACACCTCCAAATACCTCACCTGTGAAGAGAGGATCTTCAACTACAGGCTGTCCAGGGCAAGGCGGGTGGTGGAGAACGCCTTTGGCATCCTGGCCAACAGGTTCCAGGTACTTCTCACCACCATGCAGCATCGCCCAGAGACCGTGAGGAGGATCATGGAAGCTTGCTGCATCCTGCACAATCTCATGCGCACCCGCTACCCAGTCTTGCAGAGCAGGCTCGTGGACCTCCAGCAAGGCAATGGGGACATGGAGCCTGGGGAATGGAGGCAAGGGCGAAACCTGATAGACACTGAGGATGTTCAAGGCCCCAACAGAGCCTCATGTGAAGGGAAGAAGCAGCACAACCTCCTGAAACACTGCTGCAACTCCCCAGCTGGAGCAGGGGAGTTGCAAGACAGGATGATAGATGCTTAATGGATGCTTCCTTCAGCCTGTCTCATCACACGGATGAGATTGGGCCATGTATGTTGGATGGGCCTGCAATGAATAGGGCATTTAATAAAGAGTTGTGTTTATGTTCAAATGTGTGGATCAATGCTTACATTGTTATTGATAATAAAGGGCCAAAGGTGTGGCAGCTGGGAGGGTGGACCATACAGTCCCACTATGCTTGCACTGGAGGTTTATCTATCCCACAGCTATTACCCATCCCAAAGGTATCCCTGCCCATCCCACTGCTATCTTAACCCATCCCGCAAGCATGCAAAGGCTTAAACCATTTCTAAAAGTTTCCAGCAAGACTTTATTAAAAAAAAGAAATGAAGCAAGTGCATGAATCAAAAATAGACTTTATTAACAAGAAGCTATAAAACAAAAATGAGTATCTGGCACTCCTCTTGGTTGCTCATTCTCAGGGGTGAAGGGTCCAGGTGCTGTGGAGGTGGCTGGTGCTGGAGTGCTTGTCATCAGCTCCTCCAAAAGCAGAAGCAGCAGAAGTCCCAGCCCAGAAGACCGAGCCTGTGCTGCAGAAGCCCCAGCAGAACCAGAGTGAGGGCCAGGGGGCAGGATGGTAGCCCTGTCCCTCTTGCAAGGGCTGGCAGCAGATGGCTGAGGCTTGCTGTGCTTCCGCATGGCTGTGGGGTTGCTGGCTGCCAGGGAGGCTGGCAGGCACCAAAGCTATCAGGCAGGCACCAAGGCTGGCAGGCAGGCAGGCACCAAGCCTGGCAGGAAGGCTGGCAGGGAGGCAGGCATCAAGGCTGGCATGCAGGCAGGCACCAAGGCTGGCAGGATGGCTGGCAGGCTGGCAGGTAGGCAGTCACCAAGGCTGTCAGGAAGGCTGGCACCAAGGCTGGCAGGAAGGTTGGCAAGGAGGCAGGGACCAAGGCTGGCAGGAAGGCTGGCAGGGAGGCATGCACCAAGGCTGGCAGGCAGGCATGAACCAAGGCTGGCAAGCAGGCAGGCACCAAAGCTGGCAGGCAGACTGGCTGGCAGGTAGACATGCAGGCAGGACAGGCAAGGCAATTGATGTGTCTGGAAGCAGGTCTTTCCTCTGAATGGTGACCTGCTTCCGAGCTGCTTCCGTTATATCCGTGGGGCTGACGCAATGCATCCTCCCCGCATGCGCAATTAACATTTGGCATCCGCTAGGCTTCCGCTGTGCATCCGTTGTGCATCCGCTTCATCTGTTCCACGTCCGCTTTGCTGAGGTCCCCCGGAAGCCTTGCGGATGTGCCATCTGCTCCCATCCACTTCCATCCGCTGGGCTTCCGTTCCGCATCCGCTTTCAATCCGCCCTACGTCCTCCCCGCGTCCGTGTTATCCGCTCCGGTTATGCACATTTTTGCCCCTTCTGAGAGCAGATAACAACGAATTGAACATTTTTCTCATCCGTTGTGTTCGTTTCACATCCGTTGGGCAGTGTGACAGGGCCTTAAGAGATTGCAAAAACTGCAAATGGGTTTGATTTTTCAAACGGCCAGAAATTGGAGCCAGAAACCTGGATTGCTTAGTCTGAGTCTCAGAAGAAAGTGTGAATAAGTCTCTTTTTCCTTCTGTTGAAAAGTATTGCCATTACTCCATTTTTCCTAATTGACTGATATTACTGGATTTGATGTAAGTCTGATACTGAACTGTTTTTGACACTGGACTTTGTTACTGGATTATCCCTGGATTGAAAACTGACTGATTTAACCTGTGAATGACTTTGGACTGCCAATTTTGAACTTTGCTTAAACCTTTATTAAAAGTAAAACCTTACATTTACTGTGCAGTGTATCTGTGTGCTGTGTGTGTATTATTCGAACACTACTCTCAAATATGTCTCCCTGTATGCACTCATTCTCCTAATTGGGAATTACCTCAACAGATACCTTCCATTTGTAGATTTCTTTTTTCTTCTTCATGCTAGGTTTATCGTAACTTTCTGTTTTTATTAATTGCCACAGGGTGGATTGTTTGTTGAACTTTTGATTAAGAACATCACCCCCTTGACTTTGGACTCAGTTTCCTCAGAACAAAAGGCTATTATTAGAAAAGAAGTAACTTACTGTTCATTCAACAATATCATTTGAGGCATAAGCCATAATTCGAAATTTAAACCATGATTTTCATTCATGGGTATGTTTTATGACCCAAACCTAACTCTTTGACTACCAGTTTCAACTCATCTATATGAGTTGGCTTTGGTGTAAATGATCAGTTTGGATTTAATCTAATATGTGGCTGGAACTGGACAATGCACAAACTTAGTTTCGAGAACATCTGAAGTCTTATCCAAAGTCAACTGTTGAAAACTGCCAACATGGTTTTCATTCTCAACTATATTGAGGTAAGAAATGCAAACGGCATGTAACTTCTAGAATAGGCCAAACAAAATTCTCAGAAAATGATATGCTTGCCCTTTCACCAGAATTCCTCCTTGAAGCCCAAAGGAAAAAGCACATAATATTGATTACACCATTTTGAAGAGCATAACACATCCAATTCTTATCTCTGACTTGATTATTGCACCTCTGCCTGATCCAAAAATCTGAAGGGTGGCTACAGGCCACCAAAGAATTGCATGTGCTTGGTTTAAGGCCACCAATCATGTCAGCAGCTTTGGGACCACATTGCCTTCTGATAAAATAAGAGGAACAAAGGAAGGAATATTTACAGACCCCTCACATCCTGGACATTATCTGTTTCAATTCCTTCCCTCAAAATGATGCTATAGATCACATTGCACACCAGAACAACTAGACACAAGAACAGTTTTTCCCCGAACACCATCACTCTGCTAAACAAATAATTCCCTCAACACTGTCCAATTATTTACAAAGTCTGCACTACTATTACTATTGATCTTCTCATGACTCCTTATTACCCATCCCCTCCCACTTGTGACTGTGGGACTGTAACTTTGCTGCTTGTATCCTTACGATCCATATTGACTGTTTCCTAAATATGATTTGATTGCTTATTGTACCCAATGACTATCATTAAGTGTTGTACCTTATGATTCTTGACTCTTGACAAATGTATCTTTTCTTTTATGTATACTGAGAGCATTTGCACCAAGACAAATTCCTTGTGTGTCCAATCTCACTTGGCCAATAAAAGAATTCTAATTCTAATTCTAATAATTGATTTTAGTACTCCTTTACTGTGTCATAAATGAGATCAACCAAGCCTCAGATAATTATTTGGAACGGACCATTTTGAAGGGGATCTAACATGAATCACAGAAAACATTGATGAATCCTATGTATTTGTGTGCCGAAGCCTTATTATAATAGAACTTTTCAAATGAAATATGAAATGAATCATTCTGACTGGCTCAAGTCCTCCAATTAAAAAGGGGCAATGTGGGAAAGCAGATCTTTTTCATGATGATTACCTGCAGCTTAAAATATGTAATCTTTTTCTAGACTCTGGTGACATCATTAGCAAAGGCCCTCTTTGGTATGCAATTTGCGACCTTTGACTAAAATGGTTCCTGGTGAGAGGTATTCATTTTCTTCCCTGCCACCCTTTTTATTCCCAGGATATTGAATTCCTCTTTGCAGTTTGAAGACATGCTGCCTCGTTGGACTGGACCTTTTGATGAAGTCTCCCTTCTTCCTGAACTATATAATGAAAACAGGATGCATTGTATAAGAAATTTAATTTCTGCCTATTCTGATGTTTAGCTCTTTTTTTTTTTTTTTTGCCTCACCACAAGCATTTCAGGTAATCATTTTAACAGAATGAAAGGGAAATTTAAGGAAAAGATCAGCACTCAATTACATAAAAGGACAAAGATATTATTGAAAAAGTTCCAGATGCTTTCAAATTAATATTTACTCCTAGGAAGTTGAATTGGAAAGAGATACACAACTTCTGTACATAGATCCACCCTAGTGATATAGCACTCAGTCCTATAAATGGGTACTATGGCCAACTATCAGCTCCCTAGTGAAGCCTGAATATTATTTTCTTCATTTATTCGTGCAGATGATGTGATAAATCATTTCCCCTTTCTAAAAGGTTTCTCACTGTTCTTAACAAATACAGCAACTGAATGAAAACACCAAATCATTGTCAATAGTGCCTCTGCTTTGTCTGCATGGAGAGTTATTTCATTGGGCCAGATTCAATACATTATAATTAAGTAACTGGGGCATTGGATGACAGAGGGAAATATTACAAATATAAATGATTTTTCATAGATCCTTTTAGACTGAAATGCCATTGTCCACCAAATTGGCTGGGCTGTGTCACAGACAGTAGCAGTTAGCATAAACAATAGCCCACAGCTGTCTGTCAACTTTATTAAAACAAAAAACTTAGCTCAAGTATATATAATGCAGAGAAAATTACAGAAAAATCACCCTGTTTTAAGGAAGTTAAAAGCAATATCCTTGAGCGCTCAGAACCACTAAATCAAGTACCTCTGAGGTAAAATTGTCAAGAAAAAAAAAGATACAAAGAGTACTTGTACATAATATTGTGCATTAAATTACATGTATATGGTGAAAAATATGCTAGTAATTCATATAAACATAGTAACATAATTTTTTCAGAGATTTTAAAAAATATTTATAATTTAATGGAACAGGAAAATATGAGTACATGAAGCAATTATTCAATGTGTTATTTTTAATTTAACCATTTTAAATATTTCCATTTTTAAAAAAAAAAATTGGGCTGAACAATTTAGATAGGATGGGGACATAGAAGATAAAACATGTGCCTTGAGTCTATGTCATTTTCTCCATTTAAAAAAAAAAAAAGACCATGTAAAATAAGCTGATAGTTTTGGAGAGGAAAGAGAGAGATGGAGATTCATATTTATCCCCAAAATTACAACAAAATATTCCTAATAATTTAATTCTATGCAGTGGTGGGATTCAACTGGTGTTACTACCAGTTCAGTGACTGCGCATGCTTGTAAAAGACCTTAAGCCGCCCAGACAGCTGACAAGCACTGCACGTGGTTGCACAGCATTTGAAAAGCCACTTTTTTCCCTGCTTTTTCAACCTTGGCTGTGCCACACACAGCAACTGAGGTTGAAAAAGCATATGTATATTTAATTTTATGTATAAAATTCTATGTATATTTAATTTTAAGTGAGGTTTATGTTGTAACTATGTATCATTTATGTATTTGCAACATTGTATCATTC
>BLBF01000004.1:43697461-43709064 GCA_015471245.1 Laticauda colubrina | reverse complement strand
GGGCGCACTCATCGCGAGGAACTTCGTCTCCTGTCGTTTCTCTCTCCTTCGCTCCCTATCATGAGACGCCCATCTGATGCGGGATAGCAGATACCGCAGGTTTACATAATTTTGTAGACTTCACTTCCAAAGAAGTATTCTGATATTGAAGATTCTTTAGGGAAAATGCCAGATTTAATGAAGAAAATTCGGTACTAAGATTTAGAAATTCAAATAGAAAGTGATTTTTAATCATTATAAGTAATGATTACCATTACTGCTCTCTCATTAGATAGAGATAACAGGTTAGGATGGATAAAAAAGGAAGAAGTAACAAAGAAGAGATGATTCCTTAAGTAATCTGGTCATAAGCTATGAAGATATTTAAAGGTGACTGTCAACACCTTGAATTGTACCTGGAAGCATGCTAGCAATTAATGGAGCTCACAGAATAATGGTACTCATATGTACTGACTAATCACTCTTTATTATGCATGCTGTTGATTCTGAACCTGTTGAAGCTTTTGAATGCTCTTCAAGGATAGCCTGATGTAAAGGCTAGGTCACACTGGCCGACGGATGCAAAACTTATGGAAAAAGGACACAGCGGATGAGCAAATTTTCCATCCGTTGTTACCCGCTCTCAAAAGTGCCCCAAATTTGCATAAACAGAGTGGACAACAATGGAAAGGAACAGACGTGGGGAGGATGTAGCGGGGATGTAAAGCGGATGTTCATAGGAAGCCTAGCAGATGGAAGCAGATGGAAGCGGATGACACATCCGCAGGGCTTCCGGGGGAGAAAAGAGAAGTGGACACGTAGCGGAGGGAGCGGATGCATAGCAGATGATGCGGATGCATCATGGACGCCTATAGGATGCATAGTGGATGCCTAGCGGATTCAAAGCATTCACTGCGCATGCGGGGAGGATGAATTGTGTTGGCTCCGCGGATATAAAAGGATGCAGTTCGCAAGCAGTCACCATTCAGAGGAAAGACCTGCCACCAGAGACATCTTGAGAAAAAACCATGGGGAAGAGGAGGAAGCCTGTGCCTACTCCTGCCAGCCCTGGCAAGAAGGACAGAACCACCATCCCACCCCTTGGCGCTGACTCTGAAGCCGCTGCTGCTGCTGCTGCTCCTGCTCCTGGTGCTTCTCCTGCTGGTGCTGCTGGTGCTTCTCCTGCTGCTCCTGGTGCTGCTGGTGCTGCTTGTGCTCTGGTGCTGCTGGTGCTGCTGGTGCTGCTGGTGCTGCTGGTGCTGCTGGTGCTTCTCCTGCTGCTGCTGCTGCTTCTGCTGCTGCTGCTGCTTCTGCTGTTGCTGCTGAAGGTCCTGAAGCCCCTGCCAGAGGGAGGAAGAGGCAAGGCAAGGAGAAGGGAGAGAGGAAACAGTACTCCATTTCCGAGGACAATGAGGAGGAGGTGCTGGAATGGCTGAGGGAGAACGAGTACCTATGGAAGAAGGGCCACAGTCTCTGTCACGACACCAAGAGGAAGCAGGCAGCGTGGAGAGAGAAGGCGCAGAGCCTGGGCTACACTTCAGATGTACTCCTTGGGTGGTGGAAGCACGTGCACACCTGGTATGGTAAGCTGCACCTGAAGAAATCCAGGCAGGCCGCTGTCAAGCTCACTGACTGGAAGACCTATGTCATGACCAGGTGCAGCTTCCTGGAGGGTGAGATCCAACACCGAGGAGCAGCCCCTCTGTCAACCCTCTCCCTCAGACAGCCCACAGAGAGCCACTCCTCTTCCAGCCAGAAGACAGCTGCCATGTCCAGGCAGTTGTCTTTGGAGAGCCCCAAGACAGAGACCTCCCCAACAGCTGCACTCCCCATGCCAGTGTTGGTGAAAACTTTGAAAAAAGGGTTAAGCCTTTGCATGCTTGTGGGATTGATAAGGATAGCTGTGGGATGGATAGCTGTGGGATGGGTAAGGATAGCTGTGGGATTAGTAAGGATAGCTGTGGGATAAGGATAGTTGTGGGATGGGTGAGGATAGCTGTGGGATAGATAAACCTCCAGTGCAATCATAGTGAGACTGTATGGTCCACCCTCTCAGCTGCCACATATATGGCCCTTTATTATCAATAACAATTTAATCATTGATCAACACATTTCAACACAAACAAAACTCTTTATTAATGCCCTATTCATTGTAAGGCCACTCAACATACATGGCACAATCTCATCAGTGTGATGAGACAGGCTCAAGGAAGCATCCATTAAGCATCTACCATCCTGTCTTGCCACTCCTCTGCTCCAGCTGGGGAGTTGCACCAGTGTTTCAGGAGGTTGCGCTGCTTCTTCCCTTCATGTGAAGCTCTGTTGGGGCCTTGCACATCCACAGTGTCTATCAGGTTTTGTCCTTGCCTCCATTCCCCAGGCTCCATGTCCCCATTGCCTTGCTGGAGGTCCACGAGCCTGTTCTACAAGACTGGGTAGCGGGTGCGCATGAGATTGTGCAGGATGCAGCAAGCTTCCACGATGCTCCTCACGGTCTGTGGGCGATGCTGCATGGTGGTGAGAAGTCCCTGGAACCTGTTGGCCAGGATGCCAAAGGCATTCTCCACCACCTGTCTTGCCCTGGACAGCCTTTAGTTGAAGATCCTCTCTTCACGGGTGAGGTATCTTGAAGTGTAGGGCTTCATGAGGTAGGTTCTGAGGGAGAAGGCATCATCCCCCACGATGAAGTAGGGCACATCTTGTGTGTCGTTGGGTAGGGGGTCTGGATCTGGGAAACCCATGATGAGGTTGCATTCCAGCCCATCCTTGAGGTCACTGGCATTGTATATCTGGGCCTTGTATATCTGGCTATCTGAACCTGACCCGTTGCCTGAAGCATCGATGTACATGAACTTGTAGTCAGCATCAACCATGGCAAAGAGGATGATGCTGAAGAAGCCCTTGTAGTTGAAATAATTGGACCCTGAGTTGGGTGGAGCTTTACAGGCCATGTGCTTCCAATCTATGGCTCCAACGGTGTGGGGAAAGTTCCACCTCTGATACCACTGTTCTACAACTTTCCTCCAGCCTTCTTCAGTGGTGGGACACTGGAGGAGCTCCTCCACGTATTCTTCGATGATGGCCTGCACCACTTCTCTGACCACTTTGCTGATGGTGCTGTATGGCACCCTCCAGGCATACTGCATATTTCTGTGTGTGGTCCCAGAGGCCACTGGCGCAGAGTCAGTGCCACCTTCAGTCCAGGGTCCAGGCTGGGACAGAAGTTGGTGCTTGGCTTGGTCAACCTGGGTCTCAGCCGCTCCACAACTTCGTCAAACATGGCTGGTGGGATCCTCATGAAGTGCTGGAATGCATGAGGGTCTTCATTCCTCAGCTCCACCATCAGCTTGTCATAGAGTCCAAACTGCACTCTTCTCCTGATCCATCTTCGGACCCAGACAGCTCTTGGACGTCTCCTTCTCCTTGCGTAGAAAAGGTGAAACAGTTTGAAGAGGGCTTGGTTTTGGTGTTGAATGATGGCGGCTACCAAAAGGAGTGTGCGATGATCCATGGTGGATATCAATGGATGATGTGGAAGAGCAAGAGCAAGGCTGAAGAGGTCTGCACACCAGGGCTGCTGGACTGATAGTGAGATCCAGGTGATTTCCTCCCCCTTTTTATAGGAAATGTCGGTTTTCCGCTCGGTGTCCTTCCACATACTCTAGACATCTTCCAGAAATCCTAAATATCCGAGTTACGTCCCATATACAAACGTTTTGTCCGTTTTAATGCTTTATATCTGAGCTGCATCCGCTTTCATCCTTTCTATGTTCGTGCTACTAACACTGTGTGGATGTTCCGCGTACCTTTTGCTTCCTCCCTCTTTCTGTTTTCTGCTGCAGCGGATGTGAGTTGTCCGGATGGCCAGAGGATGCCGAGAGGATACATCGGACATGTAACTGATGACAACGGATGTAGAACGTTTGTTGCCCGTATGTGTCACGGATGTAGATTGTACGCGGTGGAAAGTTCATTCGCTCAAAAAATTTTGTGATGCTCGAGGGATAGAGTATATGAAAGACGTACGCAGTGAGTACACAATGGATGCATTGCATTTTCCAATGGATGGCAAGCTTTTTTGTCCGTTTTACATCCTCTTTGCATCTGTTGGTGCAGAGTGAGATGGGCTTAAGCTTCACTGCAGTAATCCAGATGGGAAGTCATAAAGGCATGAATAGCAATGAACAGAACCTGCTAATCCAAGAACGAGCATAATGAACGCACAACCTGAAGGTATGCAAAGGCCCTTCTAGCCATAACTGTCACCTACTATTTGAACAGGAGCTGTGACTCCAGGAGAACCCACAATTTTGTTCTAGGTTTCTATAAGGCAGTGTCACCCCATTCAAAACCAACGGTGGAAAATTTCCACATCGGAAGATCCAAATATTCAAAGTCATTCAGTCTTGCTTCTGTTGAGCCAAAGTTTAAACAGATTATGAGGTGTCAAGAATGATCCTCACCATGTCCTGCCTTATATTGGGGGGGTGGGGATACCTCTGGGAGGGATAAGTGAGAATGTCCCAGCAGGGTCATCAAAAGCATAAAGAAAATCCAACTACTCAACTAGGAAGCAGATACCTATACTGGACAACACGAATACAAGAAGAACCTGGAGGTGGATTATACTTTAGTGAAAATAGCAAGGGAATAATTTCATATTGCATAGAAGAAGGCCATTATACCCTGCCACTCTAATGTTTCAGCAGAAGCTTCATATGGACAGACAGTATCAAGTGACTGATAGTATATGCCAGATGATGACTCCTGGCAATCAACATATACTGACAAAAAGCCCATGATCTTTTGAAATACTAATGGTACTGATGATTCAGCTAAATTAAACCTTTGAGACATACAGTGGCTGATCTGGCTATTCAGGTAACAAAATGTAAAGTTGCAAAGAGGGAACTCTAATGGGACGTGAACCCTGAAAGAACAACAGATGAAAGATGAATTACACATCTTAGGCATCAGAGAACTGAAATGGACCACATCTGGACAGTCAGAAATCATATCACTTATTACTCAGGACCATAAAAAAGAAATAAAGAAACAGAGTTACTTTCATAATCAAAAAGATATAACAATAATGATACTTGGCTACAATGCAGGCAATGACTATATCATATCAGTTAGATTTTACAGAGAACCTTTTCATATGGCAGTAATCCAAGTTTATTTTCCAACCACTAATGCAGACAATGAGGTGGTTGATGAATTTGGCAGAAGGCAACAGCGAGATGTGCTGCTTGCATTCAGAGACTGGAATGACACCTTTGGAAATAGTAACCAAGAAACCGTACTTTGGATTTTATGGCTCAGGAAAAAAGAAATGAAGCATGAAAACGACTTATTAATTTCTGCCAATCCAGTGATTTCTGCACTGCCAGGTATTTCTTGATAGGATACACAGTCTTGCGGTTTACAATTGTTTGTAAACTTTTTGTTGAATTATAGATAACAGCAATGCCTCGTGGTTAAAGTAATCTGCTGGCCTCTTCTGATATGTTTCTTCTATGGAAGTGTTACTGTGACAATGTTCTTTTTGGTGTTGTTTTTTGGTTATTTTATTTTTTGGGTGCATTTGTTAAGTCTTTGGGTGTGGTAATTCTTTTTTTAATTAAAAAAAAAAACTGGCATCATTTGAGCAGGGCTGTCAAACTCCTGGCCCATGGGCCGGATGCATCACACGCATCTGGCCATGTCCACGCCTGGTTTAGCAAAGGAGAAAAAAATCCTAATATGTCACATGATGCTGCAGTGATGAGTTTGATGCCCCTGATTTAGAATATCGGCCATCAAGATGGCAAGCAACACAGCATAGGACAAACAGGGAACCAATTACAGTGAAGAATCAAGGAACAAAATGATCACCATGACTAAACATCAATCAATCAAAGAGCAATCAATCCCAAAGAATCAAATTGCATTGAAGACATTTTGCTTGAATGCCTAATTAAATGTTTCTGCACTACTTCTACCATGTAGATCTTCCTATGCCAGAGAGCTACCAATTGGGGATGTGTGGGTTTCTGGATTCCTATTATTCCATGTGATCATTAAGAATTGACCATGAATATTGATGAAAGAGAGAACAGCTTCTATGTTTTAGGATCGATTATCAATATAAAGGAACCAGCTGTCAAAAAAGAAAAAGGACACAAATTAATGCTTGTTACAACAACAATGAAGACCTTAAAAAGATGCTGAGATGCCAAGAAAAATCTTCCCACAAAGTTTAGCAATGGTTTTCCCTGTGACTCTCCATGAAAGCAAAAGTTGGATTTCGAGGAAGAAGGATAAAAAAAGATTCTTTTGGACTTTGGTACCAGAGATAATTCTTGAGAATACCATTTGGACAGGCAAGAAAACAAACAAATGGAGCATGGAACAAATTAATCCAAAGTTCTTACTCAAGTTCCAAATGACCAGAATAAAATTATAATATTTTGGAGAGAATCGGCAAAGACCCATCTGCATTGAAAAATCCATTCTGGTAAGAAAAAGAATAGGATAATGAGCAGTAAGGTGAATCAATTCAGTTACAGTCATCATGGATACTCTTCTGTAAGACCTGAAGGTCCAGCTGGGAATCATCTTGGAGAAGCTCTGTCTATGTGGTTGGTAAGAGTCCATACCACTTTGTTGGGACAAAAATTAGTCAATGAATGTGATGTATATGGTGCTGTGTTTGTTTATAAAATTATCAGCTTCTTATGGTTGGATCCTGTTTTTTCCTTATTGTTGCAAATTTGCTGTGGATGGTTGTGATTTTCCAACACAAATACTCTTTGTTCTAACTGAATTTGGATTACAGGGATCAGCAGGGTGCATACTAGAATTCTTTGCTTTGGGAATTGACCTTTCCTAACATGACTAGTTCTGTACATCTATGAAGCCTCAAGGGTGGAATTGTGGAATATAGTCCCTTGTTAACACTGTCAATCTTTTTTTTATATATAACTCACTGACTTTATTTGATGTGTCAGCTGGGAGGCAGCTTTTTATTAAACCTAGATATCCTCCAGTGTTTTTACACACAAGTTCATATGCACATGCGCACCTACCTTTAGAAACCTTTTCCTGCAGCCTTGGAAATCATTCTGGCCTTCAGATGAAAATGTACGAAACTGGCAAGATTTAGAGTTATGTCACTTCTGGTTATTAATGTGTGATAAATTGATGGATATAAAGAAGACCAATAATCAAAATAAAACAAGATATTGCATCATCATCATCTTCCCCAACAACAACCGATCACTATTAGATTTATTTATTTAATTAAATTTATATGCCTACACCAGTCATTCTCAACATAGGTTTTATTACCCCAAACGTAATTATACAAAAATGTTATATCAAAACATTTTGTGGAATAGACACAGATGTGTAATATGGCCAGCTTCCATGCAGATAGCAATAGCATTTAGAGTTATGTACCAAATCACAGTGCTTTACTGCCTTCTCTAAGTGGTTTACAGACTCAGCATATTGCTCCCAGCAGTCTGGGTTCTCATTTTAGCAACCTCGGAAGGATGGAAAATTGAGTTAACATTGAGTCAGTGAAAATTGAACTGCTGGCAGCTGGCAGAATTAGCCTGCAGTAATGCATTCTAACCACTTTGTCACCATGACTTTACACTATCTAAATAAATATGGTACTAATTCTGCTGTTTGGCTGCTTTAACCCAATATTTCACATGTTTGAACTGTTGAGTGGCAGATTATAACTTCAACATATGGATGTTACAAAACATAAAGAACTACCTAGGGGTTCTCAACCAATTAAAGAAGCTATATTTTGGCATTTTTCATTAAGAAATTATAGTTTTATTAATCCTTTAACAAGGATAATAACTTTAATAACTAGTTAACACAGGGATGGGATTCAAATTCAACAACTGGTTCTGTGGGTGTGAACAACTGGTTCAGTCTGAGCCCCAGCACAGCAGAGAAAGTGAATGGCCATGGCATGCTCCAGTTGCTGCCATTGCTGCACTCCCCTGAGGCTGCCTGCTTGCCCATCCACCAGCCAGACTGCCCCAAATATGGTGCCCCACCTTGGCCTCCTCCTGCCTGGCTGCTGGCTGCTGGCTTCTGGACGTGAGCAGAGGCTGCTGGTTGGAGAGAAGGGAACCACAGTGCTGGGCTCTAGCGGCTGCAAGGGTCAAGAGTATAGCTAGAATTGGAATAAAAGGCTGTGTGGCTGTGATGGAAAGAACTGGGGCAACACCCGGCAGCTTGGATGACCAGATGCAAGCGAGGTGCCTGGTTCTTTTCTTCAGAGATACACAACCTCTTCCTATTTCAACTATCCTATTTCAACTATGCCCTTGGCACTTGCTGCCACAAGAGCCCAGCATTGTGGTTCCCCTTGCTCCAACCAGCAGCCTCTGCTGTGTCAAGAAGCAGGCAAGCAGGCAGGAGGAGGCCCAGGACAGGTGCAAGGTGGGCGAGGCCCTGGGAACCACAGAGATGGTTGGGCAAGGCTTGGGAGGCCCAGAGATGGCTGGGCAAGGCCTGGGGAGCCCCAGAGATGGATGGGCGAGGCCTGGGAAGCCCCAGAGATGGCTGGGTGAGGCCCAGGGAGCCCTGGAAATAGCTGGGCAAGGCCTAGGAGACTCAGAGACAGTGGAGTTTTATTTTAAAAAGAGCTATCCAATTTTTTTTTACATTTTTTTCTACATTTTGTTAAAAAAAGAAATTCAAATGGCACCTAACTGTTTCAAATTGAAATTCCAAATTCTTTTATCACTCAAACCTACCATCCGGTTCTGTGGGAGTGGCTTGGTGGGAATGGCTGTGGGGAAGTGTTGAATGACTTGGGTCAGGGTGTGCCAAATACGCATTTTGCACACATGTTAAAACATTAAACACTAAGCCACAGCATCTCTCAGCTGTTTATCACAGCAATCCGCTCTGCCGTGCCAAGGAGCAGGGGTGGGAAGGTGGGCCCAACTCCAGAGTGTTGGAGAGACTTACAACAAATTGGTTCTCTGCCAGCTGATCTTCAGCACTACTGGTACACCAGAACCAGGCCGAATTGGTAGAATACCACCACTACTATAATCCCATTTGATTGCTTTCCAAGAAAAAAGTGGTTATATTTTGAAAGGGAACAAATAGTCAAAGATAACAAAAGGGCCAGGAAATAACTTTTTCCCTCTTTTTGGCACATAATAGTATGTATTTGTATGTATGTATGCATGTGTGTGTACATACAAACACTGTATGTATTTATATAGTGTATGTGTATGTGTAGGTATGGATGTACACAAAATACCATATGTAAACACATGAAGCATAGGGCATTATAATTTTCTCTAGACTGAAAAACACTGACATTGTTGCTTCTTTGAGTTATTAGCAGTTGGCTTATCAATAAACAAAAATACGATCAAGCTTAAAAACATCAGTTTTTTGACCCAGACACAATCAAGCAGTTTTCTTCAGTTTTTTAAGATATCAGTACGATTAACAGATTAGTATTACCAAAAATATATTATTGACTATTTGCTTGAAATTGGCAGGAAAGGCTGTTTCTTTATTAGATCAAATGCAGATCTGTAAAATGGAGAATAAAGTGGGACACCTGACAAATCGTTCATGAATCCGCTCCAGTTTGTGCAATCTTCAAATGCTGTTTTACTCACACATAAAGGATTCAAGTGTGGAGAAGGAGGAAGGGAGGGGGGGGGAGAGAGAGAGAGAGAGAGAGAGGGAGAAAGAGAGAGAGCTTCACTGTTATCGTTAGCAACCATCTGTCTTTGTAAGATTATATGTTTGCTGCATTCCTTTGAGATAATACAAAGATGTCTTCTTCATGGTTGGTTTCAGCTTGCCAGGCTTGGCATCCCAGAAGACAGAGAAGACCTTCCATTCAGATGACAGATCAGGAGATGATGGCTGTGCCCTCGCATTAACTGCAGCATGAAAACTTGCCATGACCCCCGAGAACAGCTACTGGCATGATGATCTTTTGGCTGTCATGGGTTAAATACTATAAAAAGGGAGGCAGCTCATGCTCAAATTCTAAATGAATACAGACAGTTTATGTTGGAGTTGCTGCGGTTGACCCACATAACCTGGGCTGAATTTTGATCCAATTAGAGCAAAGAGCAATCTTATCCAGATATCAGTGTCCTAACCTGTATCTTGCAGACAAATGGAAGCCCCTTCTTTCCCCCAGCCCCCAGCTGCTGCCGGTGAACATAATCTGAAAATCCAAGCACCAGATCAAAGCAAGGCTTTTAATAGAACCTTGAAACAATAAAAAGTACACTTCTGATCCTGGAAAAAGAGGATTTAGCTACATGCAACTGCAGAGATATAGAGATTAAAATATTGCTTTTGTGTTCTGTTTCCCCCCCCCCCAAGCTTTTGTGGAAAACACGCCTTGGGTTTATTTGATACTCTATAGCATTAGAATATAAAAATGTACTTCGCTTCCTAACAGTGTCAAACATTTGAGAAACAATTCTGAGCCTTAATGAAGTTGATAGCAAATGGCCTTTGATTACAACTGGTGCTGCATCTTTAGATATCAAAGGAAATTCTCATTGTTTGATATAATATTGTTGTGGGTTAACTCCCACTTTTGCCTCTGTTCTCTCTTCTGAATATTTTATGAGTTCGTGAATTTTTGGCATTTCAATACAAATGATTAGTCAACAAGAACAGTCTTTGCGGGATCCATATTTACATTAATATCCATGTAGCAAACTTAATTGACCAAGCAAAGTGCTGCTATTGTTCTATTTATTGATGCTGCAGCTGTATCATGGAGGCAGTAATTTAGCAAAAGTCTATAAATAGAAATTATGCAGTGGATGGCATTGACTGGCCTTGTATTTTTAATATTCCCTTCAGGGTAAAGTATGACATAACCTAATTACAGTGGTAGAGCTTTCAGGATAAGGGAAATTATTGTTATTCCATTTGACAATCAAGTAATTAGCTTCTCTACTGGATGCTTTAGTGGACATTTCTTCTAATTAAGTCATCCGCTGGAATTTAAATTTTAGTAAATGTGTTTTTTTCCCCTACTGGAAAAAAAAAGTCTTGTGGCACATTTTAAAAGAATCAGTTAGTTAATTCCTTGTTGTAAGTCATGTGGATCAAAAGTGGACCTCACTTCTTATCTCTTTCTAATTTCATGTATTAGAAATATACATACATATATATATATATATATATATATATATATATATATATATATATATATGTATATATGTTTTCTTAGGTTTTCGCGGGTACTTACATGTGTGCTGTTTAGCTTCCTTCGGGTATTATCCCACGTCATTATAGTTCTGTTAAAGTTGTAGCAACGTTTCAGCAGAATCTCATCTGCCATCCTCAGGCTTCTGTATGGATATGGGTCTTACAGCTCCTGGTTTTAAATTTGAGGCTGGTCCATTCTGATTGGTTGGGAGCCTGGACCTGTGTTCATTGGACTTGGAGTTTGATTGATTGGTGTTCCTGGTTTCTTCTGTCTGTTTTGTGGCTTTGATTGGCTGGCAACAGTCTGTTCTTGTGTTGGAGGCTTTCAGTGCAGAAAGAACAGACTGTTGCCATCCAATCAAAGCCACAAAACAGACAGAAGAAACCAGGAACACCAATCA
>BLBF01000004.1:43664279-43692250 GCA_015471245.1 Laticauda colubrina | reverse complement strand
ATAGAGATTGAAAAAAGACCTGAAAGCATGAATAGAAGAGATGATTCCACCAGACTGTCAATCATTTAGAAGCTTGCACTCTCAAATAGAAAGATATCCACACCACAAAACAGACAAACACATGAGCACAAACAGACTCCCTCTGATGCCTCCAACTCCAACACCCCCCCACCGGCACCCAGGTGAAACCTGGCTTCCTAATGGATAGAAGAAGTCATCTTTAATGAACAAACAACTTTAGTTGGGGAAGAAAAGGGAAAGAGGGGAAAGAGAATGGAGAATTTAAGACTTAAAAAAACAACAAAAAAAGGGAAAAATAAGACGAAAAATCGATACAATGTCAGAAAGCAACATAAAAGAGAAATACAGAAGAAGGTGGAAATTAAGGAAGTGGAGATTAAGAGACAAGGGGGTAAAAAGACAGGATTGGAGAAGCAAGGAAGGGAAAAAGGGAAGAGAAGTTACAAAGGTTTAAAACAAGATGTAAAGAAATAAGATCTATTTAGAGATAGTGAGTAAAAATATGATTAAAAAAGAGATTCTGCAAAGTACATAAGATTGTATTGTTGTATTTATATTTGAAATAATGTTAGAAAACTGGATTTAATAATAGAGTTTAATTTGCTATAGATTATTGTTTCAATTATGTTATAAATCTATTACTCTTTTTTATTTTATAATATAGTAAGTAGCTTGAGAATGTACTAAGTAGAATCAGAATGAAAAATATGTATTATTTTAAGTGTTGAATTTGGGGGAAAGATTTAAAGGTGTCATACTTTAATCTGTGATTGCAGAAGAAATTTTGTGTTAATGAGAAAAGATAATAGAAAATGAAGAGAAGTTACAAAGGTTTAAAATAAGATGTAAAGAAACAAGATCTATTCAGAGATAGTGGGTAAAAATATGATTAAAAAAGAAAAGTACATGAGATTGTATTGTTGTATTCATATTTGAAATAATGTCAGAAAATTGGATTTAATAATAAAGCTTAATTTGCTATGGATTATTGTTTTAATTATATTATTAACTTTTTATTTTTTTATTTTTTTTATAATATAGTAAGTAGCTTTAGAATGTACTAAGCAGAATCAGAATAAAAAGTATACATTATTTTAAGTGTTAAATTTAGGGGAAAGATTTAAAGGTGTCATACTTCAACCAGTGATTACAGGAGAAATTTTGTGTTAATGAGAAAAGATAATAGAAAATTGAAATAGAACAGACAAAAGATATACGCATAATGATTTAAATTGAGATGAAATAAATAAAATAGAATTAAGAGGGTGAAAAGAGGGAAGAAGCTATATAGAAAATGTAGAATGGTAAATAAGATATGAAATGTGATAAAAAGTGAGCATGATTTTGAATTTATGTCTGTACAAAAAGATGTAACCAAGGACTAAGCTGTTTTCCAAAAAGAAGTTTTATATTTTTATGTTTTGTGTTTTGTTTGTGTATGTTTGTTTATTGAAAACTAATAAAAAAATTTTTTAAAAAGCATTCTAAAATTCTATCTAATGAACTGCTTCATCCTGCTAGGACAGACCGATCCTACTTGTGCTGGCAGAAAGGGCTTATTATTATTATTTCGGATCCTGTCAGTCAAAGAACTATCGGAATCCGAAAGAAGAGCCTTCTCTGTTGTAGCACTCACCCTTTGGAATATCTTACCCTCCAGGGTAAGATCTATTCCCATCTTCCTATTCTCCCACAAAAGCCTGAGGATTTGACTCAGCCAGTTGGCCTGGGAAACACATGGGGGATTTTCCATCCTGGAGGTGACTGCTGGATTGACTGGAGACTCCACCAACATCCCTTGTTCTCTGCTCACCACATGTCCATCTTTCTGTTATCATACTGATCAATGGTAGGATTCAATTTTTTTACTACCAGTTCTGTGGGCATGGCAGGGGAAGGATACGGTAAAATCTCCAGTCAGAGGTGGTATTTGCTGGTTCTCTGAAGTACTCAAAATTTCTGCTACCGGTTCTCCAGAACTGGTCAGAACCTGATGAATACTACCTCTGATACTGATGTATGCTCGTTGTATTGATGCATTTTTATTGTTTACTTCTGTTTGTGCTCTTTTAATTTCTTTCTTTTTATTGTTGTAAGCTACTTAGAGTAGCCCCATGACAAGATAGATGACAAATGAATTTAACAAATTATAATAATACTAAAAATTAATTTTTGAGCAAGCCATCATATGAACTTCAGACAGGTGTTTATCTAATATATACTGTATATTCTGCTTTCTGTTACATAATACTAGAATTACTCTTGCCTGGATTTAAGAAAATGGCCCAAAGAACGTATTGGCAAACTTTCCATTTTCCTTCATTAGTTGAATTAACAACTGGCCTGACGTTACCTGGTGACTCTTTATAAGTTAAATCCTGGAACTTCTTTCTTCTCTCTCTTTCTTCTAGAACCCTAATCATGCTCTTTGCATTGAGTAGTAATTTATCTCCTGGAACCTTTGAAGGGGGGGGGGATATATCTTCTGGACTTCACTTGAACAAGGACTGTAAATCCTTTTTATGATCACTAGTCATTTTTTTCTAGATCCATTTTCAACAGCCTCTAATCTGTCCATTCTATCCATCAGCTGCTTATCTTTACTTCTGATACTTCAGCTCCTTCTTCCTTTACTTCAGCTCCTTCCTCCTAAAATTTTCTCTCATGTTGACATCTTATCCCAGATGTCTTAAGATCTCCTCCCTTTTGCCAACTCTCAATATGATGCTCCTTTCTACTGCTCTGAGCATAATGTTCTGTCAAAATGTAATCTATCTTCTATTCCCAGTACTTTGTCAATAAAACAGAGCATGGAGAATGCAGAGATTGATAATATGTCTTCAGAGATATGTAAAGATGTAAAGGGCCTGTCACATAGGCCGACAGATGCAAAAAATATGTGAAAAGGACACAGCGGACGAGAAAATTTTCCATCCATTGTTATCTGCTCTCAAAAGTGCCCCAAATTTGCATAAACAGAGCGGACAACAACGGAAAGGAATGGACGGGGAGAGGACGTAGCGAGGATGTAAAGCGGATGCTCCACGGAAGCCTAGCAGATGGAAGCGGATGGAAGCAGATGGCACATCCACAGGGCTTTCGGGGGAGCACAGCGAAGTGGACGCGCAGTGGAAGGAGCGGATGCAGAGCAGATGCCGAGCGGATATAGCGGATGCATCACGGACGCCTAGCAGATGCCTAGCGGATGCCTAGCGGATGCCTAGTAGATGCCTAGCAGATGCCTAGCAGATGCAAAGCGTTCACTGCGCATGCGGGGAGGATGCATTGCATCAGCCCCGTGGATATAAAAGGATGCAGCTCGCAAGCAGGTCACCATTCAGAGGAAAGACCTACTGCCACTCACATATCCAGCCAACAACCATGGGGAAGAAGAGGAAGCCTGTGCCATCTTCTGCCAGCCCTGGCAAGAAGGACAGGGCCATCATCCCACTCCCTGGTGCTGACTCTGCTTCTGCTGGGGCCTCTGCTGATGATGCTCCTGGTGCTGGTGCTTGTGCTGGTGCTTACTCTGCTGGCGCTGCTCCTGGTGCTGGTGCTTCTGCTGGCGCTTACTCTGCAGGCGCTGCTCCTGGGGGCTTCTGTTGGTGTTTACTCTGCTGGTGCTTACTCTGCTGGTGCTGCTCCTGGTCCTGCTGGTGCTGCTGGTCCTGCTGGTGCTCCTGGTCCTGCTGGTCCTGCTGGTGCTTACTCTGCTGCTGATGATCCTGGTCCTGCTGGTGCTGCTGGTGCTGCTGGTGCTGCTGGTGCTGGTGCTGCTGGTGCTGCTGGTGCTGCTGGTGGTGTGGTGGAGCAGCCCCTAGAACCTCAAAGCCCTTCTGATGAGGGCCCAGAAGGCCCTGCCAGAGGGAGGAAGAGGCATACACAAGATAGGGAGAGGAGGCAGTATTCCATCGAAGAGGAACATGAGAATGAGGTGCTCGAATGGCTGAAGGAGAATGAGTACCTATGGTGGAAGGGACACAGGATCTATCGAGACACCAAGAGGAAGCAGGCTGCTTGGAGAGAGAAGGTGGAGAGCCTAGGCTACACTTTGGAGGTCCTTCTCCGCTGGTAGAAGCACATGCACACCTGGTACGGGAAGCTGCACCTCAAGAAGTCTGGCCAGGCTACAGTCAAGCTCACTGACTGGGAGACCTATGTGATGGCCAAGTGCAGCTTCTTGGAGGGTGAGGTCCGCCACCAAGGAGCAACCCTTCTGTCTACCCTCTCTCTCAGGCAGCCCATATAGAGCCAGTCCTCTTCTGGCCAAGAGTCAGCTCCTGTGTCCAGGCAGGTATCTGTGGAGCGCCCCACGAAGGAGACCCCCCCGACAGCTGCACTCCCCATGGTGAAGCACGTGGAGGACCCCCTGATGCAGTGGGAGCAAGGAGAGGGCACTGACACCAGAGACCAACCCACCCCCACCCCCAACTCCACCTCCACAGAAAGCAGGCAGAGAGGCAGACCTGAGGGGCAGAGCCACACTGTTCTGCTGGAGATCAGGGACACCAGGAAAAGCAGCGAAGATCTCCTCTCTCAGTTGGTACACACCGACATACCATCCTCAAACCGAAAGCCCTTCCTCACCTACGTCAACCAGACCCTTATGGACATGTCCGAATCACAGTACCAGGTGATAAAGGAGAGGATCACCAGACATCTGCACAACCCTCCAGGCCCAGATGAACTTGCTCTGACCCAGTCCAGGTCTGCTCCTCCACCCCAGGTGATGTCACTGCCCTTCCAAGGCTTTCCACAGGCCCTCACCTACCAAGGCTACGGCTACCAGGAGTTCCAGCAGCACAGGCAGCCCTTCCCAGTCCAGGCATAGGTACATCGAATGCCATTGATGCCACCAATGCCACCGATGCCACTGATGCCACAGATGCCACCCACGCCACAGATGCCACCCACGCCTCACCTCAGTTAGCTGCAAACCAGAAAGCCCCACTACACTCCTCCTTCCTCCACCCCACAGCCAAGCCCGGCTCAGAACATCTGTCATCGGTCTTGGGACTGACACCCCATGTCATGGAGGAAGGGGCTCTCAACATCATGGGACTAAGCCAGCTCTCTGAGAGCTTCCTCCATAAACCATCCCCTGTTGTCCTCTCAGGGCCAGGCACCCCAGTGGTGCCTCAAACCAGCACTCCAGAAGCCGCCGCATCCACAGCACCTGGACCCTTCACCCCTGAGACTATGGGCACACCTCAGAGTGACTGAGAAGAGTGCCACAGACTGGGTTGCTACCTGTTGACTTTATCTTTGCTTGGAACACTTTACTTGGGTCATTTTGCTTTTACAGTTTGTTATTAATAAAGTTTATCTTTGCTTCACACACTTGGTTCAGTTCTTTTAGTCAATAAAGTCTTGGTGGAAACTTTTAGAAATGGTTTAAGCCTTTGCATGCTTGTGGGATGGGTAAGGATAGCAGTGGGATGGGCAGGGATACCTGTGGGATGGGTAATAGCTGTGGGATAGATAAACCTCCAGTGCAAGCATAGTGGGACTGTGTGGTCCACCCTCCCAGGTGCCACACCTATGGCCCTTTATTATCAAGAACAATTTAATCATTCATCAACACATTTCAACAAAAACTCAACTCTTTATTAAATGCTCTGTTCATTGTAGGGCCACTCAACATACATGGCACAATCTCATCAGTGTGATGAGACAGGCTGAAGGAAGCATCCATTAAGCATCTACCATCCTGTCTTGCCACTCCACTGCTCCAACTGGGGAGTTGCACCAGTGTTTCAGGAGGTTGCGCTGCTTCTTCCCTTCACGTGAAGCTCTGTTGGGGCCTTGCACATCCACAGTATCTATCAGGCTTCGTCCTTGCCTCCATTCACCAGGCTCCATGTCTCCATTGCCTTGTTGGCAGTCCACGAGCCTGTTCTGCAACACTGGGTAGCGGGTGCACATGAGATTGTGCAGGATTCAGCAAGCTTCCATGATGTTCCTCACGGTCTCTGGGCGATGCTGCATGGTGATGAGAAGTACCTGGAACCTGTTGGCCAGGATGCCAAAGGTGTTCTCCACCACCCGCCTTGCCCTGGACAGCCTGTAGTTGAAGATCCTCTCTTCATGGGTGAGGCATCTGGAAGTGTAGGGCTTCATGAGGTAGGTTCTGAGGGAGAAGGCATCATCCCCCACGATGAAGTAGGGCACATCTTGTGTGTCGTTGGGTAGGGGGTCTGGATCTGGGAAACCCATGATGAGGTTGCATTCCAGCCTATCCTTGAGATCACTGGTATTGTATATCTGGGCATCTGAATCTGACCCGTCGCCTGAAGCATCGATGTACATGAACTTGCAGTCAGCATCGACCATGGCGAAGAGGATGATGCTGAAGAAGCCCTTATAGTTGTGATAAGTGGACCCTGACTTGGCTGGAGCTTAGCAGGCCACGATCTTCCCATCTATGGCTCCAACAGTGTGGGGGAAGTTCCACTCCTGATACCACTGCTCTGCAACTTTCTTCCAGCCTTCTTCAGTGGAGGGGCACAGGAGGAGCTCCTCCTTGTATTCTTCGATGATGGCCTGCACCACTTCTCTGACCACAATGCTGATGGTGTTGTGTGGCACCCTCCATGCGTACTGCATGCTCCTGTATGTGGTCCCTGAGGCCAGGTGGCACAGAGTCCGTGCCACCTTCAGCCCAGGGTCCAGGCTTGGCCGGAAGTTGGTGTTTGCCTTGGTCAACCTGGTTGTCAGCCGCTCCACAACTTCGTCAAACATGGCTGGCGGCATCTGCAGTTCTGGAATGCACGAGAGTCTTCATTCCTCAACTCCACCATCAGCTTGTTATATAGTCCGTACTCGGCTCTTCTCGTGATCCATCTTCGGACCCAGACACTTCTTGGACACCTCCTTTTCTTCCCTTAGAACAGGTGAAAGAGCCTGTAGAGAGCTTTGCACTGTTGTAGAACGATGGCTGCTCCCAAAAGGAGTGTGTGATGATCCATTGTGCAGCTCAAAACTTTTTGACGGATGAAATGTCAGTATACGGATGCTGGCTGGCTGGAGAGTATGAAAAACGGACGCAGTGAGTACAGAACGGATGCATCACATTAACCAATGAATGGCAAGTGTTTCTCTCCATTTTACATCCTCTTTCCATCCATTGGTGCTGTGTGACATGAGCTTAAGGGCAAAAAGCAGGCTCATCATTTAGTATGAAACAGTTACAGTAACCATAGAATAGAAACAAATGAATGTATATAAAAGTAGAAAATCTGTGTTAGCTCACACTTTTAAGTAGAATTGATTAAAAAATGCAATGGTAAGTTTTGCTTTTGGAACAATGAAAGACTTGAGGCCACTTTTCATATCGGACTTACTCTGATCCTTTGCTATCTCTATTTGTTCTGTTTGGATAATAAAAGTGTGCTAGATGGGTGCTCCAACAAAGAGCTCTTTATTTAAAACATTTAGTGGACTTGTAGCAGAACATTTGCTGAAGTCACGGCAGCCCTTTTTATAGCGGATGCTCACGGCTTGCGGCCAATGACAGTTCTTTGAGAATTCACGCCAGCAGGCGGGCCAATCGCAATGGTTCTTTATTGACCAGTCCTAGTGCGGCCTGCTCGGCCAATCAGATTTAGATATTTGGAGTCTTCGAATTTCTATACACAACACCCCTCCCCTCTTGGTTTCGTCCAACGTGCGTAATGTAGTCACGCAGGTAGGTGGAGCTTTTGCAGGTCCTACTTGACCTGCGTAGCTCAGTCTCAGCATGGTCTTCCATCGGTTCGATCAGGATCGGCTTTTCTCCGCGTCTTCTCCATGAAATCTTCTGGAAGGGTGAATTTGCCTTGGCGCTCCCGCCTGGGTCTCTCGGGCTGGTTGAGTTGGCTCTGCCACTCCCTCCTGGTTTGTCCGGGTTGTTTGAGCTGGCCTGGCTGTCTCCTTCCAGGAAGGCCTCGTCTCACTTCTCTGCTACCAATTCTTTTCTCCGGAGGTCATCTATGGGTAAGTGCTCTTTTTGTCTTACCGGGGGTTCTAATTCGGGTTTGTGTTGTGTCTTTTGTCATGTTATTTTGTGTTTCCACCCTTCTTTGGTTGTTTTTGGATTGTTTGTTGAGGGTGTTATTTTCAGCAGTGCTTCGGAGCTAGGTAGGTTAGTATTGCATTCCAATATCATAGAGCAAAGCTGGTCAATGTGCCGCTTCCATGTTCTGCCATCATCTAGTGTAAGCCGGTATGACTGGGGCCCTGTGATTTGAGGAACTGAGGCTAGAAGCCATAATGGGTCCCCAGTAAGATTTTTTGCATAGACTAAGTCTCCAATGGCAAAGGAGCGATATTTACTTGAGGAGTCAGGGGTTTTTTCACAGGTGTAGGTGGGGTGGAGTCTATCTAGGTAGGAATGCAATTTTCTACTCATGAGGAGTTCTGCTGGGCTTTTGTTAGTGGTTTGTTAGTGGTTTTTTAGTGGTGATATGCTGAATTGTTAATAGTTTGTTCAGTCTATCTTGGATGTCCCCATGTCCAGTTTGTCTAGGGCTTCTTTAGTATAACAAATCATGTGTTCAGCTCGTCCATTTGAAGGCAGATGAGCTGGCGCTGTTAGGGCATGTCGGATGCCTTGTGCAGCTAAGTATTTTTCGAAAGCTAAAGCAATAAACTGGGGGCCATTGTCAGATACTACTACATCTGGCAGTCCATGTGTAACAAAAAGTTTGTTCAATTGTTTTATGACTGCTTCAGTAGTTGTGGATGCCATAAGAATAACCTCTAGCCAGTTTGAATAAGCGTCAACAATTATTAAATATGTGTTCCCTTTCGTTGGCCCAGCAAAATCAATATGGAGTCTCAACCATGGGGCTCTGGGAGTTTTCCATTTTAGGACTGGTGCAAGAGGGGGGGTAGGCCTTGATTTCTGGCAGTCATGGCATGTTGCCGCCCATTTTTCAATGTCTTTGTCCAGCCCTGGCCACCAGACATAACTCCTGGCCAGGACTTTCATTTTTACTATGCCCGGGTGTCCCTCGTGCAACATGCACAACACTTCCTCCTGCAAGTTTTTGGAATTACCACCCTGTCTCCCCACAGTATACAACCCTTTTCGATGGACAGTTCAGTCTTCCGGGTGCGAAAAGGTTTAAAAGTCTCGCCTCTATCCTCATCCGGCCAGCCCTTACCTACCCATTGCAGAATCCGAGCTGTCAGCAGGTCCTTTGTGGTAGCTTTAGCAACGTCTGGTTAGTGGCAGGTTTGGCCATGTCTCAATCTGAAGGGTGGAGATGGTGGGAGTTGGGTCATCTTCCTTGTCGGGCAGAGGGGAATGGCTTAAGGCATCCGCATGGGTGATGGTTTTTCCTGGGCGATGGATGAGTGTGTAATTATATACAGCGAGGAATTCTGACCATCTCGTCATTCTTGGCGATAGGATGTTTGGGGTTGGTTTGTTCCCTGCCAGAATCCTTAGCAGGGGTTTATGGTCTGTGATAATAGAAAATGTCCTACCATATAGGGATTCATGGAATCTCTTGATGCCTGCTATGATTGCGAGGGCTTCTTGGTCAAGTTGGCTGTAGTTCGTTTCAGATTTTGACAGCTTTTTGGAATAGAAGGCGATTGGTGTTTCTCTGCTGTCTGGTAGCTTGTGGCTCAGTATGGTGCTGATTCCAAAAGATGATGCATCACAGGTGACCGTTAGTGGAAGGGTGTTGCTGTATTGTATTAAAACGGTTTTTGATGTTAATAAGTTCTTAATGTTTTGGAATGCTGTTTGTTCTTGGTGACCCCAATTCCAGACAGTTTTTTTTATCTAATAGACGAAGTAATGGCTCTGCTATAGTTGCCTTTTGGGGCAGGAAGATGTTGTAGAAGTTAATGAGACCTAAGAACGCTTGTAAATCTGTTTTGTTCTTAGGTCTGGGTGCGTCTTTAATTGCTTTTATTTTATTTTCAGTGGGGTGTCTCCCTTGCTCATCTATAAGGTAGCCTAAGAATTCAACTTGATTGGTGGCTAGTTTACATTTTTCTCTTTTGACCTTAAGACCTGCTTCCCTGAATCTTCGCAAGACTTCTCGAAGTCTATCTTCTAATTGGTGTTTGCTTTTTGCTGGTACTAATATGTCATCAAAATAGGAAACGACCCTATTATTCCATTTAGAAGACGCTCCATTAGGCTTTGGAAAATGCCTGGGCAATGCTAAGCCCAAATTGAAGTCTGTTGCATTTGAATGCCCCTCTGTGCGTGACTATAGTCTGTGCTTCTGCAGTTTCGGGGTCAACCGGCAGCTGTTGACATGCTTGCGTGAGATCAAGTTTCGTGAAAATTTTTCCTCCCCCTAATGAATGCAACAGATGTTGAACTCTGGAACAGGGTACGCGCTTTGCTGTAGTACATGATTCAGGGTGGCCTTATAGTCACCACAGATGCGCACTGACCCATCTGGTTTGACAGGACTCACGATGGGAGTTTCCCACCTGGCATGGTCGATTGGCTCTAACAACCCTTGTGCGATGAGTTTATTAAGCTGCTCATCTATTTTCGGCTTTAAAGCAAAGGGAATGTGTCTGGCTTTGAGCCTGATGGGAGCTATCTTAGGGTCTGGGCTGAATGTTATTGGGGTCCCCTTGCCTAAGGTCCCATTGGATACGTCGAGGTCTTCATGGTGGGCAGTCGCAGTGAGTTGTTTTTGGTTTCCTTCCACCTTCTTTTCTCAGGTTTGGTTCTGTGGTTCTGGATTTGTTGAGTTCATCTGCTGCATGGTGGCTGCGGATTTCTTGGCTGCTTCAGCGGCGGTTGCTTCTGTGTTGGCCTCAGCCACTGTGATATTTGGTCTGTTTAGTAACTTGCTTTGGGGTGCAGCATCCTTTAATCCGAGGACCACATGGTCTCTCATGGCTTTGTCCATGTTGAGAAATTTGCAGGCTCCTCCGATATTTCTTAGGGCTGCTACGAAATCTCTGATGCTCTCTTCTTCTCGTTGGTCTCGCTTGTAGAATTCATGCATTTTAATAATATTGGAGACTACAGGCACATAATGGGCTTGTAGCATTTGGTTTAATTCTGACCATGCCATTTGTTTTACGTCCTGCAGTTTGGCTAACGCCTTGACCATTTTGAAAATGGCAGGGCCACAGTGCGTGAGGAATACGGCTCTCTTCCTCTGGTCGGTTATTTCTTGTAGCTCGTTGTTTTCTAATTACATCAGAAAGCGGTCAATGTATGACTCCCAATCTTCTTCGGCTAGGTTGAACAGTGAGGGCGGAGCATTGGTACTGGTCATTTTGGTTGCTCAGTTCTTGTTGCTGTGTGCTTCGGTCTCGCTCTTCTAAGACGATCCCACCCTCATCGCCAGTGTTCCGTTTGGATAATAAAAGTACGTGAGACCGGTGCTCCAACAAACAGCTCTTTATTTAAACCATTTAGTGACTTGTAGCGGAACATTTGCCAAAGCCGCGGCAGCCCTTTTTATAGTGGCTGCTCGTGGCTTGCGGCCAATGACAGTTCTTTGAGAATTCCCGCCATTAGGCAGGCCAATAGCAATGGTGCTTTATTGACCAATCCTCGTGCGGCCTGCTCAGCCAATCAGATTTAGTTATTTGGAGTCTTCTAATTTCTATACACAACACTTTTTTGTCTGGATCTCCATAAAGTCTAGATCTTTTTCTCCAAAGCTCTGATATATTTGGAATTCTTGAGTCATGGCATCATTGTTAAAAAGGCATAACTGGAAGATTTTATTTTTCATTTTGGAATGCCATGGTAGGGAGAGGAATATCGAATACCATGATAATAGCAATAGTACTTAGACTTACATACCACTTATAGTGCTTTAATGCCCTCTCTAAGTGGTTTACAGAGTCAGCCTATTACCCCAAACAATTTGGGTCCTCATTTTATCCATCTTGGAAAGATGGAAGGCTGAGTCAACCTTGAGCCTGGTATGATTCAAATTGCCAAATACAATATTCCTATGGAAGAAGTTATTGTTGTTTCAAATGTCATCATGTTCTGTTCCAAAATGATAAAACTATGCCCATTTATTTTATTGTTAAAAAATCAGTTTAGAGGAGGGTGGTTGGAAATTTCCTATTCTATTTGGAATAAAATTTGGCAGACTTATCTTGTTGATTTTTTTAAAAAAAACCTAGCTTTTTTGCAAATTTCAACACATTTGACTGAATAAATTACTAACATTCAAAAAGCTATCTTTCCTCATGCTAGATTATGGGCAAAGGCAGCTATGTTTTTCTTAATCACTGATTGGATATAGGGATAAAAATGAATGGATTTAAAACAGCTAGACAATTCAGAATGAACGGAGATATTTCTCAAGTTCCAAATGCAGTATTCATAACAGTTAAAATCATTTTTGCATGCTCTTAAGACTATATGTTTTGTATAAAGAGAGAAAAAGTCAGGTTTTTCAAGAGTAACCCTAACTTGTGGAGAAGAAATATTCATAGTCTGAGTGCCTAGACCAGGGGTGGTCAAGTCTGCAAACTTGTAGATTTCAACTCCCAGAACTCCCCAGCCAGCCATTTAGTTGCAGAATTCCGGGAATTGAAGTCCCCAAATCTTATAGTTGCCAAGGTTGAGAAACCTGGTCTCAAGACTTAAAATCCCTGAAGGAAAGGATATTTGCTCAGATCTGTGAAACTTGCCTAACTCTTCACTAAGACTCAGCTATAGAAGATTTCATCTCCACACAGCTCAAGCTTATTTGGCTTGATGGGATAAGAACACCTAGAGGATGCTAAAGACAACTATGGAGTCAATTTCACTTTTTAGTTGAACTTCTATTTGGATTTATATTTTGACCATCTGAGGCTTCCATCAATGTGTTGTTATGAAAACCCATCCATGAGAAATTGAAGGGTTAGGCATAAATAAATTTATCTTCCTCCCTACTCCATTGATTTATCTTCTTAGGTGTGCAAATACTAGATTGCCCCCTACTTTTCATTGTGAGCTATCCTTACCACACTGTAATCAGTAGCATGAGCAATCCTCTTTTCCTTTATGATACTTTAAAACAGTGATTATCAAATAAAAGTTTTAAAATTAAAAATATAAATCATAGCAAAAAAACCCAACAAATATGTTGGGGTGGGGGAGTTGGAATTCACAATCTCTCACCTCCCAATTTTGCTGTTGACTTTTCTACTGTAAATATACTTTTAGTTTCTGTCCAGCAGTGGTGGATTTTATTGACTTTTCCAAATGCTTGGAGTAGCTAATTTCTGCTTAGTGTATATTGCTGTCCATCAATAATCAGGCTATGCAAAGCCTAGGCAGAGAGCCAACTCTTTATTTTGCTCAGTTCAACTCAGCATGACTCACAGTAATATTAAGGCACACATGTATATCTCATTGCAAGATACATATATATTGATGTATATCTCATTGCAAAAAGGGGCTGGGTAATATGACACTTGGAAGATCTATGCCTAGGGATACTGTATTAAAATTTAATTTAGAGGAGCTGAATTAGAACGATTTACTTGCAGCTGTTCGATGGTGGAGATGCTAGAGAGGATTAGGAAAACACACACATTTTCATGTAAACTTACTCAACATCTTGTAATTCCAGTGGACCAGAAGAAAAAAAAAAGCACTAATTTCTGAACCATGAATAGCCAAACAGCTGAATCTTAAGCCCATGTCACACTGAACCAACGGATGCAAAGAGGATGTAAAACGGACAAAAAACCTTGCCATCCGTTCGAAAAAGCGATGTACTCACTGCCACCGTTTTGCTTCCTCTCTATCCATCCAGCATCCGTTTATTGATGTTTCATCCACTCCAAAAGTTTTGGGCTGCCTAAAACTTTTGCACGGAAAATGTATCCAGTTCGTCCATTCTGCATCCGCTACACATTCGCTACGCATCCGTTATGCATCTGTTACGCATCCACTATATCCGCTTGGCGTCCACTGCGCATCCGCGCAACTCGCATCCGCCTGGATGCAGGGAGGAAGTGGAACGGATGCGGAACAGATGCAGAACGGATGCAGAAAAGATGCAGAACGGATGCAGCACGGAAACAAAGAGTTTAAAGAGGAAAAAACGTTCGCAGAGAGGACCTATCTCAGATATTAAGGATGTCTAGAGGATGCCAAGAGGATGCCTAGAGAATGCAAAGGGACACCTATACTGCCTATAAAAAGGGGGAGCAACTCATCTGCATCTCACTTTCAGACCAGCAGCCCACCTGTGCAGACCTCTGCAGCCTTCATCTGACTCTTCCTCTTCCACAGCATCCAGTCATGTCCACCGTGGATCGTACCACAGTCCTTTTGGCAGCCACCATCCTTCTGCAACAGTACGAAGCCATCTACAGGCTCTGTGAACTCTACTACGGGAAGAAAAAGAGGCGGCCAAGAAGCGTCTGGGTACGGCAATGGATAGGGAGAAGAGCAGAGTACGGGCTGTACAACAAGCTGATGGTGGAGCTCAGGAACGAAGACACTCGGGCATTCCAGAACTTCATGAGGATGCCTCCAGCCATGTTTGACGAAGTTGTGCAGCACCTGACACCCAGGTTGACCAAGGCAAACACCAACTTCCGGCCCAGCCTGGAACCTTGGCTCAAAGTGGCACTCACTCTGCACCACCTGGCCTCAAGGACCAGCTACAGGAGCATGCAGTACGGCTGGAGGGTGCCACACAACACCATCAGCATTGTGGTCAGAGAAGTGGTGCAGGCCATCATTGAAGAATACAAGGAGGAGCTCCTCCAGTGCCCCTCCCCTGAAGAAGGATGGAAGAAAGTTGCAGAGCAGTGGTATCAGAGGTGGAACTTCCCCCACACCGTTGGAGCCATAGATGGCAATCATGTGGCCTGCAAAGCTCCAGCCAAGTCGGGGTCCACTTATTTCAACTACAAGGGCTTTTTCAGCATCGTCCTCTTCGCCATGATCGATGCTGACTACAAGGTCATGTACATCGATGCTTCAGGCTACAGCTTATCTTCCGATGCCCAGGTATACAACGCCAGTCACCTCAAGGAGGGGCTGGAAGGCAACCTCATCATGGGCTTCCCAGATCCAGACCCCCTGCCCAACGACAAGCAAAATGTGCCCTACTTCATGGTGAGGGATGACGCCTTCTCCCTCAGAACCTACCTCATGAAGCCATACACTTCCAGACTCCTGACCGTGAAGAGAGGATCTTCAACTACAGGCTGTCCAGGGCAAGGTGGGTGGTGGAGAACGTCTTTGGCATCCTGGCCAACAGGTTCGGGTACTTCTCACCACCATGCAGCATCGCCCAGAGACCGTGAGGAGGATCATGGAAGCTTGCTGCATCCTGCACAATCTCATGCGCACCCGCTACCCAGTCTTGTAGAACAGGCTCATGGACTGTCAACAAGGCAATGGGGACATGGAGCCTGGGGAATGGAGGCAAGGGCGAAACCTGATCGACACTCAGGATGTGCAAGGCCCCAACAAAGCCTCACGGGAAGGGAAGAAGCAGCGCAACCTCCTGAAACACTGGTGCAACTCCCCATCTGGAGCGGTGGAGTGGCAAGACAGGATGGTAGATGCTTAATGGATGCTTCCTTCAGCCTGTCTCATCACACAGATAAGATTGGGCAATGTATGTTGGGTGGGCCTACAATGAACAGGGTGTTTAATAAAGAGTTGCTCCTCCACACCACCAGCATCAGCAGCAGCACCAGCAGAATCATCATCATCATCATCATCATCATCATCATCATCATCATCATCCTCACCAGCAGGATTATAATCAGTATCATCATCAGCAGCAGCAGCAGTAGCAGGATCATCATCATCAGCAGCAGCAGCAGCACCACAGGATCAGCAGCAGCATGACCAGCAAGACCAGGATCAGCAGCAGTAGAGTAAGCACCAGCAAGTCCAGGAGCATGAGCAGGATCAGGAGCACGAGCAGGACCAGCAGGACCAGCAGGACCAGGAGCAGCTTCAAGCACCAGCAGAAGCCCCAGCACCAGCAGAAGCACCACCGCCAAGAGCAGCTTCAGCAGAAGCCCCAGCAGAAGCAGAGTCAGGGGCAGGGTGGGAGGTTGGCCCTGTCCCTCTTGCCAGGGATGGCGGCAGGTTGCTGAGGCTTTCACTTCCTCCCCATGGTTGTGGGGTTGCTGGTTGGCAGGGAGGCTGGCAGGCACCAAGGCTGGCAGGAAGGCTGGCAGGAAGCCTGGCAGGAAGGCTGGCAGAAAGCCTGGCAGGAAGGCAGGCAGGCAGGCAGGCAGGCACCAAGGCTGGCTGGAAGGCAGGCTGGCAGGGCAGGCAAGGAACTCGAAGTGTCCAGCAGCAGGTCTTTCCTTGGAATGCTGGCCACGTGCGAGCTGCTTCCCTTTATATCCAGAGGGCTTACGTAATACTTCCCCCCCACATGTGCAATTAACGGTCAGCATCCGTTCCGCTTCCGCTGTGCATCCGCTAGGCTTCCGCTGTGCATCCGCTTTATCCGTTGTGCATCTGCTATGCATCCGCTTCATCCGTTCGGCGTCTGCTCTGCATCCGCTGTATCCATTCTGCATCCACTTTGCTGAGGCCCCCCGAAGCCCTGCGGTTGCGCAATCCACTCCCATCCGCTTCCATCCGCTGGGCTTCTGTTCCGCATCTGCTTTGCATCCGCCCTGCGTCCTCCCCGCGTTTGTGTTATCCACTACGGTTTTGCAAATTTTTGCCCCTTTTAAGAGCGGATAACAACGGATGGAACATTTTGCTCGTCCGCTGTGTCCTTTTTGCACCCGTTGGCCAGTGTGACATGGGCTTTAGAAGCAAAAAGCCCGTACTGGGCTGATCCAGAAAGTGTCTTATTCCAACTTAAAAATAAATAATTTCCTCCTTGTTTTTTTGGAATGCCAAGTTGGGAGAGGAGTTGAGGATGTGGGGAAGGGGGAATGAGGAAGGGAGAGGATGTATCACCTTTGCTGACTCTGATTATTGGGTTTTGTGAAGTTTGATGGCTAATTTTACCCTTCTGGGAAGTACCCAGTTTGTCATGACATTGTTGCATTAGGATTGTTTTTGTCGACAAGGATTTCATTAATTACAACTGGAAGCAAAAATAATTTAGCATTGTTTGCAATAATGTTGCAGAGAACTGTAAGGTTAGACACAGAGAAAGAGGCTGACATAGAGGCAGTCAATACATTGTCAATAATAGCCAATATACAGTATAAACCAGCCTATCCTGAACTGTTTTTTCTATTATGCTGTCTTCAACCAATGACAATTACAAAATATGATTACCAGGCCTATTGGTGATGCTTATCTGCTTTTCCACAAGGCAATTTAACGTGTGTTGAATAAATCTGCTGATGACTTTGTTTTTCCATGAAATACTTCTGTTCATTTAAGCTATGGTTGCCACTAATTTCTTCATATACCCTGAAAAATTGGAGGTTGAGAACCAGTAACAGGGAAGAGACAGAGAGAGGGATCAGTGTTCTCCAGAGAGCTTCAATAGCTATTGATAATTTGGTGTCCTAACCCAATGTGTAGGGAAACACCCCCCCATTCTTTGTAAAGGGAACTTATCATGGTGTACAGTTATAAATTCTACAGGCAATTTATTAAATGAACATACTTTTCTGACTATTATAATAGCTGAGACTGATCTGCAAATAATTCACTAGTGTTCAGTGAACTGTATTTAGGAACCGGAAGACGGATCATTAAAAAAAAGACATGACTCAGTTTTATTAATTACAATACATTTTCCCCTTGCTACTAAAGCTTCTATAAAGTTAATTCCTATGAAATCATAACTAGATCAATGTACAGAGAATCAGCATTTAATATAACTTATTCCTGTTGGAAATAAATCCCATGTATTTTAGCAGGATCATCCATCCTGTATTTCTTAAACCTATGGGTATATCTTTCTTTAAAATTGAAATTTTTAACATGAACACTTGATTCAAGTCTTGGATTAATACGGGATGGGGGGAGGCTTCTTAAGAATAGATAGCCTCCATCAAGCTCAGTCAAATGCAATAATGCCAGTTGTTACACCTGATTTGATGCTGATTGAAGAGTTGATTAAATTCAAGTTAGCTATTTAGGATTTGAGAGCAATCCTACTTGATTCTAGACAGCCCAAGATTTGAGATTAAATTTCAGAAAGATCTATCCATGTGCTCTAAAGAGAAGCATCAAATCACTTGCAGGTGTTTCATTTTTTAAAATGACAAAATAAGATGGAAATAGCAGGGAGAATAGGGCTTTTTAGAAGCTATTAACCCTGTCAAGTTTAATTTGGATAACTTTAGAGCTTTTGCCACAATCATTTCTCAGATATTTCTTTCCATTGCTGTTCAAGCAAAGATAACAAAAAGTGTGAATGGGCACCACATTGCATGTCAAATTTTAAAGGAAAAAGCTGAAAGTGAGCCAATCCAGAAAGCATCAAAAGCCTAGGTAATACAGTGGTTAAAGTGCAGTTTTGCAGGCAAACTCTGCCTCAGTCAGGAGTTCGATCCTGACCAGAAGTTCGATCTTAATTTGACTCAGCCTTCCATGAAGTGGTGCTATTGTCATGGCTATCTTATTCCATCTTAAAAAATAAATATGTCAAAAATTTAAATATTTAAGCACTCAATTTCCTGACCGTTTTTCTGGAATTCCAGGTTTGGCACTGAGAGTTGAGGGCAGCATTCCTCAGTTTCGCTGAATCTCATTATTGGTTTTATGGGAAACTGGGAGCTTTGTGAAGCTTGAAGTCTAACTTTATCCTTCTGGAAAGGACCCAATTGCCAACACATTATTGTAATAAGATTGTGGCTTATTGACAAGATTCTACATTTTTTAATTACCAATAGAAGCACAAATAAATTGGCGCAGCAACGCCATAGGGTAAGATTGGTCACAGAGAATGAGGTTAACAGAATATGCTGCACTCACAGCAATTTCAATTAGTTTTTTTGAGATATTGAAAGATGTGGGATGAGTAATTTAATGTGATAAACTTCTGAATAAACATGCTAGCAATTTCATGTTAAAAATTAAAAGAGAAAAAGATTTCAATAAAATATTAAACAACATAAACAACCTTCAGAATACATAATTAAGCATATTTTTTAACACTGAGGGTAGATTGATACCTGCAGATGTGATCCTTTCAATTATGAAATCTCTCTTTTTCCCCTTGTTATTGCTGTAAAATATTTTGGAGTCAGTTCTCAAGAGTATCAACTTTTGAAAAATGTGGAGTAGTGTCTGACTATTATACTTCTTAACACTCTTTTTCTTTGTAAATTAGTCGGGGTAAATACCACAGTAACTTGGAGCATCTGGATTACTATGGTGAACAATTCCTTTGATAATTATATTACATTTTTCTCAGCATAAATGTAATTTGAGTGTTCTGTTTTTTGTGTTTGGTAAATGCAGTAACTTGTAGATAGAAATATGCTATAACAGCTTAAAATTTCTCCTTTAAAAGATACATATATTACTAGTTAGGATGAACAAAGTTTTCATATTTCCCCTTCCCACATTAATTTATGTAAACCCATAATGATCTAAACATTTGTTCTTTAGAAACCAGATAGATTTTCAGAGTAGCAGCTTCTTCAATCCCAAGACTGTGCACTGAAGAATCATTATAAAAAAGGAAAGAGTTATTGGAATTGGATGTATATCACATAGTTTTAAAGTAATTACAGTGAACTTATATCTGAGCCTAATACAAGGCTTAATTTCTGTCACACTAACAATTCCATGGTGTTGATTGGGTTTCAAATGAATGACTATCCCAATTCCAACCAGTGAATTCCAACCATGGGTGAGGTGGACTAAAAACTCCTGGCCAACATTTTAATTATGATATCATAATTGGGATTAGGAATTATTTTAACATTGATATATTTTTGTCATTGGATGGTTTATCATTTTAGCCGTTGTCTATCTACTGCAGGATGAAGGCCTCTTCCACATGTTTCCAACCTATATAGTCCTGAGATTTCTTTTACCAATTGGGCACACAATACTTGCTGATGTCGCCAATCTAACTTGTTTTAGATCTTTTTCATGGATACTTTTTTTTTTATCAAGGGGGATCCATTCTATGATTGCTTTGGTCCACCTGTTCTTCTTGCTATGTGACCAGCCCATTTCCATTTCAATTATTTTAGTCTTTTGATAGTATTGTATACTTTCAGTTGTTCTCTAATCCATGTGCAGGTCTTTCCATCTTGTTTTGTCATGCCGAGTATGTAACTTTCTTTGTTGAATTTAATAAACATAACCTGGTTTATTTTTAAGCCTAATGTTTCTCCTGCTTTGTGCAGCAGGACTATACTTGAGATCTTGTAGCTCTTCTGGGTTTTTTTGAGAAGAGAACAACATCCTCTGAAAATCTTAGGTGATTTAAATAGGTGCCATTGATTTTTATTCCATCTTTTTCCCAATATTGTGAAATATTTCTTCAAGACAGGCTGAGAAAATGATAGGTGATATTGTATACAGCTTGTCATACAGCTCATTCTATGCTGATTTCCATTTTAAAATTATTAAGGCAAATTGTTGCCATTGTTTTTTCATATATTGATTATAGTAAGTTTCTGTAAGCAGTGTCTATGCCTTGGTTGAGCAATGCATTAATTGCTGGAATACTGAGTCAAATGCCTTTTCGTAGTTGATGAAAGCCATGCAAAGAGACATGGTGTACTTGTGCTGAACAACCTGGATGTGATCCATTGATATCTAGCCACTTCTAAACCCTGCCTGTACCTTTGGCTCTGCATCATTTAACGTTCTCAATATTCTTTTTGCTATTATCTTGATGAAAACTTTGTAGATGACTGAAAGAAGGCTTATTGAGCAATAGTTCTTAAAATAATTTTGGGCCTCTTTCTTGTGTATAAGAATCACTTCAGAATTTTTCCATGCATTGGATGTTTTTCTTATCTGAGGCATCTCAAGTATAATTTTGATAGTATCTTGTACTTTTAGTACTTTTAAGTGATTGGATGTTTATGTGGTTGTTTTTTATATAGATGTTTCATTACCCAATTAGGTAACATCATCAGTGCTAGAAGGGAGTGGGGGTTACTCTCTGTCTATATAGAAAACTCCACTTTCTTCTAGCACTGATGATATTACCTAGTTGGGTAATGAAACATGTGCAAGAAAACAACCAAATGCAGAGAGCACCAAGGAACTCACAGTTTAACCCTGAGCTGCAAATAATGTTTCTTGTCTGTTAAAATTATATTTTTTTCTGGTGTACTAGAAGGTGAAAATATTCTATTGCTGTCATTTTAATTGACAATTGCTGCCAGGTATTTCTTGAATTTTAACTTATATTAAAATAAAAATGTAACAGATTTGAATGAAATAAATGTTATACTAGAAGCAAGGAGTAACATAAAAAGGCCCTTGCTTTACTATTTTTGCAAGCTACTTACAGTGTCTAAAACACAAACATGTTGGGATGATGCATCCCTCAAAGGAACAAGTTAAGAATCTGGGAGCTTGGATAATGTCAATAAGAGGGTAGTCAGGCAGAGATAAGAATGTGGACGTTCACAGACTTCTGTTCTGAATTTCAGGTTAAGGGTCAGAAGATCTTGTCTGATAAACATAAAAGTAAAGAAAAAAAAGTTGGAAATTTTACCTGAAGGAACCAATCCCAAATGGATTCAAATTATGGGAGTCCAATTTAAAGCACTAGAGAAACATATAAAGCAATAGACCTAAACTAATGAGAGATTAAAATCTTCTAAAGAGCTTATATTTTAAGAAATACAAAGTCATTGTTTTATCTGACTGCCAGAAGGCCTGTTTCTTCTGTTAATGCCCAGTCCTCTTCATTTCCTTTTCTTCCTTTCCAGCTAAGACTTAAGCAAGCTGATCAACTATAGGTCATATGAACATAGAACATACACTAATAGGGTTGGAAGCAGGGGTGGGATGCTACTGGTTCTGCCTGGCTCTACAGAACCGATAGCTCTGAAGAGCAGCAGACACCAAACCGGTTCTGTGTCTGCTGCTGTTTGGCCCATCCACCTGCCAGGGCTCTTACCTGTCCTTTATTTCTTGCTTTTTCAACCTCAGCTGCTTTGCGCGGCACAGCTGAGGTTGAAAAAGCAGTAAATAAGTGGCTTTTCAAATGCTGCATACCCACGCACAGCTCTTAGCAGCTGTCCGGGTGGCACAGATTAAGGTTTATTACATGCACACACAGCACACGTATATCACACCTGCACACAAAGCGTGCAAAACATTAATCACCGAACTGGTAGTAACATTGGTTGAATCCCACCCCTGGTTGGAAGGAACCATGGAATTTTTGTAGTCCAACCCTCTTCTCAAGCAGGAGACCCTATCACATTCCAGACAAATGGCTGTCCAATCTATTCATGAAAACCTCCATTGATGGAGCAGACATTTCTGGAGTCCACTGTTCCACTGATTAATTGTTTTCACTTTCAGGAAATTTCTCCCTAATTCTAGTTTGGATCTCTCTTTACCCATTATTTCCTGTCCTGACCTGAGGTAGAGTTGTACCTCAGTACTTATCAGTAATTGGTGCTAGGTGGTGCGATAAATACCAAAAATGATGAGTACCAAACCAATTTTTCCCCTTTGTTTCAGTTGAAAAGAGTAGCGAATCATGAGACAGCCAACACTGAGAAGTTATAGCTGACACATTGAGTACAAACAAATAATGAGTACTGGGACAAAATTTTCACATAAAAATATGTTGAGTGACAAATTAGATAAATTTCAAAGCAATCAAGTACCGAGGTATTACTGTACTTTGGAGAATAGGTCAACCTCTTCTCTGTGACAGTGTCTCAAATACTTAAAACCTGCTATCATATCACTCCTAGTCCTTCTCTTCATTGGACTAGACATACTTGGTTCCTTCAATTGTTCACGAGTCTCCTTATGAACTTCTTTTCTGTACATTTTGTAGGGTCTCAAAATCTTTTTTGGACCATGGTAACCAGAATTGGATGCAGTATTCCAAGTGTGGTCTCACCTGTGCATTATAGCAATCTTATTTTATATTCCACCATCTAGATGTGTTTTTATTTTATTACAGAAGACACATGTATAAACTTAAGTAAAAAAAATACTCAAAAGGTTTTCTTGGCTTCCATTTTGCCAAATGAATGAAGCAAGATAGTTATTAAAAAGCAGTATTTGCTGCTATCTGGATGCATGGTTGGTATGAATGAAATTGCTGATTGGTAATTGACAGCCCATAGAGGGGGTCCATGAGACAAAGTCACACAGATCCTGAATCCTTGGGATCAAAATCTGACACAATAATTGAATACCATAAGCTGTTTTAGATTGTGCTAAGTGATTTATCCTATGTTTAAGGATTCATGTCTCTGCTTAAATTTCAGGAGGTCACTTGACTACCCTTCACTCTGTGGGGTGATAATCCAAACCCAAGTGAAAAGTGTCTAAGGCCTTTCTTTAGTGATGAACTACATTCAACATGAACACTGTTGACATTATTGACACAGTGTGAAGTGCAGTTATTAATGAAACCTGTCAATAAAAATACCAAATCCTGCATGACTGTTGGCAGTAAGATGGGAAACACTTCCAATATAACAGAATGAAATCAAGGTAGCTGTTAGAACATTATTAATTCCTAAGATAATGTTAAATAACACTATATAATAAAGATTAAATTCTCAGAGTAGAATTGATTCTATGAAGTTTCTAATGAATTTGCTCTTCCTCAAACATTCATTTGGTTAAGACACTGGGCTTGTTGTCTGGAAAGCCAGCAGCCTGGATTCAAGACCTGAGTGCCACATAATAGCTCCCATCCTCTCCAGCTTCTACAAGTTTGAAAGCATGCAAATGCAAGTAGATAAACAGGTATCACTTTGGTAGGAAGGGAACAGTGCTCTGTGACATCATGCTGGCTACATGACCACAGAAATATATTTGGACAGCACTGGCCTTGAAATGTAGATGAGCACCACCCTTAAAGTTTACTCAGTAATGACTAGCGGATTAAAATCTGCAGGGAGTCCTTTACCTTCACCTTGATAGTAATGGTGCTAATACACAGACTGTATAACTGGAATGTGATTGATCAGAAATTGATTTGATTTCAAATAAGAGTGATTCCTATATACAACTGCCACTGTCCCAATCACAACACTTTGGAGAACTTGAGAATCTATGGTTAACAATTACAACCAAACTTTTTGTTGCTACATGATCATATTCATAATTCTCTTGATTCTCTTATTCCACAGTAATTACCACAGCTTATATTTTTTACATCAGTAAGTTTTGTTCTTTCCACCAAAATGTGTCCTTGGCAAATACTCTTCTACTTTACATCAATATTTCTTATCTCCTCTTCTATTTTGCAAATTCCCTTTTTCTTTTTGCCAAGTGACCTTTGAACTCTTCATCCTGCTGCTTCTCAGTCTTGTATAAACCATAAACAAGCAAATGTGTTGGCCTTCAAATCTATGATGGAATATATTTTCTAGTTAGATACAATGACATGCATGCATATATGATGACTGCTGAAAAGTATGCATCCATTGGGAGCATAAAAATTGTCTATTGTAGATTATAACACAGAAAAAAGATTAGGTTTTGAGCAAAAGACTCGAGATAAAATTGGCCAATTCCTACATTATCAGTGAAAATGGAATCCTTGAATCAAAAATAGCAAGTACTGACAGAGGAGCCATAACACAAGAAGACAGGAAAAACCCAAGTTCATGAGACAAAGAGAAGAATATGACACAAGACAGGGGCATCTGTGTGTGTATCAATGCCATTAACATGATGGGTGCAACTGAGCAATCAATGGTTTTTTTCATGTGTGAGATTTCAACTGCCTAGTCTTGCTTGTCATCTTGACGGCTCAATGGCTATCACTGACTTATCACCTTGCACCAAAGAACTTTTTTATTCTGAAGCCACAGAATAGATTCCAGGACCCCACATCTGAAGCTTCAGGATCCTGGATGAAGAGAAGATGCCACAAACTTTAGAAACTGAGGAAGAATATCCACCAGCTTTGCTAGAAGAAAATATCCTGCCGTCATCCTGAAGAGATAAAAATGATGGGTGTTGGTAATTGAAGATTGTTTATTTAGAGAGACAGAAGCAGCAATCTGTTGACCAGACAGCCAATGAAAAGAAGTCTGTTGACTTCCTGGGGAAATACTTTATGATATGAGGGAAAGACTTCCAAGGCTCTTTTGACAAAACCATGTGGGAACAAATCACTCAGCCAGGCTAAGTGTTGAAGACGTTGCCAAGGGCAATAAAGTTGGTGAAGGAGCTAGGCTACAGGTAATGTTTTCTTAACTCCTAATTATCAAAACAGATGGCACAAGAAGACAAAGAATAATACTCATAAAAAGGAAAACTGGCATTGCCAATGGGAACAGTTTTTATTTTTATTTTGTAATGTTGACATGTTTCTGAAATGAGGGATTCTTAGCAAGAGATACCTCACAAGAACTGAGAAGGATTTGTTTGGAAGGCTGCCTGATTTGGAGAGCTTTAAAATGAAATCTGCAGGGAGAAGTAAGAAGAAGAAGAAATGGAAACTTGGTTGAATGAGGTATAAATAATATGGTGGCATCCAAAATGCCAGCATATACATTCAAGAGTAGAACTAGAACTTACAGACTTGGGGTTTCTAGACCAGCATCTTAACCCCTACACCAGACTAACTCTCTGACTATATATAGAATTCTAAAAGCTTGAAGGTGAATGCTTTGCATGACCTTGATCAAAATAATTCTGGGTTCATGCGATCTAATTGGGCAAACATATTAAAAGAAGTAGCATCTTATCTGGTTACATTTACAGAGCCTGATTAATCTTAAGATTGTAATTATACATCATTCCAAATGACAGAACTCCTTTGTGAAAGCAACTATCCATCTGTGCTTTGTGACTTTTCTTGATCACAAATTTCCATAAATATGTAATGGAGTTCTTTTCAGGTGGGGAAAGAGAGTACAATGTCTAACTCAGCAGATTGTAAGTGTGTTAATTATATTGTATAAGAAATACTCATGAACTGATGGTCATTTCAGAAAATCCTTTTTAGCAAGAACCTAGAAGCCAAGAGGAACATACATACCAAATTTCAAGTTTGTAGACTTTAGAGGTCTGGAGATTTCATGATGAGTGAATGGTATTTGGCTTTTACATACATGGATTAAATTTGCAAATGCAAGTTTTCATTTATCACTGCTTTAGTCATCTGATTGTAAAAGGTTTACAATGAACAGCAAATATGCATATCCTAAGGACTTTATTTCTTTCCATAAAATATGCTTCTACCATTATTTCTAATTCTGTGTTTCATGTGTAATGTGTTTTCCTCTTGATAGCTGTATACTCTGCACTTGATAATTCAATAATACTTTTAATAGATTTCTTTTCCTTTTATTTCCACCTTTAATTTCCTTTTGCTTAATACTTTTTTATTCTTTTTTGGACTTTGCATAATATTGTGCTTACCTCAAAAGAGAATAGGGTGATGAGTATAAGTTCCTTAAAAAGCTTCTATAAGTTCCTTAAAAAGGTTCTTAAAATTCCCTGACAAAAAAAGATAGTGCTTTACAGTTCAGTTTAACTTGGGGGCAAATACTGAAACTAATGTAAAATGGCTTTTAATTCCACAGGAGGGAGAGATTCATTTATTGATTTACTCTGTTTGAAATTCAAAATCCACTTTAGTCCTCTGCTGCACATATGTAGTTCAGAAGCCAGTGTGCTGAAATGTCTGAATATTTTATTTGTTTACTTGATTAGATTTTAACTCCACTTTTATTATTTTTATAAGTAACTCAAGGAGGTGAAAATCCTCTCTCATGTTTTTTATTTATCCTGCAGTACTTCCTTCTTTTCCATCTCACCCTTCCACAGCAAAGTCTTATTATTTTGAGGTCTCTGTTGTTAGTTTCCTTAATTATCTTCAATTGTTCAGTCGTTGGATTTTTTTTAGTCCTTATACCTAATAATTGTAACAATTAATATATTGCTGTGTTGCTTATCTTCTTTCATCATTTTTGCCTTATAAGCAGTGCCCTCCTTTAATCCATGTTAGTCCGACTGATATGCATGTATGTATGTATGTACGTATGTATGTACATGCATGCAGGGATGGGATTCAAATTTTTTAACAACTGGTTCTGTGGGCGTGGCTTAGTTGGTGGGCATGGCTTCGTGGTCATTTTATTGGCTGGCATGGCCAATTCAGTATGGCTCACATTGAGGCACGCATCTCCTAGGCTGTCTTCTCATGACTGTGGGGATGCTGCAATAGTTGTAAGTGTGAAAAATGGTCAAAAGTCACTTTTTTCAGTGCCACTGTAACTTTGAATGGTCGCTCCACACAAACAAAGTACCAGCAAAGGAGGGGAAAAAAACTCCAGAGAAGTTCCAGAGACAGGAAGTCTAGACCTACCAAGAATGTAATAAGGGTTAACGGAGAGGCAGTTTCTCTAAGCAACACCAGAATGTTTCCTTCCTGCCTTCCTTACAGGACTAGGCCAGTAATTTCTTCTAACAACCAGTTCTCCGAACTGCTTAGAATGTTCACAACAGAGTTCTAGAGAATAGATGCGAACCTGTAGAATCCCACCCCTGCATGCATGCATGTATGTATCTATGTTAGTAGTTAGCATATTACATAGTATCACTGCCAGCCCTTGCAGAATGGCAATGTTGAATTGGACTGTGGAGATTTAAATTCAATATCCAGTAGAGCACATAGCATTCTGGGTAATTTTAGATCAGTCCATTCTATTACTCTAACCTATTTCTCTGAGGTTTAGTACAAATAAAACTAAGGGAACTCATCTGAAAATCATTTCAGTTTTTCCAATTTTTATATATATATATATATATAAATATATACATATATTTATATATATATTTATGGGGAGGAAATAAACAGCCAGATCAGAAGCTATGAGAAACTGGAAGTTAAAAGAGCAGGAATACTATGTGACCTAAAATTCCTATG
>BLBF01000004.1:43651601-43664269 GCA_015471245.1 Laticauda colubrina | reverse complement strand
ATAGTCAGCTCCATAGGAGCACCATTACAAAACCTAGCTAAATACTTTGCAAAACAACTACAGCCCCATGCTGAAACTGCAGCTTCATATGTACAAAACTCATACCACTTCTTAGAAATGATCAAAGATCTACATGTAGAACAAGAAGATCTGCTTGTAAGTTTCGACGTGGTTTCACTATTCACTCAAGTCCCAATAAAAGAAACTCTTGAAATCATCAAAAATAAATACCTACCAGCTAAAGACCTCATGGAACTAACAGAACACTGCCTAACCAACACATATTTCATATACAAAGGACAAAGATACAAACAAATTGAAGGAGCCCCTATGGGATCACCACTGTCACCCGTCATTGCAAACCTGTTCATGGAAGAATTCGAATCCAGAGCCCTGGCTAATGCCACCCACAAACCCAAACTATGGCTAAGATACATCGATGACACATTTGTGATTTGGCCCCATGGAAAAGAAAACCTAAACTATTTCCCAACACACCTAAACAACACACACCCCAAAATCAAGTTCACCATGGAAACGGAAATAAAGAAACAACTACCATTCCTAGATGTACTAATCTACAAAAGAACAGATGACGCACTGGGACACACCATATACCAGAAGAAAACACACACCAACCACTACCTCAACGCCCAATCCCACCCCTACCCAGCACAGATTAATTCCGTGGCCAAAACACTAATTACCAGAACCAAACGCCTGGCAGACAAGACCCATATAAAGACTGAACTATGCACCCTGACTGAAGTATTGACAGCCAATAGCTTCCACAAAAACAAAATCACCAACTTGATCCACAAAAACACACCAAGACATAACAGAGACCTAGAAGATCAACAGATCTATGGAACAGCTGTCCTGCCCTACATAAGAGTCACCACAGATAAAATCAGAAAGGTACTACACAGGCATCACATCAAGACTGCCTTCAAAACAGACAAAAAAATAGCAGCCTTCCTGAGGAACCCCAAAGACAAAATTGACCTGGAAAACCAAGGCATATACGAAATTCCCTGTACATCATGCCCGGCCACATACATTGGACAGACCAATAGAAGAATAAGTACCCGCCTAGATGAATACAAAAATGCAGTTAAAAAGCTAGAACACACCTCCTCACTAGTCCAACACATGAAAACCACAGGTCACAACATCAACTTCAATGGCACTAAAACCCTAGCCACTATAGAAAACCCCAACCACAGAATCATCAGAGAAGCCATAGAGATTGAAAAAAGACCTGACAGCATGAATAGAAGAGATGATTCCACCAGACTGTCAATCATTTGGAAGCCTGCACTCTCAAATAGAAAGATCTCCATGTCACAAGCCAGGCAGACACCTGGGCAAAAACAGACTCCCTCTGATAGCTCCAACCCAAACACCCCCCCACCAGGCACCCAGGTGAAACCCAGCTTGCTAATAAATAGCAGCTTGCTAATGAAGAGCAGCCGTCCCTTCACACGGAGCCAAGCTGCACTGAAATCCTCCAACACAAGAACAGAGTGTTGCCAGCCCATCAAAGCCACAAAACAGACAGAAGAAACCAGAAACACCAATCAATCAAACTCCAAGTCCAATGAACACAGATCCAGGCTCCCAGCCAATCAGAATGGACCAGCCTCAAATTTGAAACCAGGAACTAACTCTATACAGAAGCCTGAGGATGGCAGATGAGATTCTGCTGAAACGTTGCTACAACTTTAACAGAACTACAATGACGTGGGATAATACCCGAAGGAAGCTAACCAGCACACATGTAAGTACCCGCGAAAACCTAAGAAAACATATATATATATATATATATATATATATATATATATATACACACACACATATATATACATATATATACACATACATATATAAATGAAAGAGCTAAATGTATGGGGGCTTTCCTATTTAGTTCAGGAGTTAAGATGACTACCCTACCTTCTTTAACAATGAGCTGAAATTCACATTTCTATTAAGTCCCTAAAGAATAAAATAATATTTTAAAAAATCTGAACGGGTTGGATTTAAATAGTGTCAAACACTGTGTAGCCCTTTCTGAGTTGTGACTGTAGTATTGATAAGTATCATTCATTTTTAATGAATTTTATTTTTATCCATTATATGACCTATATGCAAAATTTATCGGGATGAATTTGAATACAGGGGATATACCCTGGGATAGATACCCTGGGATATGCTTCTGAAGTTGAAACATAAATCAGTGAAATATTCATGATGAAAAAAGGTATTGCCAATGGCTGTATTGGCATTGCAAAAGGTGTTGAAAAGGGAGTTTCTCTAGGACTTCTGAAGCACTGGGTACAACTTGCGGGACACAATTGTAGACATCAATGTTGAGCAGAACCTGGATAATTCAAATTATGTTTCTGAAAGCTTTCTGGGGAGTTTAAGAATATTGTCAATATAACCTAATAGTCACTATAGTCAAGTACATCTTTATGGATCTTGACATTTAGGTTGCAGCTCTGTGACTATCTGGAGATAGGATCATAACACTGTCAATTTCATCCAATAAAGTTTGTAGATAAAACTGTGATTCTCAATACATGATAATCCAGGAATGGATTTCCCATTTTTATCTTTTTCATAAATGGCTTTTTTTAAAAAAAGGAAAATTCTAACATTGAATGTTTTCAAAAAGAGGTGAGTCAGAAAATAGCAATAGCACTTACACTTATATACTGCTTCACGGTGCTTTACAGTCCTCTCTCTACAGAGGTTTATAGAGTCAGAATATTGCCCCCAACAGTCTGGCTCTTCATTTTACCAACCTCAGAAGGATGGAAGGCTGAGCCAACCTTGACCCGTGTTGAGGTAATTCCCCGTTAGGAGAATGAGCGCATACAGGGAGACATATAGAGAGTAGTGTTGGAATAATACACACTCAGTTCACAGATACACTGTACAGTTAATGTAGATTTTCACTTCCAGAAAGGTTTAAGCAAAGTCCAAAATAAGCAGTCCAAAAGTCATTCACAGGTTAATCAGTCAGTTTTTCAATCCAGGGATATTCCAGTAACAATGTCCAGTGTCAAAAACAGTTAAGTATCAGACTTAAATCCAGTAATATCAGTCAATTAGGAAAAATGGAGCAATAGCAATACTTTCCAACAGAAGGAAATAAAGATACACTCACACTCTCTTCTTAGACTCAGACTAAAACAAACCAGGTTTCTGGCTCCATCTTATGGCCATTTGAGAAACCACACCCAATTGAATGCTCTTGCATTCCTTTAAAGAGACAGTATTAAAATGTCTTTCCTGGTGTATATATTTCTAACCCAAATACCTGTTAGGTGTTTCATATTCCTAACAACCCGCTCAGAACTGAATGCTTGGAGTGAGCAGTGAATTAGCCCTGCAGTTTTGCATTCTAACCACTGCACCCCTATGGCTCAAAGAATGATAGCAGGGATTCCAGCCCTCTATATATTCCAAAACATAGCAGAAATTTTTAAAAAATCTCAAGAACAGGGAGATTCTTTAAATAATGAGATGCAAATGTGCCTTTGTTTTCAAGAACATTTCTCCCTCTTTGACTCATTCCTATTTAACCTCCAGATGACATTTACAGAAACATGCACACATAGAAATGCATATTTTGAGAGAAAATGCATATAAAACCAAGAACTTAACCCATATGTAGATGTGAGCGCTCATGCTTTTTAAAAGACCTGATCAGCTAAAATCCAAATCTAAAGAAAAATGATATTAGTAATGATTATACATAATAGACATATTGATGATTAATTGTTTCTTCCAATCTGATCCCATTTTATTGTAAAAGATCATCAAAACTTTCAGAAAATTTAGACTCTTATTACTCTGATTGTCATCATCGCCAAAATGTATGCAAAATATCTAATTAAAAGTACAGGGTGGGTTTAGAGATGAACAAAAATTTGTTTAGAGACAATGTTCAACATTTGAGCACTATTTTATCTTGATTCATTTAATAAATGAACGTGAGATACATCAAAGGGATAGTGTTTGCAGACCTTGTTGATTTTGGTGCTGTCTTTGACTCAATTACTAAAAATAGGCCATGGAGTAAATTGGAAGAGCTAAACAGTGAATCTTGGACAGAAGATTATTCATATTAATTATGGTATTATACAATACTCAAATTCAAGCTATATTCACCCCAATATACCTTTTATCAGACAATATTTTGATTTTAAAGGATTGAAGCAAACATGTATATTGGTACTGTGCTTATTCAATTTATTTATCAGTGGTAGCCTCTCAATCATGAGTGCAGAATTGGGTTTTTTTTCGAATAGAAATGGGAAAGAGGAATCTGTCACTACTTCTTTATGCAGATCAGGGGTTTTCAAACTTGACAGCTTTAAAACTTGTGGACTTCAACTCCCAAAATTCCTCCTCCAGTCACGTTAGTTCAGGAATTCTGGGAATTGAAAACTACAAGTCTTAAACTTGCCAGATTTGAAGACCCTTGAAGCAGATGAACCAGGGGTGGGATTCTACTGGTTCTGTCCGGCTCTGTAGAACCGATAGCTCTGAAGAGCAGCAGACATAGAACTGGTTTTATGTCTGCTGCTGTTTTGGCCCACCCGCCTGCCCAGGCTTTTACCTGACATTTATTTCCTGCTTTTTCAACCTCAGCTGCTTTGCATGGCACAGCTGCAGTTGAAAAAGCAGGAAAAAAAGTGCTTTTTCAAATGCTGTACACCCATGCGCAGTGTTGCTCAGCTGTCCAGGAGGAAGCTGATGAGTTTAATATGTGTGCGCAGTGTGAAAAATGTAAATCACAAAACCGGGAGTTACACCGGTCGGATCCCACCCCTGAGATGAACTATTGTTTATTTATTTCTCTCAGGCAGGCCTTTGTGGATAGCTACAGTCACTGAACAGCTATTGCTGAAAAGATGACAATATTTGGAGACACAAAAATAGAACACAGAATCATTGGGCTGGAAGGAATCTTGGAGGTCTTCTTGTCCAACTCTTGCTCAGGGTAGGAGACCTCATATGAGCCCAGTGAAATTGTTGTCCAGTCTTTAAAACCTACAGTGACAGAGCAGCCACAGCTCCAGGAGATAAGCTATTCCATTGATTAATTGTTCTCACTGTCAGAAAATATCTCCTTACTTCTAGGTTGAATCTCTCTTTTAAAAACATCCAAATATTCTTCTTCTCCCTCCCTCTGATGATTTGGAGAATAAATGTATAAATAATCAGTGAACATGAGTACAAGAAGTTCCCCTTTACCAATATCTGGTTGTTCTTTTTATTGTCTCAAGTAGTTAGTGCTCTCATTGAACCTTCCAAATCAAAGCCAACCAATCATTAGCTGGAATAACCAACATCTTGGTAAGAAGAATAACTGTTCTGATAAAACAGGGATTCCTTATTTTCTACCTGAAGCATAGATATGAGAGATTTCTCAATCTTATGACATGGAATTTTTCCAAATAATCTGCTTAAATGATTTTAGGTATAACCTAATGAGTGCATCAATCTCCTTTCTGCACGCAGAAATTGGCACATATTCAGTTAAAGCCAAAATCATGGTTAAAATGTTGAATTAAAGGCTTAGGGCAGAAGTCTCCAAACTTGGCAACTTTCAGACTCATGGACTCTGGGAGTTGCATGGCTGGCTGGGGAATTCTGAGAGTTGGTCCACAAGTCTTAAAGTTGCCATGTTTGGAGATCCCTGGGTTAGGCTTGTTTTACTACCCGATTCCTGATTTCTCAAGTTGTGGATTTTGGACCACATGAAATTTGCCATTTCTTCTTGTAACTGTTAGTTAACTTTTGAAACCAGACATATGTGCCTTTGACTTCTCATCAAAATCCTTTCTGAATTAGACTGGAGTGGGATTCAATTTTTTTAACAACTGGTTCTATGGGCGTGGCTTAGTTGGTGGGCATGACTTGGGGGTCATGTGATTGGATAGGCGTGGCCAACTCAATATCACTCACATCGAGCATGCATCTCCTCACCTGGCCTCTCCTGACCGTGGGGATGCTGTAAGTGTGAAAAACACTCATAAGTCACTTTTTTTCAATGGTCACTCCACACAAGCAAAGTACCAGCAAAAGATGGGGAAAAAACTCCAGAGACGTTCCTGAGATAAGGAAGTCTAGAAGCCAAGAATGTAATAAGGGTTAACGGAGAGGCAGTTTCTGTAAGCAACACCAGAATGTTTCCTTCCTGCCTTCCTTATAGGATTAGGCCAGTAATTTCTTCTAACAACCGGTTCTCCAAACTGCTTAGAATGTTAACAACTGGTTCTAGTGAATAGGTGCGAACCTGTAGAATCCCACCCCTAGAATTAGGGTTACACAAATGATAATCAGCTTTTTGAAACAGCTTTTTACTGAAAGGATTATTTTTAAACTTTCATAAAATTATATTGTTCTTTGTGCGCACTCAGTAAAGCCAAAATATAAAGTGAATACAATTTAAGGCATATATGGTTCCAACAAATGATTTACAGAGTCTTAAAATACCATATAATACGCATTTCTACCCAGGCTCCAATAAAAGTATAGAATATCTTGCAAGCTATTTATTCCACTGTCCTATTTCCCATTTTTGTTCATGATAAAGTTTTTAATTTAAACAAACATATTTTATAAGGGAGGCTGGCAAATTTCATTTGAGCATTTGCTAAACAGAGAAATGATTTAATTAAAAGTTCTTAACCCTTTATTTAATATTAATGATGTACTTGTGTATGAATTTTATTATTTTTTCCTTATTTTAAGAATGGTCAGTCATTATTTTAAGTCCTGCATTGTTCATTAAGATCTGCAGCGAACACAGTCAATTGATTAAATTGAGTTAAACAGAGTAGATATACATTTCTAACTCACAATTTAGATCATTTCAAACACCAAATGTTCTATTGAAATAATATATAGTATATTCATGTTCTAATATTTATTATTATAGATCTGATAAGCTTTTTAGCAGAAAGCACTAAAATTACATATGACTATGACGGAGGAAGGATTTTCTAAATATCTCTGTTTTTTAAATTCCAGCTTAGTCTACTATAAATCAAATGACCTCCAGGTTTATTGGATTGCAACTTCCTGTATTTCCCAGCTACATTGATATATCTATGAATTATAATCTAATAATTTATTCATAATCAATTTAAAAAGAACATATCCTAATATCTTCTTGGAGAGAGGGAAAGAGAGAGAATCAAGTTTAATCCTAGATATATGTTTTCCCCCTTTCTGTTTTTTGCCCTAAAAGAAATAGAAAACTCTATATTATATTTCTTAGTCAAACAGTTAAATCAAAAATACATTTAGGAACCTTTATGAACATATTTCATGTTTTTCCGTGTTTGTGACTTTTGTTTATATGCTTGTATCTTTTTCTGATAATTACTTATGAAGCCAAACAGATCTACAAAGGACACTATAGCCATCACTCTTCACACTGCTCTGCCTTATCTAGAACAGTGGGGGGTCTATGTGAGGATGCTTTCTGGAGATTTTAGTTCTGCATTTAACATAATTCTTCCACATAGACTAGCATCTAAACTTCTGGACCTTGGACTTTCTCATTCAATCTGCCTTTGGGTTATGGATTTCCTGTCTGGCTGCTCACAGAGGGTCAGACTAGGTAATCATATCTCTTCAGCCCTTATTCTTAACACTGGTACACCACAGGTTGTGTGTTGAGTCCCTTACTCTATACTCTTTATGTGCATGACTGCATTCCCACTCACACTAACAATACTATTACTAAATTTCCAGATGACATAACAGTGGTGGGACTCATCTCTGGGGAGGGATGAGTCTGCCTACCAAGATGAGGTAAACCGGTTGCTTTTGTGGTGTGGACACAATAACTTGGTGCTCAACACCAATAAGACCAAGGAGCTTATAGTGGACTATAGAAGGAACAGAACAGACATCCAGCCCTTGTTTATCAATGGAGACCAAGTGGATCAAGTGGCAAATTTTCAGTTTCTGGGTGTCACCATAAAAGAGGACCTGACCTGGGGTGCTCACATTGCAGCACTGATCAAAAGGGCCCAGCAGAGGTTATATTACCTGAGACTTCTCAGAAAACAACAACTGAATGAAAAACTGCTGGTGATCTTTTACCACTGCACCATAGAGAGTATCTTAACTTACTGCACCTCTGTATGATTTGCCAATTGCACAGTGGCAGATAGGAAAGCATCCCAGAGAGTTAATGTCATTGCCCAAAAGATCATTGGTTGCCCTATCCCCTCTTTGGGAGAACTTTATATTTCCCACTGCCTTAAGAAAGTTCAAAACATTCTCTAAGATCCATCTCATCCTGAGAACCCTTTTTTTTTTTTTGAACTTGTTGGGTTGAAAATATATAAACCAGGATAGTCATTTAATACTGTATCTTTAAGAGAAAGCTGTAATGGTGATTGGCTGAAGTTCCTCCAATGGCCATAAGATGGAGCCAGAAACCTGGTTTTTCTCTCCTTGCATTTCCTGTTTTGCTGTATTACCTGATCATCATTCTGCTCAAATTGCTATGAGTTTTGCAACTGTTAGCAAACTCCATTTACTGAACTCTGTTTATGATACTGGACTTTGGATTATCCCTGGACTGATACTAACTGCTTTAACTGTATATGATTTGGACTGTTTGTTGGACTTTGTTTACCCATTTACTGTAAGTAAAACCTACATTTTACTATTTGATGTATCTGTATACTGGTTGTGTGTTATTCAACATCACTCTCACTACGTTTCCCTGAGTGCAATCATTCTCCTAATGGGGAATATCTCAACAATTACCATCTGGCAGATGGTACAGAATAATAAAAACAAGGACAAATAGGCTGAAAAACAGCTTCTATCCCAGGGCAGTAGCTCTTTTGAATTCTGCTGAATTGTGCAGAATTCAGAATGGTGTCGGTTCAATGTGTGGAAGGTGAAGGATGTGTGTTTGTGTTTATTTTCATGGTCATGAAGTGCACTGAAGATGGTATTTGATTTCATTGTACGAGGTGCAATGATAATAAAGTAAACTAAACAATGAAGTTGTATATATTAAAATTAGACAGATCTTCAGAAAGTGCTAAAGAGTACTTCTCATGAGTAAGAATTAAGTATTTCAAGGTTAGGTACAATACAGCTCTAAGGGATTGCATAGTTATCTTTAGTATTAATCCAGTAATCAAAACTGACCTTACGGACTTCCGGTTTGAGCTTCTTCAGCAATAGACTGAGACCTCATCTCTCAGAGGCTTCAATCTGTGCTCGCTGCTGGAGTGCCCCGAACCAGCTGGTTTCGGGGCTAAGCCACCCCTTAGAGGTGGTGAAGAGGGAGGAGACTGCCAGCAGGGTTGAGGAGCTGCATCTCTACTCCCCAGCTGGCCATTACTCTCTTTCCTGAAGGCAGTTGTAGCAGTGGTCAGAAATGGCCACCACAAAGAAGAACTGGACTGGAAAAGAATGTGCAGGAGGAAGATAAGAAGAGAAAATTTTGGTTGACCGGGTCAAACAGCGAAAGCAACAAATTAGCTACCCTGGAATTTAATCTTAACAACATTGTTCCCAAAGAAGATTTTGAAGCTGCGAAGGAGAGAGAAAAGGGAAAGGATTAGATTTTTTTTCTTCCCTTCCTTATACTGATAGATAAGAGACTTAAGCAAGAAATTGAAAAAAATTCACTTTGACATTAATAGACACCTAAGCTGAAAATAAAAGTCAAAGGGATAATAAAGATTTTTGGACATTTAAAAGTTTTTAAAAGCAGGAAAGGAGAAAAAAAAAGAATAAAAGGGCAGGATCTAGAAAAATGGAGGAGACTGCCTGGAATTAAGGAATGGAACTGTAATTAAAAAGAACTTACAGTGAAATTTTCACCAGATTTCTCAAAGATACATTTTAATTGAAACTTTGTAACAAAATAATAGAACCCCAGGAAGTGAAAGTGGAAAAAAGAAACAAGGAGAAACAGCCTTGGATTATTTGGATTATTTGGTGATTTTTGGTTTTTGCACCTAGATGACTAAAATTAATTGGGTGGTTGTTTAAAAGTTTTTAAAATTGTATCACTCTTCGGAGAACTGAAAACGGAACTTTAAAAATGGAAAGAAGATGCAAAAGAAGGGAGAAGTTATTTTGGCTTCGTGTTTCAATTTTTAGAAATGGAGATCTGGAACTATGAGAAGCAACAAGAAAGGCATGCAGAACAAGAAGATTGGAAAAAAGAAGAAGCCATCTATAATGATCAAATAATTTTAAGTGGGGGGAAAAAAGAAAACGGGGGAAAGAGATTAAGGATTAAGGTAAAATGAAAGGATTAAGACTAGAAAAAACAACCAAAAAGAAGAACAATTTGAAAGATAAGTATAATATTAGAAAGCAACAGAAGAGGGGATTACAGATGAGAGAATTAGAAGTAGAGAGACGAGGGGGCAAAAAGGGGAGGGAGAAGAAGAGGGGGAAGAAGGCAAGGAAAAGAAGTTGTAAAAAACAGAAACAAGAAATGGAGAAACAGAGAAAAGATATAAGGATTGTAACCATAAGCTTATTTAGAGATAATGAGCAAAAATTTAATTGCAAAAGGGATTCTCCATAGGTACATAAGATAGCATTGTTATATTACAAATAGAAATAATTTTAGAAAATATGATGATGGAAAAAATATTTACTGTAGAAGTATGTTTGTTAATAAATAAAAGAATTAAAATGATTGAGAGAATTAAAAGAGAACAATTTTAATTATTAGTTATGATTTATAAAAATATAAGTGAGAAATATGGGAAAAAAAGAATTAACAATGGAAAGTTTATAACAATGTGAAGTATGATATTTAATTGAAAAGAAATGTTAAAGATGTTAAGATTTTAATGCATATTAATGATATAATTGAATTGGAATGGAATGTTATATATATATATATATATATATATATATATGTGTGTGTGTGTGTGTGTGTGTGTGTGTGTGTGTGCTGTTTAGCTTCCTTTGGGTATTATCCCACGTCATTGTAGTTCTGTTAAAGTTGTAGCAACGTTTCAGCAGAATCTCATCTGCCATCTTCAGGCTTCTGTATAGAGTTAGTTCCTGGTTTCAAATTTGAGGCTGGTCCATTCTGATTGGTTGGGAGCCTGGATCTGTATTCATTGGACTTGGAGATTGATTGATTGGTGTTTCTGGTTTCTTCTGTCTGTTTTGTGGCTTTGATTGGCTGGCAACACTCTGTTCTTGTGTTGGAGGCTTTCAGTGCAGCTTGGCTCCATGTGAAAGGACGGCTGCTCTTCATTAGCAAGCTGCTATTCATTAGTAAGCTGGGTTTCAACTGAGTGCCTGGTGGGGGGGGGTGTTTGAGTTGGAGCTATCAGAGGGAGTCTGTTTTTGCCCAGGTGTTTGCCTGGCTTGGGGTGTGGGGATCTTTCTATTTGAGAGAGCAGGCTTCCAAATGATTGACAGTCTGGTGGAATCATCTCTTCTATTCATGCTGTCAGGTCTTTTTTCAATCTCTATGGCTTCTCTAATGATTCTGTGGTTGGGGTTTTCTATAGTGGCTAGGGTTTTAGTGCCATTGAAGTTGATGTTGTGACCTGTGGTTTTCATGTGTTGGACTAGTGAGGAGGTGTGTTCCAGCTTTTTTACTGCATTTTTGTGTTCATCTAGGCGGGTACTTATTCTTCTATTGATCTGTCCAATGTATGTGGCCAGGCATGATGTACAGGGAATTTCGTATATGCCTTGGTTTTCCAAGTCAATTTTGTCTTTGGGGTTCCTCAGGATGGCTGCTATTTTTTTGTCTGTTTTGAAGGCAGTCTTGATGTGATGCCTGAGTAGTATCTTACTGATTTTATCTGTAGTACCTCTTACGTAGGGCAAGACAGCTGTTCCATAGGTCTGTTGGTCTTCTAGGTCTCTGTTATGTCTTGGTGTGTTTTTGTGGATCAGGTTGGTGATTTTGTTTTTTTGGAAGCCATTGGCTGTCAATACTTCAGTCAGGGTGCATAGTTCAGTCTTTATATGTGTCTTATCTGCCAGGCGTTTGGTTCTGGTAATTAGTGTTTTCGCTACGGAATTTATCTGTGCTGGGTGGTGGTGGGATTGTGCATTGAGGTAGCGGTTGGTGTGTGTTTTCTTTTGGTATATGGTGTGTCCCAGTGTGCCATCTGTTCTTTTGTAGATTAGTACATCTAGGAATGGTAGTTGTTTGTTTATTTCCGTTTCCATGGTGAACATGATTTTGGAGTGTGTGTTGTTTAGGTGTGTTAGGAAATTGTTTAGGTTTTCTTTTCCATGGGGCCAAATCACAAATATGTCATCGATGTATCTTAGCCATAGTTTGGGTTTGTGGGTGGCATTAGCCAGGGCTCTGGATTTGAATTCTTCCATGAACAGGTTTGCAATGACGGGTGACAGTGGTGATCCCATAGGTGCTCCTTCAATTTGCTTGTATCTTTGTCCTTTGTATATGAAATATGTGTTGGTTAGGCAGTGTTCTGTTAGTTCCATGAGGTGTTTAGCTGGTTGGTATTTATTTTTGATGATTTCAAGAGTTTCATTTATTGGGACTTGTGTGAATAGTGAAACCACGTCGAAACTTACAAGCAGATCTTCTTGTTCTACGTGTACATCTTTGATCATTTCTAAGAAGTGGTATGAGTTTTGTACATATGAAG
>BLBF01000004.1:43596524-43651591 GCA_015471245.1 Laticauda colubrina | reverse complement strand
TGTGTTTATAGGTTTGTATGTGGAGTCTTGGAGTAGGTCTGTCAATTGTGTGTGTGTGTGTGTGTGTGTGTGTGTGTGTTTTGAAGCTGCCTCCCAAAAATACACAAAGAAGGCATACCTCTCAGACCCATAGTCAGCTCCAAAGAAGCACCATTACAAAACCTAGCTAAACACTTAGCAAAACAACTACAGCCCCATGCTGAAACTGCAGCTTCATATGTACAAAAGTCTTACCACTTCTAATAATTATCAAAAATCTACATGTGGAACAAGAAGATCTGCTTGTAAATTTCAACGTGGTTTCACTATTCACACAAGTCCCGATAAAAGAAACTCTTGAAATCATCAAAAATAAATACCAACCAGCTAAACACCTCATAGAACTAACAGAACTCTGCTTAACCAAAACATATTTCATATACAAAGGACAAAGATACAAGCAAATTGAAGGAGACCCTATGGGATCACCACTGTCACCCGTCATTGCAAACCTGTTCATGGAAGAATTCGAATCCAGAGCCCTGGCTAATGCCACCCACAAACCCAAACTATGGCTAAGATACATCGATGACACATTTGTGATTTGGCCCCATGGAAAAGAAAACCTAAACAATTTCCTAACACACCTAAACAACACACACCCCAAAATCAAGTTCACCATGGAAATGGAAATAAACAAACAACTACCATTCCTAGATGTACTAATCTACACAAGAACAGATGGCACACTAGGACACACCGTATACCAGAAGAAAACACATACTAACCGCTACCTGAACGCCCAATCTCACCACCATCCAGCACAGATAAATTCCGTGGCCAAAACACTAATTGGCAGAACCAAACGCCTGGCAGACAAGACACATATAAAGACTGAGCTATGTATACTGACTAAAGCATTGACAGCCAATGGCTTCCAAAAAAACAAAATCACCAGCTTGATCCACAAAAACACACCAAGACAAAACAGAGACCTAGAAGATCAACAGACCTATGGAACAGCTGTCCTGCCCTACATAAGAGGTACTACAGACAAAATCAGTAAGGTACTACACAGGCATCATATCAAGGCAGCCTTCAAAACAGACAAAAATATAGCAGCCATCCTGAGGAACCCCAAAGACAAAATTGACCTGGAAAACCAAGGCATATACGAAGTTCCCTGTGCATCATGCCCAGCCACATACATAGGACAGACCAATAGAAGAATAAGTACCCACCTGGATGAACACAAAAATGCAGTAAAAAAGCTGGAACACACCTCCTCACTAGTCCAACACATTAAAACCACAGGTCACAAGATCAACTTCAATGGCACTAAAACCCTAGCCACTATAGAAAACCCCAGCCACAGAATCATCAGAGAAGCCATAGAGTTTGAAAAAAGACCTGAGAGCATGAACGGAAGAGATGATTCCACCAGACTGTCAATCATTTGGAAGCCTGCACTCTCAAATAGAAAGATCTCCACACCACAAGCCAGGCAAACACCTGGGCACAAACAGATTCCGTCTGATGCCTCCAGCTCAAACACACCCCCACCAGGCACTCAGATGAAACATATATATATATATATATATATATATGTATGTATGTATGTATGTATGTATGTATGTATGTATGTATGTATGTATATATAGTTCAGATTCCTTCAGGTATTATCTCAAGTCATTGTGGTTGTGCTTTTATAGTTGTCACAACGTTTCAGCAGAATCTCATCTGCCATCATCAGGCCTATATATATTTCTTTTTAAGAAGATAGCCTCTATTTTAAGAATGTACCAAGCAGAACTTGATTTGAAGTTATTTACTATATTGTATGTTATAATCTTAAAGGTATACATTGAAGCTTAAATAAGAGTTTGAATGGATAAAATTAAAGGATATCAAGGTGCCGTACTCTGATTGGTAACTACAGAAAAAAAATTGCTTAATAAAAAAAAGATAATGTGAAATTGAAACAGGACAGACAAAAGTATAAATATAATGATTTGAATTGAGATGAGGTAATTTAAACAAAGTTGAGAAAATTAAAAGAGGGGAAAAACTATGTAGAAAATATAAAATGGTAATAAGATATGGAATAGAATATAAAAATGAGCATGAAATTGAGTTTTGTATCTGTATGAAGAAGTGATCATCTGGGACCATGCTATTTTCAAAAAATATGTTTTATTTGTATTTTGTTTTTGTGAAAACCTTAATTATTTTTTTTAAAACTGACCTTATATTTCTTTCTGCTCTCTCTCTCTTTCTCTCTCTCTTTCTCTCTGTCTCTTTCTCTCTCCATTCTATCTCTCTCTTCATTCATTCTCCCTCTCTCTCTCACACACACACACCCACACAAACACACCCACCCACCCCATTGTAGCCAATTTTTTTTTGAGGGGATATTAAAGTTTAGATATTTCTCTGACAGAAGATTAAAGACAATATATGCCATAGCTATACTCTAGAAATGAGTAAAAAACAAAACAAAACAAAAAACAGTGTTTATTTCTCAGAAAAATTATCAGGATAGATATTGTTCAGATCCATAAGTAAAATTTCATTGGCAATGATAGAAGTGAGCCTGTATTTACTCTGTGGTGCACTTTTTAATATGTTACATTTTTGTTTATTGCCTTCAGATCTAGTGCCTCAAATAGTAGATTGTATTAAGTAAACAATCAAATTTCTTACCACAATCTTTAGGCATAAATTTTTAGACCAATGCCGCTACCAGGATGATATAAATGTTGTAAAGCTAGATGATATATTGTAAATAAAAACAACCAAAAACAATGTAACAAAGACTTATTTTCACCCATAAAAACAATAAATCTTTTCATGACCAGAATAATTGCTTGCAGACAATTTCAAAATTTGTAAGAAAATAAAAATATAGTAAAATCTAAGAGTTATTTATATTTTTATGTTTCTTATGAGGAAAATATTGCTATTTTGAACAACTTTCTCTTATATTTCATTGTTCCTTGATTAATATAAGGGAAGAACTTTGTGGTCTTACTAATAGCTTACAAATCTTACATTTTCTGTTTTTAATAATATTTTTTTTCAATGGGTGGACTGTGATAAATAATGCCAGCTTTAAAAAAGCCACTGAAAAAAATGATACTAGAGCACATCCCTCTGTCTTCAAGTGAAAATTCATGAATGAAAGAATTTGAAAATGCAGAGTTATTAATTTAAATTAAGAAAGTTTTATAAATTACATGATAATAAACGAGAGCTTCCCAAATACATAGGTTGGAATTGTTTGTAATTTTGACTCACTTTGCATCTCCCTACATGCAAGAAAAAAACCCTGTTAAATGTAGTGTGTAGGTTCATGGTGTTATAAGTATGTAATGGACTGTACCCATAGTTGCCTATGACATTGCATTTTGAATATATTCAAGCTTGCATATGGTACTTAAGGACAGCCTGTTTAGAATACATGGAAGTAGTCTGATTGGGATATGATTGAGGATGAGTGATCAGGAGCAGAGCTGAACCCATTTTATATGCTGTATTTATAGTGATGTTAATGGAAATACAGTTAGTCTTTGACTTAAAATGATTCATTTAGTAACTGTTACGTCCGGAAAAACGCGAGGTAGACCGGGTTCCAACAACAAAGTATTTTATAACACAGTTGAAAAACGGAACATTGGCTCAAGTTGCGGCAGCCTTTTATAGGTTTTTCTCTGCCGGCTTGTAGCCAATGACAAGTATTTAATATTTGCTGCCTTTGAGCAGCTATGTGGATTGGTTCCTTTGAACCAATCCCCATTCAAGTTCTTTAGCCAATCAGAACCCTGGATTTGGAGTCTACTATTCTTTATACAGAACACCCCTCCCCTCTTGGCTTAGTCCTACGTGGTGACATAGTCGCACAGGTAGGTGGAGCTTCTTTTGACTCGACTGGACTTGTGCGGTTCATTCCTGTTGAAGACTTCGACCGGTTCGGATGGGGTTGCTGTCTCTCTTGTTCTTTCCCATGGAACCGCCTGGAAGGGTGAGTCAGCCATTTTACTGCTACCTAGATTTCTTAGGCCGGTGGTGTTGCCGCTCCCTCCTGGTCTCTCCGGGCAGGTCGAGCTGGCCTGACAGGCCCCTTCGTCTGGACTTTCTCCACGATTGTATTCTAACTGGAATTCTCTTTTATGCTCTTTTTGATTGCTATTGTATTCTGTATTTAATTTTAACGGTTCTTTATTATTTTCTCGTATTTCCCCCCCCCCTTTGGTTTGGTTTTCATCATTTTTTTTAATATTTGTGGTTTTGTGTTTGTACTTCTTTTGAAGTTTTGGGAACAAAGCTGGTCTATGTGCCGCTTCCATTCCCTGCCGTCATCTATAGTTAGTGGGTAGGACCGGCCTGTAATTTGAGTGATTGTTCCTGGTAGCCATAATGGGTCCCCGGTAAATTTTTTTGCATAGACTAGATTGCCTATTTCAAATGTCCTGAAACGGGTGGAGGAGTCGGGGGGGGGGTGTTCTGGTGTATAGTTTGGGTGCAATCTGTCTAGTTGTGACCTTAGTTTTCTCCCCATTAGTAGTTCCGCCAGACTTTTGTTTGTTATGGTACTGGGTGTGATATGCTGGAGGGTGAGTAGGTGATTTATTTTATCTTGGACATCCCCAATATCCATTCTTTCTAACCCTTCTTTTGTAAATCTAACCATTCTCTCTGCCCTGCCGTTCGCAGCCGGATGGGCCGGCGCGGTTAGGGCATGTCTGATACCTAGGGAGGCTAGGTATTGTTCGAATTAAATGCTCATTAACTGTGGCCCGTTGTCGGACACTAGGACGTCCGGCAGGCCATGGGTTGCAAAGAGTTTGTCCAGTTTTTTAATAAGGGTTTCAGTTGTCGTAGATGGCATAATTTTAACCTCTAGCCAATTTGAGTATGCATCTACAACAATGAGGAAAGTATGTCCCTTAGTCGGACCCGCAAAGTCGATGTGGATTTGTGACCAGGGGCCTCGTGGGGTTTCCCAGTCCCTTATGGGTGTTTGTGGTGGGGAAGGCCTATTTCTTTGGCATATGTTACACGAATTTACCCAGTATTCGATGTCCCTATCTATACCCGGCCACCAGACATAGCTTCTAGCAAGGCTTTTCATTTTAACAATTCCCGGGTGGCCTTCGTGAAACATATTGAGCACCCTCGTTTGTAATTTGGAGGGGATAACAACCCGATCACCCCATAACAAACAACCCTTTTGAATTGAAAGTTCAGTTTGTCTGGTCCGGAAAGGCTTAAAGTTCTCAGTTTTTTGGTTTTCCGGCCAGCCTTTACCTACCCAGTTCAGTACACGGGCAGTCAATGGGTCCTTTGCGGTGGCTCTGGTGACATCATTTGAAGATATGGGCAGATTTGGGCATGTCTCTATCTGCAAGGTGGTCATCGTTGGTGCTGGGTCTTCCTCTATAATTGGTAGCGGAGTTCTGCTCACAGCGTCTGCATGGGAAATTTGTTTCCCAGGGCGATGTGTCAGAGTATATGAGTAGGCTGCTAGGAATTCTGACCATCTAGTCATTCGCAGGGATAAAATGTTCGGTGTTGGTTTGTTTCCCGCCAAAATTCCAAGTAGCGGTTTATGGTCTGTTACTATTACAAATGTTCTTCCATATAGATATTCGTGGAAGCGTTTTACTCCGGCAACGATTGCCAGGGCTTCCCTGTCCAATTGACTATAATTTTGCTCGGCTTTAGACAGAGTCTTTGAATAGTATGCGACAGGTGCCTCTCTTCCGTCTGGCAATTGATGACTCAGGATGGCACCGACTCCAAATGGTGAGGTGTCGCAGGTTACCGTCAATGGCAGTGTGTTGCTAAACTGGATGAAAACAGTGTTTGATGTTAATAAGTTTTTTATTCTTTGGAAAGCTTTCTTTTCTCTATACCGCCAAGTCCAAATTGTTTTCTTATCCAGTAATCAGTGTAATGGTTCCGCTATTGTTGCTTTGTGGGATAGGAACACGTTATAAAAATTTATTAGTCCCCAAAATGCCTGCAGTTCAGTTTTATTCCTTAGTTCTGGTGCGTCTTTAATAGCTTTGACTTTTTTGTCAGTAGGGTGTATGCCCTCTCCATCTATCAAATATCCCAAAAATTCGACACGATCAGTCATTAGACAGCACTTTTCTTTCTTTACTTTAAGGCCAGATTCTCTGAATTTATTTAGGACATCTTTAAGTCTTTTCTTAAGCTGGGTTGCATCTTTGGCTGAAATTAGGACGTCGTCAAAGTATGGTACGACCCCTTTTATACCATTTAACAGGCGTTCCATGAGATTCTGGAAAACGCCTGGGGCTACGCTTACTCCAAATTGGAGTCTGTTGCATTTGAATGCCCCTTTGTGAGTCACTATTGTTTGTGCTTCAGCCGTTAAGGGGTCTACTGGGAGCTGGTAAGCTTGTGCTAGGTCTAGTTTAGCGAAAACTTTTCCTCCCCCAAGAAAGTGTAATAGGTGTTGCACGACTGGCACCGGGTATGCGCTTTGTTGCAGCGCGTGGTTCAGGGTAGCCTTGTAGTCGCCACAGATCCGAACCGACCTGTCTGGTTTAATCGGCGTTACAATTGGTGTTTCCCATTTAGCATGGTCGACCGGTTCTAAAACCCCTTGATCTCTTAATTTATTTAGTTGTTCCTCTATTTTTGCTTTTAGAGCAAAAGGAACTTGTCTGGCCTTTAGTCTTTTAGGGGCTACCTGGGGGTCTAGTCTAAAAGAAATTTGGGTCCCCCGATACCTGCCTAGGGAGCCATCAAAAATGTCCTGGAATTCTTGGATCAGGTTTTCTTCCCAGTCGGTTGTGGCCACCCGGTCTACTCCAGTCATCCCGATGCCCAATGGTGTGAACCATTCGATGCCCAGGAGGCTTGGTCGATCTCGGTTGACTATTGTTAATGGTAGTACTGCGACATGTTGTCTGTAGGCGACTCGGAAATGTCCTAGGCCTACTACAGGAATTCGGTTTCCTTGATAGTCCTTGAGGGTTAGTTTTTGTCTCTGGAGTTCCTTGATCTTGATGTCTGGGACCAGTGTTTTGATGGTGTCCCATGACACCATTGATAGAAAAGATCCAGAGTCAACCTCCATTTCGCAGGGGTTGTCTTCAATTTTTACAATTATTTTTACCTTCTTCCCACTTTCTGTCTGAGCGCTTCCGATAGTGAAAGTCTGGTATGCTTTCTCTCAGTTAGTGGCTTGCTTGTTTTGCTGCCACTTTCTCTCGGATAGTTTTGGCTCAGTCTTTGCTGGGGAGTCGCTGCGTCTTTTTGGGCTGTAATTCTTTTTGTTCCTGCAGACTCTCTCGATATGCCCCCTTTTCTTGCATGCTCTGAAAATGGCATCGAGGAATCTGCAATCAGCTTGAGGATGGTTTCCCCACAGCCAGCGCATTCCCGCCGATTTCTGTTTTCGTGCCCTTTCTTGTTGGCATAGAAGCGGTGGATTTCATCATCTTCCTCCCCGGATTCTGACGTCTCGTCGAATTCTTTGTAATGAGTGGTGGTGGGAGATTGTTTTTTCCTCTGGCTGGGCTTGTTTCGTCGTTGTTCGCGTTCATTTGTTTTATTTTATCCGCTGATTTTTTCGTGGCTTCAGTGGCCGAGGCTTCTGCGATAGCTTCAGCTACTGATATGTTGGGTTTATTCAGTAGCTTGCTCTGTATATTAGAGTCTCTTAACCCCAATATTACTCGATCCCGCATCGCTTCATCTAAGTTTAGAAACTTGCACGCTCCCCCTATTTGTCGGAGGGCTGCCACAAAATCAGCGATGGTTTCGCCTTCTTTCTGGTCTTTCCGATAAAAGTCGTGCCGCTTTATTAAATTTGACACCACTGGTGCATAGTGGGCCTTTAATGTTCTTTGGAGCTCTGTCCAAGTCAATTGTTTTACATCTCGGGGCTTCGCCAAAGCCTTGGACATTTTGAAGATTGCGGGCCCACAGTGTGTCAAGAAAACAGCTCTCTTTCACTGGTCTGAGATTTCCTCCATCTCATTGCTCTCCAGGTACATCTGGAAATGGTCTACGTAGGATTCCCAATCCTCTTCATTGGGATTGAAGGGTGCGGGCGGCGCGTTGTTTCCAGCCATTGTTCTTCATCTGATTTTATCTGTCACCGCGTGCTCAGTCTCGCGTTTAGGACGATCCCATCCTTGTCGCCAGTGTTCTGTCCAGAAAAACGCGAGGTAGACTGGGTTCCAACAACAAAGTCTTTATTTTATAACATAGTTGAAAAACGGAACATTGGCTCAAGTTGCCGCAGCCTTTTATAGGTTTTTCTCTGCCGGCTTGTAGCCAATGACAGGTATTTAATATTTGCCGCCTTTGAGCAGCTATGTGGATTGGTTCCTTTGAACCAATTCCCATTCAAGTTCTTTAGCCAATCAGAACCCTGTATTTGGAGTCTACTATTCTTTATACAGAACAGTAACCATTCAAAGTCACAACAGCACTGAAAAAGATGACTATTTTTCACACTTAAGGCCATTGCAGCATCGTCGTGTGATCAAAATTCCCATAGTCACAGACGGTTGGCAACTGACTCCTTTTATAATGACTGTAGTACCCAGGGTCATGTGATCATTTTTTGTAACCTTCTGACAAGTTGATGGGGAAGCCATATTCACTTAACTATGTTACTATCTTAACAACTACAGTGATATTCTTTATAACTGTGGCAAGAAAGATCCTAACATGGGGCAAAATTCACTTAAACAAGTGTCTTGTTTAGCAACAGAAATTTTGGACTCAATTGTGGTCGTAGGTTGAAAACTTCCTCTACTGTTTGTTACTGGGCCAAAAAATGTAAAGGCAATGAACCAGGAAGAGCTGATCTGTGTGATTAAGACTGAAGTAGACAATCTATGACAACAATCGATGCATCTTGCACGATAAAGGTTGATGAACTGATTAAGGACATTAGCGGATTGCTCAAGGGAAAACTGCTGTCAAGGCTGGCATTTCCCAGGCTATAAGGGCCACATTATTCATGTTCTTCAATCTTGGCAGGTTTTTGCAAGATGGGTTCCTTGCATGCTGATGGTAGAAGCTAGAAGGTTCAAGAGATTAAATTTGTCAGCAATTGTCGTGCTATGAAGGTAAGAAATGTCTTCAAAACACCGGGACAGTCAATGAAATATAACTCAGAAATGAGGCATTCGTCCATGGAATAGCATTGCAAAAGCCTCACTTGGCATAAACAAAGCATAAAAGGCTTTAGCAGGAAAAATCATGGTTACAACTCCAGGGGGCTGTCAGGTTGTGGCTAAAGGGATGCATAGGGAGTTTTTTTTGTGTCAGCTTTGAAGATTGTAACCTCTTGGCAGAAGTGTGCAGTGATAGGTGATGATGATGATGATGCATTGATATAAATATCGGTAATTTACAATAAAAGAGCACATCTCAAAGATTATGTACCCGTTTCATTGATAAATGTCCATGTTTAAACTAAAGGTCTGGAGGTGAAGGCATTATTTTTCATTCTTTCCTTGCACAATTGTACAAATATTAGTTCTAACAATTCTATATATGTCTGTTCATCTACGTACACATACTTACACAGATACACCTGAACAGAATATTGACATTCCCAGAGAGCCGGCGTAAGTAGATATTACTAAAACTGAGAACTCTATCTTAGTATATTATCAGATTCTATTTACCATTCTGTCTGAACAATATCTTATTTTCTCCAATATTGCCTAATATTTATTTGTGTGACTTGTTCTGATTTCTGTTTATGACCATCTGACATTGTTTTAGCATGCTCAATTTTTTTAAAATAAACAATTTACTCAATTTAGGAAAGAAAACTATACAGGTCAATAAATGTAGAGCCCATCAGGTTTAAGCACATGATACATTATTTATATAAAGTGCTATTTTTTGGGGGGAAAAGGTATTTTACTCTTTTCGAAAATATTAAACATTTAAATGGAGTACTAGGAGGAAACTTTCTCTATCCATAACAAATTATGAGCTGAGAAGTAAGAAGAGCAAAAAAACATCACTTAGCTTTCATATTCATTCCTAAACTAATGTATTGGTATATTCATTTTAATCATAAATAGAATGCTAATGTCATAAACATGTTTCAAGCACAGCAACGCTGTTCATAGATTAATAATTCCATCATACTTAATTGCTTAACTGGCTAGAACAGAAATGATAGCACTGAGACTGAAGAAGATAGGTAGAACTGGAGATCAATTGAGTGTCTAGATTAAATTTGATCTCCGATCTAAGGCATGGCCTAGGCCAGGGATAGGCAACTAAGCCTCCTTTACTATCTGTAGACTTCAACTCCCAGAATTCCTGAGCCAGTTGAAGTCCACAGGTCATAGAGTTGCCTACCCATTGCCTGGGTTGTCCATTTGTATTCTTTCTTGCAGAATATTTGGAGAAGATATTTGGAATATTTGGAGAAGTCCAAGTCCAAAGGTATTTTATGAGATGGGTACTCCAATCCTCTGCTCGCAATAGAATACCTTATGCTACTAAGCTCGAAATTTTGTACCAGGACAACCTAGAACTATGCCACCAATGGCTTAATTTAAGGTTAGTATACAAAATTGTCTGCTACAATGTTGTACCTGTCAACAACTACTTCAGCTTCAATCACAATAATACTGGGCAAACAATAGATACAAACTCAAAGTAAACCACTTCAAACTCGATTGCAGAAAATATGACTTCAGCAACAGACTGGTCAATGCCTGGAACTCACTAACTGACTCTGTTGTTACATCCTCAAACACCCAAAACTTTAACCTTAAACTGTCTACAGTGGACTTCACTCCATTCCTAAGAGATCTTTAAAGAGGGTGTACATAAACGCACCAGTGTGCCTACCGTCCTTATCCTACTGTTCCCATGTATTTGTACTCATTTATTATGTATATACTTATACCTGCTTATACTTATATGTTTATATGTTATATTTATACTTACACTTGTTTTCTCATACATGCTTGACAAACAAACAAAAGCATAAATAAGTAAAGATCTTCCCTTTGGTCTTCCTAACAAGAGTCTAGAGGGGATTTCAACCATGGTGCCTAAAGATTTACACTTTTCTAGAACTTAGCATTGGGAAGGGAAGGTGGGAAATTTTATCTTGAAAAATCTTCATTCCTTTTCACTGTTTCATCATTTAAAATAAAGTATGTTTTGAAGTGGGCTTGCAAAATGTCCCTCGCTGCCAAGGAGACAGACTGAATCATTTTAAATACTGTAGTTCTGGCTTTTAAATGAGCTGGGAAAGATACATTCCCCATTCATCTATGAGGTTTTGCACACATGTGCACTTTCATTCTCTCTTTCATAAAGATAACATTTGAATCAAAATGCGTCAGGAAGTCCACCATTAGAAAGGCCAAGTTCATTATCAACAGAGCTGAATTTCAGAGAAAGTTGGGATTTAATGAGGGAAGAATTATCTCTCATCTGAAACTGAAACCAATTTGGAATAAATGAAGTGTGCTCTTAATACATCATCAGAGAAAAGAGATCTCCAGAAGGAGGGGGGGGGTTTGAGCTTGGAATACATGCACAGATGGTACCATGCACATTGTTCTTTCTTCACTCATAGTACTACTGACTTGCTTCTTTTCCCAAACAACCCCCCTTAAAGCCCATGTCATACTGAACCAACGGATGCAAAGAGGATGTAAAATGGACAAAAAACCTTGCCATCCATTCGAAAATGCAATGTACTCACTGCCTCCGTTTGGCTTCCTCTCTATCTGCCCAGCATCCATTTATGGCTGTTTCATCCGCTCCGAAGGTTTTGGGCTGCCTAAAACTTTTGCGCAGAAAATGTATCCAGTTCGTCCGTTCTGCATCCGCTGCGCATCCGCTACGCATCCGCTACGTATCCACTACGCATCCATTACACATCCGCTATATCCGCTAGGCATCCTCTACGCATCCGTGCAACTCCATCCGCCCGGACATGGGGAGAAAGGGGAACGGATGCAGAAGGGATGCAGAATGGATGCAGAAGAGATGCAGAATGGAAACAAAGCATTTAAAATGGAAAAAACATTGGCAGAGGGGACCTATCTCGGATATTAAGGATGTCTAGAGGACGCCTAGAGGATGCCTAGAGGATGCCTAGCAGGAAACCTATACTGCCTATAAAAAAGGGGAACAACTCGCCTCCATCTCACTTTCAGCCCAGCAGCCCAGCGGTGCAGACCTCTGCAGCCTTCCTCTGCCTCTTCCTCTTCCACAGCATCCAGTCATGTCCACCATGGATTGTAACAAAGTCCTTTCGGAAGCCACCATCGTTCTGCAACAGTGCGAAGCCATCTGCAGGCTCTGTGAACACTACTGCGAGAAGAAAAGGAGCCACCCAAAAAGAGTCTGGGTCCGAAGATGGTTCACCAGAAGAGCAGAGGACGGACTGTACAACAAGCTGATGGTGGAGCTCAGGAGCGAAGACACTCGGGCGTTCCAGAACTTCATTAGAATGCCTCCAGCCATGTTTGATGAAGTTGTGCAGCGGCTGACACCCAGGTTGACCAAGGCAAACACCAGCTTCTGGCACAGCCTGGAACCTGGGCTCAAGGTGGCACTCACTCTACGCCATCTGGTCTCAGGGACCTCCTACAGGAGCATGCAGTATGGCTGGAGGGTGCCATACAACACCATCAGCATTGTGGTCAAAGAAGTGGTGCAGGCCATCATCGAAGAATACAAGGAGGAGCTCCTCCAGTACCCCTCCACTGAAGAAGGATGGAAGAAAGTTGCAGAGCAGTGGTATCAGAAGTGGAACTTACCACACACCATTGGAGCCATCGATGGCAAGCACGTGGCCTGCAAATCTCCAGCCAACTCGGGGTCCACTTATTTCAACTCCAAGGGCTTCTTCAGCATCATCCTCTTCACCATGGTCGATGCTGACTACAAGTTCATGTACATCAATGCTTCAGGCAACGGCTCCTCTTCAGATGCCCAGGTATACAACGCCAGTCACCTCAAGGAGGGGCTGGAACGCAACCTCATCGTGGGCTTTCCAGATCCAGAACCCCTGCCCAATGACACACAAGATGTGCCCTACTTCATCATGGGGGATGACGCCTTCTCCCTCAGAACCTACCTCATGAAGCCCTACACCTCCAGACTCCTCACCCGAGAAGAGAGGATCTTCAACTACAGGCTGTCCAGGGCAAGACGAGTGGTGGAGAACGCCTTTGGCATCCTGGCCAACAGGTTCCAGGTACTTCTCACCACCATGCAGCATTGCCCGTGAGGAGGATCGTGGAAGCTTGCTGCATCCTGCACAATCTCATGTGCACCCGCTACCCAGTCTTGCAGAACAGGCTCATGGACCTCCAGCAAGGCAATGGGGACATGGAGCCTGGGGAATGGAGGCAAGGGCGAAACCTGATCGACACTGAGGATGTGCAAGGCCCCAACAGAGCCTCACATGAAGCGAAGAAGCAGCGCGACCTCCTAAGACACTGGTGCAACTCCCCAGCTAGAGCAGTGGAGTGGCAAGACAGGATGGCAGATGCTTAATGGATGCTTCCTTCAGCCTGTCTCATCACACGGATGAGATTGGACCATGTATGTTTGGTTGGCCTACAATGAACAGGGCGTTTAATAAAGAGTTTTGTTTATGTTGACATGTGTGGATAATTATTACATTATTATTGAAAATAAAGGGCCGTAGGTGTGGCACCTGGGAGGCTGGACCATACAGTCCCACTATGCTTGCACTGGAGGCTTATCTGTCCCACTGCTATCCTTACCCATCCCACTGCTATATTAACCCATCCCACAAGCATGCAAAGGCTTAAACCATTTCTAAAAGTTTCCAGCAAGACTTTATTAAAAAAAAGAAATGAAGCAAGTGTGTGAATCATAAATAGACTTTATTAACAACAAGCTATAAGACAAAAATGAGTCTCTGGCACTCCTATTGGTCGCTCAGTCTCAGGGTTGAAGGGTCCAGGTGCTGTGGAGGTGGCTGGTGCTGGAGTGCTTGTCATCAGCTCCTCCAGAAGCAGAAGCAGCAGAAGCGCCAGCCCCAGAAGAGTGAGCCTGTGCTGCAGAAGCCCCAGCAGAACCAGAGTGAGGGCCAGGGGGCGGGATGGTAGCCCTGTCACTCTTGCCAGGGCTGGCAGCAGATGGCTGAGGCTTGCTGTGCTTCTGCATGGTTGTGGGGTTGCTGGCTGGCAGGGAGGCTGGCAGGAACCAAGGCCCGGCAGGAAGGCTGGCAGGGAGGCTGGCACCAAGGCAGGCAGGAAGGCTGGCAGGCAGGCTGGCAGACAGGCAGGCAGGCACCAAGGCTGGCAGGCAGACATGAACCAAGGCTGGCAGGAAGGCTGGCAGGCAGGCAGGCACTAAGGCTGACAGGCAGACATGAACCAAGGCTGGCAGGAAGGCAGACAGCAAGGCTGGCAGGCAGACCGGCTGGCAGCAAGGCTGGCAGGGAGGCTGGCAGCAAGGCTGGCAGCAAGGCTGGTAGCAAGGCTGGCAGCAAGGCTGGCAGGCAGACATGCAGGCAGGGCAGGCAAGGCAGCCAATGTGTCCGGCAGCAGGTCTTTCCTCTGAATGGTGACCTGCTACCAAGCTGCTTTCGTTATATCCGCGGGGCTGACGCAATGCATCCTCCCCGCATGCGCAGTGAATGCCAGGCATCCATTTAGGCTTCCGCTGTGCATCCGCTAGGCTTCCGCTCTGCATCTGCTTCATCCGTTCGGCGTCCGCTCTGCATCCCCTCTTTCTGTTCCGCGTCCGCTTCGCTGAGGCCCCCCGGAAGCCCTGCGGATGTGCCACCCATTCCCATCTGCTTCCATCCGCTTCCATCCACTGGGCTTCCATTCCGCATCCGCTTTGCATCAGCCCTGCATCCTCCCCGCATCCGTGTTATCCGCTCCGGTTATGCAAATTTTTGCCCCTTTTGAGAACAGATAACAACGGATGGAACATTTTGCTTGTCCGCTGTGTGCTTTTTGCATCCGTTGGCCAGTGTGACATGGGCTTAAGATACAGACCTGGGAAGTGGTTACTTAACAAGCCATTGAAAAAACTGGATCCCAAGCAGCCAGAAAGCTGTTTGCTCAAGGAATGTAGTCATATACCGTTCAATGTGAATTTTATAGAAATGACAATAAAAGACCTTCCAACTCTGCAATTCTGTATTCTGTAAATGGTATTAAAACAAAGGGCAAAAACAAAAACAAAAAAACCTATCCTTTGCACAATCTTTTTACAAACTGTTGTTTTGCAGAATGCAATGTTTGATTCCATGAGAATAAAAACATCAACACTTACAAAGTAGTTTAATCAGATTCCGGGTTAAGCATACATTGCCAAACAGTTGTTTGGGGTATGATTCTATTGAACCACAAGGGACATTCCTGTCTGAGCTTCCAATTTTAGAGGTTGGTATTATTATAATAAAACTGGGGCTCGTGTGTATGTGTGTGTGTTGTGTGTGTGTGTGTGCACGCGCTCATGCGCAAGTGCATGTGAAGTATTAGTAAAAATGCAGCAATAACCAGGAACATTTCTCTAAAGTATCATTCCCAAAGTAAACAAAGGCTTTGATTCTCAATTTCTGAAAGTGACTTTCCTAAGTTATGATGTCTTTTTGCCTATAGTTTTAGATTTATGTATTACCTGAGTCAGTAATGAGGCCGAATGCCTTCCTCAGAGGCTCATTTTCAGGCTCTTGAAGTCTTCAAATGTGTCATCAGATTTCAGTAGCACAAATGCTACTGTTGATGCATTTTACTCATGCCTTTTAGGTGGAAAGTACAATAAAACAGCTCTATAAGTCCAACATCAAACTTCCCACGATAGAGATTCTACACAGTTGAAAAGTAAAAACATTCCCAAAATACCTTCACCAAGAATGGAAACATCCCTTCACTCACTTTGCATCAAGAGTTATGGTGGTTCAGTGGTTAGAGTGCAGTACTGCAGGCTACTTCTGCTGACTATCAGCTGCCTGCAGTTTGGCAGTTCAAATCTCACCAGGTTCAAGGTTGAATCAGCCTCCCATCCTTCTGACATCGATCAAATGAGGACCCAGATTATTGAGGGCAATATGCTGATTCTGTAACCGCTTAGAGAGGGCTGCAAAATCCTGTGAAGTGGTATATAAATCTAAATGCTATTGCTATTGCTGTTATGATCCTTTTCATTCCAGTTTAATGTCTCATCCTCTGAAGCTGCTCCCTGAAGTCTTCCCTCCCATTCTTGCAATAGTTGGCAACTCCTGTCTAGAGGTCTTAAAGCATGGGTGGCACATAAATTGAATAAATTAATAAAAAATGTATAATTATATTTCCTGATACCTACAGAGGAGGGAATTCAAACTGTCTAAGATGCTTGTATGGTTCTTCAGAAGATTTGTTGCCTTTTCAGTCATTTATCTGGAATTGCATCCCCACTTCCATTGATTAAAGCATCCAAGCAGGGGTGGGATCCAACCAGTGTAACTACCGGTTCGGTGATTTTATGTTTTGCACACCCGTGTATCTCAGCAGCAGCTAGCTGCCTGCACAGCTGAGCAGCACAGGGCATGGGTGTGCAGCAAATGAAAAAGCATTTTTTTTCTGCTTTTTCAACTGCAGCTGTGCTGCGCAAAGCAGCTACGGTTGAAAAAGCAGGAAATAAAGGTCAGGTAAAAGTCCAGGTGGGTGTGTGGGTCAAAACAGCAGCAGACATAGATGTATGTATGCTCTCTGTCTGCTGCTCTTCAGAACTACCAGTTCTACAGAAGTGGACAGAACTGGTAGAATCTCACCCCTGCATCAGAGGAAGTCATCCATTTAGCAGTTTGATGGATTTAAAAACATAGAAGCAATATAGGAACATAAGACGCAATATGGGAAACAGAGGAATGTTGGGAAAGTATGATATATGGGACATATAGATTAGGTATATTGAAAAAAGGTATATTAGAAATGTGATATATTTTCTCAGAAACAATGATCCTTTGAGTTCTTTATTTTTTTCTGACAATTTTCTGCAATAATGAGAAACAGGTAATTTCAACAAAATAGAAAGAGGTCATGACTTAATTCCTCTGCCCTGGAATAAACATACAATATGTGATTGAATGAGATTAGTCTTCCTAGCAACTAAACTTGCTTTCCTAGCAGAGATAGTATTCAGCAGGTTCTGACCAGTTCTGGAGAACCGGTAGCGGAAATTCTGAGTAGTTCAGAGAACCGGCAAATACCACTTCTGACTTGCCCTACCCCCATCTATTCTATGCCTCCCGAATCCCAGCTGATCAGCTGGGTCTACTTTTGCTGCCCTGCACAGGATAATGGAGCTGGAAGGCAGGTTAGTGGGGTGAGGAAAGAATGGAGATTTTGCAGTATCCTTCCTCTGCCATGCCCATCAAGCCATACCCACAGAACCGGTAGTAAAATTTGCTTTCTAGGTAAGAATTCTGGTTCTGTTCTGGAGGTAATAGTGTGTTCCATTAGTTAGAGAAACGTCTATGGAGATTCTCAGACATCCAGGTCATGGTTATCCCAAAGTGCTTTTTTCAAGAGGCAAGTAGATTTTTTGTTTTTTCTTTGAAGATGTTTCATTTGAAGAAGCTTCTTGGATGAGAAGAGAAATGTCATCAAAGAAAAACCAGAAAGTCCAGAGATGCTTTTTAAAAGAGGCAATTGGGCTTTTTGGCTTTTCTTTGAAGACATTTTGCTTCTCACAAACTATTGCTTACAGAATTGGTTTAGATAATAGGATAAACCACAATTTTTCTAAATTTCTAAATTTTCTAATGGTGAACGTTGTTTTAAGATTGATTGATGTCTTTCTTGCAACGATAAGAAATAATGGGCTTCTATTTCAGTTGTAATTTAAAAGGAGGTGTGTTTTTTTTTTGCCTTACGTTCCTGATGATATCATGGGCGCATTCTTGGCAACAGAACAGAAGTGGTTTGCCAAATGCATTTCTGAAATGGATTTTGGATTTCCCAATTTTAATCAATGGGCTTGGCATTTCCTAATGGTTCATATCAAAGTCAATAATTAAACTAAACTTTAATTGTTGCAACTTTGAACAGTCACTAAATGAATGGTTGAAAGTCAAGGTTTACCCGTACGATCCCTCCATTGCCAAATTTATTTGTATATTCCATAAACAAAGATTTAATAGTGAGACATGAGGCAGTATATCTGGACAGGTACTTGCCCATGTTTGTCACATAATTTTAAGAGATTACTTATTACCTCATAAATTATATTTTTACTATTTGTAAAGACCAAAAATTCTTGTACATTCACTCGGGAGGTCCTGCTGTTTTCATGGAGATCATGCTGCCATAGTGTTGTAATCCAATCTATTGTCCAACTAGCTCAGCAAGAGAACTTGAAACGTGATTGTTTCCAGTCCGTCTTATTTTGGGAGTCTTGTCCAATTTTTCAGCATTGCATTATTAGGCCCCATAAAATTAGTTGTTTGTCTCTGCCAGTTATGTAGTCTATTTCCTTCAATTCATATTTCAATCATTTCAAACAAAAAGTTCCATCTCCAAATGCTTGCCTTCATATTGTCCACACCTGGGACTCATTGTTCTTAAAAAATATCTTTATTATGTTTTCTTAAATAAATCCAATATAGATTAAAAAAAAAAACTTTTTATCAGTACAGATAATCCTTGACTCCAGACCACAACTGAGCCCAGAATTTCTGCTACTAAGCAAGACATCAGTTTTGCCTCGTTTTACAATCTTTCTTGCCACAGTTGTTAAATGGATTGGTGCAGTTGTTAAATCAATGACACAGTTGTTAAGTAAATCTGGCATCCCCACTGACTTGCTTGTCAGAAGATCGCAACATGAAATCACATCTTCTTAGAACACTAACCATCATAAATATGTGTCAGTTGCCAGGCATCCAAATTTTTGTTTATGTGACCATGGGGATGCTATATAAAGATTGTACGTGGTCCCAGTTATAAGCCACTTTTTTCAGTGCTTTTATATCTTTGAATGACCACTAAACAAACAGTTGTAAACCAAGCACTACCTGTCATGTTAAAGATCATTGTTGCTGTTGATACTGTTCTTCTTCAGATAAATTCCATGTCATCATTAGGTCTTCCTTTTATAAATTCAACAGCCTGATATTAAGCTATATTGCAGTCTACTTTCCATTATCAGTTGGGTAGTTTTTGGGATAAATGATCCATCTGTGTATAATTTTAATGTCCTAATTTAATTCCCAATGTTCTTAAAATAATATTTTGATGCTTGAAATTCTGTTATTCTGTTGTATCTTCTTTGTCAGTGATTCATAAGTCAGTGGGGGACAATCTCATCTACTTCCCTTTATTAAAATATATTTTTATTCTAAAAGTTCATTTACAATTATCTTGGCTGTTTGTTCTTTTTTGGTACTGTGACTCGTGTAAGAAAATTCATAACCGTACTTAATAAATTGGTTTGTTGCTTCTGTTGTTCATACATATCTTTGCTATCCTAAATTGAACTAATAATTCTTTTCTCTTGTTCCATTCATAGCGGATAAACCAGCAATTTATCTGGTTTATTGCCTGTTTCAAAGTAGTTTTATTTGGCAAAATTCCTCTTCTTACAAATGGCTTTTACTTTAATTAATTCCAGTTACTTTTAAATCCAAAACTGGCTTCTGCCTATGACTTAATTCTAGTTATTTCAATTCATTTATCTGTGTGTCAGCTTGTTATATGGTTTTCTTTTTATTTGATGCTAAAGAAATAAACAGTTCTTATAAATGTTTTACCTGAATCTTTACAGAAAATAAAGAAACCTTGGATGTTAAATTGGTTTGGAAGAGGTTCTTGAGTTCATGTTGACACTTCAGTTTAATATCTTATTTCAGCAGCAATAAACTGATAAACCATATTTTTGGTCGAAAGACTCTTTTGTGTAGCTCTACGCTTATTGGATTGTGATCTGGGTAGCTAAGATACAACTTCCATATCTATAAATCTGGTTAGCAATAAACGAGAAATCTGACATCTGTCTATCCTTGTTTGAGCTTTATAAACAATAAACACAAAGTTTGTTTCCAGAATACTGTGATGTATGCTAACACCAAGGAAGGGAGACAGTTAGTGACTGAGGCGCCAGGCTAAAAATTTCACTATAAAGAAATTGTGGATTTGGAGATAAGAAGAATGTGGGTCCCCTGGGTAGAAAGGTATGCTATTGATGTAATATCAGATATGGTACATAAAAATGAAACTATTGTCTCTTAAAAGATATCACACATTTTGAGACAATAATATAATTTTACCAATTTAGATAAGATTCTCCCTGTCATTATTTTCTTTAAATACACAATCCTGTGATCCAATTTCAGAATCCTCACCTTGTTCTTTCATTAAGGTATCTAAGATTTATGTAATACTTCTCTATGTACACTTGTTTCCTACTTTTGTTTCTAAATTCAAATCATATTGCTTTAAAAAGTGCAAAACACTCCCATATAAATTACCACAGACCAGTATAGGAGGTATGAAACTACCAATTTATTTTAGCTTACCACCAAATTAAATATCAAGGTGTCAAATTGGCCCTTCAGGTTTCATTGGTAAATATAAATTATTTCTAATAGAATGTGTCAGTGGGATATCTGAACAAATGGTTTCTGAAAAGCATTTAAAAAAGGGGCTCTGAGAAACTAGAGATAATTTATGATATAAATATTTTTTCAATGGCTGTCTACAGGGGTGAAGGTTGGTTTCTAAATGTAAAATAAATATCTGCCTTGGTTCATTCACTGAACTCGCCCAATTTGTAATTTCAATCAAATTTAAATGCTCTGATGTCATTCGCCTGCAGACTACCACTCTACCAAGAGAGAGACACTCAAAGAATATCTGAATTAGGACTGACGAACCATAATGTACAATTTTACAATTTGATTATTATTGTTACACATAGAATAACATCAAACTGATCTCAAAACAAAGCTTTTGGAAAGTATCTATGGGACATGTTTAAATCTTCTGTGAAAATAAGTTTAACACAAGTGAGATGCTCATTTAGGACTGAAGTTAGTCCTATAATAGGATTCCCCCCCCCCCCCAATTGATACAATATTATTGTTGAAGATAATTTCTATCTAGACCTGTGATGGAGAACCTATGGTACGCGTGGCACACAGAGCCATTTGTGTGGGCACACGATCCCAGGCAAACTTAACTCACTGCTCATGCACGTACCTCCCAGCTAATTTTCGGGCCTTTTTCAGCCTTCCAGAGGTTAGAGGGAAGTCTCTGCAGCGTTTGGAGGCTGAAAAACAGGCCTGTTTCATCACTTCCTATATTTCCGGAAATACAGGAAGTGACAAAACAGGTCCATTTTTTTGGTCTCAAAAGGCTGCAGAGGCTTCCCTTGAGCCTTTGGGAGGCTGAAAAAGGCCCGAAAATCAGCTGGGAGGCATGCACAATGCAGGTAAGGGGGCAGTAAGGGGGGAAATCACATACACATGCGCAGGGAGCATGAGGGCCCGCAAGCATTGCCTTGTGCAAACACACACATGCAAGCATGCACACATTTTTTTGCACAGGAGCTCAAAAAGTTTAGGAATCACTGATGTAGACTATGCAACAAGTTGCATTTTAGCAAGGTGTAAAGGGAAGCTGCAGAGAATTTAATTCTCTGGGGAGCACCTAGATGCAAAATAGGTCCAAATTATAATACACTAGAAGTATGGCCAACCATATGTAAAATAGTATAAAGTCCTAAAAACCATAGGCCTGATGTAGCAAGCATGGATGTTATCTAGGGAAAAAGTCGAATACATATTAAATTCTCTGGTAACTGGCACCACTTTGGAGATGATCAGCTCAGAATGACAATGTATTCTGGTTGGTTGGTTGCTAATATTTTGTGATGAACTGTGATATTCAACAAGATAGACAACAGCAAGAAGAAACTTATATAAGACAATTAAGTCAAAAACCTGCACAGGAAAAGTGGTAGATGACGTGGCCAACTTCTATCAATTCTTTTTTTGAAAATTAAATTGAACTAATGGAAATATTGTTTTCCATGATTTGGAAATTGTACTTCTGTTGATATAGTCTACAATTCTATTTCCTTGTTCCTTTTTTTAGCAATCATATCACATTATTGCTAAATTCTTTTCCGGATTATTGTTACACAGCTAGGCACTGGTATTTCCTATCTTCTATTTGTGGACTTTTATTTCTTAAATGAAAAATTTTGCATTTCTCCCTGTTAAATTTTATTTTCATAACATTTATCTAACTCATTGTAATAATTTTCAATTCAAATTTTCTTTTCTATCATATTAGGTACTACACTCAATGTTTTATCATGTGCACATTTCATATGCATTCATCTACCATCTCACGGGTGTCAAACTCACGGTGTCACATTGCCATGATGTGACATTTTGTGATGTTTTTTTTCCCTTTGTGGAGCTGGGGTAGGTGTGGCTGGCACGTGACACATCTGGCCCATCGGCCACCAGTTTTACACTCCTGATCTACCTCTTCATTTAAGACACTAATACAAATTCTGAAGATTAGTAATCAGGACCATCAGGAAGGACTATCTGAGTATGATTTTTCAGCCAGATTTGTATCCACTTAATTGTCTTGCCATGCAGCCCTCACATAACTTGCCTGCAAATAAAGAAGTCATTCAAATCAAGATATATCTATTGTGTTCCTGTAATTTATAAAGGTAGCTTCTTGAATGAGAAAAAAATGAGGTATGGCTGGTTTGTTGGGATTTATTTTGGATAAACTTATTGAGACTTCTGATATCACCATATTGCTTTTAAGGTGCTTCCAGATTTAATATTTACAGATTAACAGAATTGGAAGGGACCTTGTAGGTCATCTAGTCCAATTCTTTGCCCAAGCATATCTTTTTGATCAGCTATCTTGTAGAATATTTTCTGATATTGATGTAGAACTGGAGCATAGTTTCCTTCCTTTCCCAAGCCTCTCACCAAAGATAGAAACATTTCCCCCTTGCAATTGGTCTAAATTACTGAGGTTTTGGCCAGACTACATTATTTCAGTATGATGCATTCATTTGTAACTAGATTTAAATTCATTAAAATATGGTGAGTGTTCTATATTTAAAGTGGGTGACTCCAAATCTGCAAACCTGATTGGTCAAATAAAATAAGCATTGGATTGGTTCACTAGGAACCAATCCAAAGAGCTGCTAAAAGGCGGCAAATTTAAACAACTGCCATTGGCTGCAAGCAGGCAAGCCAGCCGGTATAAAAGACTGGCCTCAGCTTCAGCCAAGTGTTCCTATTTATTAACTAGTTGAAGAATAAAGTATTTGTTGTTGGAACCCGGTCTACCTCGTGTGTTTTCCGAACAAAACACTGGCGACGAAGGTGGGATTGTCCTGAACGGAAAAACCTGCATGCGGTGATAAGAAGTCCAGATTACAACCAAGATGTCTGGAAACAACGCACCGCCCACACCCTTCAATCCCAACAAAGAGGATTGGGATTCCTATGCTGATCGCTTCCAAATGTATTTGGAGAGCAATGAAATGGAAGACATTTCAGAGCAACGCAAGAGAGCTGTATTTCTGATGCACTGCGGGCCAACAGTTTTCAAGATGGCAAAGGCCCTTGCGAAGCCCCGGGACGTTAAACAACTAACGTGGACAGAATTGCAAAGACTCCTCAAAGCACACTATGCTCTGATGGTGTCAAACTTAATAAAGCAACACGAATTTTACCGCAGAGACCAGAGAGAGGGAGAGACCGTCGCCGATTTCATCGCTGCCCTTAGACAATTAAGGGGTGAGTGTGAATTTTTGAACATTGACGAAGCAATGAGGGATCGCGTGGTGTTGGGCCTGAGAGACTCGACCACACAGAGTAAATTACTCAACAAGCTCAACATCACCGTTACCGAAGCCATCGCGGAAGCCACAGCCGCTGAAGCCGTGAAAAAATCTGCCGTAGCCATGAAAAAGATGAACACACACAGCGAAAAAACACCAACCAAAGACAGAAAGCAGCCTGCCACCACAACCCACTACGAAGAGTCGGGCGAAACAGTTGAATCGAACGAAGAAAACAACGAGGCCCACCGTTTGCTCATGAACAGAAAAGAGCGGGAAAGAAGAAATTGGCGGGAATGCGCTGGCTGCGGAGGAAACCATCCCCGAGCCGAATGCAGATTTCTCGATGCCATCTGCTGGCATTGCAAGAAACGAGGGCACATCGAGAAGGTCTGCAGGAACAAAAAATACTACAGCCTGACGAGACGCAGAAATTCCCCAACACGAGCTGAGCCTAAACGAGCTGAGAGAAATAGGCAACAAGAGAAGCGAGCCAATACACACCAAACTGTCATCATACAGAGCGCTCAGACGGAAAGTGGGAAGAAAATTAAAGTCATTGTGAAAATCGAAGGAAAACACTGCAAGATGGAAGTGGACTCGGGGTCCTTCCTCTCCATGGTATCGTGGGACACAATAAAACAGCTAGTCCCAGGTATCAAACCCAAAGAATTGAATAAGCAGCACCTAACCCTCAAGGACTATCAGGGAAACCAAATCCCTGTGGTAGGAATGGGACAATTCCGAGTCGCCTACAAACATCACGTCAAAGTGCTTCCGCTGACCATAGTCGACCAAGACAGACCAAGCCTCCTGGGCATCGAATGGTTCGCGCCATTGGGCATCGGGATGACCGGGGTCGATCGAGTGACTACAACCAGCTGGGAAGACGACCTCATCCAAGAATTCCAGGACGTTTTTGACGGCTCACTTGGCAAGTATCGGGGAAATCCCATTTCTTTCAATCTAAACCCCCAAATAGCCCCACGAAGAATAAAAGCCAGGCGAGTTCCTTTTGCACTAAAGGCAAAAATAGAGGAACAGCTGGACAAATTAATAGCCCAAGGGGTGTTAGAACCTGTGGACCATGCCAAGTGGGAAATGCCTATTGTCACACCAATAAAACCTGACGGGTCCATTAGAATCTGTGGTGACTATAAGGCTACCCTGAACCACGCATTACAACCAAGCGCATACCCGGTGCCAGTAGTCCAGCATTTGCTTCATTCCCTGGGAAAAGGCAAAGTTTTCGCCAAACTCGACTTGGCACAAGCCTATCAACAACTCCCAGTGGACCCAGAAACAGCAGAAGCACAGACTATAGTCACCCATAAGGGCGCATTCAAATGTCACCGGCTCCAGTTTGGAGTAAGCGTGGCCCCTGGCGTTTTCCAGAGTCTGATGGAACGCCTTCTAAATGGCATACAAGGAGTCGTTCCCTATTTTGACAACGTCCTAATCTCGGCCAGAGATGAAACTCAATTAAGGAAAAGACTCAAAGAAATATTAACTAAGTTTAGGGAATCTGGCCTCAAGGTAAAAAGAGAAAAGTGCTGTTTAATTAAGAATAGCATCGAATTCCTGGGCTACTCAATAGACGGAGAGGGTATCCACCCTACAGACAAAAAAGTTAAAGCAATCAAAGACGCTCCTGAACCAAGAAATAAAACCGAACTACAAGCATTTTTAGGACTAATTAATTTTTATAATGTGTTCCTGCCAAACAAGGCCACTATAGCAGAACCATTACACCGTCTTCCACGAATACTTATATGGGCGGACTTTTCAAATCATAACAGACCACAAACCGCTGATGGGGATTTTGGCGGGAAACAAGCCAACACCTAATATACTGTCCCCAAGAATGACTAGATGGTCAGAGTTCCTAGCAGCTTATTCCTACACTCTGACACATCGGCCAGGGAAACAAATTTCCCATGCGGACGCTCTGAGCAGAGCACCTTACCAGCAACCGATGAAGACCCGGCACCAGCGATGACAACGCTACAAATCGAGACTTGCCCCGATCTACCCATATCAGCTTATGATGTCTCCAGAGCCACCGCGAAAGACTCATTGACTGCCTGCGTTCTTAGCTGGGTAGGTAAAGGCTGGCCGGAGAATCAAAAAACTGAAAACTTTAAACCTTTCCGGTCCAGACAGACTGAACTTTCAATCCAAAAGGGGTGTTTGCTGTGGGGTGATCGGGTGGTAATCCCTGCCAAATTACAACCCAGGGTACTTAGGTTGTTACATGAAGGGCACCCGGGAACGGTTAAGATGAAAAGCCTTGCTAGAAGTTATGTTTGGTGGCCGGGTATTGATAAGGACATAGAGTATTGGGTAAGCTCATGCAACAAATGCCAGGCAATTAGACCGTCCCCACCAAAAGAACCCGTTAAGGACTGGGAAACCCCTCGGGGACCTTGGTCAAGAATACACATTGATTTCGCGGGTCCTACCAAGGGGCATAACTTTCTGATTGTCATTGATGCCTATTCGAATTGGCTTGAAGTAAAAGTTATGCCATCAACGACAACAGAAACTGTAATTAAAAAGCTGGACAACCTTTTTGCCACCCACGGCATACCGGACGTTCTTGTCTCAGATAACGGGCCACAGCTAACCAGCATACCATTTGAGCAATACCTAGCCTCCCTAGGTATAAGACATGCCCTAACCGCGCCGGCTCACCCGGCTGCGAACGGCAGGGCTGAGAGAATGGTCCAATTTACTAAAGAAGGTTTAGAAAGAATGGACACTGGAGATGTCCAACAGAAAGTAAACCGTTTGCTCACACTCCAGCACATAATGCCCAGTACCATAACCAACAAGTCCCCAGCAGAATTACTTATGGGGCGAAAGTTAAGATCTCACCTTGATAGGTTACACCCAAATTTTACCCCAGAAAACCCCCCTGACTCCTCTACACGGTTTAGACAATTCGAAATAGGCGATTTGGTATACGCTAAAAACTTCACCGGGGACCCGGTATGGCTACCAGGACAGATTACCCAAATCACAGGCCCCAAATCCTACGGATTAAAAATAGAGGATGGCAGGGAATGGAAGCGGCACATAGACCAGCTTCGATCCCAAATTATAGAGAGAACCACAGACTTACAAACATTCACCGAAAAAACCAGTGAATTGCAAACCAAGGTGGGGGGGGGAAAGGCGAGAAATAAATAAAGAACTGTTTAAAACCAAAGCCAATGAAACATATGAACAAAAAGAGCAAATAAAAGACTCACTGTTTGGAGAGACTTGCGTGAAGAGCCCATCGGAAGGGGCCAGCCAGGCCAGCTCGACCTGCCCGGAGGAAATGGGAGGGAGCGGCAAAACCGCCAGCCTAAGAAACTCAGGCGGCGGTAAAATGGCTGACTCACCCTTCCAGACGGTTCCAAGGAGAAGAACGGACGACACAGCAGCCCCATCCGAACCGGTCGAAGTCTTCACTAAGAATGAACCGTGCAAGTCAAGTCGAGTCCGGAAAAGCCCCGCCTACCTGCGAGACTACGTCACCACGTAGGACTGAACTAAGGGGGGAGGGGTGTTCTATATGTAAAGTGGGTGACTCCAAATCTGCAAACCTGATTGGTCAAATAAAATAAGCATTGGATTGGTTCACTAGGAACCAATCCAAAGAGCTGCTAAAAGATGGCAAATTTAAACAACTGCCATTGGCTGCAAGCAGGCAAGCCAGCCGGTATAAAAGGCTGGCCTCAGCTTCAGCCAAGTGTTCCTATTTACTAACTAGTTGAAGAATAAAGTATTTGTTGTTGGAACCCGGTCTACCTCGTGTGTTTTCCGAACAAAACAGTGAGGTAGCTATTAAACTTAAGCTACATTCACAAGATACATTCTGCTTATTGCCTTTACCTGATGGAATACATCTTTTGTTGAGAAGACTCAAGCAAAATACAATAAGAGTTAAAAAGCTGCACTCTTTGTTTGTTATGATCAGTAGCTGCCATGTTCATTGACGTGATGGAATGCAGTGAGAAGGTGGAAGAGGGTGTACTCCAGAGAAACAAGAGGCAGCTCAGCCAAGATATTATCCGTGAGAGAAAGAGGGTGAAGACAGCCTCTCCCTAATAGTTCACAAAGTATAAAAAGGTAAAGGTTCCCCTCGCACATATGTGCTAGTCATTTCCATCTCTAGAGGGCAGTGCTCATCTCCGTTACAAAGCCAAAGAACTAGCACTGTCTGAAGACATCTCTTGGTCATGTGGCTGGCATAACTAAACTCCGAAGGCGCATGGAATGCTATTACCTTCCTACCAAAGTGGTCCCTATTTTTCTACTTGCATTTTTAAATGCTTTCGAACTGCTAGGTTGGCAGAAGCTGGGACAAGTAAAGAGAGTTCACTCCGTTATGGGCTAGGGATTCGAACTGCCGAACTGTCGATCTTTCTGATTGACAAGCTCATCATCCTAGCCATTGAGCCACCACGTCCCTTTTGCAAAGTATATGTAGAGGCAAATACAGACAGATGCAATGTACTGCAGTTTGTTTAGTTCACCAAAGTTACAACGTCACTGAAAAAAGTTATTTATGACTGTTTTTCATACTTACAACCATTGGAGCATCTCCACAGTCACATAATCAAAATTGGGAAGCTTGGCAACTGGTTCATATTTATGATGGTTGCAAGGTCCTGGGACTATGTGATCCCATTTTGTGATCTTCTGAAAAGCAATGAGAAAGGCAGATTCACTTCACAGCTATGTGACTCACAACTGCAGTGATTTGCTGAACTGCTGTGGCAACAAAGATTGTAAAATGAGGCAAAATTCACTTAACAACTGTCTCAGTTAGCAACATAAACTTTGGGCTCAATTGTGGTTGTATGTCAAGGATTACCTATGCTAGAGACCTCAGTCTGGCAAGATTTTGTCAATAGGTGTGAAATAATAAAGAACTCAGTTTTGGAAGAATTACATGTCATTCTTGGTTTGAGGCCTGACAAATGGCAAAGTATTGTACACTGTCTGGACCTATTGGAGCTGGACAGCTAATAGATTTAAATAAAATAAAATAAAAATCCCTTGGTCTTTCTTTTGTTTTCCTTAAATTATTTTATTAAATTTCCTGATTCTTTTCAATTGTAGCTTTGGAAGTAGAGATTGAGAAGGAGGATAGCTGCATCATGTCTATGACTTACATGTTTGCATCTGATGCTAAAGGGCCTGTCACATAGGCCGACATAGGCAAGGGCCTGTCACATAGGGCCTGTCACATAGGCAAGAAGGACAGGGCCACCATCCCACCCCCTGGCCCCGACTCTGCTTCTGCTGGTGCTTCTGCTGCTCGGGCTGACTCTTTTGGTGCTGGTGCTTACTCTGCTTCTGCTGGTGCTTCTGCTGCTGGTGCTTCTGCTGGTGCTTACTCTGCTGGCGGTGCTCCTGGTGCTGGTGCTTCTGCTGGTGCTTACTCTGCTGGCGCTGCTCCTGGTGCTGGTGCTTCTGCTGGTGCTTACTCTGCTGGCACTGCTCCTGGTGCTGCTGGTGCTCCTGGTGCTGCTGGACCTCCTGGTGATGCTGGTGCTTACTCTGCTGCTGCTGATCCTGGTGCTGCTGGTGCTGCTAGTGCTGCTGGTAATGCTGGTCCTGCTTTTGCTGCTACTGTTGTTGTTGCTGCTGCTGCTGGTGGTGGTGTGGTAGAGCAGAACCTCGAAGCCCCTCTGATGAGGGCCCAGATGGTCCTGTCAGAGGGAGGAAGAGGCATACACGTAAACGGGATAGGAGGTAATACTCCATCAAAGAGGAACATGAGGATGAGGTGCTGGAATGGCTGAGGGAGAATGAGTATCTATGGCGGAAGGGAAACAGGCTCTATCGAGACACCAAAAGGAAGCAAGCTGCTTGGACAAAGAAGGCGGAGAGCCTGGGCTACACTTCAGAGGTCCTCCTCCACTGGTGGAAGCACATGCACACCTGGTACGGGAAGCTGCACCTCAAGAAATCTGGCCAGGCCACGGTCAAGCTGACAAACCGGGAGACCTATGTGATGGCCAAGTGCAGCTTCTTGGAGGGTGAGATCCGCCACCGAGGAGCAGCCCCTCTGACAACCCTCTCTCTCAGGCAGCCGGCAGAGAGCCAGCCCTCTTCTGGCCAAGAGTCAGCTCCTGTGTCCAGGCAGGTATCTGTGGAGCGTCCCACGACGGAGACCCCCCCGAAAGCTGCACTCCCCATGGCAGAGCGCGTGGAGGACCCCCTGACACAGTGGGAGCAAAGAGAGGGCACTGCCACCAGAGACCAAGCCACATCCACCCCCAGCTCCACCTCCAAAGAAAGCAGGCAGAGAGCCAGACCAGAGGGGCAGAGCCACACTGTCCTGCTGGAGATCAGGGACACCATCAAAAGCAGCATAGATCTCCTCCTTCAGCTGGTACACACTGACATACCATCCTCAAACCGCAAGCTCTTCCTCACCTACGTCAACCAGATCCTCCTGGACATGTCCAAATCACAGTACCAGGTGATCAAGGACAGGATCACCGGTCTTCTGCACAACCCTCCAGACCCAGCTGAACCTGCTCCCACCCAGTACAGGTCTGCTCCTCCACCCCAGGTGATGTCACTGCCCTTCCAAGGCTTTCCATAGGCCCTCACCTATCAAGGCTACGGCTACCAGGAGCTCCAGCAGCACAGGCAGCCCTTCCCAGTCCAGGCACAGGAACATCGTATGCCACCAGTGCCACTGATGCCACCGATGCCACCGATGCCACTGACACCACCGATGCCACCGATGCCACCCACGCCACCGATTCCACCCACGCCACAGATGCCACCGATGCTACAGATGCCACCCATGCCTCACCTCGCTCACCTGCAGACCAGACATCCCCACTACACTCCTCCTTCCTCCACCCCACAGCCAAGCCCAGCCTCAGAACATCTGTCATCGGTCTTGGGACTGACACCCCATGTCCTGGAGGAAGGGGCTCTCAACATCACAGGACTGAGCCAGCTCTCTGAGAGCTTCCTCCACACACCATCCCATGTTGTCCTCTCAGGGCCAGGCACCCCAATGGCGCCTCAGACCAGCACTCCAGCAGCAGCCACCTCCACAGCACCTGGACCCTTCACCCCTGAGACTATGGGCACGCCTCAGAGTGACTGAGAAGAGTGCCACAGACTGGGTTGCTACCTGTTGACTTTATCTTTGCTTGGGATACTTTACTTGGGTCATTTTGCTTTTACAATTTGTTATTAATAAAGATTATCTTTGCTTCATACACTTGCTTCAGTTCTTTTAGTCAATAAAGTCTTGGTTGAAACTTTTAGAAATGGTTTAAGCCTTTGCATGCTTGTGGGATGGGCAGGGATACCTTTGGGATGGGCAGGGATACCTTTGGGATGGGTAATAGCTGTGGGATAGATAAACCTCCAGTGCAAGCATAGTGGGACTGTATGGTCCACCCTCCCAGGTGCCACACCTATGGCCCTTTATTATCAAGAACAATTTAATCATCAACACATTTCAACATAAACACAACTCTTTATTAAATGCCCTGTTCATTGTAGGGCCACTCAACATACATGGCCCAATCTCATCCGTGTGATGAGACAGGCTGAAAGAAGCATCCATTAAGCATTTATCATCCTGTCTTGCCACTCCCCAGCTGGAGCAGTGTTTCAGGAGGTTGCGCTGCTTCTTCCCTTCACGTGAAGCTCTGTTGGGGCCTTGCACATCCACAGTGTCTATCAGGTTTCGCCCTTGCCTCCATTCACCAGGCTCCATGTCCCCATTGCCTTGTTGGAGGTCCACGAACCTGTTCTGCAACACTGGGTAGCGGGTGCGCATGAGATTGTGCAGGATGCAGCAAGCTTCCACGATCCTCCTCACTGTCTGTGGGTGATGCTGCATGGTGGTGAGAAGTACCTGGAACCTGTTGGCCAGAATGCCAAAGGCGTTCTCCACCAACCGCCTTGCCTTGGACAGCCTGTAGTTGAAGATCCTCTCTTCACAGGTGAGGCATCTGGAAGTGTAGATCTTTATGAGGTAGGTTCTGAGGGAGAAGGCGTCATCCCCCACGATGAAGTAGGGAACATCTTGTGTGTCGTTGGGTGGGAGGTCTGGATCTGGGAAGCCCATAATGAGGTTGCGTTCCAGGCCCTCCTTGAGGTCACTGGCGTTGTATACCTGGGCATCTGAAGATGACCCGTTGCCTGAAGTATCGATGTACATGAACTTGTAATCAGCATCGAAGAATGCTGGTGAAGAGGATGATGCTGAAAAAGCTCTTGTAGTTGTTGTAAGTGGACCCTGATTTGGCTGGAGCTTTGCAGGCCACATGCTTCCCATCTATGGCTCCAACCGTGTGTGGGAAGTTCCACCTCTGATACCACTGCTCTGCAACTTTCTTCCAGCCTTCTTCAGTGGAGGAGCACTGGAGGAGCTCCTCCCGGTATTCTTCGATGATGGCCTGCACCACTTCTCTGACCACAATGCTGATGGTGTTTTGTGGCACCCTCTAGCCGTACTGCATGCTCCTGTACATGGTCCCTGAGGCCAGGTGGCGCAGAGTTAGTGCCACCTTGAGTCCAGGGTCCATGCTGGGCCAGAAGTTGATGCTCTGCTTGGTCAACCTGGGTCTCAGCCACTCTACAACTTCGTCAAACATGGCTGGCAGCATCCTCATGAAGTTCTGGAATGCACGAGTGTCTTTGTTCCTCAGCTCCACCATCAGCTTGTTATACAGTCTGTACTCTGCTCTTCTCCCGATCCATCTTCAGATCCAGACACTTCTTGGACACCTCCTTTTCTTCGCGTAGAACAGGTGAAAGAGCCTGTAGATGGCTTTGCACTGTTGTAGAACGATGGTGGCTAACAAAAGGAGTGTGTGATGATCCATGGTGGAGATGACTGGATGCTGTGGAAGAGCAAGAGCAAGATGAAGGCTGAAGAGGTCTGCACAGCAGGGCTGCTGGACTGAAAGTGAGATCCAGGTGATTTCCTCCCCCTTTTTATAGGAAGGATAGGTTTTCCGCTAGGTGTCCTTTTGCATCCTCTAGACATCCTTCAGACATCCTAAATATCCGAGATACATCCCCTATGCAAAAGTTTATTCCATTTTAATGCTTTGTATGTGAGCTGCAACTGCTTTCATCCTTTCTACGTCCATGCTACTCATGCTGCGTGTCTGTTCCACGTCCGTTTCACTTTCTCCCCGTGTCCGTTTTGTGCTGGAGCGGATGCGAGTTGCACGGATGCACAGCAGATGCCTAGTAGATATAGCGGACGCGTAATGGATGACGATGGACGCCTAACGGATGTTCCCCATATGCGTAGCGGATGTAGAACGGACGCGTTGGATACATTTTCCACTCAAAAAGTTTTGTGCTGCTCAAAACATTTTGAGCGGATGAAATGTCAGTAGACGGATGCTGGACAGATAGAAAGGATGAAAAACAGACGCAGTGAATACAGAACGAAAGCATCGCGTTAACCAACGGATGGCAAGTGTTTCTCTCCATTTTACATCCTCTTTCCATCCATTGGTGCTGTGTGACAGGGGCTTAAGACACAACTACAAAGGGGCAGATTTATATTATTATGGGACCACATGTATGTTGGCATTTTTGCTGCCAGATCTTCATTCTCATTCTTTCTGCAAATTTCAACCATTTGTCTTGATTCATTTTTATCTCCTACTTGTGTCCTATTATTGTCAATCTCTATCCTGCTTTTGTGTAAATATAATAATTTTTTCGGCTGTCCCTCATTTTGTTTTCCTTTGTTGAAATGGTTACAATTGCGCTTTTATTTATTTTTTCTTTTGGGGTTTCTTACCTATCTTTACCTTCTATTTGGATTTCCTTCTCTTGTAGAATTTTATTTATAATTGGCCTGAATTTGTGGAAATTTGCTCTCTTTTTTTGAAAGTCCATAGTTTGATTCTACCACATGCAACTTTAGTTTCTCTTAAAAATCCAGAATTGCAGTCTTACACCATCAATTTTTTCTAGTATTCCCAAAGGGCATTGTTTTTGCTGTCACAGACAGCCCATTGAAATTAAAAAGTAGTATTATAGCTGTTTCCGAGAAGATAGTGGCTTTTTGACTTTGAAAATAAAGTGCCTTTGAATTGCTGTGACATTTATCTAGCAGTGGGAAGCCATTATCCTTTGACAACGTTTTATTCCACTGACATTATCTCTAAATAGATATCAAAGCACCAAAGTTTTTTCTTTTTAATTTATCAATTTCTAGTTCTAGATCCAGCATTCTACCCTTACAGCATCTTTCCATGTTAATTTTCATTCAGTAACACTGATAGGAGGATATTATCTTCTGTGTACATTGATCTCATGATATAAGAAGTATCCATTGCGAAAGGATTTTTTGATCATATACACTGATGAATGGCAGACTCTAAAGGAATCTTAAAATACAGAAGTATATATGGTGCTTTTCAGGATGGAAAATAAGCAAAGTAGATGATTGGGCTTATTTGCTGTGTAATCAAAACAACAGATATTTAGGGGCATTTAAAAAACAAACAAACAAACAAATTTACTCTTTTTCAAAACAGGCTGCCTGCACTATCTCACTTTCATGATTTGAGAATTTTTCCTCCTTCCATTAGAGATAGTGAATAATATATTAATAATAGTGAAGATAGTGAATAACATATTAATAATATGGATAACATTACAGATAATATAGTATAAAAGAATAATAAAAGAATAGCAGTAAACTAGAAAACAATATATTTAGCTTTTATCATTCAATGCATTCAAATTAATATAATTCATGCACTTAGATTATGACAACTTTCCACTTGAGACTTAAAATATATAGATGACATTTTTTTAATGAGCTATTTGGCCAGAGTGCAATCTCCATCTCACATACATCCTATAATATGCTCATATTCTTTACAGTTATGGCGAGGTTAAAGATTTCCATGGGCATATTTTTCTCATAATATCAAATTTGTTAACCAAAAAGTTACATACCACTATTAATAATAACAAGAACACTTATACTTATATACTGCTTCACAGAGCTTTATAGCCCTCTCTAAGCAGTTTACAGAGTCAGCACATTGCCCCCAATAATCTGAGTCCTCATTTTACCCACCACGGAAGGATGGAATCTTGAACCTGGTGGGATTTGAACTGCCAAATTGCAGTCAGCCGGCAGTCAGCAGAAGTATCCTGCAGTATTATATGCTAACCACTGCTCCATCATTAAGAATATAATATAAGCTCACCAGATAGTCCTTGACTTATAATAATTAATTTAGTGACTATTCAAACTTACAACAACATTGAAAAAAAGTGATTTATGATGCTTTTTCTCACTTAATGATTGTTGCAGCAACTCCGTGGTCACATGATCAAAATTTGGGCAATTGGCAACTGGCATGTTTCTATGATGGTTGCAGTGATCACCTTTTGTGACCTTCTCACAATCCAATGGGGAAGCCAGATTCACTTAACAGTTGTGTTTCTTACTCAACAACTGATGTGATTCACTTAACAACTGTGGAAGGAAAGGTTATAAAATGGGGCAAAACTCACTTAGCAACTGTCTCACTTAGCAAAGGAAATTTTAGGCTCAGTTGTGGTCATAAATCAAAGACCATCATAGTTGTAATAAAAGAGGAGAAAAAAAAAAGAATGAAGTCTTGGTGGAAAAAGAAGATATAGAATCTCTTCAATCTGTCAGGCATGAGATCAGGGTCACATGTTAAGTTTCAGTTAAACTGATTTATTGCTCCTGTGCCGCATAGGAATCTAGCCAACTAATAATTAGCATTATTTTGGCGCTAAAGGTTAACAGAATTCAAGAGCTTAGATCGCTTGTAGGAAAGTAATGTCTCTAGGCTGATTTCTCTTTTGACTCTGGCGCTCTTTCTCCTCCAGCTTCTCTCTTAAAGACAGATTCCTTTTCATTTCACAACAATAACTGCCTAACAGGAGGAATGGAAGCATTGGTCTGCTTCAGAATAATCCAGAAGATTCAATATACAATCCAACGAAGTTGAAATGTAAATGATGGAAGATTATAATTCAATATAGATTTGTGAATTATTATTTGAACCTTATAAATCTGTAAAAAAACCTACAAATATGATGAATAACATTTTATTCATGATAAAAACAGGGACATTTAGAATATGGAGATTGACACAAAAACAACCTACTGAAATAAGGAATAATCAAAGAATGAAAAATTATAATTCAACAAAATATGTGTGTTAATATTAAATTGTATAAGATTGTCAAGTGTATTAAATATGAAAAATTTATTTGTCTTAAAATGTAAGACACACTGGTTCCACACTATTCACACAGTATTTTTGTAAAAAATAGAATAATTAAAAAAAAAGTTGAAAAGTAATCCAAATCTGATTTAAGAAATATATAGCTTTTTTTGATGCACTCTTCTACACATTTTAATATGGTATGAAGAAAGGGGAGGGTGATGGATCTATCAATTACATCATCTGCTCAAATATTCCAATGAACCAAGAGCATGGATCAGGCCCACATGTGACAGAGTTTAAACAGAGAACCCTGTCTAGTTTCTTAGAGTCTACAAGTTAAAATAATTTGAATAACAATATAAGATGCTACTTGGTTTGCTCCCATGAACTCTAGGGCATCAAACTAAGGGCAGATGAAAATGACTTTATCTAGCAAAAAAATTTGCAACTTTACTTGGCATTTCTACATGGTTCACCATGTATGATTTAGATTTCCTTTGCTCAAATGTTACCAGTATGCCTTTAGCACTAAACATCCTTGTTTTAAAATGGTGGAAGTATTACCTTCATGAAAATGGAAGAATTTCTAGTGTTTTATGGATAAAATTTCAGTTTGTTAGATTATAGTAAGGGTGTCAGAAAGAGAGTTGTATTTTAAAAATATCATAGAATTGTGAAGTTGGGAGTGTTGTTTATTTATTCACATAGTATAAAGTATGGGCTACCCAACAACTCTGCAAGTTATAATTTTTTGAAAGACAAAGAAATTTTACGGACAAGATGCAACCTTCAAGGAGAATGTTTAAAAAGTGGGATTAATCCCACAATCTTTCTGTAATCCCTATTACATTTTACTTGCCTTGGTGCTTTATAAACAACTTGCTTGTTTCTTATAGCCTTTGTTTATTAGTTCATAGACATTTAAAATAATGGATTAGATTCTCAGTATTCAGTATTTACCTTTGTTTATGCCTGAATTTAAATAATTTTCATTATTCTACATTGTCCTGTTGTTTTAATCAATTAATCAATTTATTGATAGTTTTCTACTCACCTATCACTTATAACTCCCACCCCAATGCATTCTAGTTTGAAAACCTCCCTTCTAGTTGTTGTCCAAATACCTACTTTCCTTCTGTAATTCTTCTTTCTTGAACTTTTAAAACTAAATAGAAAATGTACATCCGTGTTACAATCAGGAGTTCATTTTAAAAACTTTCCTTTCCTTCCCATTCTCTCCCCTCCAGTCCTCTTCTCTCTTTTTTCTTCAATAAAAGGTATTGATGGAACACAACCTGGGTTTCCAGGTTCTTCACCTTTCTCCTCCAAACCAGTAACTCATTCTTGATAGATTTGGGGTCACACCAGTATCACTTGTAGAATCATTTGGGTCTTTGGGGATGAATAAGTATAATTTGTGATTAACAGGTCAATTGAGTCTTAGTGAATGTTCATAATCCTATCATTTGTTTTGAGGATGACTGACAAGGTTAATCTCTTCCGGGAGTGGCATTTGATTTTTTAATGAAAAGGGACATTTTTTTTCTTTTAAGAAAGAGGTGAATAGTCAGTACTGTGTGTAACTTGCATTAGAATAGAAAAAATAGTATTTATAATAAATATAATATGAAACATTCACAGAGTCTGAAATTAACTCATGGAAGTTGTAAATCTTGTTCTCCTTTCCCCACTCATCTCTCCCATTTCTTTCCTGAGAAGCTGCCTACACAAATTCTGTCAGGAGAGTGAGATATGCAAGCAATTGAGCTTCATTCTCCAAAACAATCTGATAGGCAGAGTCCATAGAATTAATAAATTGGGTTGTCACAGGAAAGCTACCAATGTTGATTCATTATTGGAAAACTAAGAAGCCACTATCAAATCTTTTCACCAACTGCTCTGCATTGAATTCAGATTTTACTATATTGCAATCAGTCTTCAGTTTATCCACCTTATATAAAACACTGCAACTCTCCTTTGGTTGGGAAAGATAATTTCTGTTGGTTCTTTGTTGGCTAAATAATGGCTGATAATGGCTAAATCTGATATCAAGGTGTTTGCTTTTGTCCTTGCAAAATTAAATAACTCCCACAGTATTAGGGAGCCGATTGTACTATTGCCTTCATATATTTTTAAAAAATAAATTGTCATGCCCCTGTTGTAGACTGACTCTGAGGGAGAGGAGAAACAGTCAACAGGTAGTGGAAGTGTGTCTCTGGAGGTTGTGGAGGAGGCTAGGGAAGGGCAGAAACAGTCAGAGGAGGACCCAGGCCCATCCCCTATCCATCCTAGGGCACGAAGGGAGGAGGATAAGGGCCTTGATCCTCTTCATGAGATAAGGGAAAGATATGGTCTCCTTGGAAGGAGAGGGCTTGATCCGCTTCATGGGTTGCAGGTGTGACAACTGAATAAGAGTTTGGACCTGCGTACTGGCAAATGCTGGAAACAAATCATGTAAATATCTCTAGTTTATAGTTCATGTCTGAGTTTGGCATCCTTCTCAGTGTGTGTTATCTGTGAACCAGCCCTTATCTTGCCTGGTTTGTGCTGCTTTTTTTCCTCCTTTGTGTAACTGTGTGGGAGTTTTTTTGTCTTTTGTCAAAGATATTCGGGGCTTGGAAGCAAAGTGAAGGAATAAAAGAGGCTTTACCTGTTTTCTGTGACTGTGTTTGTTTTGTATCCCACCCTGGTTCCTCACATAATTTGCAATATTGGAGATTCTGTAATCTCTAGGAAGTCTATTAAACTGCCCAAGTGAATCCTTGAATCACTCTGAAACAATTCAAAAAGACATGATTTAATCAGATGCTTTGATTCAGTTCAAATATTTGATTAAATACATGTCTCAAGCAGGTTATTTAGTCTAATTTTTCCCCTTAAATGAATCATCCATTTCAAGCTTTGCACAATCCACAAATTCAAACCACTTCATGTGTTCTTTTATTTGATATGGCTTTTCAAGTACCAATTTTCTAAGGGTTGACATTTGAATATGTTCAACCTTGTGATTTTAAACCTAGGACAATATCAACACAATTGAATGTAAGATCAGTCTGCATCCTGAAACACAAATGTGTCTTTTGTTAATCTCGGAAAAAATGTTGATTCATTGAGACAATACATTATATTGGTCTGATGTTCTATGGTGCACTTTGTTGTATTAATATAGGATCATATTCATTCAAAAATAAAAGAGTTCTTTATTTTACTGACACATACAGGATAAAGTATTTACTACATACTATTTACTATAGTACTTTTATGTATTATGTACTATTAATCAGTGCTGTATTGAGTGCAGTTAAGCAAGATAGGCTCTTTTACACATCTCTTAATTGTAGGAGAAGGGATGGCAGAACCTGGGGGGCACGGTGAAAAGGGGGAATCAAGCAAGAATCACTACATAGTCACCAATGAACTAAGTCCAATACATCCAATTGCCATGTACCTGTTTCCTGAGAAGATTTCTGTGCATAGGCTTTTAGCAATAAATATGTTAAACTGAACCTTCACATGTGGACCTGTACTTTTGTGCCTGACATTATGGCCAAAGCTAAGAAGGGAACAAAATCATAAGAGATGGAGGAAAACTATGAAAATTCCTTCACTCCATAGAAATAATTAAAAGCTAATCTGCGTAGCATTATGTATATAATGAAATCAATGCATAAATGATGGACATTATTTAGTATGAGTCATGTGACATCATTCCTTTCTTTGCTCTTCCCATAGATGTCTCTAGATGCAAATGAGAAGAAAATGGCATATCATTTTTTATCTAATTCACAAATCTTAGTTTTCATAATTTCCAATTTCATTCCACAGATTATGAATGAAATATTACATTTGTAAGCTATCTGAAAAGAACTTCTAATACTGTAAATCTATATTGCAGTCAGCTAGTACTGTAATTGCTGCTAGCTGTTTTTTACCCAGACATTATGCAATAATTTGGCATGATACAGACAATTAGCCTTAGCCTTTTAGCATTTAGCATTTAAAGCTATTAAAGGCTAATCTTACTCAAAACTAGGTAGTATGTTATATCTTGCCAATAGGGAGGCAGTTAAAGTCTCAAATGTAATTTTGCCGTCATGGGTGTTAAGACTATTTCAATACACAATATTCCTATAGAAATCATGGGAGGAGTTTACTATGTTCTAGAAAAAGGGGAAAGCATCTTTGTTACAATAAGTTAGTGTAAACATTGTAAAGCATTACTACTTCCCAATAATTATTTAACTCTTTAATGGAATAATTATATAATTCAAATTCAGTAGATCTTAAGTGCAGGATTAAAACTATTGAATTCTATCAGTAATGTTGGGACATCAGCTGTTTTAAACTGAAATTTTCCAATTCCCAACTTTGCCAAAACTTTGCTGGGGGCAGGGAATAAGAAACTATTTTTATAATTTCTCAAGAAATCCTGTAGTGTATGTTTCTGAAACTATTAAAACAAATGTGATTTTGCTCTCTGTTACTACTAAGCACAACGCTGTATTTATTTTGCAAATGGTCTGACCTGGGAATGTTATTCTAACTCTGATTTTGCTTATGATGTTATTGTACATATACAGTTTAATGATGGCTAGCCTTTGGTTGCAATTTGGCAGCAATGGAAGCAATTTGATTTAAACCAGGGTTGTCAAACTCCTGGCCTGCAGGCCAGATGTGTCACACGCTGGCCACATCTACACCCGGTTTGGCAAAAGGGAAAAAAGTCCCAATTCATCACTTGACACTGCCATGGTGACATGAGTTTGACACCCCTGGTTTAGACCATGGCACAAATAAAACAGGTCAAATATATCATCTCTAGTGTTAATTTTTTTCAAGGATAATATGGTGATCATTCTTATATGTTAGTTGAAATTTATCACCAACCAGATGGTTAACAACATACTCCAACTCCCCCATTTAAAACTGTGCTATGTTACTTTATTTATGGCATCAGCAAAATATTTAATTTGCCAGAGTATTTCTGATAATGTTCTGCAGCAGTTGAATCTTCCAACTTCTCATTAGGAGAGAAACCAGGAGGTTTTATACAAATGTCTCAAGAAAGAAAAAACTTGGTAAATGTCTCCTTTGAAGACCTACAGTATATGGGTGCCAATGACATGCCATTAAAATCTAAAGGACAGTGAAACTTCAGGTTGCGACCGGAAACACACCTGTCCGCACATGCGCAGACAAAAAAAAAAAAAATGATGCCGAAGAGGAAATCACTGGTGATTTTTGGGTTTGCTTGGTCACCACCAGAAGATCTGTTCATGACCAGAAGCAAAACTGTTCTGAAAATTCTGATCGTCACCTGATTTAGTCGCGAACAGAAGTATTCATGACCTAAGGTTCCACTGTATTTTCTCGTTCCTTCTTTCAAGGCGTAGAATGTAGATTTAAAAAAAAAATAGCTCTGAAAATGTTCTTTTTATTAAATTATGCATATATTTATACCATACGCCTTGAAAAAAATGATGCAAGTGATCCACAAACTGTTGGATGCCATCAATAACAGCTTCATATGGATTTGCTGGATAAGCAAAAATGCACTGCAATGCATGGATACTAATCGTCAGCTGACATCTCAGCTGCCTCCTGGTAAGAAGAATCAATGATGCTAAGCCTACACATTTATTTATTGGGGTGACAATACAAATCCCAGATCATTTCCCAAGAGTGAGATGGCAGTGAAATGTGGCATCATGGCTGATTATTATGCTAAAAAAACCTGACATTAAGTGATTTTTTTCTTGAACTTGATCATATAATCAAGCCACTATAAGCATTCTATGTAATTGCAAGCTTTCCTGTGGCAAATAATTACCACTTAATCCTTTGTGAATGTGTTTTGTCACAACTGATATCAGGTCATCTCTGTTCTAAGTCTCCATATTCAAATGATTTAGTACACGGGTTTCAAACTCGCAATATCATGTTGTCTTCATGTGATATATTGTGACTTTTTCCTCCATTGTTAAACTGGGGGGGGGGGGGCATGGCCATCATGTGATGCATCCGGCCCATGGGCCACAAGTTTGACACACTTGATCTAGCACATTCCCTAGGCACATTAATATCTGCCCCCATAGATTTATTAGGGAAATATTCATCCAAAGTGGCTTTAATTTGTGAAAGTTAATATCAATGTGATAAAAATCCACTTCTAAAGCAATGCAAGATGTAATTGAATTTCATCTTCTGTCCTGCTTGATTTCTGTCCTGCTTGAATTAATCCATTTCATGGATTACCATCCACAGCTTGGATACAGAAGCTGAGGAACTGGAGGACCAGATGAACCATTCCAAGGGATCATACTTCATTGCAAGTTCTGTGTTTTCTTAGGATTTCTTAATGTAGGCTCCAGAATGAGCTGTACATTAGCATTCTTCATGATAAAACACTTTTCAGGGTTGCAACCTTTGGCACTCTTCTCCTAAATCTTTTCCTTCTTGTCTGCTGCCATTTGTATGTAGTGTAAACACTAAAAAATATGAAATTTATTTATGCTGTGTGTGGAATTGTTTTCTCCAGAGGTGCTTGTTTGGAACTTACTTTCACATTCCATGATTAGATTATTTTAGATTAGATTATTTTAGATTAGATTATTTTAGATTATTTTATTTTATCTTAGATTAGATTAATTTAAAATCTGAAGAGGGATACTGTAGAGCTACTCATATGTGCAAGCATATGTAATATATTTAAGGCCTTTACAACGTGGCTTGGCATTGCTTTTAGGAAGATGCTTTGCAGCATGAAGGCAAATCAATTCTCCATGATGAGAAATGAACAATTCTCCTTGATGATGCACCTTGAATGACCTCAAAGCCTCAGCCAGCAGATGTTCTTGCACATCAAGAGTGACTGCTGAGAAGCTGTTCAACTATTGGAGGTGAAATCTATATTGCTTTTGCAAAGCATGATCATAATAAACCAGCTTTTCAGAGCTTTGCATGATATATACACAAGTATACACATGTGCACACACATGCACACATACAAACTTTGGAATATCATTCATGACACTGAAAGCTATGGAATGATTATAATTCGTGTGCCCAGAAAGCCCCTGGCTTTACAATTAAGCAGGTGCTCAGAACATGCTTATGTAAATTATGGGTGACATTTCTCTCCAAATTTGGGAAGCCACAAGCATCCACAGATGTTTTGCATATTCAAATCATTTCAGCAGGGATCTTGGAGCACTGCCACAGTTCAAAACAACAAGAGAAGCAGTAGAAATGCAGAACTCATATCTTCATGAGGTATGAAATCCATCTCTTCATATAAAGATAGCTTGAAAAAAATGCTTACATAAGTAATTTCATTCTGCTTTCACGCTGTGGCTGGAAGTCAACAGTAATATAATACACACATTCAAAGTAATTTTAAGTGCTTTCTGTCACGCATGGCAAATTAAAATGTTCCATTAACAAAACAAATCCTTGATGCTATAAATCAAGCTGCACTAAGTAAATCACGGTTAGTGAAAACAAAATTGTAATTCCATCACTGTGATTAAGCAGAGGCTAGAAATAGCAAAATATATCATATTTAATGGAAAGAATGTGATCATTAAATACCTAAGACTTGATAATTTTTTAAAGGCATCATCATACATCTTGCCTCACATTCATATTTAAAAGTTTCTCAGCATGCAGCTCTGTTAAGTTCATGGAATGGAATATAGTTAAAATCCAGCAACACCCAAGAGGGGAGATTTATACAATTTTATGGAGACACAAGCCTTTTTTTACTGCTGTTTTTATGGTTATTCATCCTCTTTGTCAGATCCCTCTCACATTATGATTGCCCTCATGCCAACTCTATTGGAAATAAAAGCCAAACTGAGAATTGACAGTTTCCATGGTTTTCCCTTTTTTCCTTGTGATACTTTCTTATCCACCACAATCCTTTGTGCATTTTCTTACCGATCATTTATTCTTTGTTATCCTTGTTTAGAACACAGAAACATTTGTAAATACTCAGCAGAAATGGGTCACTGTCTTTAAGGCTTTTTGTGGCTTGTTAAACTAGCACATGGAACATGGAACAGAAACTTTAATTTACCTCATAAAAACAAAACAATTCTGCATCTTTTATTTGGCAGTCATTCCGATAGCTACAGTCTGTTCCCCTCCCAAGTTAAAGTTATAGATTAATTTGCTTTTCTGCAATGTCTATGGCTGTATCTTGGTGGGTACTTACAACCTTTTAAAGAAGCCTGTGTCTAAATTGGAAGCAATCTGAAATTTAGTTTTTCAGGGTGTCATCAACCCAATTAAATAGGTTAATTGAAAAGATAGGGATGGGTTAAAAATGGATGGTTATCTATACGGGTAAATTTAAATTTATATCTTATAAAACTCATTTGTTGATGAAACAGTTCAAATAGCAGGAACAAGAAAATTTGTAATCCAGTTTTTGGTAAAGTTTCACAAGAAAGTTAAAACTTTCTCAAGTCAAATTCTGGAGATGAGTCCATGTCATTTTCTTTGCTATCATATGAAGCAGTGGTGGGATTCAATATTTTTTACTACCGGTTCTGTGGGCGTGGGTTGGTGGGCATGGCAGGGGAAGGATACTGTAAAATCTCTAGTCAGAGGTGGTATTCGCTGGTTCTCAAAATTTCCATTACCGGTTCTCCAGAACTGGCCAGAACCTGCTGAATACTATGAAGGATGTTTTCCATAACTTCTGCTTTTTATTTTTTTTTAAACTTCCAGCCTACAACCCTGTGATTTTTGATGATTTTCCATCCAAGTAATAAGAGCAACTAGTAAACTGAAACAAGTCAATTTACTTATCAACATTTTACTCCACCCATAAGACTTTTAAATAAATTCTTAATAGAAGTCTTAATGCCTAGCATTCTCATAATTCTTATTAAGAATTTATTCTTATGAGAGGCTTCCATGACATATCATTACATTCTTGGGAATCATAATTTATGCAAAGGACACCAAGATTATGCAGAGTCAATCCCCTAAATAATAATCCTCTATAGATTAGTTTTCAACTAGACTGTATTTTCCTTTAAATTATTCCAAAATAGCTTAGAATTAGTCTAAACTAAGCAGGAGCAAGCATCTGCAAGATGTACTTTGTGCCAATAAAACATGTTTTTTTTTAAAAAAAAAAAATCAAATGAAGCTTCAGTTTAAGAAAAAAAATTGGAGCTCCAATTTAGGTGCCCAAGCTTATAGCTATATACTATATAGAACCAAAATTAGTATGTTTGTACAACATGCACCTTGTGTGAATTATATCTGATGCTATCTGGTTCTTGAGTGAGCCAGATACATTTTGTATCTGGTCCTTGTATGAGCCAGATAAATCTTTATGAACTGTGTATACTTATTTGTTCTTCACGATAAGCTATATTTTTTTGTTAATGGCTGCATTTTAAAACAGAAGAACCATTACAATAGGAAAGAGTTAGTTTGAGCATCACCTTGTGTTTTTCTCTCTCTTTTCCAGGTTTACTGTTTCTCTCAGGACATGAATAGTTACGTACCAACACCAAATTCAGCTCCAGAGGAAGGGGTCATCTGAGGAGAAAGCAAAATAACAGAGGAGATGTTTTCCATATGGCAGAGATACCCGCCAACTAGAAGATGAACTTATTGTCACCTGCTCCTCAACCTGGCAAAGTTGCAACTGTATCAAAATTTCAGCAGCCCCACAGAGAGGGGTTTTGTTTAGCAATGCTTTAGCTTTCCTATCTCTACATTACATTTCCCAAGTAAAGTTGCAAGGAAATTATAAGCTAATTTAGAATGGTTATGAAAGAGTGAATATTTTCTAATTATCCTTGAGAGAAAACCTATATTTTGGAGGCAGGGATGGAGGATTACACTTCACTAACAATTTGGCTCAAAAAAAGATGCTTTGCACCTAGATATTAAGTAAGCTTGTTTCTCATGCTTGTTTCCCCACCAACCCACTGTGAGACAATGCTCTTTTTTAATTAAAAATTGAACAAGGGGGAAAATGAAAGAAAAAATAATTGATGAGATAATATCAGTAAGTGTAGAAAGAATTGTTTTTTTTTTTTAAAACAAGGAAACTGATTTTAAAGGTCTTTTTGTATCTCTGAAATGAGTGCCAATGGCTCCACTATTTTTCTATTTAAAGATACCGTGGGAAGAATTATTCATCTGGTTCAATTCCAAGCTGGGAGAAAGGCACTGGAGACAAAATGGAGGCTGGAGACTGATTGGAAAGAGTGTCCATTTATTGATAATGCAGACTCACCAAGCACGTGTGATTCTGGGCAGTTCACCACATGGAGTTGAGAGTGGGGGGGGTGTGATGTTATACCTTCTCTTGGGCTTTCACTTGAGCTTCCTGTTCCTGTGCAAGAGCATGTATTCTATTGGCTCTTTTAGGGGATATGTAGGGGTCATAGATGGCTCTATAGGTTGTCTGAGCTAAGTTTGGTTGAAATTTCTGGGTGATGCAATAATTAATGGCTTTGCCCCATTTTGGCTCTTGGGTGAAGGCTATTTGCTTATGAATAGAGCTACCTAGATACTTGGCTTCTTTAAAAAAAAAAATTATCTTTTAAGTGCTGACATCTGCTAAGAGATATTAAGAAAGGTGAGGGCTCCTTTCCAAGAGAATATTTCTCCATTTCTCATCCAGGGAAATATAATATTCTGCCTTTTTAATATTTCTCAAAATATTTCATTCTTCGGGGGGGGGGGGGGCTTCCCACAATACAATTTAAAATGAGAAAGAAGAAAGCCTACTAAAATCTTTGAAGGTAAATATTTAGTTTCCAAATTCTACTTTGTTGTACTCTGAAGGTGATTCTTGCTTAAATTTTCCCTCCTGCTTGCTCTTATTTCCTACTGTGCTAGAGTCCAGCTTGGTTTCAAATACCCAGAAAAAATATTTGATTATGAAATTATTTGTTCCCTTCTTCAGTTCCTTTTATTTTTTCATTTTCTACCTTCATGTTAGGTATAGATTTTTGTAAGTTTAAAATTAAATTTCCATGGAGTTTATATACTATCACATACTTTAGACAGAAAAAGGGATCCATCACATTCTTTCTGCATTACATATAACACAATAAAACCTCAATTTAACAGGCCATTTGAGGAGAGAAGAGTGTCAATTAAATCCAAATAGGTGTCATTTGCATCCATTTAGGTTGATTGCATGATTATGTAATTGATGTAAATCGTGTCTTTTGCAATTAAATTTCAATTTCATGGACCTAGTCATCTGCCAAGGGGACAAGTGATAAAACATGTATCACCCATCAAGGAGGCTGGAAATGTTGCAAAACATTTTTTTGTTCAGTTTGGTGTCACTGTGATTAGGAATCGATATCCATGTAAATATAAAATCCTGTAAATATAAATACATATCCATGTAAATATAAAACATAACTGGAAAAAAACTTCAGTGCGGGAAATATTCATCCCTTAAATGGGTGTAGAATCTGAACTGTAAGTAAACCAAGCTCCATTAAATCAAGCTTTGCTTGATCATATATATCATATATAGCTACAATTTATTTCGTAATAAAAAGATGTTCTTTACACTGAAAACATGCACTAGAGAGTTCAGCTTTCTGAGAAATTTGCTTTCTAACTGTACATCTTCTGAAAGAGCCCATGAATAAACTGTTACCTCTACAGCAAAACTGGAGACCAGAAACTTATATAGAGAGACAGAGATTTGTGGTTAAATCCAGTCCAAAAATTTTAATGAATCAACAGTAAATAACAAGAGAAATGTTCAGGGGTTGAAGGTTCAAACAATATATGAACCTTGAACCTTGGCGGCCATGAGGGACTTGAATACTTGTTGATAGCTTTAGATGTCTAGGCTACTTGTAAGCATCTTGAAAGAAGCAATGGCAATAGCACTTAGACTTACTGCTTCATGCTGCTTTTACAGACCTCTCTAAACAGTTTTACAGAATCAGCATATTGCCCCCAACAATGTGGGTCCTCATTTTACCAACCTAGGAAGGATGGAAGCGGAGTCAACTTTGAGTCAGTCAGAATTGAACTTCTGGCAATGAACAGTGAGTTAGCCTGCAATACTAACCACTAAGCCACCAAGGTAAGAAGTTACCTTGAATGATACTACCTTTTTCAATGTGATTGGGAATCCTCAATGAATTGATAAGAATCTCATGAAGGTATGCTGAGGATAAACCTATGGTCATTTTACCTACTTAGCTTTCAGTCTCCATCTGTAAAAAGGGCCATTCTTCTAATTATATTTTATCAAAGGTAGAAGAGAAACCAAATATATAACAGGAAAAACAAAACTTAAATGCTTCCAACTGCAGTAGAAAACATCATGTCAAGTGGGTTAATTTAAATAGGGCAGCCTAGTCAGATACAATATAGATACTCCTTCTAACACAATATTTAACACTTCTCCAGTGCTTTCATTTTTTTCTGCCTCCACAATTTTCATGTCACGCTCACTTAATCTTACAATGTAGGCAAGTTTCCATTTTGCTTTTCCTCAATGCTGAAAAGCCAGGCTACTTCAGAGTACTCTAGTTATATTCCTTTTGCTTCTATCTAATACAGTTTAGCATTTTTTTAGAATAAGTATTTCAGAATCTGATCTAGCTTTTCATTATCTAGCTATTGTTGATAATGACACATATGCTACAAGGAGACTGGCTTGATTTTCAAATGACACACAGCTTGCTGAAATGGAAATCTTAAAGCAGGGGTGCTTTGGTTAACTGAAAAAACATATACATGTATTTGCTGCTTGTGTTAATAGATTTCTAAGTACAATATGAAGCGGTTTTTTGGATTCTCAACATATTGATCTATTTGCCCAGATTATTGCTATATGAATAGTGAGCCAATTATACAAGGATTTAGAAGGAAACACTGTTCAAAATGGCTTTTCCATTATCATGTTTCCCCAAAAATAAGACCCTGTCTTGTATAGTTTTGCCATCAAAAAAGGCATCAGGTCTTATTTTGTGGGGATGTCATCCACTGACTAACCTCACTTGCGTACATCATCACTAGCCTCCTTTTTACTGTCAGAGGCCTTCAGGAACTTCTTCTGTAGCCAGCAAGGCTTTCCTGAAGGCCTCTGCAGCCAATAACAGAGCTTTGGACTGATCAGCTACAGAGGTCTTCAGGAAAGCCTTGCCAGCCTTGCCAACTGCAGAAGAAATGGGCTAGCAAGGCAGGTGTCGGGGTGTGCAAGGCTGGCTACAATTGTCCAAAGGTAAATAGTAGGGCAACTCCACCCCCCTTATCCCCACCCTAGCTTAATTTTTACCCGTGCACTCTGGAGTGGATGCAGTCAAAATTAGGGCTTATTTTGGGGGTAGGACTTATATTGGGTGCACGTGTAAAAAAAATCAAGCTAGGGCTTACTTTGAGGGTAGGAAATGGTATTGTTATTATGAACAATCAATCACAAGATTTCAGACACTTTGGTAGAAATATTTTATTCTGGTGGTATCATCTGATGTCTGACAAATACTTTTTTAAACTAGGCAGTTTGAACAATCTCATTCCTTTGTATCTTTGCTATTGATACAAAGCAAATGATGCTTTGTATGATGCTTACATAACTGTGACATAGCTACAAGATAGGAGGAAACTCATAGACGGCATTCAAGTATTTGAAACAGAGTGCAGGGTAAAAAATATACATGCCTCATCTTTTAGGAGTAATTCCACTGTCAATAATTATTTTTATATGTCAACAAACAAGCACAGAACAAGCAAAGTGGAATAAACCCTGAATCGTCAAGAAAATTTCCAAGATTGTGAATTTTCTCATTCAAAGATCCTTACTCCATTTATTAACAAAGTTTCCGTAGAGCCCTGGCAAATTCCTATGGAAGGAATTTGATTATTTATCTAGCATTAAATATGGCCACACACTTTTAGATACTGTAAGGAATAAAATTAAATTTTGACTCCAACTTAAATGAGAAATTGACATTTATAAATAGCTGGGAAACCAATTTTAGTGGATTTGGCTGAAAATTAGCATAACACTTTTACTCCAGACCTTTACAGAATAAAGAATGCAAGTTATTATACACATTATACACACACACATGCGGAGAGAAAGAGAGACAGAGAGGCAGAGAGTTAAACAATAGATACAATTGAAACACTTGTTAATTTCACTGTTGGTCCTGATGCCTCAAAGGCTTCCAAAATTTTGGCAGATTTGAATGTAATGGAGAAATATGATATGACAAGCTTTGCACACCTAGATTAGGGGATTTTCTGCCTTTTTTCCCTGAAAATCCTCTCAAGCTTAGTCAGGTTGGATGGCAACCATCAGTGGACACCCATTTTCAGGTCCCTGCAGAGATATTCAGTAGGATTCAAATCAGGACTCTGATTGGGCCACTCTAGGACATTCACAAAGATGTCCCTAAGCCACTCTTGTCTTGTCTTGGCTGTGTGCTTAGGATTGTTGTCATGTTGGGAAGTGAACCTTCAGCCTAATCTAAGGCTCTAAGTACTGTGGAACTTAGGTTTTCATTGAGAATATCCCTGCACTTTGCTCCATTCAGCTTTCCCTCAAATTCTGACTAGTCTCCCAGTCCCTGCTGCTGAAAAACACCCCCACAGCATGATGTCGCCACCATAGTGCTTCACTGTTAAGATTATATTGGGTAAGTGATGAGTGGTCCTGGTTTCCTCCAGACATAATATTTAGAATTGAGGTCAGACAGTTCAGTCTTGGTTTCATTAGACCAGAGAACCTTGTCACTCACAGTCTGAGAGTCCATCAGGTGCTTGTGTGTGTGTGTATGTGTGTGTGTGTGAAACTCCATGTTTTGCACTGGGGAGGCTTCTATCTAGCCACTCTGCCAGTCCAGATTGGTGGATGGCTGCAGTGATGGCTGTCCTTCTAGAACTCTGCCCCATTTCCCCACAGGATTTCTGAAACCCTTTCGGGGGGCCCCTGGGGGTTTTTTTTTCCCCTTTTTCCCCCCCCCCCCCCCCCCCCCCCGTCAATTGCTCAGTTTGACTGGATGGATTCTTGGAAGAGTCCTGCCAAATTTCTTCCATTTGAGAATTATGGAGACAACTGTGCTCTTGGGACTCTTCAGTGCAGCAGAAATTTTATTATAGCCTTCTCCAGATATGTGGCTTGCAATAATCCTATCTCAGGGCTCTGCAGGCAGTTCCTTTGACTTCATGAGTTTGTTCTGCTACAGTATGTATTCTCAGCTGTGAGGATCTCTATAGAGAAGTGTATGCCTTTCCAAATCATGTCCAACCAATTTGTCACAGGTTGACTCCAATCAAAGTGTAGAAATATGTCAGCAATGATCAAGAAGAAATGGAAGGTACCTGAGCTAAATTTCAAGTGTTGTTGCAAAGGGTCTGAATATGCTAATGTGTTACTTTCAGTTTTTTTCTTTTTAATAAGTTTACAGACATTTCTAAAATTCTGTTTTTACTTTGTCATTATGGGGTATTGAGTGTAGATTAATGAGAAAAAAATGAATTTCAAAAACTGTAGAATCAGGCTGCAGCATAACAAAATTGACAAAAGTGAAGGGGGTCTGACTATTTTCTAAATGCACTGTATATGTGTGTACATGGTAGGTAGTCATGTTTATAGGTATAAAAAGGCATATTAAGATTGTTTGAAATGTGTAGTTTATATTAGAAGTCCACAACACTTATAAAGTTAATTAGTTCTACTTCTATGTATATTTTTGTAACCAATAAAGAAAAACTCCCTTCTGCATCCTCACCAATTACTTTGGTCCTTTTCACAACAAATTAACTTCTCATTGCTCTTTAAAGATTCTTCAGTTCTCTAAAGAGTCTTTCTAAATTCCTTATCCGAGAGGTGTAAATTAAAGATGGGGTCCTCCTGGATGTATAAATGCCTCAATAAATTTCACAGATTTCTGCAGTACTGAAAAATAGGCGTGTGTGTGGGGGGAAAATCACCTCAGAATACTCAATCCTGAATGTGCATTCAGGTTCTCTCTCTTGAAACCTTTAAAGTAATTTTTGTATGTCCTAATAGCAGATGCTTATCTTTCTCCATCTAAGTTCCCTGTTAATAAGCAGGACTCTGATTGTCCAAGGAAATAATTTGGATGAAAAATCTATGACTTTCACTTTGTTCCATCCCCTATTTTCTCCCATACATGGCACAGAAAAAACTGCCCCCTGTTTCTTAAGAGACAAATTGAAGTGCCACCATTATTCAATTCTGAGGCTACCTTCTGGCATATTTCATAGTCCTCAGGTCATGGTTTCCTTCATCAAATTGGAAGTACAGCACTTTGTGGAGGCTTAATGCCATCGTAATGTATTACAGATATCAATTTTAGGGTTTTCTTTCTTTTGTTTTTTTGCTGTTGCAATCTACCTGAATTTGAAATGCTTATGGATCCATTAAGAGGCAGGATTCTGGAAAATGCTTTAAATGTGCCTGTGCCATTGGCTACACCAGCAGAGTAGCTGGTCTTCTAAGTTTTCCATCAAGAAAATTTATCTTAGGAGCAAAGAACAGCTGTGCTGAATATTATACTATTACTAAAGTGAGGCTAAAGTGCTTCCAAAGCTGACATTTCTGAATATTGTGTGTTAAAAAGTTTCAAAAAAGTAACAAAATGCTGCCTTCTCCTCCACCAAACCCTATTAGAGTCCTCCACTAAAGCCCCTGTCACACTGCACCAATGGCTGGAAAGAGGAAGTAAAACGGACAAAAAATCTTTCCATCCGTTGGAAAACGCGGTGTACTCACTGCCTCCGTTTGGCTTCCTCTCTATCCGTCCAGCATCTGTTTATGGACGTTTCATCCACTCCAAAAGTTTTAGGCTGCCTAAAACTTTTGCGCGGAAAATATATCCAGTTCTTCCGTTCTGCATCTGCTACGCATCCGCTACGCATCCGCTACGCATCCGCTATATCCGCTAGGCATCCGCTACACATCCACACAACTCGCATCCGCCCGGATGCAGGGAGGAAGCGGAACGGACGCGGAACGGATGCAGAACGGATGCAGAACGGATGCAGCACGGAAACAAAGCATTTAAAGCGGAAAAAATGTTTGCAGAGGGGACCTATCTCAGATATTAAGGATGTCTAGAGGATGCCTAGAGGATGCCTAGAGGATGCCTAGAGGATGCCTAGCGGAAAACCTATACTGCCTATAAAAAGGGTGAGCAACTCGCCTGCTTCGCACTTTCAGACCAGCAGCCCAGCGGTGCAGACCTCTGCAGCCTTCATCTGCCTCTTCCTCTTCCACAGCATCCAGTCATGTCCACCGTGGATTGCGAAAAAATCCTTTCGGCAGCCAACATCCTTCTGCAACACTGCGAAACCATCTACAGTCTCTGTGAACAGTACTACGGGAAGAAAAGGAGGCACCCAAAAAAAGTCTGGCTCCGAAGATGGTTTGCCAGAAGAGCGCAGTACGTACTTTACGACAAGCTGATGGTAGAGCTCAGGAGCGAAGACCCTCGGGTGTTCCAGAACTTCATGAGGATGCCTCCAGCCATGTTTGACGAAGTTATGCAGCGCCTGACACCCAGGTTGACCAAGACAAACACCAACTTCCTGCCCAGCCTGGAACCTGGGCTCAAGGTGGCACTCACTCTGCGCCACCTGGCCTCAGGGACCACCTACAGGAGCATGCAGTACGGCTGGAGGGTGCCACCCAGCACCATCAGCATTGTGGTCAGAGAAGTGGTGCAGGCCATCATCGAAGAATACAAGGAGGAGCAACTCCAGTGCCCCTCCACTGAAGGAGGATGGAAGAAAGTTGCAGAGCAGTGGTATCAGAAGTGGAACTTCCCCCACACCGTTGGAGCCATCGATGGCAAGCACATGGTCTGCAAAGCTCCAGCCAACTTAGGGTCCACTTATCACAACTACAAGGGCTTCTTCAGCATCATCCTCTTCGCCATGGTGGATGCTGACTACAAGTTCATGTACATCAATGTTTCAGGCAACGGCTCATCTTCATATGCCCAGGTATACAACGACGGTCACCTCAAGGAGGGGCTGGAAAGCAACCTCATGGTGGGCTTCCCAGATCCAGACCCGCTGCCCAATGACACGCAAGATGTGCTCTACTTCATTGTGGGAGATGACGCCTTCTCCCTCAGAACCTACCTCATGAAGCCCTACACCTCCAGATGCCTCACCCGAGAAGAGAGGATCTTCAACTACAGGCTGTCCAGGGCAAGGCGGGTGGTGGAGAACGCCTTTGGCATCCTGGCCAACAGATTCCAGGTACTTCTCACCAACATGCAGCATCGCCCAGAGACCATGAGGAGGATCGTGAAAGCTTGCTGCATCCTGCACAATCTCATGCGCACCCGCTACCAGTCTTGCAGAACAGGCTCGTGGACCTCCAGCAAGGCAATGGGGACATGGAGCCTGGGGAATGGAGGCAAGGGCAAAACCTGATCGACACTGAGGATGTGCAAGGGCCCAACAGAGCCTCACGTGAGGTGAAGAAGCAGCGCAACCTCCTGAAACACTGGTGCAACTCCCCAGCTGGAGCGGTGGAGTGGCAAGACAGGATGATAGATGCTTAATGGATGCTTCCTTCAGCCTGTCTCATCACACGGATGAGATTGGGCCATGTATGTTTGGTTGGCCTACAATGAACAGGGCGTTTAATAAAGAGTTGTGTTTATGTTGACATGTGTGGATAATTATTACATTATTATTGATAATAAAGGGCCATGGGGTGGCACTTGGGAGGGTGGACCATACAGTCCCACTATGCTTGCACTGGAGGTTTATCTATCCCACAGCTATTACCTATCCCAAAGGTATCCCTGCTCATTCCACAGGTATCCCTTCCAATCCCACAGGTATCCCTTCCCATTCCACAGCTATCTTAACCCATCCCACAGGTATCCCTTCCTATCCCACAGCTATCTTAACCCATCCCACAGGTATCCCTTCCCATCCCACAGGTATCCCTTCCCATCCCACAGCTATCTTAACCCATCCCACAGCTATCTTAACCCATCCCACAGCTATCTTAACCCATCC
>BLBF01000004.1:43573254-43596514 GCA_015471245.1 Laticauda colubrina | reverse complement strand
CATCCCACAGCTATCTTAACCCATCCCACAGCTATCTTAACCCATCCAACAGGCATCCCTGCCCATCCCACTGCTATCTTAACCCATCCCACAAGCATGCAAAGGCTAAACCATTTCTAAAAGTTTCCACCCGGACTTTATAGAAAAAAATTAATGAAGCAAGTGTGTGAAACAAAGATAAACTTTATTGAACAACAAGCTGTAAAATAAACATGATGCAAGTCAAGTGTCCAAATAAAGTCCACAAATATCCTGGCAGCCAGTCTCTGGCACTCCTCTTGGTTACTTGGAGGTGTATGCCCAGGCTAAGATTTTAGGGAGCAGGTGCTGTGGAGGTGGGTGCTGCTGCAGTGCTGGTCTGAGGTGTTATTGGAGTGCCTAGCCCCAAGAGGACAACAGGGGATGGTGTGTTGAGGAAGGTGTCAGACAGCTGGCTCTGCCCTGTGATGCTGAGAGGTCCTTCCTCCATGCCATGGGGTGTCAGCCCCAGTACTGAGGACAGATGTACTGAGGCCGGGCTTGGCTGTGGGATGGAGGAAAGAGTAGTGTAGTGGGGCTGCCTGCTCTGCAGCGGGGTGAGGACTGTCGAGGTTGGCATCGGTGGCATCATTAGAACCGGGGGCAGCGGTGACGCCCGATGACTCTGTGCCTGCATCTGTAAGGGCTGCTGTCTGTGCTGCTGGACCTTGGGGTAGCTGTAGCCCTGGTAGGTGAGGGGGTGTGGGAAGCCTTGGTATGGGAGGGACATCACCTGGGGTGGAGGAGTAGACCTGGACTGGGTGGGAGCAGGTGCCTCTGGGTCTGAAGGGTTGTTAAGCAGTGTGGTGATCCTCTCCTTCACCACCTGGTACTGGGGATCCACCATCTCCTTTAGGGTCTGGTTCACATAATTGAGGAAGGGCTTGCGGTTGGAGGAGGAGGATTCAATGGGGACCAGCTGAGAGAGGAGACCTATGCTGGTTCGGATGTTGTCCCTGATCTCCACCAGGACCTTGTGGCTCTGCCCCTCCTGCGGTCCGGCTCTCTGCCTTACTGTGGTGATGGAGGTGTGGGTGGATGCGGCTTCGGCAGCAGTGGACTCGTTGTCTCCTTTCTCCCACCACACCAGGGAGTCCTCCTTGCTCTCCACCATGCTTTCAACACCTGCCCGGGGGTTCTCCGCCATGGCACGCTCCACAGAAACCTGCATGGAGACAGGGACTGACTCTCAGCCGCCAGAGGACTGGCTCCCAGCAGGCTGCCGGAGAGAGAGGGTAGAGATTTGGGCTCCTGATGCTCCTCGGTGGCAGACCTCACCCTCCAGGAAGCTGCACTTGGCCATGACATAGTTCTCTCTGTCCGTCAGCTTAACCCTGGCCTGGCCAGATTTTTTGCGGTGCAGCTTCCCATACCAGGTGTGCATGTGCTTCCACCAGCCGAGGATCACCTCCGAAGTGTAGCCCAGACTCTCCGCTCTCTCTCTCCAAGCAGCCTGCTTCCGCTTGGTGTCCCTGTACAGCCGGTGTCCCTTCCGCCACAGATAGTCATTCTCTCTCAGCCACTCCATCACCTCATCCTTGTGCGCTTCCTCGATGTAATTCTGCCTCCTCTCCTGTTGTTGCATATGCCTCTTCCTCCCTTTGGCAGGACCAGATGGGCCCTCATCAGAGAGGCTTCCAGGTTGTAGGGGCTGCTTCTCCGCACCAACAGCATCATCATCATCAGCATCAGCAGCAGCAGCAGCAGCATCCTCACCAGCAGGATCATAATCATCATCATCAGCAGCAGCAGCAGCATAATCACCAGCAGGATCATAAGTAGCAGCAGCAGCAGCAGCAGCAAGACCAGGATGAGCAGCAGCAGAGTAAGCACCAGCAGCAGGGTCAGCAAGACCAGGAGCACGAGCAGAACGAGCAGGACCAGCAGGACCAGGAGCAGCTCCAGCAGAAGCTCCTGCAACAGAAGAGCAAGCCCAAGCAGCAGAAGCCCCAGCAGAAGCAGAGTCAGGGACATGGGGCGGGAGGGTGGCCCTGTCCCTCTTGCCAGGGATGGCGGCAGGTTGCTGAGACGTTCGCTTCTTCCCCATGGTTGTGGGGTTGCTGTCTGGCAGGTAGGCTGGCAGGAAGGCTGGCAGGCACCAAGGCTTGCAGGAAGGCAGGCACCAAGGCTGGCAGACAGACTGGCTGGCAGGGAGGCTGGAAGGCAGGCTGGCAGCAATGCTGGCAGGGAGGCTGGAAGGCAGGCTAGCAGCAATGCTGGCAGGGAGGCTGGAAGGCAGGCTGGCAGCAAGGCTGGCAGGGAGGCTGGAAGGCAGGCTGCCAGCAAGGCTGGAAGGGAGGCTGGAAGGCAGACTGGCAGCAAGGCTGGCAGGGAGGCTGGGAGGCAGGCTGGGAGGCAGGCTTGGAGGCAGGCTGGCAGCAAGGCTTGCAGGCAGACATGCAGGCAAGGAACTCGAAGTGTCCAGCAGCAGGTCTTTCCTCGGAATGTTAGACGTGCGAGCTGCTTCCCTTTATATCCGGGGGGCTTGCGCAATGAATCCCCCCCACATGCGCAATTGACGCTGTGCATCCGCTAGGCTTCCGCTGTGCATCCACTAGGCTTCCGCTGTGCATCCGCTTCATCCGCTGTGCATCCGTTCTGCATCTGCTTTTTCCATTCCGCGTCCACTTCGCTGAGGCCCCCCGGAAGCCTAGCAGACGCGCCATCCGCTGTGCTTCCGTTCCGCATCCGCTTTGCATCCGCCCTGCGTCCTCCCCGCGTCCGTGTTGTCCGCTCCAATTATGCAAATTTTCACCCCTTTTGAGCGCAGATACAACGGATGTAATGTTTCTCTTCCGTTGTGTCCATTTTGCATCCGTTGGGCAGTGTGACACGGCCTTAAACAATTTCAATCCCCAAATGACACCAAAACAATTGCCAGCATTAACCAGTCATCTTGCCTCTGGAGGCATCTTTCCTCTTGTCGTTCAGTCCCCTTCAAAGCCTTTCCTCTGAGTCAAACATATGACAGATGAACAAATGTAGTCCCACAGGAGTAGCTTTTATTTTACCTGCAAAACTGGATGAAACAAGTGCCTGACAAAGTCAAACAGGCAGCATGTCATCCTGAGAGAAAGAGAGAGACAACAGCTAATGGGCTTCTTAAAAGTCTGTTGACATGTTTTCTTTCTAAACTTCACTTTTTGGGTTGGAGTCTATATGGCCATGAATGTATGAATAAGCAATGATTTGTGTGAGCCCTGCTAATATACCAGGACTTTCAAACTCTTGGGCCGTGGTCCAGATGTGTCATGTGCTGGCCATGCCCACACCCAATTTAGCAAAGGGAAAAAAACTCCTGATACCACCATGACAACGTGAATTTGACATCACTGTAATAGGCCTTTTGCTTCAGTAAAGCCTTAAAACTTAGCTTAATTTGAGATTCAGACTCCTAGTTCTAGTTCTTTTCCAGGTTTGCCATAACATTCAGAATGGAAAGTTGATTGATTTAATCATTTGACCTTGTCAAAAAACAAAACTAGTAAAAATATACAAAGAAATACAAAGAAAACAATGGGGCATTTTCACAGTAAGTTATTATCCCTACAGTAAACCACAATCTGATCTAAATATTTGATCCTTTTTGAAAGGCCCTTTGAAATTAAGAGTCCAGTCTTATTAATGATAGGCAAATTCATTTCCTGCTAAAACTAAAACTAAACTGGTTTCTCCCAGGTTCCCCAGTATTTTTTTAAAATTTTTAAATACAAATTTAAATAAGCAGTCCTTTCTGCAAAATATAGTTCAATACATAATTGAAAAGAGTATGCCCAATGTCTCAGTGGATGGTGCTCCCGAAATGCATACTCTTCCTTCAAAGGGAACTCTATGAAATGTCTCGTAACTTAGCATGGAGTCTACTTGTTCAAAGTGAGCTCTAGAACAGGGGTCTCCAACCTTGGCAACTTGAAGACTTCTGGACTTAAAGTTGCCAAGCAAAGCTGGCTGAAGAATTCTGGGAGTTGAAATCCACAAGCCTTAAAGTTGCCAAGGTTGGAGACCCCTGTTCTAGAAAAAGCTCTACTGAGATGTTGTGGCATATTAGTTATTAATTACTATTATGTTAATAAGGGTTTTTATCCTGTAAAAGTGATACCAGAGAATTTTTCTGTTGCCCCCATCAACTTCTCCATATAGGTTTTTTATAAATGTATTTTTAAAAAAGACTTGGAAAAGCCTTTTTCATCAAAGGAAGTAGGAGTTCTCCTAGGTTTTAAATAAGATCATTTTTCACTCTCCCTATCCTACATTTGAAAAGCACTATCTCTTTAATGCCTTCTCATTTTGTTTCAACCTAAAGTGTATAATACTGCTCCCAGAAGTACTAGCCTAGAAATTATTGCTTTGTGGAATCTTCCAACATTTTGCTAACGTTAATGCCATATGATTTATAGTGTCATCAGTTTTGATTCAGTGTAAGCAGTGTTGATCAGCAGTCTTCATATTTTTGAAGATCTAAGTTTGGTTCCCCTATAAGTGAGTTAAATAAAGACTGCCCTTCACAAGTGCCTGGAGAGGTATGCCTTATTAGCGTCTCTTGGTCTGACCCTTCTAGTGTCAAGGGCACATCTTATAAACAAGCCCCAAATATTGTTCTTTCTCTCAACTACAATTATAATGGAAGAAATAAACTGAAAAAAATCAAATAAACACTTGCAAGCACTAGGAATATGTTGGAACTAATAGGCCATCCTTGAAACGGATGCAATTATGTGCAGTAGTTATAGAAAAATAATTGCTAAAGCTAGTGGAGCAGTGAAACAAAAACTTTATCTCTACCTATCACTTCCAAATTTCAAAATATCTCCGAGCAACAGCATGTAAAAATGAAGTAGACAATTGATTTCTCTCGTTCTGGCAACTCAAAGGGAATATAAATTATCTTAACATCTTCGTATCCATTTTAGCTTCAGACTCAATATTTCTTTTGGTCCATTCTTTTGAATACTACAAGTCTTAACTTTGACAAAAAATGGCAATAATGGCATAAATTATTGGATGGGGGAAGGTAGCCTTACTGACAATTGTGCTTGGTGCAATATCAAAATATATGGAACAGCATTGTATGCTATAGGAATAGACAGAAACTCAAATTATCAATGACAAAGTTGGTATTGTTTCAAACACAGTGTACATTACAGTGTATACAGTATCTTTAACTATCCTCGTCTCTTGGCAAATATCCAATGTTCAAAAATACCAAATGTTGTCAGAATTATCTGGTAGACTGCATATAAATAGTAATACTAATCATAACAAGATGTCTCTGGCACAGAGGCTTAAAATCTGTAGGTTTTAAAGATGACACCGGACAATGATTTTTCTGAAATAGTATAGTGTTTCCTGTTTAAAGAGGGGGTTGGACACAAAAGTCCCTTCTAACTCTGTTATTCTGTTATTTTCTTTTATGTGAAGTGAAAACAGTGGGGTTTTTTTTCCCAAAAATGAATTCTAAAATAGTGGTCTCTTGGCTTCTACTACATGAATGAGAAGCTTCAGAAGAGGCTCATAGTTTATTCCTATTAATGTTAGGAATAGCAATTGATCTAAAGTTCTTGGGTGCTGTCATATGGGCTCAGATTCAGAGTCAAAGAAAGAGATCGACAATAAGCAGCTAAATGAAGGAACTCTTTTTTTTAATCAGTTTTGGTCACCACACTATTAAAAAAATGTTGAGACTCTAGAAAAAAAACAGAGAAGAGCAATCAGGATGATTAGGGGACTGGAGACTAAAATGTATGAAGAACGATTACAGGAACTGGACTTGGCTAGTCTAGCGAAGAGAAGCAGTCTTCTAATCTTTGAGGGGCTGCCACAGAGAGGAAGGGGTCAAGTTATTCTCCAAAGCACCTGAAGGCCAGACAAGGAATAATGGATGGAAACTGAACAAGGAGAGATTTAACCAGGAAATAAGGAGAAACTTTCTGACAGTGAGAACAATCAACCAATGGAACAGTTTGCCCTCGGAAGTTGTGGGAGCACCATTACTTGAGACTTTCAATAAGACATTGGACTCCCATCTGTCAGAAATGGTGTAAGGTCTCCTGCTTGGGCAGGGTGTTGAACTAGATGACCACAAGTCCCTTCCAACTCTGATTATCTGTTAACTTGTCAGAAGAGGTGGGACTGGCTAGTGACCAGCAGACATAACTGCAGCTGCTCTTTGAAGATGAAGGTGTGGAACTACCATCCCTTCTCAATTGAGAAGGTCATTGGGCTGAAAAGAGAGAAAACCAAAGGTGCTTTTCAAGTCTGTTTATGAGGGAGTCTTGCCCCTCTAAATGAGCCACACTTGGGCTCTTTCTATTAAGAGAGAAGCAAACTCAAGTCCCTCTGTTGATGACAATTGCCCATTACCTCTCCCATTAGCTCTCTGTTTTGACTCTTGAACTTTATGATTCAGAGTTTGCAACCATATTGAGTAACAAACTTTCTACAAGCTCTGATCCTTGGACTTTGCCTGACTTGTCTAGAAACAGAAGCAAGATATGTTTCAGGGGATGCTCTCTTAAAGAAGCTGTTTGGATTTAGTATCTCTTAACAGAGTTTTAAATCCAGGAAAACTTCATGTGCAGTTGAGGAGTAATTAGATTGGTAAGATCTCTTAACATTTAGGATAAATGTTTTTTTTAAAAAACTATACTGCATAATTGATTGCAGGAACAATAAGTGGTTCTATAAAAAGGAAAAGTGAGTTTATTAATCTTAAAATTAAATGGAGTACAAGCAAAGGATTGATAACAGAGTTTGTAGGTTGTATTGGAAATAATAGTGAGTGCATATGTGCCATCCAAAAAAGGAAACTATATGTATGAATATTTCAAAGTTCATTGGATATTCCTGTGCCATTGATAAATCTGTAATCTCAGTAACTTGTCACTTCCAAGATAGGATAATTATACACATCATGGGTAACTTTCAGCTACCTCTAATTTTCTGTAATAATAGTTTCCTGGTTCTCTCACTTGATTGTTTTCAGATGAACACAGAAGTAATATTCATTCATTTTATGACTTGTTCTACAAAATGGTCCAAATAATTAATGCATACTAATTGCATCAATTAACAAGAACAGATATAAATAAAGATGAGGGACTTTTTTCAATGAAGACAATTTGTTCAGTTTTTTCTTCTCTTGAATCTCCTTGAAAAAAACAGGTAAGATGATTGATTGATTGTTTTGAAGTTTGTACAATAGAAGGATTACAGTGTATTGACCTCAATCAGGTAGATGTGTGAGAGACTATGATTATAGAAGACTATAATTATAGAAGATACCTCCAAATGATTTAGCTAATACTTCCTTCCAGCTATGGGATATTGCAATTTATTTCTCCATAGCGCCTGAAGGTAGGACGAGAAGCAATGGGTGGAAATTAATCAAGGAGAGAAGCAACTTAGAACTAAGGAGAAATTTCCTGATAGTTAGAACAATTAATCAGTCAAACAACTTGCCTCCATAAGTTGTGAATGTTCCAACAAAGGAAGTTTTTAAGAAGAGATTTGTCATTTGTCTTAAATTGTATAGGGTTTCCTGCCTAAGCAGAAGATTAGACTAGAGGACCCCCAAGACCCTTTCCAACTTTTCTATATTCTATTTTTTTAAGTGTTATATCTCAGTTTAGAATGGATTTGATTTCTAATTTTGGAGAGATAAATTGTTACAAAAATGTGTTCCTTTCACTGAAGAGTCTCCATAGTCTTTTTCCAAGGGAGTAATGTCAGATTCAACTCTTGTTGCGTTTTGGTTATTTTACCCTCACTTTGTCTTTCCTTATTGCAGGCTATAGAACTGTCTGCCTTTTCCAGCCTGGAGCCTTCAAGGCTAAATCCATCTTAAATAGAAACTAGAGGGTAGGTGGCTGGTTAAGACCAATATGCAGGAAAGTATTCAGAAGCTCAGAGATTTACTGAGCCCAAGGTGCATTTTTATCCTTGTTTCTTTTAAAATGCCTAGTAATGAAAGATAGGAGATGCCCACAATTTTTTACTCTGTGATACCCCAAGTTGCTTGCCAGGGGAAAAATCACAGAAATGGGCAATATATCCTGTAATACAATTTTTAAAGAGTAGGTAAAAGTCTACTCCCAAGAATAAAATATACGTCAGAAAGATTTCTTGCTTTGTAAACATATCACAACAGAATATATGGTTGCATCCTGACTGAGAGATGCATAGGCTATTGCAAAATATGCATCCATCACCCATCACAGGGAATAGTGTCCTTAATATTTAATGTATTTAATTTAAAAGCTAGATGCATTCATAGCAAAAATGCTAGGACATGGGGAAATGCTATTTATCCATGTAGTATAGGTGTATTACTATTATCCTTCTCATCTTTTCTATTAACTTCTCCTATTGGTATCATATGATTACATTACTTTGTTGTTTGTATGTACACTGAGAACTTATGCACTGGAGATAAATTTCTTGTGTATCCAAACACAATTGGCCAATAAAACAGTACAAAATATAATCCAAAATCCAAAACCAATACTAAAGCCAATACAATACCAATATCAATACAAAAACTCTCTACTCTACACTATACTACACCCATACCCTACCCTACCATATCACATCACTCCATGCCACTCCACTCCATGCCATGCTATGCTATGCTATGCTATCCTGTTCTATATAGGAAGAGAGCCTCATGTGAATTCCATATAGAACTAAGCAATTTGTAAAAATGAAGGGGAAAGAAAAAAAATACATAAAAAGCATAACATATGTCAAAAGAGGAGATCATCAAAGGCCTTTGAAAGTTCCAAAAATGGGCAATTGTTTCTTATTTACAGTACATATTTCAAAAAATATTTTTCTTCCCATTATTCTCTGTTGTTTCAAAATCTCAGTGTGGATTAATACAATTAGGTCATAATTAAGGCCAATCTGAACAACAAAATATTTGATTTAGTGAAAATTTATATTTCACATTTAATGTGAACCACATTCACATTAAAACAAGACTAGCTTTTTAGCAGTTGAGTTATCATTAGCTCAGCAGTTGAGTTATCATCATTTCTGAGGTATTTGTACTTGTTTATGCAAAATGTGTGTGCAAAATGATCAAAAGGAAAACACTGCAAGCTCAGAAAAACAAGAGGCTCATTATTACAGAAGAGCAAACATTTGATGTGATTGAAGGACACAAACATGGTCATAGCAACTCTAAAATAGGACACAATGTCCAGATGCCTGTACTCACAAAACACAATATTATAAAGCACACAGGAAGAATAAAAGGGGAAAAAAGCTGCATCACTTCTTGTGGTTTGCAAGCATTTACAAGGAATGGAAATGTTAGAGGGATAAAAACAGAGCATTTTAACTGTATGGATTGAAGATCACAGTCAAAATGCATTCCCCTTAGTAGAGCAGCCATTCAGGAAAAAGTTTTAAATTTAAGAGAGTGAAATAAAAAAAAATAATGAAGTAAAAGAAACTTTTAATGCCACTGTTGATTCATTTTAAAATATAATAAGCTTACTTTTAAGAATTATATTTAGAATTTTTTGTTTTTGTTTTGCTTTCTATAAATCATCTCTGATGTTAACAATAATTATAAGTTTACACTACAGTTGTATCCTTTACTGTAATATTTCCTCAATAAACATGTAAAAATTATGATGAACTAATTACTATATTTAACACTGAAATATCACTTTGACAAGTGCAAATCTAAATAATGCAATCCTAATCGAAACCTAGCTATAGTATAAAATTATATACGAGTTCAGTGGTGGGATTCAATTTTTTTTACTATTCTGGGCATGGCTTGGTGGGCATGGCAGGGGAAGGATATTGTAAAATCTCCAGTAAGAGGTGGTATTTACTGGTTCTCCAAACTACTCAAAATTTCCACTTCCAATTCTCCAGAACTGGTCAGAACCTGCTGAACACCACTTCTTTATGAGTTACAACTCCACATAATTTCTTAATTGTCCATGCTTAAGGTCAGATTAGATGCAGCTTGGTGGCTTCTTGATTATAGCATATTCCGGGAGCTCAAATAAAAGTACAAAAAAACTCCAACAACATAAACCTTTAAATTGTTTTTTTTTTAAATCAGAGCCCAGAGAACATTTCTGTGATATGCAATATGAAAACTGCTAACTAGGCTTTTCAGACTATTATTTTCTTCAGTTAATCTTTTTCATCATAAATTCATGTCCTATAACATTCATTATTCATGCAGGATGTTTAATGTTCTCCCCAGAGGCAGTATTCAGCAAGTTCTGACCAGTTCTGGAGAATCGGAAGCAGAAATTTTGAGTAGAACCGGCCATTACCACCTCTAACTGGCCCCACCCCCATCTATTCTCTGCCTGCTGAGTCCCAGCTGATCTTCTTTTGTTGCCCTGCACAAGAGAATGGAGAACATCAAAGGACATTTGGGTGGGGGGAAAGCACATATATTTTTTGTATTCTATTGGAGCGCATTTCAGTGGTATTTTTGTATTCAGGGCTTCTTGTAAAAAAATAAATAAAACAAAAATACTGATTAAAAAAAATATAAGGTAAAAGTTTCCCCTGTCTAGTTTTGTTTGACTCTAGGGTGCAGTACTTTTCTAGTCAAGGGAACCAGCATTATCTGAAGACATTTCCTTGATCATGTGACCAGCATGACAATATGTCGAGGCACACAGAATGCTGTTATCTTCCCACCAAAGTAGTACCTATTTATCTACTTGCATTTGCATGTCTTTGAACTGCTAGGTAGGCAGAAGCTGAGGCAAGGAACAAGAACTCAACCCATCACAAGGTGCTCGGGTTTCAAATTGCCAACCTTTCCGTCAACAAGCCCAACCTCTTAACTGCTAGGCCACTGTTACTGAATAAAACACTCAAAATTACCCACAACACAACACATGACTCAGTGATCCTGGATTCTGTTCTGTTTACATGCACTGGACATCTTGAGAATGAGGATTGGCATTTTTATCTGGCCCAGTTTATTTTGCTTTCATGCTATCTTTTTCCAGGAAGAATCCCTTCAATGGAACTGTTAAAGAGTTTCCTGTTTCATGCACAACCCTTGTTTATACACAAGAACATCACCACAATGAAATCTCACTGATCCAAAGATTTAGCAGCTAAATATAGGCATCAACTAACTTTGTGTTTTTAATTCATATCTGGAATTCTTCGAATTAATGGAAGAAAGTAGTTATTTTTAAGTACCTCCTATAACTGGAGAGTATAAAAAATTTGCACAGGAATTAGTCCTTTATATTTGGCACTTTGGAGAAAAATAAAATAATTTTAATTGCAGCATGTGCATTCACTGCAAGTTTTCCAGCAGAAAAATATCTACCTTCATTGTTCCATAGTGGATTATTGAGAGCTATGAAGGTGAAGAAGGAATATTCTATCATAAAAGAATTGGTTGATTACAGAGAGTTTCTAGAGACATCTTCTAACAATAAAATGCTAACAATGTGCATGTACTTCAAACAAAAAGACTTGGTATTCCAAGAATTATTAATTACAAATTTTAATTAAATGGCAACTACTTTTTATACTACTGAATATTTTTATTGCTATGCTTTCATATCTACAATCCATAAATCTTTATAAAAGCCATGCTTTCCTATGTACTTCAATTAATTTGTAATATTAAAGACTTTTCCCTACCATTTCTGCCTCTTCCTTCTTATTTCAACAGAACATAATTTGTGCCATTATGTATTCAGGTGGCTACATTACACTAAAATTATATGGGTTCTCCTACTGGAATTACTTGAATTATACAAGTGTTGCATGATTATGATTTGTAATAAACTATTTATATTCTAACCATTAACTCATAAACTTTTGTGCAATGGTGGTAGGGATAATTTAAAAAGTAAATAAACACATAGGTTAATTTTTTAAAGATCCCTTTATACGCTGGTTGTCTATATGAAAGTATCATCAAGCACAAATAAGCTTCAAAAACTTTAATCTCTCTTTGATCACTTTCTACTTGTTTGTAGTTACTATCTCCAGCTAATATCATTGTGGCATTATTATAAAGATGTCTGATCTGGTGTATTATGTGTTGGTTTGTTTTTATTTTGGTAAGTAAACTCATGGCAGGGGAGTAATCTTAATTTTAAAAGGAAGACTCTGTCAGTCTTCTTCCTCTTCCTTCTCCTCTTCCCCTTCTTCAATTTCCAAAGGAATTATAATTTTCTGATACTACCTTAGCTATTTCTTTGCTAAAGAAGTGTTAGTTTACACATACACAACACACATAAATATACACTTGGTTTAAATAATGTTTCAAATATTATTTCAAGGCAGTGCAGTGGTTAGAGTACAGTACTGCAGAATATTTCAACTGACTTCTGGCTGCCTGCAATTTGGCAATTCAAATCCCACCAGGCTCAAGATTGACTCAGCCTTCCATCTTTCTGAAGTTGGTAAAATGAGGATCCAGATTGTTGGGGGCAATATGCTGACTCTATAAACCATTTAGAGAGGGCTTTAAAGCACTGTGAAACAGTATATAAGTCTAAGTGCTATTACTATTGCTAATAACATTTAGTTCCTTAGGTTTATTGAATAAACCTTAACTATTTGATCCGTATTTGCATCCACACTTACTGTTAAAATTTGGCATAACAGTAGTATAGTGTTTGATTTTATTTGTTGGAGGCCCATTGGCAAGGTCAAAAATCATGATTTTATGACAAAATGCTGCAATCATTGTAAATGAGGGCTGGTTACCAAGCAGCTGAATTGTAAACTCGTGATCATAGGGGTGGTGCTGCAACAGTCATAACTGAGAGAATGCATCATAAGCCACTTTTTCTTGTGAGTTTGTGCAATGCCATCAAAAATAGTCAGGTATTCCTCAACTTAGAACCATTCATTCAATAATAGTTCAAAGTTATCATGGCCTTGAAAAAAATTGATTTATGATCAAAATTATGACTCTTCACCACCCCTGCGGTAATGTGATTGGCAATTCAGGTGCTTAGCAACCAGCTAGCACTTGTGAAGGTTATAGTATTTTGTGGTCATGTGATCATGATTTGAGACCTTCCCAATTGGCTTCCAACAAGCAAAGTCCATTGGGGAAGCTGAATTCACATAATAAATATGTGATTTGCTTAATAATTGTGGTGAAACATAAAATAATCACAGGACTAGATACATAATCACATGAATCTAGTCATGTGATTATTCACTTAACAAATTCACTGCTTAGTGACCACAGTTCTGGTCTCAATTAGAGTTATAAGTCAACGAATAATTGTAAATGTGTTAAATCTGGCATTAGAATTTCTTCTATTTACTATATTTGTACTCATTCCTCATAAAGTCTCTGTTGATTTAAAATAGCAGTATACTGAATACTAAAAGAGCAGTATTATTATAAAGAATATCTAAGAATTTCTCTGTCCAACATTAAAAACATTGGTAATTCCCATGTTTTCCTTTAAACAACCACATCATCATGAACAACTAAAGAGGTATAAATGTAGAGTTTGAGCAGTCATGTTAATGAGAATTAATGATGTTAATAAGGCTTTCTAATAGAATGTGCTTAGTGAACCATTAACTTTGTTGGGTGCAACCCTCTTTGGGTGACAATGCTATGCAAAATTTCAGACCAGTTTTGAGATTGAAAGAAATGATTAATGGAGCCGTCAACTGTTTTCAGATTTTAAGAACAAGCACGCCTGGATCCCCTGGGAACTCATGCAACTAGTATAGCTTTGTACAGCACAAGTGCCAAGTTATTAAGCCACTTTCAGTCCAAACTTCAAATTTAGACAGGTGTTAACACAGTGGGTTCTGAGAGAGAGCTAGGCAAAATGCTGGCAGTATGAAAAATAGATCCTTCAGATGCCACATTATGAGAGGCCTACTGCAGGCTCCCATACAGCTAAGCCAGGCTGCTGCCAGCTATTGATTTAGTGCCCGAATAGACCAATTTTTACTAATTCAAAGAAGCAAGGTCATTTAAATTCACTTCATCTGGTCTTTCCAAATGTTCTAAGGAAAGCCAAATGTTCTAAGGAAACCTTGAAGAATGTTAAATATTGTTGTTACCTCGTAGCTGACCAGAAGGAAATTGGGAGAAGAAATTTCCTTCTATTGAAGAGACGTTCTAGGCTAGTCTTTTGCTTCTGAGCCCATTGACATCATTACTGATTTGATTAAAGAAGAATGTCTCATTAATGCACTAAGAGGTGAAAATGGATTCATTCTTCCAGGGATATCAGTAACCCATGGGCTTTACAGCTGAAATTTATTTGCTCTGCTATGTTTGAAGTGATATTTCTGGAGGCATATTTATGGATTGGTTAGATATTCACGAGAAAGAAAATTTTGCTAAAAGCACTGTGGATCAGTCAGAGTGAAATATAACACTGCACAAGTTGCCTCTTTGAAGTGTCCAAATTATGTGCTTAGTTATCCAAAAGGTCACGTCTGTTCTAATAACAACAAACGTGTTGTAAAGATACAAAAAGCCATATAACTCTCAAGATAAAAGGGAAATGACCTCTATAGCTTGGACATGCATGCATTCACATGCCATGTATCAAATGTTACAGTCTATGACAAACTGTGAATTCAGTGAAGAATTCATGAATTGGAAAAAAGTGTTGTCGGTAACAATGCTTTCAAAAATCCAAGACAGAATTCTTAAGAGATGGTTGCCTTTCTAAAATCCACAGTCAAAAAATAAAATTCCACATCTTCATACATACCATATTTTTTGCTCCACCCACAAAAAGTGGGTGGAAATGTCTGTGTGTCTTATGGAGTGAATATGGCAGCTGGGCCATGGTGGCGGGGTCCTTTTACAGTGTTGAACCCCGCCTCTTCTGTCTCTTTTCTGCAATGCAGGAGTCAATAGGCAGAGCTGGTACATGAGAAGACACCTATCTGTGATCCTTTCAGGCTCTACCTCCTGCCCTCGCTACACTGCTGCTCAGTGGTGGGCTGCTATCGGTTCAGACCAGTTCTAGAGAACTGATATTTCTGATGATCAGCTGGCCCCTCCCACCCAACCCTGTCCTATCCTGTCCTATCCTGTCCTAAATATTTCCATCTTTCTCAGCTCAGCTGATTCGCATGGCACAGTGGATTTCCACACCTAAGCTGTTTTACTTACCGGGTTGCCCTAGGAGGTAAGCTCTTAAGATGCAAATTGGTGTGTTTTTTAATACTGCACGTGCTCACAAAACCACTTCTTAGACCAGTTGCAGCCCACCACTGCTGCTGTTCCATATTCAGTGCTCCATATTTACAATGAGGCAATGCTCCATATTCATGTTTTTTCCTGTCTTTTCCTCCTCAAAACCTAGGTGCAGGGGTGGGTTTCTTCCGGTTCTGTCCACCTCTGTATAACTGGTAGCTCTGAAGAGCAGCAGACATAGAACTTGTTCTATGTCTGCTGATGTTTTTGCCCACCCGGGCTCTTACCTTACCTTTATTTCCTGATTTTTCAACTGCAGCTGCTGTGCAAGGCACAGCTGCAGTTTAAAAAGGAGGAAAAAGGGCTGTTTCAAATGTTCCTTTTCTGCATGCAGCGTGCTGATGATGATTTACAGGTGCGCGAGCACAGCGTGCAGGGAAGCACATCATAAATCACCAAACCTCGTAAACCACTGAACTGATAGTTAACCCAGTCATATTCCACCCCTGCTTAGGTGTGTCTTACAGTCAGGTTCATCTTATGGAGTGAAAAATACAGTATATCTATGATGTTCAACATGATGATGAATTTAATAATGAAGAACCTAATTAGTATTTGCTGACAGAGAAAAAAGGTGTGATTTAGCCTTAAGGCAACTATCTTAAATTTAGTTATTATGGAGTCATACCTTCTCTAATTCATACTCCTTAACTGAATTAAAAATATTACATCTTTTAAAAAAATGAGATAAGACTACATCTAAGTATTTTTAAAAAAATGTTTTTTTGTATCTTAAAATAGTTTTGAAAGTGTTCTGACTGTATAACATAAAATAAAATGGGAGCTAATATAAGGTCAAATATCCAGTTAAAAAATGCATTTTCAAAGTTTAGATATATACTCTCTCTCTTCCCTTTTGCTAAATAATTGTAGTAAAAGACGAAGGAAAATCATTTTAGAAAAGGAATCCATGTATTTTTACAGGATTTGAAGCTTTTAATTTTGACCCATTTACAGATGCTTTGATATTAAACAAGGCTGTCAAATCCCTCAGCTTCTTTGGGGTCATGGGCCAGAAAGCTTCTATTTAGAAAGCATAGGATGTGAAATCTATGGAATATTTTTTTTTCCTCTCCCAAGAGTTTTGCTATATATGAAAACTATTGTGCTCACAGATGTAGAAAATTCATATGGAGACTTAAGATAGTGGCACTGCTTTGGGGAATAGGTGCAATCATTTGGAATATGTAATTGAAGTGCTCACATCAGAGGCTGCACATAGAAAGGAGTTTGGGATGGCAATGATTTGAGATTCAGACTTGCAATCCATGCTCTTTGGAAGTCTGTATCCTAATTACACAGCTTCAGAATGAAGATGAGAGCTTTCAAAATGGATAGCTTCTTCATGCTAAAGAAAGAAATTCCTCCTGACAAAGCTACCATATCGTATCTAGCTTTCTCCTTGGCTTGATGGCACCAGGAGTGAGATTCAAATTTTTAACAACTGGTTCTGTGGGTGTGGCTTAGGTGGTGGGCATGGCTTGGTGGTCATGTGACTGGGTGGACATGGCTTGGTGGACATTTTATTGGCTGGGCATGGCCAACTCAATATCACTCACATCAAGGCACGCATCTAGCCTGGCCTCTCATGACTGTGGGGATGCTGCAACAGTCATAAGTGTGAAAAATGGTCATAAGTCACTTTTTTTAGTGCCATTGTAACTTTGAATGGTCACTCCACATAAGCAAAGTACCAGCAAAGGAGGGGGGAAAAACTCCAGAGAAGTTCCTGAGACAGGAAGTCTAGTCCTGCCAAGAATGTAATAAGGGTTAACAGAGAGAGGCAGTTTCTGTAAGCAACACCAGAATGTTTCCTTCCTGCCTTCATTACAGGATTAGGCCAGTAATTTCTTCTAACAACTGGTTCTCCGAACTGCTTAGAATGTTAACAACTGGCTCTAGTGAATAGGTGCGAATTGGTAGAATCCCACCCCTGGATGGCACTCTATAATGTTCTCCCTCTCCCTCCCTCTGCATACCAGAGAGAAAACATTAACAAAAACAGGAATGTGAATGCTCACCTTTAAGTTGAAATGAAACAACTCTTAGAAGAAAGACTCATAATTTGAGGAAGGATTTTTTAAAAATGATTATGTGCCCTCAGGGCTTAGCAGACACATTTCTTCATGATGATCTATTCCTCAATTTAACCTTTCAGGTTTTCCCATAGCATTCCCATTGGAGTTGTAATTGACAACAGCACAATCCATGGTTGTCTGTTTCTTCTTTCTCCTTCCCCCTTTTCTGTGTTTATAGAGTTCTCAAGAACTTTGCAAATCATGATAATTTGAATCTGATTGCTTATACCTAAAGTAAGAATTCTGGATGGATTTGTTCTACAGTATGTTCTATTTGTTTTTATTGATACCTAAAGTAAGAATTCTGGATGGATTTGTTCTACAGTATGTTCTCTTTGTTTTTATTGATTTTTCTTCAATCTCAAGAGCTTTTGACAGCATCAAAGTGACTAATGTCTCATGTGCCTCTGTATTTTCTAAAAAACACTCTGAACATTTCCTTTTCCATGTGCAGTTCCAATTTGCATTGAATGTTTGGTTATCATTTGGTTAGCATGTGAAATTAGAAATATTGTTCAGGCCTCAGTTAAGTCCTCTTTCCTTGATATCTCCAGATTTGTTGTCATACTTTGGTTAGACCCTTTAGTGATTCTTCATTGGATGCCATATTTCATCAGTTACTGTAGCCCTCTGGCTTGGATAAGAACGATGACCAGATTCCATTGTAGTACTAGATGTTCTTGTAAATGAGAGTATCTTGTAGGATACCTTAGTTGCTGAGATCTCTATAGAATTTAAGTATAACCCTTCCATATTAATTTGGACTTTTCTGAGTCAATTTCTATCTGCCCTGTAGCATTCTTTAGCATACCATTTCACATATAAGGAGGTCAGAACCTCCTTATAAATTTGGATATTTGAAAGTCTTTCTTTGACTGTGTTTCCATCTCTTGCTGTTTACACTGCAATACTGCTTTTTGTCTCTTTAATAGCTCTCTAGCATTCTTTGATAATATCCTTTGTGTGGCCTTTGTCTTTTTTTGGCTTTGGTTTCTCTTCTCTTTTTGGCAATTTACACCATTTATTTTGGACTCCAGCTTGCTTTTATCTTTTCTCTTGGTCTTTGGCAGCCTCTTTTCCTATTTATTCTTAACAACAATTTCAATTGTTGAATTGTCAATTGTTCGTTCATTCATTCATTCATTCATTCATTCATTCATTCATTCATTCATTCATTCTACACTTTCCTATAAATTAGTTTCAGGGCTTCAGAATGATTTTTGATGTGCGGTAGGGCACTGGCCAAACAGCATCTACAGGGACCATAACAGGTTTTCTTGAAAATTTTATAAATATTGGGGAGCAAGTTTATGAAAGTAGTCAACTGTTTGTTAACTGTTCTAAAAGTAAAAAAAAAATATTTATGTGGGAATATGGGTGTAAGAAAACTTCTCAAAGAGCAAATGTGTAATTATGGCATAATCTTACCTGGCTATTCTTTATTAATGACATGAAAACAAGTTAAATGAATATGTATTCTGGAAATACATATTCTGCTCTTGTATCTAACCAAGTGCCTTTTTCCTTCCCAAGAAATGTTCTATAATCATTGTTCTTATTATGGTGCATTTTTTTAACTTATCAACTTATCATGAACTCAGAAGTAGTAAAAAATTTACATATAAATTATATATGTTTGTGGTGATTAGATTCCATGAGTTTTAGGTATCGCTAGTACCTAGTTTTAGTACAAGCCAGCTGAGTGATGCTCCATTTAGAAGAAATTCTGAAACCCAAGGCTGTGGAAATGTCTGATTCAAGGGAACTCATTTTTATATAAAATATTACATTAAATATATCTAGCAAAGATCATAGATATGAAGAATTGGAGATGCATTGTCTGCCCAAATAGAACTGCTAAACCTTTTAAAGTTATGCATGAAAAATCTGTTTTTAATATAAAACCCAGACAAGGATATTCTGAAGTATATAACTTGTTAAGTATTCAATTTGACAGGCTAAATGGATTGCAGTCTTCATCAATATATCAATCAATTGTTGTATATGTGTGTGTTGCCCTCTGAAGTAAATTTGAAGCTTTTCACAGTCCCAGTCTGCATGTTCCTGCTATTGTTAAATACAGTAGCAAAATACAACAACCACCTTGCACTAATTGCACAGTAGTTGATTATATAATTTGGAAAAGCTATTGTTCTTGCGGAAATTGGTACCACTATGTTTGCTTGCTTGCTGTAAATCCCACATTTCTTCCAGGAATTCAAGATAGCAATAAGAGCTACGGTTTCAAAAACTTCAGGTTTTATGGAAAGTACTGTAGTGTCTAGTCATACAAGGAACAGAAGTTGTGATAGGTCAGACTTGCTCAATATTTCTTTACTTACTATTAGCCATTGACCAAATCAGAATCCTTTTCAATCCAATCTCAATTTCATAATCATCTTCATTTAATGATCCCTTGTGGAGTGGAGTTTGGGCAATTGAATGGAGATAGCAGAATGTTTTAATGGCCAGATGCTCTTCCTATCACCAATGCAGAATTTTGTTCACCAGATATATTTCCAGTGTGCCCAGAGAGAGAAATATCTGCATCTACCTAAGATCGAACTTCCAGCCTCCTGATTTTGAGATGAGAGCTCCATCTCTAGGCCACCACAGCACTCCAATCCAATCTCAAGATGCCAATAATTATTTTTTAAAGTTCTGTATGCTCTAATAGCAATAGCACTTAGACTTATATACCGCTTTATTGTGCTTTACAGCCCTCTCTAAGCGATTTTACAGAGTCAGCATATTGCCTCCAACAGTCTGGGTCCTCATTTTGCCCACCTCGGAAGGATGGAAGGCTGAGTCAACCTTGAGCCTGGTGAGATTCAAATTGCAGGCAGAAGTAGCCTGCAGTAATACATTCTAACCACTGCGCCACTCTGGTTAATCATAATCATCATATTATAGACAGTGTGCTTAAATGATTTGCTACATAAACACTATGTGAAGAAAGTAACATGTTTCTTTTTTGAAGGATTACAAAACTACAGAATTACACTTTGGATGTGTAAATTATAAATGAGATTTTTTTCATGAGAAAGCATTGAACAAGAGATTCTTTAGAAATTAAATTTCACACATAAGATCTTCACTGACTTCAACAAAGCACTGTAAAAACCACATTCAATGTGACTAAAGAGGTAGAGATTTAAAGAATAAAATTAAGGAAAAATTCAAGTACTGGTTCAAGAACTGCTTCAATGCTCGTTATTGCATTAGGAATGATCAGTTTTTCCCCATTATAGCATATTTTTCTTACTACCTTTGCATGCCTCTGGAGTTCCCTCTGTTTACCTACTCAAACCAAGGACAACTCTAGAGAGCAAATTATCACTAAACTTCATGTAAATCTTAGGGATTAATTAAGATTAACTTCAAGGCATGAAGTTTCTTCTCAAATGCTCTTCCAGAAGATTAACCCCATGTCACACTGCACCAACGGATGCAAAGAGGATGTAAAACGTTAAAAAAAGCTTGCCATCCGTTGGAAAACGCAATGCATCCACTGTGTACTCACTGCATATGTGTTCAATACTCTCTATCCTTTGAGCATCCGTCCACTGAGATTTCATCCACTCAATAAGTTTTGAGCTGCACAAAACTTTTTGAGCGGATGAACTTTCTGCTGTGTACGATGTAAATCTGTGACATATGAGCAACAAATGTTCTATGTCGATTTATCATCTGTTAAACATCCGCTGTATCCTCTCTGCATCCTCTGGGCATCCCCTCAACTCATATCCGCTGCAGCTGAAAACGGAAAGAGGGAGGAAACAAAAAGTACACAGAATGTCTACACAGCGTTAGTAGCACGGAAATAGAAAGGATGAGCAGTGAATGGTTTGCATCCTATATACATCCTCTAGGCTTCCTATGAACACCCCTTTAACATCCTTGCTACATACTACCCACGTCCATTCTTTTCCTTTCTTTTCCGTTCTGTTTATGCAAATTTTTGCCACTTTTTGGAGCGGAGGACAACAGATGGAGCCACCCCCGAAAATTTGCTCGTCCGCTGTGTCCATTTTGCATACGTTTTGCATCCATCAGCCAGTGTGACCTAGCCTTTACAAAGTCAGAACTCTTTCAAAGAGCATTTGATGATTAATTTTTGCCATTGTTATTTTTATTTTTTTGTATATTTTTATTAAAGTTTTTTTTTTTATAAAATTAAAAGATAAATAAGAAACAATACAGAAGAAAAGTAACAAACGAATGAATCAATGAATCAATCAATGAGTGAAGTGTTGAGAACAACAGAAAAAAATCGGGGAAAAGATAAGAAAAATACTTAAAATTAAAATACTTCTTTATGGCCATTATAGACCTACTAAAACTGTTTTCCCCCTTCTTCCAATATTCAACCTTTACTAACTAGTAAATCCAGAAATACTATTTATATCCATTTTCAGTAACCAAAAAAAAGGTCCGTAAAAAGTTTATAGTATATTTTCTAGTTTAGAAATTGCTGTTGGTCCCTTTTTAGTCAAACAAGACAATTTAGCTATTTCTACAAATTTTGCCATCTTTACCATACATTGTGGGTATTTCTATATTCTTCCATCTTTGTGCATATAATATAACCTTGCTGCAGTTACCATATATAAAACCACAAGTCTTTTCTAATTTACTATCCTTAAATCATATTTAGAATAATTCTGGTTGCATCTGAGTTACTTTTTAAATTTTTCTGCAACTTCATATATTTTTGTGTCCTCTATTTTTTTTTTCTTTTCCACAAGTCCAATATGTATGATGAAATGTTCCATCATGCTCCGAATTTTATTTTTTTACTCATGGCTTGTTGACTTAATTGATAATCTTCCATTAATTTGTTAGCTTTGCATGAACGAATGGATATAATATCATTATTTCCCAAAGTTGGTATTATTGGTATCAATCAACTTCAATAATTATCTCATCACTTATTAGGTTATATCCTTTATATACTTGGCAATATTCTTCATTACTTCATACAGTCTTATGTTCTGTGCAGTATATATAAGATGGACCATACTTATCAATTTCAGGTTGTTCACTCTAAGAATATCCAATTGGCTTGAATATCCAATTCAGTTTGAGAACTTCCAATTGGCTTGAATATCCAATTCAGTTTGAGAACTTCAATTTTTATTGGCTTATGCTTCTCAAATTCCATATTATTAGTGTGTGTTTTTATAAAACAAGAAATTCTGCTTTTAATAGTGGATTTTAAGTGGACAGCTTCTTTGTATCTTTGGGTTAGGCCATACCATCCTCTCTTAAGGCTAGGTCCCACTGGCTGATGGATGCAAAACGTATGAATAAAGGACACACTGGATGAGCAAAATTTTGGGGGTGGCTCCATCCATTGTCATCCGCTCCAAAAAGTGGTGAAAATTTGCATAAACAGAACGGAAAAGAACAGACGTGGGTAGTATGTAGTGGGGATGTTAAATGGATGTTCATAGGAAGCCTAGCGGATGACAGTGGATGGAAGTGGATGACACGTCCGAACGGGTCCCAGGGGAGAATTGCAAAGCAGATGCATAGCGGAAGGGGCGGATGCATAGTGGATGAAGCGGATGCATCATGGATGCCTATAGGAAACACAGTGGATGCCGCACAGATATATATTGGATGCAAAGCATTCACTGCGCATGCGGGGAGTATGAATTGCATCAGCTCCGCAGATATAAAAGGATGCAGCATGCATGCAGTCAGCATTCAGGGGAAAGACATGCTGCCACATACATCTAGTAGGAACACCATGGTTCCTCAGTCAGGCAAGAAGAGGAAGCTGGTGCCTACTCATTCCAGCCCTGGCAAGAAGGACAGAACCAGCATCCCACCCCCTGGCACTGACTCTGAACCTGCTGCTCCTGCTGCTGCTGTTGTAGTGGACCAGCCCCTAGGCCCTCAAAGCCCTGCTGCTGAAGCCCCTGAAGGCCCTGCTGCTGAAGCCCCTGAA
>BLBF01000004.1:43520614-43573244 GCA_015471245.1 Laticauda colubrina | reverse complement strand
GCCCTGCTGCTGAAGCCCCTGAAGGCCCTGCTGCTGAAGCCCCTGAAGGCCCTGCTGCTCAAGCCTCTGAAGGCCCTGCTGAAGCCCCTGCCAGAGGGAAGGAAGAGGCAAGGGAAGGAGAAGGGAGAGAGGAAACAGTACACCATTTCTGAGGAGCATGAGGATGAGGTGCTGGAATGGCTGAGGGAGAACGAGTAAATCTGGAGAAAGGGCCACAGACTCTATCGCGACACCAAGAAGAAGCAGGCAGCTTGGAGAGACAAGGCAGAGAGCCTGGGGTACACTGCAGAAGTACTCCTGGGATGGTGGAAGCACATGCACACCTGGTATGGCAAGCTACACCTCAAGAAATCCAGGCAGGCTGCTGTCAAGCTCACTGACCGGGAGATGTATGTCATGGCTAAGTGCAGTTTCCTGGAGGGTGAGATCTGCCACTGAGGAGCAGCCCCTTTGAAACCCCTCTCCCTCAGACAGCCAACAGACAGCCAGTCCTCTTCCAACCAGGAGTCAGGTACTCTGTCCAGGCAGGTGTCTTCAGAGGGCCCCACGGCAGAGACCCCCCCCCCCAACAGCTGCACTCCCCATGCCAGCAGATTGGAGGATCCCATGGGGGATGAAGCCCTGCTTTCACAAATGGAGGAAGAAGCAGCAGCTACCAGAGGCCAACCCACCCCCACCCCACCCCCACCTCCAGATGATGCAGGCAGAGAGGCAGACTGGAGGGCCAGAATCACAGTGTGCTGTTGGAGATCAGGGACACAATGAACACTAGCACAGAACTTCTCTCTTGGCTGGTTCACTTGGACAGAGCATCCTCGGGCTGAACACCTTCATCACCTACGTGAGCCAGACCCTGAGGGACCTGCCTAAGGCCCAGTTCCAGGTGATGAAGCAGAAGATCACAGCACTTTTGCACAACCCTCAAGGCCCAGCTAAAGCTGCTCCTACCCAGTCCAGGTCTGCTCCTCCACCCGAGGCGATGTCACAGCCCTTCCACGGCTTTCAACAGCCTCTCACCTACCAAGGCGATGACTACCAGGACTTCCCACAGCAAAAACAGACCTTCCCAGTCCAGGCCCAGGTTCATCACACACCACAGATGCCACTCCTCACCCAGCTGCAGACCAGACAGCCCCACTACACTCCTCCTTCCTCCACCCCACAGCCAAGCCCATCAATGGACAATCTGTCATCAGTATTGGGCCTGACATCTCAAGTCCTTGATGAGGGGGCTCTTAACCTCATGGGACTGAGTCAACTCTCGGACAGCTTCCTGAACACATCATCCCCTGTTGTACTCTCGGGGCTAAGCACCCCAATGGCGCCTCAGACCAGCACTCAAGCCACAGCCACCACCACAGTCCCTGCCTGCTTAACAGCTGAGACCATGGACATGACACAGAGTGACTGAGAATAGTGTCAGAGACTGAGTTGTTTACTTGTTAAGTTTATCTCTGCTTAAGACACTTTACTTGGTTCATTTTGCTTTTTTAATGAAGTCATAAAGTTTACCTAAGAAAGTTAATAAAGGTTATCTTTGCTTAACACACTTAAGACATTTTACTTGGTTCATTTTGCTTATTTAATAAAGTCATAATGTTTACCTAAGAAAGTTAATAAAGTTTATCTTTGCTTAAGACACTTAGTTTACTTGGTTCATTTTTTTTACTTAATAAAGTGTTGGTGAAAACTTTGAAAAAATGGTTAAGCCTTTTCATGCTTGTGGGATAGATAGGGATAGTTGTGGGATAGATAAACCTCCAGTGCAAGCAGAGTGGGACTGTTTGGTCCACCATCCCAGGTGCCACACATATGGACTTTTTTTATAAATAACAATTTATTCATTGATCAACACATTTTAAAATAAACAAAGCTCTTTATTAATGACCTATTCATTGTAGGACCACTCAACATACATGGCACAATCATCAGTGTGATGAGACAGGCTGAAGGAAGCATCCATTAATCATTTGTCATCCTGTCTTGCCACTCCACTGCTCCAGCTGGGGAGTTACACCAGTGTCTCAGTAGGTTGCATTGCTTCTTATCTTCACGTGAAGCTCTCTTCGGGCCTTGTACATTCACAGTGTCTATCAGGTTTCGTCCTTGCCTCCATTCACCAGGCTCCATGTCCCCATTCCCTTGTTGATGGTCCACAAGTCTGTTCTGCAACACTGGGTAGCGGATGCGCATGAGATTGTGCAGGATGCAGCAAGCTTCCATGATGCTCCTCACAGTCTCTGGGTGATGCTGCATGGTGGTGAGAAGTATCTGGAACCTGTTGGCCAGGATGCCAAAGGCATTCTCCACCATCCGTCTTGCCCTGGACAGCCTGTAGTTTAAGATCCTCTCTTCACGGGTGAGGTATCTTAAAGTGTACGGCTTCATGAGGTAGGTTCTGAGGGAGAACGTGTCATCACCAATGATGAAGTAGGGCACATCTTGTGTGTCATTGGGTAGGGGGTCTGGATCTGGAAAACCCATGATGAGGTTGTGTTTCAGCCCATACTTGAGGTCACTTGCGTTGTATACCTGGCCATCTGAAGCTGACCCGTTGCCTGAAGCATCAGTGTAGATGAACTTGTAGTCAGCACCAACCATGGCAAAGAGGATGATACTGAAGAAGCCCTTGTAGTTGTAATAAGTGGACCCTGAGTTGGCTGGAGCTTTGCAGGCCACGTGCTTCCCATCTATGGCTCCATCGGTGTGGGGAAAGTTCCACCTCTGATACCACTCTTCTGCAAGTTTTCTCCAGCCTTGTTCAGTGGTGGGGCACCTGAGAAGCTCATCCACGTATTCTTCAACGATGGCCTCTACCACTTCTCTGACCACTTTGCTGATGCTGTTTTGTGGCACCCTTCATGCATACTGCATGTTTCTGTATGTGATTCCAGAGGCCAGGTGCCACAGAGTCAGTGCCACCTTCAGTCCGGGTTCCAGGTTGGGACAGAAGTTGGTGCTAGGTTTGGTCAACCTGGGTCTCAGACGCTCCACAAGTTCATCAAACATGGCTGGTGGCATCCTCATAAAGTGATGGAATGCACGAGGGTCTTCATTTCTCAGCTCCACCATCAACTGGTCATACAGTCAAAGCTCCATTCTTCTCACGATCCATCCTTGGACCCACACAGCTCTTGGATGTCTCCTTCTTCTCCTTCTGTATAAAATGTGAAACAGTCTGAACAGGTTTTGGTTCTGGTGATGAATGAATGCAGCTATCATACGGACTGTGTCATGATCCATGGTGGAGAACAATTGATGATGTGCAAGACCAAGACCAAGGGTGAAGAGGTCTGTACACCACGGCTGCTGGACACATACTGAGATCCAGATGATTTTCTCCCCCTTTTTATAGGAAATACGCTAGTCCGCTAGGTGTCCTTTTACATACTCTAGAAATACTCCAGACATCCTAAATATATGAGATACATCCCAGATACAAACATTTTGTCCATTTTAATCCTTTATGTACGAGATGCATACACTTACATCCTTTCTATTTCTGTGCTACTAATGCTATGTCGACGTTCCATGTACCTTTCGTTTCCTCCCTTTTTCTGTTTTCAGCAGCAGCAGATGTGAGTTGAGTGGATGGCCAGAGGAGGTAGAGAGGATACAGTGGACATTTAATGGATGATAACGGACATAGAACCTTTGTTGCCCATATATGTTGTGGATGTACATCGTACGCGGCGGAAAGTTCATCCGCTCACAAAGTTTTGTGCAGCTCAAAACTTCTTCCGCAGATGAAATCTCAGTGGATGGATGCTCGAGGGATAGAGCGTATGAAACATGTATGCAGTGAGTACACAACGGATTCATAGCATTTTCCAATGGAAGGCAAGCTTTTCTTGACGTTTTACATCCTCTTTGCATCCGTAAGTGCAGTGGGACCGGGGCTTTACTTACTGAACCTTTGATGTTCTTCTCCAATGATTAGAGGCATGTATAAGTGGTCCTTGGCTTACCACAGTTCATTTAGTGATTGGTCAAAGTTACAACATCACTGAAAAAGTAACTTGCGACCATTTTTCACACTTACAACCATTGCAACAGCCCCATGGTCACATGATGAAAATTCAGATGCTTTGCAACTGATTCATATTTTTGATGGTTGCAGTATCCAAGGGTCAAATAATCCCCTTTTGCAACCTTCTGAGAAAAAAGTCAATGGGGAAACGAGTTTCATTTAATAAAAGTGTTACTAATTTACCAACTGCAGTGATTCACAGCAGTGTTTAACAACTTTGGCAAGAAAAGTCGTAAAATGGGACAAAACTCACTTAAATGTTTCACTAAGCAACAAAAATTTTGGGTTCAATTGTGGCTGGACAATTGTTGAGGACTACCTGTATTCAGATTCTTTTTTTCCGCTTTTTTCATTATTTGGCCAAAATAATGAAAACCTACATAAATCTTTAGCCATGGTTGTCCCAAAGATGCTTTTTAAGGAGGCAAGTTGACTTTCTTGTTTTATCTTTGAAGGCATTTTGCTTCTTCATCTCTGACTTGATGGTGTGGAATGGAAGGATTTATATTCCTTGCAGACAACTGGTCATTTGCATCATTTTAGGGGGTCTTTGAAACACTTGGAGATTTATCTGTGTCGTCAGGGTCCCCTGAGCACCTCCTGGTTCCTGGTAGTTTACAATTTTCCTCCCATACCATTCAAAGGTTGCTCATCCCAAATTGTATCACCAAAAGTCTATATTTATAGGGAATAGAAATCCTTCCATCCCCCACTATCCTGTCAGAGATGAAGAAGCTATCCTGTCAGAGATGAAGAAGTCCACTTGCCTCCTGCCAAAGCCTCTTTGGGTCAACCATGATCTGGATGACTGCCAATATTTACAGACTTTAGCCATGATCTTCCAGTTTCCTTGGTAACAATGAAGTAACAATTTGCCATTACTTTGATCTAGGTTTGTTTTTGGAGATGTAGGTTCCAGCTGCCTTGGCTTCCCTTTCATCTCCAATGTTCCACTTGCCCTCCTCCCCTTTTCATTTCAGCCTGTCAACATTATTGGTAAAGGCATCCATATTAGGAGCTTCTGCTTTTGCCAGTATTAATCTCAAGATCATTAATCTCAGAATCATTAATCTGCCAGTATTAATCTCAGGATCATTAATCTCAGGGTTTCAGTCTTGTAACCACATCAAAGTGGTAATCCTAGGGAAAGTTTATTTTTTAATGATAAAGAGCAATTTTTCACAGAATGCAGCAAAGGCTTCCAAAGCAGGCTTTTAGCAGTGGAAAGAAGATTTGTGATCTAAGCGCTGAGCCAAACTAGTCTTCCAGCCAACCAGGTGTTGTAAATCTAAACCACAGAAGGAAAATGAAACAACTCAATTTTGTTCTGCAACACCGATTTGATCCAAAAGTATCTCTTGACAGCATAATGCACATTTTTAACCAAAAAAATGGTCTCCCTGATAGCAATGTCTGGCAGGAGAAGATCTTTTTTTGCTGGTGATCTGTGAAAAGAGTCTTTTTTTGGGGGGGGGGAACAATCGTAATGGCCCTGAAAACTACCAGCGTGCCTACTGTTTATTTTATTTTTCTTATATGTATCCATGTATTCATAACTATGTTTTTACTTATACCTATTATCAATTGACAAACCAATTGACAAACCAATTGACAAACCAAATAAAATAAATAAAATAAAATGAATAGCCATTCTTGAAACCTTGTTTTAAGCATGAGGTCTCCAAACTTGGCAACGTTAAGACTATACTGGCTGAGGAATTCTGGGAGTTGAAGTCCACAAGTCTTAAAGTTGCCAAGTTTGGGGACCCCTCAAACACAACTCAGTTTTATTGGGTCAGATAGTTCTTACCTAATGCATGTTTTTATATCTTTTCTTTGAACAAAATTGTGCAGTTCCTGCTCTTAGTAAAACTAATAACTACAGCCTCACTTTCCATTATCTTGTGGTTTAAATATTATGTCACTTGATACGGTACTTATGTTGGAAGCAAAGTATAACATGTCAAAGAAGTTTTTAACTTGCTGTGTCATGTTTTGATTAGCTAAACAAAAATGTTTCAGAAGTTTCTTAAAGGGTCAGGAAGAAGTATCAGGTGCTTTCAGACAAAACATTTCCATTCTACCTTTGCTTCTTATCCTTTTGCCTGGAATTTCCTAGCAATATAGTCTCAGCCAATATGTAATTTCTAGCATAGCAAACATATTCAACCTTATTAGATGCTGTAAACTGCCCAGATTTATTTGAAATGAGATAGGCAGCAAATAATTAATTAAGCAAATTACAGGACTTTGTTAATTGATTCCAGTCTGATTCAGATTGTTACTTTGATTCAGATTTGCTCCAATTTACAGTGCCACATGCTAAGTGTACAAACATATTCATAGAAATGAAAGCCTTATCTTTGGATTATTAAGGTAAATATATCTTCTTTAGTAACTGTCCTGGAAAACTGAAAATGGATGTGGCTGCTCTCATGATTCAAAAAGAGGTACTCCTGCATATTTCAAAGCATTCCTTTCAAAGCATTCATATAGATTATTGGACTTAATTTGGTGATTTTCCAAATCAAAATACTTGAAATGTTCAGGTCAATTAGAAACATCTGATAAAGGCACTTTCTAATTCAATTTGGACAAATTTGACTTGGTAAGTCTTTGATCCAATTGACTTTGAACTGAAGTTCTAAACCCAGCTCTAATAAATAAATGTTAATTATCACATTTCCATGTGTGTTTATGCATAACAAAATATTTGTTCCCTTAATGTTCTTTGTCATACTTTTGTTGTTTACTCCCACACCAGATATTCAACACTATACATTCACAGTAATTTATCTACACTATTTGTATATTTATTATGATTCACAGCCTATCAAAATGTTAGCATGGAGAAATATTTTTTCAGGATTATCTGATAATACTCAAGCAGCTTCTGTATACGGCCTATTAAAATCATGATTATCCTTATTATTTCAATTAAAACTTAATCAGAAAATTACCTCCTCACAACTGAGGATTTCTCAGGAGGAGGGGGATAAAAAGCCTCTGTAGCTGAAGTATATTTGTTCAATATTCTGCATGTCGTCAAAATGTTCCATTTCTATACCTTTTAGGAGCAGCCTTACATAATTCAGAGAACCAGGCTTTTTAATAAACTTTATGGTTTTTCACTTATTAGCTACAATAATTGATAAAGCAGATCCTCATATCATCTCAAAAGTAAAAGAACTAATATTTTCATTTTACAGTACATATAGCAAGATGATTATTTTTACAAGTGCTTTCAAGTCAGTTTTCAATCCAATGACTTCATGGACTACTTCTTGCAATTTCCTTGTAATAATTTTCCAGAAGTAGTTTTTGTCATTGTCTCCTTCTTCCTAGGGCTGAGAGAGACTTTCAAGACTGGTTTTGTGTCCAAGTGGGGCTAGAACTCACACTCTCCCAGTTTTTAGCCTGATGCCTCAACCACTATTCTAAACTTCCTGTAAGAATGCCCTTGCTCAGGTAATATTAATAGCCTCTTTTGCACTTTTGACACTACTGTAAGTTCAGGCATTTTGATTAGATAGAAGGGTAACCAGTCAGTTGTTATGGGATCATTTCCTGCCTTCTTCCCCATCAAATAAATTTGCAATTTAATAGGCTGGCTGGAGTCAGCCTTGTTGCAAAAAGTGCTGCCTTCCTTTGCATATATTTATATGTTCATTTGCAGGCCTTATAAGCTTCTCCAATCAGAACTAACTCTGAATGGCATACAATTCCCCTTCAGAACAAAGACAATTTCCTGCCATATAACCTAATCAATAGCATGGTGTATATAAGACCTGGGAATGTAGCACAGTCCATTAAACATACTTTACAACTTCCAATAGCTTGGGGGGGGGTTGGAAAGCAATAATTCAGGCCACAAGGTGCGTTGAAGTAACTCGGTCATAATAAACTTCCTAAACCCCAAAAGAGAAGGTGTCATTCAAGTAACAGGTGGTGGGGTGGAGTGGAGGATATTTCAAAGGAGAAGAAAAAGCAGGCTTATATAGCCTCTGCAGAAGGCAGTGCTCGAACAAGGGAATATGGAGAAAATCTGACCTACTTGATCTCCTCAGACGGACAGATCAGTGGTAGGATTCAAAACATTTTACTACCAGTTCTGTGGACATGTCTTGATGGGAGTGGCATGGCTTGGTGGGCATGGCAGGGGAAGGATAGTATAAAATCTCCATTCCCTCCCTACTCTTAGGGGAAGGTTACTGCAAAATCTCCATTATCTCCCCACCCCACCAATCTGCTTTTCAGCTCTGTTCTCCTGTGCAGGGCAATAAAAGAAGACCCAGCTGATCAGCTGGGATTCGGGAGGCAGAGAATAGATGGGGATGGGGCCAGTCAGAGGTGGTATTTGCCAGTTCTCTGAACTACTGGTGGTATTTGCCAGTTCTCTGAACTACTCAAAATTTCTGCTACCGGTTCTCCAGAACTGGTCAGAACCTGCTGAATAACAGATAAAATAACAGAGTTGGAAGGGACCTTGGAGATATTCTCGTTCATGCTCAAGCATGAAATCCTATAACATTTCAGACAAATCCAATATCTTCTTAAAAACTGCCAGTGTTGAGCATCTACAACTTCGGAAGGTAAGGAAATTTCTCCTTAGTTCTAGGTTGGTTCTCTCCTTCATTATTTTCCATTCAGTGCTTCTTGACCTTCTTTCAAGTGCTTTGGAGAATAGATTGATTCCCCCTCTTTTTTATAGTGGCCCCTCACTGCTATCATGTTACCCCCTCCAGTCCTTCTTTTCGTTAAACTAGACATACCCGATTCCTGCAACTTTTGTTCATATGTTTTAGACTTCAGTTCCCTAATCATCTTTGTTGCAATTCTTTACATTCTTTCTAGAGCAGGGGTGTCAAACACAAGGCCCGAGGGCTGGCTCTGGCCAGAGATGTCATCAGATTTGGTCTGTGAGGTCAACCTAGAAAATATAAAGGGGCGGCCCATTTCGTTTTGTTCCGGTCTACCCAATGCAAAGAGAAAGCATTGGGCTGCATGGCTTCAGCCCGGTCTGTCCAGTGTAAAGAGGAAACATGCAGCAATTTGGGGAGTGGCATCAACCTGTCGGCCATGCCCACCCAGTCAGTCATGCCCAGTAAATGGCATCAAGCTGGCCTTGCCTACCCAGTTGACCATACCCAGCCAGCTCCCTGAAGTCAACCACAGCACTGATATGGCCTTCAATGAATTGAGTTTGACATCCCTGTTCCAAAGTATCAACATTTTCTTTAATATCATTTTTGTATCAGATATTTTATATTTTTATATCACTTATTCTTGAGGAAAGGTGTTCCTGGATACATTCAGTCCCTGAATCATAAGAGTCCATGACAGTGATAAGCAGCATTTTGAAATGTGTCCAGAAGGCAGCTGGTAACCTAAACAAATCCTGCAGCCATGGTGCTATATGAGCATATTGAGAAGCATCCCTATCTTCTCAAATCACTGATTCTGGATCAACTATAAGCTGCTGAATTTTGTCCAGGAACAGCCTCATTGTCAAACCCACTTGAGTGGACCTGGCCAGGAAATCAATTCCATAGAAGACTGGAACTACTTTTATTTAGCCGAAATACAATAACAGAAACCTGCAAGACTGATTGTGCTGAATTTCCTCTCCCCACTTTTATATCCTCAAGAATCAGAGAGTCTTCTTTCAGGGCTGGTTTCCAAATATTACTTTGTTCCTCATATTATGTTTATGTCTTTTTGGCTGGTTCTTCCACATTGCAATTGAGATAGTTTCCTTATTTTCTACACTCATGCACATAATTTTAGCTATTTTATTTTATTACAATATACCCCATTCCACTTTGGAAACATACAGGGAAGATGAGCTAAGGTCATTAGCCACCTGTTATTCCCTGCACAGATTTGTTGTTACTTCAACTTCAGCTGTGGAGAGGTAATTCAATCAGAATTTTGAGAGCTTTGTGTCATCACTCCCACTCACTGCATCTCAGGTTTCCTGCTAAGATTTGGAATACGGTCTAACTTCAACAGAAGTTAGCTTTCCATGCAAGTACATAAGGGATAGAGCTTGCATTATGACATCACAACGGCATTGTTCTGGCTTTGTTATGAAATCTTGGTATGCAAAAGCCCCTTGATGCACAGCTTGTAAAAATAGATCAGCACCGAAAGCCAGAGGCAAATCAGAAACTTGGAATGCCTGCCCATGAGTGTTTTGGCATAAAAAAAGATATTAGCAATAGAGAAGCTCATGAATGTCCTCAGAAAAATATTCCTTAATGAATTATTTAGAGAGATAAAGCCTTTTTGGGGGTCACTAACTTATTTCATTTCAGAAAGTTCAAGAATTTAAAGAAGGTCCCTGAAGATGGCTGCAGAACTTTTGTAGTTCTATTATTTTTCCTCTTTCTGTGTAGCTTAGAACAAGTAGGAAATAACAGAATAACAGAGTCGAAAGGGACCTTGTAGTTCATCTAATCCAACCCTCACCCATGTGTTCAAAGAGTCTCTTAAGGTATGATTCTGTTACACTTCTTAGTGGGCTATTTGCCCAATCTTAGTCTCAATAATCATTAAAAAAAAAATCCCACAGTGTATCAATTAAAAGAAAAATGCATCATTCCCTACCAGGGGTGGGATTCAATTTTTTTAACAACCGGTTCTGTGAGTGTGGCTTAGGTGGTGGGTGTGGCTTGGTGATCATGTGACTGGGTGGACATGGCTTGGTGGACATTTTATTGGCTGGGCATGGCCAACTCAATATCACTCACATCGAGGCACGCATCTCCTCACCTGGCCTCTCATGACTGTGGGGATGCTGCAACAGTCATAACTGTGAAAAATGGTCATAAGTCACTTTTTTCAGTGCCATTGTAACTTTGAATGGTCACTCCACATAAGCAAAGTACCAGCAAAGAAGGGGGAAAAAACTCCAGAGAAGTTCCTGAGACAGGAAGTCTAGTCCTGCCAAGAATGTAATAAGGGTTAACGGAGAGGCAGTTTCTGTAAGTAACACCAGAATGTTTCCTTCCTGCCTTCCTAACAGGATTAGGCCAGTAATTTCTTCTAACAACCGGTTCTCTGAACTGCTTTGAATGTTAACAACGGTTCTAGCGAATAGATGCAAACTGATGGAATCCCACCCCTGCTCCCTACCCCATTTTTACTTGTAAGGATTAGATTAGTGATAGAAATAGGTTCTGAAAGCTGGGATGGTATCAGGGATGGGCTCCTGGGGGTCATGGGGGTTTGGAAGAGCCCCTAGCTAAGATTCTGCACAGTTCAGAGAACCCCCAAATACCATTCCTGCCCATTCTGCCCCCTCTATCCCTCCCAGGAGTCCCCATGTGGTCCATTTTGGATGCAGGTAAATGCAGGGCATGTCATGGAGGGCAAAAAATGAGTCTCCCAGAAGTTTGGGAAGGCCAGAAACGGACCCATTTCTGGCTTCCAGAGAGCCTCTGGAACCCGAGGAGGCTGTTTTCGCCCTCCCAGAGCTCAAGGAAAGTCTCCAGAGACCAGGGAGGACAAAAATGTCTCCCACTGTGGTACAGAAGGCCAACTAGGCCATGCCCACCATGGCCATGGCCATGGCCATGCCCACCCAACAACCAGGCAGATAACCTCTTGCTAAAATTTTTGAAGCCCACCCCTGGGCGGTATTCATCACTGTTTCATAGCTGAGAGAGCCATCATTGTCCAATAATATTTGGTCATGTGGCCAATATGCCAAGGCACACAGAATGCTGCTACCTTTCCAGCAAAGTGGTACCTAGTTATCTACTCACATTTGCATGTTTTCTGCTTCAAACTACAATTTGGCAGATCAAATTCCACCAGGGTCAAGGTTGACTCAGCCTTCCATCCTTCCAAGGTGGGTAAAATGAGGACCCAAATTGTTGGGGACAATAGGCTGACTCTGCAAACCACTTAGAGAGGGCTGTAAAGCACTATAAAATGATATATAAGTCTAAGTGCTATTGCTGTTGCTAGGTGGGCAGGAGTTGAGGCAGGAACAGGAGCTCACCCCTTTAGGCATGCTTGGGTCTCAAACCCCAGCTGTCAGCTTTCCATCTGACAAGCTCAGTGGGTTTAGCCACAGAGCCATCGCACTTCCCTCCTTTGTGTAACACTGCATTAAAAAAAATGCAATGAAACAAAACATGTTTAGATAATCTGCTCAATTAGGCCAAAGGATACAAGGAAAAATCATGGAACTTTTCCATTGCTTTTCTTGGCATAGCTGTCGACCCTGAAGCTGACATATGTGCAGCCATATTTTATTGTTGCCTTTGTCTATTTTTTTTCCTTAGATTTCTGTAGGTTTTCTGCAAAGGAATTTAATGGTTGCTTCATTTTCATCACATTCTAGCAGCAGAATGGGGGGTTATAGAGATAAGGGAAAATGTTATGGGTAGTAGGCATTCCTTCTTGTGGCAACTGAAAAAGTGCCTGCAGCTGGCTGAAGATGTTTTGGAGTCATCAGACTGATGAACTGAGAACTGTTTGGAGATTGTGACTATTTGGGAAGTCTCAAACTTTTGCTTTTTATTGGGTGTACTGGGTGGCCAGAGTCAGAATTACACCAAGTTCTTGCTGATTTGATATGTTCCTAATATATAGACTTTGAAGAAAAATGGATGCCTTGGACTTTTATTCTGGGGACATATTACTTTGAAACTTAATAGTATATCTGCTTAAATGGACCTTTGCCAAAAAAAAATCATGAAATTTTTCAGTTGCTTTTCTAGCCATAGCTGGAGCCATAGCTGGAGCAAACCACCACAATACATTACTTTTGCCCTCCCTCCCTACAATTACAATGTTTATTAAGTAACATTTTTCTAACTTATCCCCCCAAGGGATAAGAGCATTTCGGTCTCATGAGTGCTTTGGCGAACAGTTTTAAAACATGCCCCAGGTCAGATGCCCCAAGTCAGCCCTTTCACATTTTGCAATGTAGCAGTGAAAGGGGGGAAACTGAAAAAAAAAGAAAAAGAACAGGACTTTGGTTAACTAATCAAGCATCAAAGGTGTCAGGTGGCTTATATACACTGGAGGTCCAATGAGAAGGTTATTATCCTCTGACAAGTATGCCAGCTGGAACTAGTTTGTGTAGCTTTGACACATTTTTTAAAAAAAATGGATGGCTTTTGGGTAACACACAAGAGTTCTTTTGGCCTTGTCATCTGGAATGTATACAGCTGTTCCATGGTTCCAGTGTTAGGTAATCCCAACAGCAGCATAAAATTGGGAGATGATTGGAGCAATGGTGTGTTATTCTGATTACTGTGGCCATTGGCTTATAGAATAATTTGACCATGGACTGAAGCTAGGAGCAAACAATATTCCCATATAAGACATTCAAAGTAACCATGCATTTCACAGGATTCTCCAAATACTGAGAGTTACATTCAAAAACAGAACACATCTTTGGTTTACAGTGAGATGGTTAAGGCCACTGCAATTTCCATTCCTGCTTTGAAAACTCTGGGAATTTAAATACTATTATGATCTTAACATGGAGCTCATTATAAATTGTGAAAAATTGGCTGATGGTGAGAGACCAAGCTGAATCTACAGTTTGGGGTTTCTGAACTCAGACTTTGCATTGATCTTTCAGGTCAGTTCTGCATACCGCAAAGATGCACTCTGGCAAATATTACAGATTCATAGCTTTCCCAAATACCTTACAAAGATGCCCCTGATTAAATCATATCTAATGTACTTCTTCACCATGAAGAAAATCTATTGATGTGGTCACTAAGTGTCAACGCTGACTTGCTGGCACATAATCAATCAATGTATCTTTACAAGGCATTGTGCTTTCCCCAAATTTGACCTTCTGTAGTAATTGTGGAGGCAGAAGTTCAGCAGGCCCATCATTTAGCCACTATTATGACTTATGCTTGTTAGTACACCATTACATCCAATGCTTGTTAGCTGACATAAATCAAATTGTCATGAAATTAGATTAATATTACTTGAATATTGGAAACTGGAAACTGTGCCAAAAGTTTGAGTATAGTAACAATTACAGGGAACATCAGATTGAAAAGGTTCTGGAGAATGAAAAAGTCAAGATCTTGTGGGACTTCAGAATTCAGACTGGCAGGCACTTGGCCCACAACATGCCTTACATAACAATAGTTGAAAAGAAAAAGGGTTGGTTCATTGACACTGCAATACCTGGTGATGCATGAATTGAAGTCACGCAGCAAGAAAAAAATCACAAAGTACCGGGATTTACAAATTGAACTTGAGCGACTTTAGAAAAAAGAAATTGTGTGATATCCCAATTGTAATTAGAGCCCTTGGAGCAATACCTAAAGGGCTACCTCGCTATTTGGAAATTCTGAATTTATCACTTGAATACCCTGATTCTACAAAAAAAAACACCCTACTTGGAATAGCTTATATCCTCGCTATCTGAACAATTCCTAGATCCTGGTTAGGACTCAAGCTGTTGAGCTACCAATGAACCCCAAAGGCTGTGAATCTCACTAAAGAAATAATAATAATAATAATAATAATAATAATAATAATAATAATAATAATAATAATAATAATAATAATAGATAAAGTGAAACCCATTAAAGGAATGAATCAAAAACATGATCCTTGTTCATTTATTCATTGAAGAAAATGATCCAAAACCACAGTACATTTTGTGTGGGGCAAAAGAATAAGAAGCTTTGCTTTCAGTAAGCACAGCAATAACTGCAACTTAATATGTCTGAGAACTGCTGATCAGCCCTGCAAATTGGCTCAGAGGGATTTTAGCCCATTCTTTCCTACAGAACTGCTTCAGTTGAGGGAGGTTCTTCACATGACTTGCCCACTTCAGGTTCTTCCAGAACATATTTTCAGGATAAGGTCCAGGCCTTTGACTTGGCTGTTATAAAATTTTACATTTCTTCTGCTTTTGAATGAATGCAAATATACATGTCCCTAGATAATGTTGCAGGATCAATCTGAGTCGGTTAACAGGACCAAAACGTTTAGTCTTCTGAGCTTTCGGATGCGTGCTGGAGCCCATCCTTCCTCTGTTTTAGCCATTCTTTAATTAAAATGCAACAGGTTTCACAAACTGTTAAGTGCCACCATAAGCTCTGAACAGTAGCTTTCCCAGAGAAGAATGGCAGTGTAGCAGCTGGACCAAAAGAAACAGGGAGAAATGTCAGAGGTCAGACATACACACATTGCAATGGTGAGACACACAGAGAACAAAATAAACTCTGGGGGGAAAGTTGGGCTTGAGTTCAGCTGCCTTGTTGAAGCAATTTTAATATCAGTTCAGTTATTGCACTCATAGATCAGTACAAAGAGAGTGCTGTATGAATATATAACTACCTAACTTACATTTATCAGTGAAATCCAGGATGCAGCCTGTATTAAATTAGAATGAAAATGCTAAACTTGTATTAAATATGAAAGCATCTAAAGTTACAATGAAGTGATAATGTCTAAAATCTAAATGGATTACAGTTCTTTGCATACAATTAAATATAAAGCATTGTAGAAAATTGCCCCATCAGGATCCAACAGATCTTCCATGCTTCTGTACAAAACCTATTTGTTTATTAAATCTTTATGCTGCCCATCTCCCTTATAAGGTGACTCTAGCTATAAAACCTAGCCACATGTGCTGTAACAAAAGGTAGGTTGCTTATGCACAGTATAGGGGCATGAGCTGAATCTGGGTGATCAGGAAATGTACTCATGAAAGGTAGGATGAATCTGATTCAGATGTCTATGTAAAAGGAGAAATGAAGAAGACATGTTTTGTAGTTTCCATCTTGTAGGAATCACAGGGACAATGGAACTTTTCAGCCAATGGAACTTTTTAATATTTAATGTCCGATATTGCAGAGGAGAGAGCATGGCATCAGGAAAGAGACAAAATGTTGTGATGGCTGTCCCTTTAAGGTGCTTTTTCAAATGGCAATTGGATTTTCTTTGTTTTTCCTTGAAGATGTTTTGCTTCTCATCCAAGAAGCTTCTTCACTTTTGAAGAACTGAACTGAAGAAGCTTCTTGGATGAGAAGTGAAATGTTGTCAAGGAAAAACAAAAAAAATCCAATTGCCATTTAAAAAAACATCTTTGGGACAACCATGACCTGGATGGTATACTACCAGTTCAGCTGAGAGGAGAAGGAAGAGAAAAGCGGAGGATCGGCCCTCCCACCTCCCCCTGTTTTTTTCTCTTCTTTATCCTTTCAGCTGATTGGTGTTGCAGGTCTCAACTGGTATGTAGAAAGCTGCACTTTGCATTAGGTGCACGTGCGATTACTGAACCAGTAGTGTAACAGATAGTATCCCACTGCTGACCTGAATGATTGAGAATCTCCACAGACATTTCCAATGGCTGGGTATCTCAAGTTGTCTAATGTAGCTCGGAACAGACAGTATATTTGTTGTGTATTGGTGACAGGAAGGCTAGGGCCCTCCCTAGATCAGCTTGCTGCTCTGTATCCTTTATTGTTTGCTCTCGTTGAAACTATAATTTCAAAAGTAAGGAAGGCGATGGAGATCATGGTGGATAGTCTGGAGAAAATGTCATTTCATCCTCTTGGGCTCCACTTCCTTGAGAGAGGTTGCCCATCCAGACCACAGTACATCATTATTTGACCCAGTATGAAATATCCTTTTGAAAGATCCACGCTCTACTTTGCATGTCTGAAGGATCCAACTTTGCACCGAGGTCTTAAGTGTTGATGCTTACAGCTATCTTAATTACTGCATATTTTTCTGATTTCCCCAGACATCTAGCTAGGAATAATCAAATTTATGAAAATGAAATTGGTTTAGATGTGCCTTTTATTTAAAAAAAAGATTGCTAGTCGAACCCCAAGAAAAGAATAAATATTTTGGCCAAATTTAAATAGATCTAAAGAAAAGTATATGGAGATACCTTTGAAGAGATATAAGTCAACATAAACTTAGCCTTGAAAGGCAGGAACAGGTGAGGAAGGAACTCAAGAGTTCCCCTCTTGACTCTCTTTCAAGAGGGAGAGATAGAGAAATGTTGTCAGGTTCCAAGATTCTGTCATTGTACCTTATAACCATAGAATTTTACCACTTCATATATTATCTGTTTCCTGACCAGCTTACCTTGGAGGACCTACAATCTTCAACAATTTTGGGGTACATATGAAGTAACCCATGGCAATATGTGACCATATCTCAGGATTTTAAAATATATTGTTTTTATTTTATATTTTGAAAAAGTGCTCAACATTATTTTCCTACCTGATCTGAAATGGCATCTATTATATTGTCATAATGCAATTTCTAGTGTCAGATCTCTCTGATGTATTCTTTTTCTTCCTGATGCACTCTTTTCAGATCTCCTAGATTACTTTAAAAACATTCATTATTAAATTTCCTTAAAAAACAACAACCCAGCAATGCCAGGCAGGAAAATTACCATCAACTCTGAATGCATTCCATTTGCCAAAAATTAATCTATACTAAATGCATCAGAAATGGTTTCAATTTCTAAGAAAGCACACATTGATGTGTGTATTATATTCAGCACTTCCTACGTTTCTTATTAGCCTTGCTTGGCCATCTAAGGCCAATCAATAAAGAAAGCATTGATCTAAGTGGTATCATGACCTTTTATTGATGGAAAAATGGATATTATGAAACATACTTCCCTCCTGTGATCACACTTTGTACTATGGTGTTGTGTGCAGATCCAATACTTACTGCTTTTCCCTTGTTCAGACCAACTATAGTGCATCAACACATTTTAAAAATAATCCAGAAAAATATGAAGAGAAGTCTAAGAGGATGAGAAATTCAGAATTATGTCCAGATCCCTAATACCAGTAACGTAGTCCTATACTTGTATGGCAAAAAAAGGCCCTACTTAATTTTGTTATAAGAATGCAGATAGTGACAGACATATTTATAACTTACATCTCACCTAATTTATCAATACACTGCATTTCTTTTCTTTTTTTTTGATGGGGGGGGGGAGGCAGGCTCTTCATTTTTTCCCCAGCTTCCTCTTTTTTAGCCAGTCTATTCATCTGTGATTTGCTTGCTCTTTGGATATCAGATATGATAGTGATTGAGTCATTGAGTGATTGATTTCGTACTTATATATTGAATACAATATTATCTGTGAAGTATCTTTTGAGGCAGTCCATACCAGGGGTTGTTCTGCACTAAATCGCTTCTTTGCTAGTTGTATAGGAGGGACTCAATTGGAAAAAGATATTTCAGGACTTCAAATAGTGTCATCCAAATTCTTGCTTTCTATTCTTGCTTTATATCTTTTTACACATAAAGTCTGCTTCAAGATAAATTCATAAAATATTGCCAATTTTATGAATGCACTTCCATGTTGTTTTCTTGGCAATATAAGAAAGGAATGAGAAACATAAGAAAGGGGAGCCATTTTGGTCTAAAAAAGCAAAAAAACACGAATTCAAGCTGGTTGACTTTGGGCCAGTTATTCTCTCTCAGTCCAAACCACTGAGTTGTTGCTGTTTTGGGGATAATAGGAGAAGGAAGGTGCCACCTTGAGTTACTTGTAAAAATAATAAACAAATAAACAAAGAATAACTTTGCTCTTAAATCTTTTTTTTTTTAAAAGTATAACTCTAAATGGAGCAAATGAATGTAAATTTTTAGATGGATAACCATATGGATGTAGAAATTCCCAACTCAGGTGTCCCAATTAGACAATTACACAGAATATATTAGACTATTACATGCCTCAGAAAGAATACACTTCCTGGAGGATTAACTGAATTATGGACATTATTGACATAGTCTCAATGTACCGGAAAGATTTGACTCGAAACTATCATATCCCGACGGAGTTGTATATTAATGCTATTATGTTTACCTAGCTTATAGATCTTGTTTTTTTGTTAAACTGCGAATTTGTTCTTAAATAAATAAATAAATTTGCTACTGCTTTCCTTCAAGATGGAGTTGTTTCTGTTTTTTTTCTTTTCTTTTCTATCTAGTCAATAATTCTGGACTTTTTCCATCTAAATACTAACTAGGACAATCCTGCTTCAATTTCCAGCTAAACTAGTTTTAGCAAGGGACCTGAAAACCTAGCTGGGCTTCTTTAAACATAGAAACCTATATACTGTATTCTTAATCAAGAATATTACTGTATTCTTAATCAAAAATTAACCCCCCCCGCCCCCCATTAGGATAATTCCAATAGTATCAGTGATGGGCAGAAGTAAGATAAACAAATAACACATTTTTTAAAAATATAATACTTAGAGCTTGTATGGTAAAAATGAAAATGTTAAGCTTTTGGGGTAAAATAGCTTCACAGCTTAAGCTGCCGGGGCAAATAACTTAATTAGCCCCCCTGTAAAATGCTAATTAAAGGACAGCCACAGCAGAAAGCTGGGAATCATCAAAAAAAATCTTCTTCCTTTTTTATGGCTCTTTTTTATGAAAAGGGAAATTTCTGAAAAAGATATAAACATGTCCAGAGGGGAATGAGATCATTCATCTCTCAGTGGCTGCTGATCTTGATTCGGCATGCTGAACATCGTAACACCATGGCCACAGTGGAGGAAACAGGAGCATTGGTAAAGGGGATAGTCTGAAGCGCATCTCCCTGCGGATTCCAACTTGCCAGTTTCTGTATTCATTCTGTGTACTGAATGTGATGTGAATCCAATCCAGATCCAAGTTAGGGTGACAAAGGCATAATATGCAATGTGAGATAGGAATCTTATCTCTGGGTTGCCAAGGCAACCAGTCCTCCCCCCTCTCTTTCTCTCTCTCTCTCTCTGTCTCTCTCTCTCTCTCTGTCTCTCTTTCTCATGTGATAGTATGTTATGATAGGAGTGCAATGAAACATTTCATAATCCAAGTGTGGAATAACAAGGAAAGCCATCCTGTCTCTGTGATGGGGGCTGTGTTCTTTCTTGTCTTGAAAATAAGCAAATCTGATGGTCTGAATGGTTGATAATATCCTCTCATTGACATTTTTCCTCTGTCTTACTTAGATCATTGTCTGATGTAAAGGGAAGGAATACACAGAATTAGCACTCAGGGAAATAAAAATAAAAAATCAAAAAGATCACACCTGCACACCCCTTCACAATATATGGCTATTATTTTTGTTACCATTATTATGAGATTTTTTTTTCCAAGGGCCAAAAAAAGTTTCCCTTGCAGTCTGAAAAATTCAGTTCATCTATATTTGATGCAAGATGACTGTTTATGAGGACTGTGCAAGATCATTCATTCTTTCATTCTTTCATTCTTTCATTCTTTCATTCTTTCATTCTTTCATTCTTTCATTCTTTCATTCTTTCATTCTTTCATTCTTTCATTCATTAATTAATTCATTCAGTTTGGACAGCTGCCCATTCACATTCACCTCTGGGTAGGCAGCAACAAATCAGAACCACAACATAAGTAGCTATGAAAAGGGTCTCCTAATCCAAGAAATAAGCACAGTTGGTAAATATGATTGGTTACTGCATAAGCACTCCTGATCATAAATACAATCTGCTTTTTTAAAGCAGGAGCTGGAGCCTAAGAGGAGTCCCAAATTGTACATCAGTTTCATCTAGGAGAGCACGGCTCCATCCAGAAAAAAAATGATGTAAGTTTACCAGTTTTAAACATCTCAAAACTCACAACCACTCAGTTACCTGTTCTTCCCCATTCAGGCCCCAAAACCTTCTTGACACTGAGAATTAACTTTAATAATATCACTTGATCTGGCTAGATGTATCAATGAGGATCATCAGCATACTGATATAATTGTTCCTAAGTGCATGGATGATCTCACCCACTGGCTTTATGAAGAAACTTAATATAAGTGAAGAAAGAATGGAGCCCAGTGGTGGGATCCTGTGGTTTGCACCAGTTCTAATGAACTGGAAGCCCCGGTGAGCAGTTGGGCCTGCCCACCTGTCCCAACCCTTTCCTGTGCTTTATTTCCTTATTTGTGAGCTCAGCTGATTCGTGTGGTGGATGCCAAGCCTCAGCTTTTTTACTCACCAATGCTGAATACAGGGTCAGTTTTGCAGCTTAAAATCAATGGTTTATGGATACTGTGCACGTGCACGAAGCACTCTATCATAGAACTGGTAGGAAAAAAAGGTTGAAATCTGCCACTGGAGAAGCCCTAAAGAAAGGGGCTTAGAACTAGACCTGTCCCCACCAATACCTACTAAAACCAATACCAAAGGAAAGATGAGAGCTACCACAATATCATGATCCCTACTCCTTACCCCATGATCTAGTCCAGAAGGATACCATGATCGTTGATACTGAAAGCTAATGAGTGTTCAAGTAAGGATGGGATGGAGATACATATTCTTGCAAAGGCATATAAAATGAATTATTCCTGGTGGGTACCCATCCTGACTAGACTTTTCTCAGAAATAGCTAAAAATGTGTTGTACCTCCCCACTGGAAACAAAGTATAATATACCAATTTTTTTAAAAAGGCCAACCAGCAAGTGCTTGACAATTATGTCCCAGTCTATTAGATATTTCTTTAAAATGGTATGCCACATATCATCTGAATAAATTAGAAGATTGGGAGGAAGAAACAAAACTATTTCCTCTAGAATGGGAAGAGTTTAAAAAAGGACATAGCACAGTAGATCACTGTGCTACTTTGAAGGACCTTATTCAGAACTATACCAATAGTATATTAACAATAAAATGTTGCTTTTATTAACCTTGGTTCTGTCTGTGATTCTATTAACAGGACTCAACTATGGGAGGAACTAGCTAGGAATGACAACTTCTTAGAGCCATGGGAGCACAATGGATAGAATGCAGTACCGCAGGGCTAACTCACTGCTTATTCCAGGAGTTTGATTCTGAGTGGGTCAAGGTTGACTCAGCCTTCCATCCTTCTGAGGTCAATAAAATGAGGGCCCAGATTGTTGGGGGCAATATGCTGACTCTGTAAACTGCTTAGAGAGGGCTGTAAAGCACTGTGAAGTGGTATATCAGTCTAAGTTCTATTGCTATTGCTTATTGAATTATTGAGCTACATACTTATTGAGTATGGGCCTCCAAGGGTCTTTGTGAGAATGTATCTTATTGAAGACAAGAGTTAAACAATTTACTTGCTTTCTTTTTATTTAACTTCTATATGGATTATATTGCGGTAGCAATGAAGCCACTAAGGTTTTTTTTCTTCCCCCTCATTCACTGGACAAAAACAACAACAACAAACCATTGTTCATGTATGATGGTGAAATGGCTCTTATTTCCTATACCAAGATTGGCATCAGAAGATTACTGGCCAGATTACTAGCTACCAACTAGAACCAATGACCAAGAGATACAGCATCATCCCTCTTTTAAATATCCAAACATTACTTTTTGTAAGTCCTTTTTAAGGAAAGCATACTTATCTAATTTCTTGGCAGTTGTGCAGCATATGGTAAGTATAGGCAAACCTCAACTTACAACAGTTCATTTTGTGACAGTTCAAAAGTCCAACAGCATTGAAAAAAGTGACTTATGACCATGTTTCACATTTAGAACCATTGCAGCAATGGTCATGTGAACAAAATTTAGATTCTTGACATCTGATTCATATTTATGACCATTGAGGTGTCCTGGGATGATGCAACTGTTGGGCTCCAAGTTAACCCAGAGGCCATCAGTTCCGAATATCCCTTGCAGCAAGTAAGCTGGCCATGTCACCATATCTCTGCTGCTGCCGGATCTGTATTTCTGCTCATGTGCTGGCTGATGGCTTTGGAATGACTCAGCAGAGCTGAGAATGGATTCTGCAACAACTGCGGGGCTGCTGGAACTGGCTTTTTATTGATGTGGTGCATATTGTTAAAGTGGTTTGGGACACATATAGATGGTAATTAGGACTTAAGTTAAAACATGATGAGGGTGGCACCAGGTGGGGATTAGTTAGTGAGAGTCAGAATAGGGTAGGGATGTAGACATGTTACAGGGTTAATAGCATTTAGGGTTTTATGCATTTAGCATTTTATGGCCAAAATTAGAACTGCATATAGGCCTGGGTATGGTGGGGTGTGTCTCATGATAATGGTGATAAAAGGAAAAGGAGCAAACTAAAACCCAACTCTAACCTTGCCTGGCTTTTAGCTATTCTTGCCTGATTAGAGTATTTGTTGTTTGATGCTATATTGAATAAACCATCATTGTCCTAAAGAGCATCTGGAGTTTGGATTCATTTAAAGACAAATCTTCAATACTCAAGGACTGGCTGAGAGAGATCACCTTTGGTGACCTTCTGACAAGCAAAGTCAATGGGGGAACCAGATTTACTTAACAACTACGATAATGACTTAACAGCTGCAGTGATTCACCTAACAACTGTGGCAAGAAAGGTCATAAGATGTGGCAAAATTTACTTAACAAATGTTTTGCTTAGCAACTGAATTGTTGGGTTCAATTATGGTTGTACATTGATGACTACCACTGCTATTCTGACCTTTTTTATTGTAGAGGAAGGTAATTGGTAGGGTCTGGACTTCAAATATTACAAGGCAAGTTGATAGCCTCTGATAACATATGGGGCTGAGATTTGGAGTTGGGATGAGACTGAGGTTCATTTGGCCAATTCAGAAAGAAGATTTTGGACCTTTCCAAGGATACTTCTCTGCCATAGAGTGGCACAGTGGTTTGAATGCAGTACTGAAGGCTGAGTGCTGGCTGCCAGCAGTTTAGCAGTTCAGTTCTCACTGGCTCAAGATTGATTCAGCCTCCCATCATTCCGAGGTGGGTAAATTGAGACCCAGATTGTTGGGGGCACCATGATGATTCTGTAATCTGCTTAGAGAGGGCTGAAAAGCACTGTGAAACAGGATATACGTCTAAGTGCTATTAAAAAATGAAGGTAGAGCAGGAGGGTGGAGCTGGCATCGCGACGATACAGCATGCGATCTTGGAGGTCTGAAATCACTGCTGATATCTTTGCTCCTGGATGGTCTGAATGGATCTAAACCATCCCGAAGAGATGGTGAATGTAAAGAGTGCATCCTGTCGATCCCAGGATACCGCAAAGTCTCTGGTAGATCCAGGAGAAGCTTTTTTTGCCAGCGGCAAAGAAGCAGCCACTAAAGCTGCTGAAGTTGGAACAGCTCCAAAATGGATGAGAACGGAAAGAGAAAGTGTGCCGGTTTGGTGAGAATGTTTTCTTTACTTTAAGATTTGAAAGGACACCCGAAGGAAAAGAAAGAATCTGTAAAATCTTAGAAGTGATTAAGCGGCAATTTTAAACAGGAAGTTGAATTTTTTTTTTTTTCCCTTGCTGGACTTTTTATGTGTGATCTTATAATTTGAAACTGGACTGTTGTTGTTTTTTTACCTATTTTTTCTCTTTTCTCCTTTTTGACTCCATAATATTTTAGGCTAGAGACTCCCTTTTAGTCTTTTTTAATATTTTTTTCTTTTTTAATTAATGTTTATTATATCTTGTTTGGAAAAGGAGGGGGAAAGTGAAAGCAGAGGAAACTTTGTAACACTGCCAACTAGAGGTTTAGAAATATTGTATCTCTTTTTTTTTTCTTGACCAGACAAAGCTGAGAAAGAACTGAGACTTCTTTTCAAGGACTTTGAGCCTTTTTGATAATAGAGGGAAGAGCATGGGAGAGTATTATTGCAGGTGCTTTTCTAGGTTTCTCTCAGTTGGTGGAGTCTGATGTTGAAGTTTACAGAGAAAAAAGGTGATAAGACTCTAGAGAAGAGAGTTATAAAATTTAACAAAAGCCTTGGATAACTAAATAAGATGCAGTGTGCTCTTTTTACTTTTTTATTTTTTTTAAGCTGGGCTATTTCTTACTTTAACAAACCCCCTCCTTATTAGCTTAATTTTTGTAATAGCTATTTGGATCTTTGGCTTTTTGGAACTTGTTTTTGTCTTCTTTTTGTTTTTGAAGCTTAATTTTTATGTTTGCATTTTATTTTAAAGGAAAAGTCTTAGTATTAATGTTTTCCTTCTTTTTTTTTTTAAAGGGAGTAGTCTTTTTTCTTTTTTCTCTCTCCCTACCCTGTATTTTTTTATTTACTTTCCATATTGGGGGTTTTTTTTTGTGGCTTCCTTTTTTTTAATATAGCTTTTTATGCCTGAGACTTTTTAATTGGATTAAGGTGTTGAAGAACCTGAAGAACTCCTTTTTTTTTCCTCTTTAGTTTTTTACTTTCTATTTTTCCACCTCCTCCAAGATTTAACATTTTTTTCCTTTTTCTGTTTGTTTTTTTCTTCCATTTTTGAGTTTTTACTGCTATTTAACTAATCGATTGGATTAAGGTATACAAGCCTGAAGAAATTTATTATTATTATTTGGCTTTTTTTTCCCCCACTATTTTTACTTGGAATTACAATTAGTTATCTCACAAGTGGATTAAGGTCTAGAAGAACCTGAAGATTTTGAATTGTTTGAAATGAGCAGGAAACTAACAGCAGCTGGTTCTTTAACTTCTATTTCTTCTTCACCATCTGGAGGACAACAGTCAATACAGATGATGTTAAAGACCAAACAAAGATTTTGACAAAGAATATGTTCTCAAGACAAAAGGAAGAATTGGCGGATGTATTGAAAATCCAGGTCACAAAAAAGATCAAGTACTTGGGGATACATTTGACAGCAAGATGTAGTACACTAAAAAAGAATAAATATATTAAACTTAAGCAGCAGATAGTGCTGGATTTGGCGAAATGGGAAAATTTTCAACTATCATTAAAGGGGAGAATATCAACAATCAAGATGAATATATTACCCAGAATAATATATTTGTTCCAAATAATTCCAGTTAGGCTTGGAAAAGACTATTTTGAAGATTTAAATAAAACCATGTTGAAATATATATGGCAAGGTAAGAAAGTGGGAATAAAATTAAAACTTTTGCAAGATGCTAAAATAAGAGGAGGATTTGGTTTGCCTCATTAGGAGTTGCACTACCAAGGTACAAATCTGATGTGGGTCAAGGAATGGATAACATTAAGAAATGCTAGATTGTTGACACTAGAAGAAGGACATGATCTGTTGTTGGGGTGGCATGCTTTTTTATGGTATAAAGGAACTGAAACACAGGGATATTTTAGAAGACATTATATAGGGGAGTCTCTGTGGTTAAATTGGGAGAAGACTAAAAGGCAATGTTATTTGAAAATTCCAGTCTGGCTATCGACTATTGAAGCATTTTCTTATCCTATAATATTCAGAAAGGAACAAACAGTTAGATATGGTGAAATATTGAATGAAAAGGGTGAACTTAAATCTATGCAAAAACTAGAGGAACAAGGTATAAACATGAATTGGCTTTCATATGCGTAAATACATTCTAGATATGATAAATATTCTAAAACAGAAAGTTTCTATGATAAATTGACTGATTTAGATAAGATTTTGACAGGTACTGATGAAAAGGTGATTAAAAAACTGTATGGATATTTATTAGAAATTAAACTAGAGGAAGAACAAGTTTAAAAAACAATGATTGTTTGGGGGAAGAATTTTGGATATGGGATTGATTTAGAGAAATGGCAAAAATTGTGGTCTCAAAATTATAAAATGACAATGTCAACAGCATATAAAGAAAATTTGTATAAGATATTTTTACAGGTGGCATTTTTCCCCAACAAGAATAGCAAGAATGTTCAAGAACAAGCCTGAAAAATATTGGAAATGTCATTGGAAGACTCATATTACAATATGTGGTGGATGTGCGCGGATGCCAAAAAATATTGGACTAAAATCCACACATGGTTGGAAAAAATGACAAAAAAGCATATAGATTTGAAACCCGAAACATTTTTATTGGAAATTTTACCTGAAATATATCGTAAAGAATAGAAATATTTGATTGTAAATGTATTAACAGCGGCTAGGATTATATTTGCTTCAAATTGGAAAAAATGAGAAAATACCAACAGTTATTAAGAAAATAATGAATGTGCTGAAATGAGTGGATTGACATTTGAAATCAGAGAACAAGATGATTTTTATAAAATTTGGGATCTATTCTATCAATAGTTAGACAATAAAACATGGTAACGAAATATGTAGATTTTTAGAACATAATGAATATATAAAGATGTATTTTTAAATTATATCTACAAAATGATTGTTGGATAGATTTGAGATGGATATATGAACTGTCATAAAATAATTTAAGTAAAGTATGGACTATTTCATAAAACATGAATGAATAATAGTATTGTCAAATGATTGATTAATAATGATATTAATGTATTTAGGAATATTTGATGAGAACATATACAATATGAGAACATATACAATTTAATTCTAATTGAAGACTAAGAAATGGAAGCACAAAACAATTTGTAAATCAACTGACATACTGTATGTACATATATGAAAGATGGTTTGATGTTTTTATGTTGAAGGTAGAATGAAGAATGAAGGTAGAGCTACCTTCAAGCTTGTTAGAATACAATACACTTGCAGTGTCAAGGCACAATAAGAAACTAGCAAACCTTCAAGATTCCCATCTTTCTTTATTACACAGCTGGGAATCAATGGACAACAATTTTGTCACCCATTCTACACACACATCCTTTGCCACTTTGAGAACTTAAATCTTGGAACAGAGAACATATTAAACATTGGATTTTGAATGGGGTGCTAATAACAATGCTACTGTAGCATAGTCATCTAAATTTTCATTCTGATATCATCATTAGGGAAAGACATAGAAGCCACTCCCAGTACCTATTTAATAAAACCAATGCTTCACCAATAAGGACTTTAACATCCCTTCACCTGCAGACAGTGTCCTCTGCCTATCAAAAGACCAAAGTGATTGAGAATTTTGTTTCCTCCTCCTCCTCCTCCTCCTCCTCCTCCCCCTCCCCCCCCCCCCCCCCCCCCCCCCCTCCTCCTCCTCCTCCTTTCCCCCAGAAGGACAACAGATGCCTCCACATTAGTGATCACCAGTTCACCAAAAGCCAGAAGTGTAATGGACTCAACCAGCACTTTGAAAGTTCTTTTCCTTCCAAGAAAAACTACTTGGTTGATATAGATGGAAAATCCCTGAATTTTGACTGCTACTAGATGATATGAATTGCATTTGGTCCTCTGAGTTTGAGTACCACTACCAGATGCTGGAAGCAAGACAGCTTGTGTCAGAATAATGGGTTCTGTAACTGCCACAGAACTCAGCCTTAGCCCCAACAAAAATCAGAATGATCCTACCCCTGTTGCTGCTAACCATCTGCACTCAGGTTCCCAGGCACCCAAAACTCTGAGGCAGTCATCCCAAAACCTCTCAATTCCAGCTCGTGATTCAGACATCATCATTAGATGAGGAGCCCTGTGGTGCAGTGGTTAGAATGCAGTATTCCAAGCTACTTCTGCTGACTACCAGCTGCTTGAAATTTGACAATTCCAATTTCACCAGGCTCAAGGTTGACTCAGCCTTCCATCCCTCCGATGTCGGTAAAACGAGGACCCAGATTTTTGGTGGCAATATGCTGACTCTGTAAACTGCTTAGAGAGGACTGTAAAACACTAAGAAGCAGTCTATTTATTTATTTATTTACTTTAGCATATGGCAAATACATGGACTTATAATTGGTCAAATGTCCAGTCCACCCAGCCATTCAAAGACAGGGTGGTCTACGTTGAAAACATCAGACATAGAATAAAAGGAGCAGTATATAAGTCTAAGTGCTATTGCTATCAAAAAAATTGTATTTTGTCATCCACACACAATTTTCAACATTCTTAACAATCCATTCTCCTATGGTCTCTCACCAATCTTCATTCTGAGCAAGTACCATTGCAAAACAATGTTGCTGCACAAAATAAAAACCACATATATCATACTTAGCAATCTGATAAGGTTAAGATTCACAGTAAAATAACAATTAAACATAACATTGAATAAAAATTGTGCAATATATGTACTAAATTGAGAAATTGCTGGGAGATTGATCTAGTTTATATTGCTTTTTCTCATTTTTTTTTTGTTTAATTGTGCAACAGATTTTCTGAATTAATGAAGCCATTATTAAATTCCCTGATGGATATGAAGCAAGTAGCTTCATTGAAAAACAAAATTAAACTTGACTGCAGTGATTTATCTCTCATTGAATAAAACTGTTGTTTATTCATACCGCACTGAAATAATAGGTAAATATTTCATGAACAGTGTTTGAAAATGTCTTTCAGTTATTTTTCCAAGCCTTCTAAATTGTTTAAAGTTTTATGAAATATTTTCTAAGACCACTAATGGCAGCTATGATTCTTGAGTTTATCACTATACTGATATCATGGCTTCCATGTTCATTAAAAAGGATGGTTAGATTTAACAACTGAAACCTTATTTCTTTTAGAAAACAATAGATTTAGAACTTAGAAACAAGAAGAAAATAAAATTAAATATGAAGACTTAGATGGAAGAAGGAAATGGAAGCTAAGCATAGAGAAGATAAATAGGTACACTGCTAGAAAATGGGACATTTTAAAAAATGATAGTTTCAATACCAAAACTGTTTCATATCCTACCAAGAACACAAAATATAGATTGTAAGTAGACAAAGACATGAATATAAATTGAGTTTTTGGAGCATCCAATGATTCAGTCAGTTCTGTCTAGAAAGTCACAGCTAAGCTATGACTTAATAAGGAGGATTGATGTGGATAGATCTATGCAAAGGGCTCTAGTGAACTGAAGGATGGGATTCATAATATATAGGCCAAGGATGAATTTTTTTCCTGCTATTGGTCTGAAGTCTTCAGAATTAGCAGGGGAATTCTCATACTGTAATCTTAATGAAGGATTGGATAGAAGTCTGCCCAAAGACAAGGCCATTGCTTTGACAGAAATTCTCCTCAAGATCGCCACAATGAGCAAGGCACTGGTATACTTGATCAAATATAAATTTTAGAAACACTTTGAACCATATTTTTCCTTACTGAAAAACAAAATGGGGGTACAGATTAAGTTAAGGTGATTGGTTACATTGCTAGAGTTATTAGAAAAAAAATGAGGTGAATTAGGGTAATGGTAACATGATGGCAGCAGATAAGAGAGAAAGAAAAGAAGATATATGGATAAGTGGCCAGGCAGGTGAGTCAGAAAACAATAAAATAATTTATTAAGCTTGTATGACACCCAACTTCCAACCCCTGCATGAGTAGTGCAGTAGCAACAAATAAGTTCAGCCTGGTGTGACTCTGGCGATCTCATTCAAATTTTGAGGAATGGTATACAACCTGCAAGACATGACAACCAAGACAAGACAATGGTATACAACCTGCAAGACAACCTGTGTTTTAGTCATGCAGCAAATAAGTATGACCTCTGTTATGTTATACTGATATAGTTTAAACTATGTACACTGTGGTTTAATCAGACTGTACATACATGAAGTCACTGACTAGTAATATATTATGAACCAACTTCCCCATTATGGATACAATCAATGTCATCCATATCATTCTTAGCCAAAAGATTCTCTTTCTTATTTTGGTAGGTTAACCTATATTGGTGAAATTTCTTGAGCATTTGCTATGGACTAGAATTCTCATTATTTTCCAATGAGTCACCATAGATATTTCAGATGACCCACCGCTGAGACAATAAATGAGGTCTTTCACAGATTTACCAAAGGTTTTCAAAGTGTAGTTTGTTCTGTAATCTTATCTCCTCTTTCCCTCCCTGGCTGGGAAAGGAGAATATTCAAAACATCACTGTGAAATTCAACAGAAAGAAGATTAATGGAATTAGAACCTATATACTGTATCTTGATTCACAAATTCATGTGATTATTGATGCAACAAGGATTGTGACTCAAGAACTTAAAAAGAGTTCCATGTGATTTTGAGCTTACATTAATGGAAGATTCCACAAGCTTGCTAGCCAATATGTGACATAGAACGGTGGATCAACTCAACTTCACATTGGTCTTATTATTATTGTTTTAAAAATAGATTCCCTGAAATACCTTCCAGCTTTTGTATTGTTAAAAATAAATAAATCCTACAATCTTTTGAAGCAGATGGCAGATGTAGGGTGAAGTCAAATATATTTGGACAAAAATATATTTGGACAAAAGTGCTTTATAATTTGATATTGGGGAAGAGGAGCTTTAAAAATTTAAATCTTTGGAAGTTCTATGCCAGCACCTCAAAATAAAAAACTCAGAGCTCTTATATAGAACCTTCGATCTGATACTGATTTCTATTTTAAACCTAATAGCGATGTAATGGAATATCACGTATGAAGAAAAGTTATTACATCTCCCATTAATGCAGAGAAGAAACTTATTATAAGAAACTAAGACTTCATTTAATTATAATATTGTATGAATAAATAGAAGCTTTTAGTCATTTTTGCTTGCCAAAGAGGTTCTGCCCACCAGTGAGTTTTACCTGCTTATTTTGACTGTCTTGTGACAGAAATTTTATTTTGGTCATTGATCACTCAATGGTGATAAAATAACACAAAGCTATCCCATGACAATACAAACTATTAGCAACCATTTTTTATTTTTCTTATAAGTATCTATCTCATGTATTCAAAACTATATGTATTCTTATACCTGTATCTTGTAAGCGATTGAAAAATCAAATCAAATGTAAAAAAAAAAAAAATGACTGTCTGGTGCTTTTTACCTGTCCATTTATTTTGGTGAAAATTACCACAAGGATATCTTTGAATTCCTTCTTACATAGCTGGCCTGTGCAACTTTCATGTAACTGAATTGTTGATTAATAAATGTTGGCAAAATCCCTGTTCATGTGAATTTATTTATTTTATTTTTATTTATTTATATCCCATCTTTTTTATTTTTACAAATGATTCAAGGCAGTCAAAATGTCCCACATACCTTCCCCCTCCTATTTTCCCGACAACAATTGTATGAGAGAGGTTGCTGAGGAAGAGTGACTGAGGAACAGTGACTGAGGAAGAGTGACTGATTCAAGGTCACCCAGTTGGGTTTCATGGTTATGGACGAACTTGAACTCATGGTTTCTAGTTTTTGAGCCTGACCAAAAACTAGACCAAACTGGCTCTATCTAGAATTTATCTCCCATCAAGCAAAAACTTTTTGGACATGAGATTTTATCACTAGCAGAAGGCAATGAAGGAAGAAAAATCCAGATAGTATAGGATATGTTGTTTATATCAGGGAAATTCCTCTTTAATTACAAAATGAGTTTTTAATTTGTCATGAGAGGTTGCCAGAATCCTATCATTTTTCCTTTTTAAGACATGCTGGTAATATATTTTCTTTTTCCATTTCTTTTTGTTATGCTTCTTCTCCTAATCCTTTTCTTTTTCCCTCTCCTTAGCTTTCTGACTCTCTTGTAAGGAATGTGTTGGTTAACTCTTTATTCACATTCTTGCAAAACAGCAAGGTATCTCCTGAATGAATCTTAAATTGGTGATGAAATTATATTAATCCAGCTCTCTGATCTATCAGTAATGTTCCTCTGGTGGAACAACTTTACAACTAATTAGTAACTCAATATAATTTTGAATGATATAATTGGTGATTATGATAACAATGTACAATTTGTTTCCAAAATGAATATTATACAGTATTTTATATATTAGTGGAATTATAGGAACTTCTAAAGTATATAACCAGGAACATCAGATAGTGAATAAATTGAAAGAAAGGATATTATCTTATTAACATTCTTTTGATATTAGAATTAAATTTTAAATTTTGACTTTAGGTGAAATTTGCTAGCAATTGCATCTTAATCCTACAATGATAAATAAAAAAAAAAATAAACCCTTATATATCTCTCATAATTTCTTAAATTCCCTATATATCTTCTATAAATATAAAAGCGAAATATCACTCACACATCATCACAAAATCTCCAGAACTGTCAAGCCGACAAAATTTGGAATGTATGTTCCTCTTGGCTTTTAGGTGCTCACTAAGAAAGGATTTTTTGAAATGACTATCAGAGCATTAGTATTTCCAATTGTAGGAAGAATTATCCTTCTGGGTTCAGTTCCAAGTGGGGAAAAAGATGCTGGAAATATGGAGGCTGTTTGGAAAGATAGTTTAATGGTGCACAGGCCCACATGGTTTGGAGCTCCAAAGTGAAAAGATGACCACATGCTTCAAGATGTTGGGTGAAGGAAAAAAAGGGGGGCAAGATACTGAGAGTGCAATTGTTTTATACCCACTGTTGGGCCCCACCTTAGTGTTTCCTGTTCCCCTGTAAGAAATGTATCCCATTGGCTGTCAGACTCCCAGAGCCGGGGGTCTTAGCTAACTTTGTAGGCTTTGTCTAGACCACATGGCTTCACCTGAGTGCTGGTTGATACAATCTTCCCAGGCAATGTAGTGAGATGGGCCTTTGTTAAGTAGAATACTCTGCCCAGACCTTAATGGCCCACCTATTAACAAAGGGGTGGGGTGAGCTTCTGCTTCTGAGGGGAGTTTTTACTTCTGAGTTTCTATTTCCCTTTTAGGAGAAATATTTTGCCTTTTAAATATTTCTTAGGATATTTCATTTTTCTGAAGAGGGGTGGGTGCTGGCTTCCTACACTATATTATTATTAACACACTCTGATCCTCTACTCTTACTCTCTCTGCCCACCTGAAAATAAATCTGTTTCAAATTGAAACCACAAGCAGAGGCTAGGAATTTCAGTCTCAGTTTTACTTTCACAAGCAAGTAGCTTTAGTAAAGGCCCTGTCACACTGCCCAATGGATGCAAAATGCTTGTAAAAAGGACACAGCGGACGAGAAAAATGTTCCATCCGTTGTTATCTGCTCTCAAAAGGGGCAAAAATTTGCATAACCAGAGCGGACAACACGGAAAGGAATGGATAGGGGAAGATGCAGAGCGGATGGAAAGTGGATGCGGAATGGAAGTCTAGCAGATGGAAGTGGATGGGAGCGGATAGGTCCCCTCTGCGAACGTTTTTTCCATTTTAAATGCTTTCTTTGCGTGCTGCATCCGCTTTCATCCTTTCTCCATCCGTGCTACTAATGCTGCGCGTCCGTTCCGTGTCCATTCCGCTTCCTCCCTGCGTCCGTTTACTGCTGGAACGGATGCGAGTTGCGCAGATGTGCAGCGGATGCCTAGTGGATATAGCAGATGCGTAACGCATGACAACAGATGCAGAACGGATGTCCCCCGTATGTCTAGTGGATGCAAAATGGACGCGTTGGATACATTTTCCGCTCAAAAGTTTTGAGCAGCTCAAAACCTTTTGAGTGGATGAAACGTCAATCGACGGATGCTGGACGGATAGAGAGGAAGCAAAACGGAGGCAGGGAATACAGAACGGAAGCATCGCGTTAACCAACAGATGGTAAGTGTTTTTCTCCATTTTACATCCTCTTTCCATCCATTGGTGCAGTGTGACAGGGGCTTAAGAACAGTTGAGCCATGCCCAGGCTCCTTGCTGTTTCTTGTTTGCTCACACAGCAAATATTGCTTCAGTTTCCAAACAGCCCTCAAGTCTCTCACACGCTGGCAGGACCCTAGACAGATGAATACCGATGGATTCTGGTATGCAGAGGCACAATTTTCCCACCTTATTTTCCTTCCCAAAAACTAAGCCTGATCACATAGTTTCATAGTGAAGCACGGGTATAGAGCTAGTATAATGATAATTTTGCAAGGAAAAGCTTAAAGATGGGCAGAGAAGAACTTTGTCTAAACATCTTATCTGATAATGCTTTGAGGCAATAAATATGTGACCTTCCATCTGCAAGCATTTAGTAATTTGTCCTGTTTTCTCTACATTGCATTGTTCAGTGAAATCTGGGTACAAATCAAAATATTCAGTACAAGATTTTGCCCTCATGATCTTGTGTCCCCAAACTTAAAATAGTTTGATTTGCATGAAAAAGACAAAGAGAAGAATGAAGACAGGTTTGAACACTGATGAAATCTCAAGGGAATTCATCTGGCCCTGTCAATCAAATTATCTGCAAATAGGAAAGGATGGACACAGGGGATTAGAGTTTAGCCATGGAAATTGCTTCTGAAGTCAGTAGGATGAATATGGCTGCAAATAAAAGAACAGGTCCCGGTGGAATTAGCGAATTGAATAGAGACGAATGAAACACTTTGGCCTACGATTCAGACCTAATTTAGGATCCACCAGAGATAATTGTTATAATTCTCATCACTCATATGGATTAATTAAATGGTGAAGCTTTAGAAAACATTAATGAAGAAGACTTATTGTAGGGGGAAAATCATTATTTCTTTTAAAGGGATCTAGAAATGAAAAACAGTAATGTGCTTTCATGTAGCATTGCTGGTATATTAGGCAGCTTATGGTCCTTAATTGACAATTTTAAGGAAGAAATGGATTATGCTAAAGCCCATGTCACACTGAACCAACGGATGCAAAGAGGATGTAAAACGGACAAAAAACCTTCCCATCCATTCGAAAACGCGATGTACTCGCTGCCTCCGTTTTGCTTCCTCTCTATCTGTCCAGCATCCGTTTATTGATGTTTCATCCGCTCAGAAACTTTTGGGCTACCTAAAACTTTTGCGCGGAAAATGTATCCAGTTCGTTCGTTCTGCATCCACTACGCATCCGTTACACATCCGTTACGCATCCGCTATATCCGCTAGGCATCCGCTACGTATCCGCTACGCATCCGCGCAACTCCATCCACCTGGACATAGGGAGGAAGCGGAACAGACGCAGAACAGATGCAGAATGGATGCCTAGCAGATGCAGAACGGAAACAAAGCATTTAAAACAGAAAAGACGTTCGCAGAGGGGACCTATCTCGGATATTAAGGGTGTCTAGAGGATGCCTAGAGGATGCCTAGAGGATGCCTAGCGGAAAACCTATACTGCCTATAAAAAGGGGGAGCAACTCGCCTGCATCTCACTTTCAGAACAGCAGCCCAGCGGTGCAGACCTCTGCAGCCTTCATCTGCCTCTTCCTCTTCCACAGCATCCAGTCATGTCCACCGTGGATTGTAACAAAGTCCTTTCGGCAGCCACCATCATTCTACAACAGTGCAAAGCCATCTGCAGGCTCTGTGAACTCTACTGCGAGAAGAAAAGGAGCCACCCAAAAAGAGTCTGGATCCGAAGATGGTTCGCCAGTAGAGCGGAGGACGGACTGTACAACAAGCTGATGGTGGAGCTCAGGAGCGAAGACACTCGGGCATTCCAGAACTTCATGAGGATGCCTCCAGCCATGTTTGACGAAGTTTTGCAGCACCTGACACCCAGGTAACCAAGGCAAACACCAGCTTCCGGACCAGCCTGGAGCCTGGGCTCAAGGTGGCACTCACTCTGCACCACCTGGCCTCAGGGATCTCCTACAGGAGCATGCAGTACGGCTGGAGGGTGCCATCCAACACCATCAGCATTGTGGTCAGAGAAGTGGTGCAGGCCATCATCGAAGAATACAAGGAGGAGCTCCTCCAGTACCCCTCGACTGAAGAAGAATGGAAGAAAGTTGCAGAGCAGTGGTATCAGAAGTGGAACTTACCACACACCGTTGGAGCCATAAATGGCAAGCATGTGGTCTGCAAATCTCCAGCCAAGTCGGGTTCCACTTATTTCAACTCCAAGGGTTTCTTCAGCATCATCCTCTTCACTGGTCGATGCTGACTACAAGTTCATGTACATCGATGCTTCAGGCAACGGCTCATCTTCAGATGCCCAGGTATACAATGCCAGTCACCTCAAGGAGGAGCTGGAACGCAACCTCATCGTGAGCTTCCCAGATCCAGAACCCCTGCCCAACGACACACAAGATGTGCCCTACTTCATCGTGGGGGATGACGCCTTCTCCCTCACAACCTACCTCATAAAGCCCTACACCTCCAGACTCCTCACCCGTGAAGAGAGGATCTTCAACTACAGGCTGTCCAGGGCAAGGTGGGTGGTGGAGAATGCCTTTGGCATCCTGGCCAACAGGTTCCAGGTACTTCTCATCACCATGCAGCATTGCCCAGAGACCGTGAGGAGGATCATGGAAGCTTGCTGCATCCTGCACAATCTCATGCACACCCGCTACCCAGTCTTGCAGAACAGGCTCGTGGACATCCAGCAAGGCAATGGGGACATGGAGCTTGGGGAATGGAAGCAAGGGCGAAACCTGATCGACACTGAGGATGTGCAAGGCCCCAACAGAGCCTCACATGAAGCGAAGAAGCAGCGCAACCTCCTGAGACAATGGTGCAACTCCCCAGCAGAGCAGTGGAGTGGCAAGACAGGATGGCAGATGCTTAATGGATGCTTCCTTCAGCCTGTCTCATCACACGGATGAGATTGGGCCATGTATATTTGGTTGGCCTACAATGAATAGGGCGTTTAATAAAGAGTTGTGTTTATGTTGACATGTGTGGATTATTATTACATTATTATTGATAATAAAGGGCCGTAGGTGTGGCACCTGGGAGGGTGGACCATACAGTCCCACTATGCTTGCACTGGAGGTTTATCTATCCCACAACTATTACTCATCCCACAGGTATCCCTGCCCATCCTACAGCTATCTCAACCCATCCCACAGCTATCTAACCCATTCCACAAGCATGCAAAGGCTTAAACCATTTCTAAAAGTTTCCAGCAAGACTTTATTAAAAAAAAGAAATGAAGCAAGTGTGTGAATCAAAAATAGACTTTATTAACAACAAGCTATAAGACAAAAATGAGTCTCTGGCACTCCTCTTGGTCACTCAGTCTCAAGGGTAAAGGGTCCAGGTGCTATGGAGGTGGCTGGTGCTGGAGTGCTTGTCATCAGCTCCTCCAGAAGCAGAAGCAGCAGAAGCCCCAGCGCCAGAAGAGCGAGCCCGTGCTGCAGAAGCCCCAGGAGAACCAGAGTGAGGGCCAGGGGGAGGGATGGTAGCCCTGTCCCTCTTGCCAGGGCTGGCAGCAGATGGCTGAGGCTTGCTGTGCTTCCACATGGTTGTGAGGTTGCTGGCTGGCAGGGAGGCTGGCAGGCACCAAGGCTGGAAGGAAGGCTGGCACCAAGGCAGGCATCAAGGCTGGCAGGCAGACATTAACCAAGGCTGGCAGGAAGGCAGGCAGCAAGGCTGGCAGGCAGCAAGGCTGGCAGCAAGGCTTGCAGGCAGGCTGGCAGCAAGGCTGGCAGAGAGGCTGGCAGCAAGGCTGATAGCAAGGCTGGCAGCAAGGCTGGCAGGCAGACATGCAGGCAGGGCAGGCAAGGCAGTCGATGTGTCTGGCAGCAGGTCTTTCCTCTGAATGGCGACCTGCTTCCGAGCTGCTTCTGTTATATCCGTGGGGCTGATGCAATGCATCCTCCCCGCATGCGCAATTAACACGAGGCATCCATTAGGCTTCCGCTGTGCATCCGCTAGGCTTCCGCTGTGCATCCGCTTCATCCGTTCGGCATCCGTTCTGCATCCGCTGTATCCGTTCCGCGTCCGCTTCGCTGAGGCCCCCCGGAAGCCCTGCGGTTGCGCCATCCGCTCCCATCTGCTTCCATCCGCTGGGCTTCCATTCCGCATCCGCTTTGCATCCGCCCTGCGTCCTCCCCCGTCCGTGTTATCCGCTCCTGTTATGCAAATTTTTGCCCCTTTTGAGAGCGGATAACAACGGATGGAACATTTTGCTCGTCCACTGTGTCCTTTTTGCATCCGTTGGCTAGTGTGATATGGGCTTTAACATGTTGCAAGGAAATTTGAAAAATAAACTCTAGATTTAGAGAAGTACATTCAAATCACATGCAAACCCCAAATTTGAAACAGAAAGAAACAGGCAGTCCTTCCTCCTTATTGAATATATACTGATTTGTAAGTTGGCAAAAATATGACATTGGCTTCTTTGGATGATCTGTATCCTGCCAAAAACATGATACTGATATATGGTCCTACCTCATTTACAGCACTCATGACATGTTCAGGATATGAATTGTTGGATTCTCTTGGCTTTGTTTCCTCGCCTCCAATTAAACAGTTCTGGACAATTGTAAAATATTATATTGAAGGACCCAGATTGTTGGGGGCAATATGCTGACTCTGTAAAACACTTAGAGAGGGCTGTAAAGTGGTATATAAGTTTAAGTGCTATTGCTATTACCATGGAGTGGAACTGGAGAACATGGTAAATAGTGTAGAGGTGGCTATACAGTGTTTATGTCAGTGGTGGGATTAAAAAATACTACTTGTTCTATGGGTGTGGCTTGGTGGGCATGTCAGGGGAAGGATATTGTAAAATCTCCATTCCCTCCCCACTTCCCCAGGGGGAAGGTTACTGCAAAATCCCATTCCCTCCCCACCAGTGGTGGGATTCAATTTTTTTTTACTACCAGTTCTGTGGGTGTTGCTTGTTGGGTGTGGCAGGATACTGTAAAATCCCCATTCCCTTCCCACTCCAGGGGAAGGATACTGCAAAAATCCCATTCCCTCCCACCTTACTAACATGTTTTCCAGCTCTGTTCTCCTATGAAAGGCAACAAAAGAAGGGCCAGCCAATCAGCTGGGACTCAGGAGGCAGAGAATAGATGGTGGGTCTAGTCAGAGATAGTATTTGCCAGTTCTCCAAACTGCTCAAAATTTCTGCTACTGGTTCTCCAGAACTGGTGAAAACCTGCTGAATACCACCTCTGTTCCCCATTAACCTGCTTTCCAGCTCCATTCTACTGTGCAGGACAACAAATGAAGTTCCAGCTGATCAGCTGGGACTTGGGAGGCTTAGAATAGATGGGGGCGGGGCCAGTCAGAGGTGGTCCTTGCCAGTTTTCCGAACTACTCAAAATTTCTACTACTGGTTCTCCAGAACTGTTCAGAACGTACTGAATACCACCTCTGGTTTATGTACTGTACTGTAAGTGGAAGGGAGCCATATAACTCTGTGACTGGGGCAAGGCAGTTTCATTATTGTTTATTTTACAAGAATCTCACCAGACTGGCTTCCTTCCCTTGGGAGCTGATGGCTAAAGGCTTCAAAGGTCTGGCTTAATGTTTCCTCCCTTTGAACTCCTTCTTATTCTCCTTTCTCCTTTAGTTGGTGATTCTACCACATGTACCTCCTAAAACATATTTTGAGCTTATGCCAGTCAAAAACTGAGAACCTTTTGGACATGGCTCTAACAATTTCTCAGACAAATAATAAAAGAGTGTTCAAAAACAGCTGGAACAACAGCTGACAGACATGAGACAAAGCAGCCTCTCTCGTTACGACTGTAGGTCAACTGTTTTGAGGCTGATCCAGGTGCTTGGGCTTGAGTTCAAATGAATGGGTAAAAGGAGAGGGAAGGTCCAATTTGCAAGTCATGTGTTCTCTTACTGCCCCAAACAAAATAGGCTTGGGGTCAGGAAGGAAGATAGAAGGAATACCTATACATATTATATATGTAGACTTATAGGTGTACATGTTCGGATCCCATGCAAAAGGAGTGGGTTCCAGAAGAAGAACATTTTCTCTGATTCTTCTAGTCCCACCCACTCATGACTCCTGAGGTTAGTTCCCTGCCCACCTTTTTACTCTTCCAAAAGATCTTGAAGACATGGTTGTGCCTTCTAGCCTGGGACCCCATGGGGAGGTGTAGCCTTTTGGAGGTGACTAATGGAGTAGATAACAACCCACACCTTCCCTGTGTGCATTTCCCTTCCTCTTTCTCCATCCAGATCAGTTTTATTTTGACTTTATTTTTATTTTAAAATCCCTATTTATTTAATATTTTAAATGCATGTTAATTGTACAACTGTAAGCTGCCTAGAATTGCCTCCAGCAAGATGGGCAGCATACAAGTTTGATGTTGCAATAATCACAACGTCAAACAAATGTCAGTTGGGATATTTTAGATTATGCCCCTGGCGAATGTGTCATAGGTTGTCATCTTTTAAAAGGAGAAAGTCAATCAAAACATAGCTATGGACTACCTTAAGCTGCTTTGGGTATGAGTTGGAGATGAAATGAAGGCCATGGATTGAGGACGTGATGGGGTGAAAAATGGATTATGTCCATGCTATGGTTAGTTTTGGTTTGTTTCATTTTTTTTTTATTGTCATTGCACCTTGTACAATGAAATCAAACACTATCTTCAGTGCACATCATGACCATGACCATGACAATGACTATAAATACAAACACACATCCTTCACCCTCCATACATTGAACCAAAAAACCCCAACACTGCACTATACAGCAAAATTCAAAAGAGCTATTGCCCTGGGATAGAAGCTGTTTTTCAGTCTATTTGTCCTTGTTTTTATTATTCTGTACCATCTGCCAGATGGTAATTGCTCAAAAAAAGGGTTCCCAGGATGAGATGGATCTTTGAGGATGTTTTGAACTTTCTTAAGGCAACGGGAGCTATAAAGCTCTTCCAAAGAGGTAAGAGGGCAACCAACGATCTTCTGTACAATGACATTAACCCTCTGGAGTTTTCCTATCTGCCACTGTGTAATTGGCAAACCATACATAGATGCAGTATGTTAAATTGCTTTCTATGGTGCAGCGGTAGAAAGTTACCAGCAGTTTTTCATTCAGTTATTGTTTTCTGAAAAGTCTCAAGTAGTATAATCTCTGCTGGGCCTTTTTGACCAGTGCTACAATGTGGGCACCCCAGGTCAGGTCTCAGACATCCATTTTGGGATTAAATAAATAATCAAGATCAAATAGTCCAGTGTTAGGAACTAGCCATTCATCAAAGATGACAATTAATACACATACAACAATATTTAAAACCATAGAAATCTTGACTCTTAGATTACTTTTAGACCAGAAAGGTTAAAGTCCCCCAATATGAAGCAAGTCAAAAAAACAAAAATCCTCAACACTTTTTAAGAAGAGGAAGATGGTACCTATATGAAATAAAAACATAATCACTATTCACAAACAAAAAAGTATTAAAATACTGAAACAAATTAAATGAAATTTATGAATTGCAAATATAAGACAATTATACTTATGTTTCCTCAGGGAAAAAATACATTTTACACTGGTGAAACTTAGTCTCAAGTCACTCAAGTCATGCATAGAATTACATAACTAGAACATAAATAAAAATAACACGAGAAAAGGCACAGATTGATGCAGTTTTACTGTCAGATTTCAGAAACAAAATGAAGGTCATACTTACCAAGAGAAAAAACTTTTTAATGGAAAATACCAGAACTAACCATCCTTATCATGTCATTAAGTGCTTGTAATATTAAGCATACTCAACTTTATATTTATTAAACAAATTAAACTTTATAATTACACTGAAATTTTCAACAGTGTTTCGTGATCATACACCCTCAGTTTTGTCTACAAAACTAACTAGTCTAAATGTATTCATTTCTCAGTACTTCATTGTTCTAAGAACAACCATTTTAAATGTATTCAATTATGTGATATATCTATTTTTGACCCTCAAGAGATTGAAAGTTAAGCGTTAAGTCAGAATCAACCTCTGGTAAGAGGTTTCATTCAAATGAGTGCCAAGCATATGCATCGTTTCTGAGGAAATATTTATTACCTCTCTTAGTTGGGAGTATGTAACAGTCATTTCAGTCTTCACTGCAGAGATGCATAATCAAGGAATGAAACCCATATTCACACATGGATTACCTTTCTGATTGCCACTCATTCGTTGCTTAGAGCTTGTGGCTATTATTCACACTGACATCTTAAGAGAAACAGCTAGTCGGATGCATTTTCCTGTGTATTTTCTCCACCACCTCTCTGTGAGTGTTCAATAACTTTCGATTCTAAGCCTTCAGTTAGAATAGGCAAGAGTGATGGAATTGCAACCTCCAAGATTCCCAGCCAAGAAGGCCTTAAATCTGTGCTCCACAAATTTCTGGAAGACAATCAGTTGAAAAAGAAAATGTTTTAAGGCATGGCAGGCTAAATGCTGGAAGATTTAGATGTATCAAAGCATTGTTCTAAATGACTATGCATCTGTCTGATTTTGGACAACTGCTGAAGAAGAGGAGGAGGAAAATCTCTTTAAGTTTCTGGCTATCTGCTTACTTTCCATTTCCTCATTTCACCATTTCTTCTGGGACCCCTTTTTGCTTGTCTTCTCATGACATGCAAAAAGCGTTCTTTTCTGTCATCTCCCATATTTTGTGGGTGCTCTGTTTTGCAACAGTTTAAATTCCTTTTCAGCACCAAATCCTGAAGGCTGCTTATTTATGGTTCAGTCAAATATAGGACTGTTATCATCACCAACGTTACTGGTTTTTCATTTAAGCAATTTACAGAAAACAAATTGGCAGTGTTTTTTTAAATGATGTTTTTATTCATTTTGAAAGAAAAAAAAGGACTTTATAAATGCATTTCTCCAGTTGCTATTTGAATGCCAATGTCCCTCATTCTAGCTTTTTTAACAACAAACTTCTTCACTTCAATATCATTGAAACTTAAAAGGAGAGATCTCACATTTATTAATCTCTCCTGCTATCATTTCATTGTTTTTATTAAGATGGATGGTCAAACATCTACATTCATTTTTATCTCATTTTTATTTAAAATGGACTTGGTTTTGATTTGCTACTTACTATGGGGATTGAATTTTTCATAGTTAATTTCTTAACCATATACAGCAATATGAGTGTTTCAAAAATTGGTGTGCATATGTATCACCTCTCTTCTGGGAACTGCATTGGTTGCCGATGTGCTTCCTGGTGCAATTCAAGGTATTGGTTGTTACATTTAAAGTCCTTCAAGGCTTGGGACCAGGTTATCTGAGGGACCATCTCTTGTTGATCACATCTACCTGATTCACTAGAGCGAGGAGGCAAGGAATGTTGTGGGTCCCATCCCCTAAGGAGATACATTTGGTGGAACCCAGAAGAAGGGCTTTCTCCGTGGTGGCTCCCTCCCTCTAGAACATCATTCCCCTGGAGATTAGACTGGTCTCCACTCTAACTGTCTTTCAGAAGGCCTTGTAGATGTCATTCTGCCAATGGGAGTGGGGAAGGCAGAGCAGGATAGAGCCCATTAAATGTCTAGTATGAATATGGGGTGGAGGGAGTGGGAGGTTATTATTTTATTATTTTTATATCTTTTATATGGTGTTTTTATGTCCTTGCGAGCCACCTTGAGTTTCCATATGCAAGTAGGCAGCAATATAAATTTTCTAAATAAATAAAAAGAGTTTTGCAATACCCAGAAGTATCAAATATTATCACCAGGTCTTCATATCTTAGCATATCAGGCACCTAAACCAGATGTTATAGTGGCAGTAGTAATGTACATTGAGGAAGGGCACAGAAATTCTATGGCCATGGTCATACCGATGCCAGCAAACACAAAGAAATCATGGATGTAAATAACTGGAAGAGATTCAGAATAGTTTAAAAGAATTAAAGGCAAAAGTAGACAGCAGCATTAATAATAATCTTGTTACAGTAAAAGAGATAGCTATTTCCACCTCTCAGAGAGATTGGTTGAATGTCAAAGACCTACAAATAGGTTCTGGGAACACACCCACTCAGTCTATTAGTTCCTCCTGCTGATACAGACAGCAAACCACCTGCTTCTGATCTGTTTCAACTGAAGCAAATCATTTGAATGTAGAAGAAAAGTACTGTATTTCTGGCCAGACCACTGCAGAAAACTTAATCAAGAGCAAACTTAAAACAAAGTGTAACTGGATTCTCTGGTTGGAACTGGATTCTCTGTCCTACGAGCAGTCATTCATACACTGGCAAGTTGGAAAGCACCTGCAAGTATCCATCTATGAAATGCACTTCTATTTATCTATAACATTGCTACAAAGCCTTATTTCCATTTTATTTGTTTGGCAGTGGAAGGGTGTGCAGTCAAACTTGGGTATTGATTGGTACTTTAGTTATTCCAGCAAGGATTTAGCATGCTGACTGATGTAAAATAAGGTGCAATTGCTTGCTATTGATTGGGAACTACATCAATTGGTAATGCCAGATCTTTGACACTATCCCAAGTTATATCCATCCTTAATCATTCTGTGAGATATTTCCTTCCCTCTACTATTACAGCAGTTTTAAAGTTTTAAAGTTTGAGGAGTGCATACTGTGCCAATTTGCTTATTTTTCCTCATTTAGTCTCTTCATCCTTGTGTGATTATTATATTTCTTTAAACATAACAGTAATAAAGGTGGCCCTTGACTTATAACCAATTATTTTGACCGTTGAGCAAAGCAGTCATTAAATGAGATGTTATATGGCTTCTTTGCTCAATGACCACAATCTCAGCACTTCTGGTTATGGATATTAAGTGATCTCCTGGGTTCTTAAGCATATGGAGTGAAAGGCTGTCTATTGAAGGATTTCAGCTCCACCTGTAGCTGAAACCATCTGGCAGGCAGCCCTTTTACTTTCAAAGAACTGCTGCCAGAGGAACTCATCCCTTTGTGATTCTTTCACTCAGTCCCCAGAAATGAGAGGAAGTTCCCTTCACAGCTGGGAACAGCTTTCAACCTTTTCTTCTCCAGAAAATTGCAAATGGTGATCACAGGATCATAGATGCTTTACAACTGGTCATAAGTGCAGATTGCCAAACATCCAGATCATGATTATAGATATTCTTTATAGTTTGTAAAGTATACTTTCTGAGGTCATCATGAGATGGAGCCCATTAAATGGCTTGTGTGATCTGCTGTCATTGGGGTATGTGCTGGATGTTGGGAAGTGATTTTGTTATATTGTACTATATTAATCTATTTCATTCTTTTTGTTAGTTTTTATTGTTTTAAATGTGGTTTTATATTCTGTAAGCAGAAATATAAATTCATAAATAAATAAACAAAATAATTACCACTACTGATTTATATCATAGTCTTTGTTCAAGCATCTCAAGCAAGGTAAATGAGGGCGAGAGACAGTGTTTGCTCTGTGTTCCAGTTTAATTCTGAGTAAAGATTTGAGCTTTAAGTCTGAAATAAATTTCAATCCTAAATTTACCTTCATTGAAATCCACTTTTAACTAATAAACATCAGTTACTATAATCTTATATTATAGTATATATTATTATATATTATTTAAAAGTATGGTATCAGTGAATTAGAGATCAGACTTTCATTTTTCCTCATATTCTATTCCATTCAGTCAAACATTTACTTCTAACCATTAAAGACCTTTGCCTTATTTCATCAATTTCTTGCTTATCTTATTGGCATCGAGCCTATCTCTTAACTTGATTTCTCTTCTAGGAGTTACATTGCAATTTATAATTCAGCCAAATACAAAGGGGGAATACCTATATTTGCAAAATAAATACAAAATGAGGACATATTGAGGAAAAGATATTGGAAAGTAATCACTTGCTCAAAAATCTGTATTGTATAATTAAATTTGCATATGTGTTTCTCTTTGAAATTCACTATGGAAAATATAATAAAATTGTGTACGAAGAACCATTTATACCCTCTTGTGATGTCCACAATAGCATAGAATGAAAAAGACAACTAGTGTTAGCGGTCCCATACTGAAGAAGGAAGTAAAAATGTGCAGGAAAGTCAAAATCCAATCTCTGAGTCTGATTTTAGAGCATGATTGAAACAGGTCTATTGTTATTGCATTACCACTTTGCAAGCAGTCACTGAGAATAATACAATATTAATATTTATGTACGATTAGAGAGATTTTTTTTTTACACTGCTCTGATTCTGCTTCACTGTTTCAGAACAAAGAATTTGATTGCAAAAGAAAAAAACATTAGATGATTTTTTAAAAAAAAATCTTAATAGGCTTTAGGGTCCAAAGGAAACTGAAAACTGGGGAACCAAACTGATCAAAATGCCAAACTATAAAAATTTGATCCTTCTCAAAGATAATACATTTCCAGTTCTTGTGACACAAGTTATTTTATTGTTTTGTTTATGCATTTTTCATGAAGAATGTTTAAATATTCTTAATTCCAGAAACATTATTTTGCTTCGCTCTGTCCTCCTTCAATGGCTTTAATGATCACTTAGAATTCATGCTATTTGAAACAATTTGGCAAGGAGAAAGATAGGGAATGTGGAAAAGCTTTCAAGCCCATGAACAGATCACTGAATGTAAATGAAATGGGTGACTTTCAACCTACAGACTCCAGGCTCTCTCTCTCTCTCTCTCTCTCTCTCTCTCTCTCTCTCTCTCTCTCTCTCTCTCTCTCTCTCTCTCTCTCTCTCTGTGTGTGTGTGTGTGATGTCATCACAGGGAGTCTGCAAAGGCTTGAAGAAATGTTATATAACCTTCGATCCAAAATCTACTCTGATTAGACTCTTTTCCTACATTTACACTACTTAATACATTAGGGCTGGATAAGTAGAACCATGATTTTTCAAGCTCTTTTATTTATTATATTAAATGTGATTTCCCTTCCCGGTGGATTGATATTTCTCCTTTATTTGTTTTTGATTTAATAGGCTTTGCTTCTTCATCAGTCTGAAGCCTTATGGAAGATATTGAAAGGATTAACATTTGCTGATCTCTTGTTTCAGTGGTACTATTGAGAATCACATTAAATAAGATCTGGAAGAGATTGCCATAAATTTTCTCTAATGATACAAACAGAAGCTCCAAGGAGACCATTTTACAGAGAAGTATAGCTTTTTACCAGATGGAGGTGCTATGAGTTCTATTTGCAATTTCAATAATTTTTTTTAAAGCTTTAATCATAACTCATCATCGTATGTATCCCCAGAAACATTGTTTCTGGTGAGCATTATAAAAGTAATTTGAATAGATGCAACTACGGTGCAGTATAAAAGTTGAATAAAAATATGAAGATAATAATCACATTTAGATACTTGGCCCTCCCAAATATGAAATACATAAATATAAGACAGTGGATAAAGCTATTTGATAGGCAACCAACATCTAGTGCCATAGACAAGATTTTACTATCATCCTACAGCAACCCAGCCAATACTTATTCAAAGGAATTAATTCATAATGTCACTTGAAAGTGAAATGAGTCATATTAAAGTGTCGGATATTGATTAATTAATTCACACAGACAAGCATTTATCTTTCCTACTTCAACTCCTCATATTCACCCATGCACTGCAATATCTGAAAGAAGTCTATAGAATCATGTATTCTTGCTCATATATTCAGACATAATAATAATAGTAGTCGTGATGATGATGATGATGATAATGATGATTATAACAACAGCAATTTGGGGTCAGGATATTTGAAACACCACCTCTTATATCTCTTATACCAGAGCTGGGAGACAGGTCCCATCTATTAGGGAAATACACCTGATGAGACCAGAAGAAGAGCTTTCAACCTGTAATGCAAGGGGTCCCCAAACTTGGCAACTTTAAGACTTGTGGACTTCCCAGAATTCTGAGAGCTGAAGTCCACAAGTCTTAAAAGTTGCCAAGTTTGGAGACCTCTGTTGTGGTGTCTCCTTTCCTTTGGAACATCTTTGCCCTGGAAATAAAGTTGACCCCCAACCTTTGTTACTTTTCTGGAATCTATTTGACAAACAAACAAACAAACAAACAACAAACAAACAAACAAATAAATAAAATCATTATTGTTGATTCATGTTATCAAATAACTTATTAATTTATGTATTGTATCATGTATGAACGTTTGAAAAATTTTAACATAATTTGAGAAATTCATTGGCTGGTCATCCAGATTTCAGTGATGAAATTTTCATTGTCATATGAGCATTAGATTGTAATCTTAAAAATGAGAACTGTGAAGCAGTTGTCCTCATTAAAAATATTATCATTATTGTATAATAAATTGAATATTCAGATGTATGCAATCAATCAAATTAATTTTGGAGGCAAAGTCTACATTTATCATTTTAGTTATGTATTTCTTAAATTTATATACTGCCCTCACTATTGCAGTAATTTTACAATTTTCATATTATTTGGTACATTTTCAATAATTTATTCTGTTTCCATAATAATTTAATTCCAGATTTATACTCTTACCTTTCTCTATAAGGTAATTCATAATAAATTTAGAATTATTTATTGGCTGGATGCAATTGGACACAGACAAAAGGAATTTATATCTGGTACAAGCAACAAGTGATAATCATAATCATAAAATATAATCATCATAAATCACAGATACAACACTCAGTGACTGTCATAGGGTACTAAGCAATCAACATAAATCATGAAATACAACAACAGAACTAGGAAAATAGGTAATATCTGGGAGGACAAATTCGAGGATAACAAGTAATACAGCTTATTACTTATAGGTATGTTATTGCTTAGCAGACTGATAGCATGGGGAAAAACTGTCTTTGAATCTGGTTGTTTTGGTATCCAATGCCCTATAGTGTTGTCTTGAGGGAAAAAGTTGAAGCAGTTTATGCCCAGGATGTGAGGGGTCTGTAGATATTTTCACAGCGCTCTTCCTGGTTTGTGCATTACTCAAGTCCTCAATGGAAGGCAGGCTGGTTTCAATTATTTTTTCTGCTGTCCTAACTGTCCGTTCAAGCCTCTGTCTGTCTTATTTGGTTGCAAGACAGAGTTTATATATGATTTTCTTGGTCCCATCTTTAACAGAATCTTATAAAGAGACAACTGTATCTTGAAAGGCTATTATCAAATGGAGAGGTGGGGGTGGGGTTACATGCTTTGCTGATTTGCTTGAGAACAAAGGAAAGCCATGGTGAGGACAGCATGCTCTTGAGAGACCTGTGCTCATTCAAATGGTAGAGACATCTCTTGTTAGTGATCTCCAAAGGAGACCATGAAAAAAGTAAGGAAAGAGGGAACTGAAACGATAAATCTTCACATATTTCCACTGAATTGTTCAAGCCCTCAGGGCACTAGAGGGCCTTCCAATTTAAATCAAAGGATGGATAAAGCTAAAGAGAAGAGAGCAAAATCTTTGCACCAAACGTCCATCCCCTTCCATGAATTATTTCTGAATTGAGTCATGACAAACATAGAAGAACGGGACCAAGTAGAGCAAAATCATCAAGGGTTTCTCTTTGCAGGGGTAAGACTGAAACTATTGTCCTATTATTTCTACTAATTAACCTTAGTTAGAGATAAATTCTCAGATGATCAAGTGCTCAATAATTGCCTTTCCTTTCCTGTCACACCAGCTGTCCATTTCAAAGAAGCTTCTAAGACTCCTGCAGTAGTTGAAGTGGTTATAAAGGCAGACTGCCGGAGATAGTGAGGATGATGGAAGTTTATCACACCCAGCAATTTCTTAAAGAAGCTTTCATATGTTCTTCTGTTATATATACGTATACATGGATAAGTGTGAGTAGTCCTTGACTTACAACAGTTCATTTAGTGACTGTTCAAAGTTACAACATTGTTGAAAAAGCGACTTATGGCCATTTTTCACACATATGACTGTTGCGTGTTCCCCTGGTCACGTGATCAAAATTCAGACCCTTGGACCCTTGGCAGCTGACTCACATTTATGGTGATTGCAATGTCCCAGGATCCTGTGACTTTTGTGATCTTCTGATAAGTAAAGTCAATGGGTAAACCAGATTCACTTAACAACCGCAGTGATTCACTTAACAACCAAGGCAAGAAAGGTTGCAAATTTACTAAATTTAAAAAAAAGAAGAAAGGTTGCAAAATGGGGCAAAATTCACTTAATATATGTTTTGCTTAGGAACCTAAATTTTGGGCTCAGTTGTGGTCATAAGCTGAGGACTACCTATATATGTATGTGCATATGGTTATGTATATGATGTATATGTACTGTATATGTATATATTGTATATATGCACTGAATGTTAGTCTAACATTTGCAAGTATTACAAAATAAAGCCAATGTATAAAACACACCCACACACACACACACACACACACACACACATATACAAAATCTGGAATGTACTAAATAAGACTGTCCTAAGGCCCCTGTTAGTGATGCAAAGTAAGTCTATTGTGTCCTATCGACTAACAATACAACAGCATAACCCATTTTCCCATTTCAGCTGAATGGAAAATGGAAACCACGTGCTGAGTGGCAAATAGTAACCCAAGTATTATTGTTGTTGTAGGTCCCATAATCAGTCAGATGTTTACAATGGATTTTGCACTTTTCTCCACCTATCAAGTCCTGGCCAAGGGCCTGGGATAAGAAGATGTTTTTGTATGATGATGTTAAAGGTATTGTCGCAGGATGTAAGCTATTCTAAGTAAAGCTACCTTTTGCAATTGACTGATGGGGATTTTGTCAATGCCCACGATGTTCAGTGGGTTCCAGATTTTTGGGATTGCACTCAATACACCTATATTATATATATGGGTGTATTATAGATAATACATACATACATACATACATACATACATACATACATATATGTGTGTGTGTGTGCTGTTTAGCTTCCTTCGGGTATTATCCCACGTCATTGTAGTTCTGATAAAGTTGTAGCAACGTTTCAGCAGAATCTCATCTGCCATCCTCAGGCTTCTGTATAGAGTTAGTTCCTGGTTTCAAATTTGAGGCTGGCCCATTCTGATTGGCTGGGAGCCTGGATCTGTGTTCATTGGACTTGGAGTTTGATTGATTGGTGTTTCTGGTTTCTTCTGTCTGTTTTGTGGCTTTGATTGGCTGGCAACACTCTGTTCTTGTGTTGGAGGCTTTCAGTGCAGCTTGGCTCCGTGTGAAGGGACGGCTGCTCTTCATTAGCAAGCTGCTATTCATTAGTAAGCTGGGTTTCACCTGAGTGCCTGGTGGTGGGGGGGTGTTTGGGTTGGAGCTATCAGAGGGAGTCTGTTTTTGCCAAGGGGTTTGCCTGGCTTGTGGCATGGAGATCTTTCTATTTGAGAGTGCAGGCTTCCAAATGATTGACAGTCTGGTGGAATCATCTCTTCTATTCATGCTGTCAGGTCTTTTTTCAATCTCTATGGCTTCTCTAATGATTCAGTTGTTGGGGTTTTCTATAGTGGCTAGTGTTTTAGTGCCATTGAAGTTGATGTTGTGACCTGTGGTTTTCATGTGTTGGACTAGTGAGGAGGTGTGTTCCAGCTTTTTTACTGCATTTTTGTGTTCATCTAGGCGGGTACTTATTCTTCAATTGGTCTGTCCAATGTATGTGGCTGGGCATGATGTACAGGAAATTTCGTATATGCCTTGGTTTTCCAGGTCAATTTTGTCTTTGGGGTTCCTCAGGATGGCTGCTATTTTTTTGTCTGTTTTGAAGGCAGTCTTGATGTGATGCCTGTGTAGTATCTTACTGATTTTATCTGTGGTACCTCTTATGTAGGGCAGGACAGCTGTTCCATGGATCTGTTGATCTTCTAGGTCTTTGTTATATCTTGGTGTGTTTTTGTGGATCAAGTTGGTGATTTTGTTTTTGTGGAAGCCATTGGCTGTCAATACTTCAGTCAGGGTGCATAGTTCAGTCTTTATATGTGTCTTATCTGCCAGGCATTTGGTTCTGGTAATTAGTGTTTTCACTACGGAATTTATCTGTGCTGGGTGGTGGTGGGATTGGACGTTGAGGTAGCGGTTGGTGTGTGTTTTCTTTTGGTATATGGTGTGTCCCAGTGTGCCATCTGTTCTTTTGTAGATTAGTACATCTAGGAATGGTAGTTGTTTGTTTATTTCCATTTCCATGGTGAACTTGATTTTGGGGTGTGTGTTGTTTAGGTGTGTTAGGAAATTGTTTAGGTTTTCTTTTCCATGGGGCCAAATCACAAATGTGTCATCGATGTATCTTAGCCATAGTTTGGGTTTGTGGGTGGCATTAGCCAGGGCTCTGGATTCGAATTCTTCCATGAACAGGTTTGCAATGACGGGTGACAGTGGTGATCCCATAGGGGCTCCTTCAATT
>BLBF01000004.1:43477587-43505614 GCA_015471245.1 Laticauda colubrina | reverse complement strand
GAAAGGAAGAAAGGAAGGAAGGAAGGAAGGAAGGAAGGAAGGAAGGAAGGAAGGAAGGGAGGAAAAGAAAGAAAGAAAGAAATTTGTATGGAAATCTATAAATATACTTTCACATTTGAATAGTTTTCATCAATCACTTTGTTCAGATATATCACAATGTATAATCTATTTCTCTATCAGCAAATAGTAACTATAAGTTTTCCTTTAACACTAATGGTATCAAAAGGCTGGAGGAAAGAATGCATTTTTTTTTGAGTGATCTCACTGTCTCGGATTGGGGTGTTTTCTCTAACTGGACACCAATGATTTTTTTCCCCTCCCACTTACTGTGCTTTGAAGCATTTACCCTCTACAGTTATTCTAATTACAGCCATCAATTGTGATGCATGTTTAATTGGATTTTAATAGGAGTGTAACTTCTTGTTTAGCAGTAAGTTTAACAGGAATGTAATTTATTGTTGATAAAAAACAAGACCCTGTTACACCTACTAAATAAGTAGTGGAGCTGCATTTAAAAGCCATCACCAGACTGGCTTTATTCTTAGAATACAAATCATTCTAAAATAGGGGGTCATGCTTGGAATGTAAAAGGAAAGGAACAAAGAATATAGATTTAAAGTTCCTGCTCGTAACTTTCATCTTTTTGGGGGGAGGCTGGGGAGAGGCTTGTTTTCTTTCATTGCTGTCATTTAGATACAGGACATACTGAAAAAAAAATCTGGTGTTTTAAAAATGGGCATCTTATCTATTTTCATGGTATATCTAAGAACCTAGATGAGGAATACCCATAGGATAAGCTCCTTAAAATGTCCTTCTTAAGTTTCTTTTTTGTTTTCCTTGCAATGACTGGTCCATGAGTATGGAACCATATGGTGGCACCACAGTGTTAGGGAAAAAGCCATTATAATTGCATATGGCCAGCAGATCCTAACTGGTATGACTGGGCTGCTAGACACGCTCTCTTCTCCCAGTGTGTCTACCTCACCATTATATTCAATAGACTGGCAATCTTATTAGCATCACATCCGCAGTTGAGAAATGGTAAAAATCTACAGAAAAAAATATGGGTGCTAATTAACAAAAAAAACCTTTTACACAAAACAAAGGGAGAAGAATAGAATAGAAATAGAAATAATAGAAATAGAAATAATAGAAATAGAAATAGAATAGAATAAAAGAGTTGGAAGGGACCTTGGAGGTCTTCAAGTCTAATCCCCTGCTTAGGCAGGAAGCCCTATATCATTTCAATCTCTTATCCGATCTCTTGTCCAACACTCTTCCAGTGTTTGAACATCCACAACTTCTGGAGGCCAGTTGTTCCACTGATTAATTGTTCCTACTGTAATAAAATTTCTGCTTAGTTCTAAATTGCTTCTCTTCTTCATTAGTTTCCACCCATTCCTTCTTGAATTCCTTAATCCCTGGAAAAGAAGATACAAAATGACTCACAATTGTAACAGAGCCTGCACATTACAGTCATTAGCTGTGGCAAATATGAAGCATGTGATCACGTGACTGATCCAATTTTATGAACAGCATTCGTTCAGTGAATCCCTGGAGTTTGTTAAATGAATTGGGGGTCATCGAGTGAATGCCATCATCTTAAGTGAACCCACTGTTCACTATGGGGCATTTTGGCCCTGTAGCAATCACTGGTTTTCAGCAAAAAAATCACCAATCGCAGTTGTGTGACAACAAGATGCCGCAAATGGCTATAAATGCAGGCTGGTTGCTAAGCGCCCATAATGTGGCCTACGGTGGGAGGTGGGGAATGGTTGGAACTTTGTAATTGGGTTGCAATAACCTTTTGGAGGCATTCATTTGAATGGCTGCTAAGTGATAGGTTGTAAATCAAGGATTACCTGTAACCAGGAAGAGACTGAAGCTGGTTCCTTCTTCACTTAGTGTAAATTGATGTCACTCTGTGAGGCAGAGTAGATCAAGAAGCTGAAAGCACAGGAAGCCTATAGCTCTATTTTACTGAGTTGGGCTACGCTACAGTAATAATTTCTTCCAAATGTGCTTGTGTTGTGCCATCCCTCCTTCTTATTTCCCCATTAAGTCAGTCACAGATCACTACAGAGTGATAACATTCAAAGCTTCATAAAAATCTATATAGTCAACATTTCCAAATATGAATATTTATTTGAACAAGAATGATAGTACAGATGTCCAGATTTAAATTATGGAGTGAATTGGGGATTAATATCTAGTGAGCCTATATCAACAGCACAAGAATCTTCTAGTCTGGATTCACACCCACTTCATGGTCTCTTGAGCAGTGGTGGGATTCAATTTTTTTTTTTACTACCAGTTCTGTGGGCATGGCTTGATGGGCATGGCAGGGGAAGGATACTGTAAAATCTCCATTTCCTCCCCAACCCACTAACCTGCTTTCCAGCTCTGTTCTCCTGTGCAGGGCAACAAAAGAAGACCCAGCTGATCAGCTGGGACTCGGGAGGCAGAGAATAGATGAGGGCGGGGCCAGTCAGAGGTGGTATTTGCTGGTTCTCTGAACTACTCAAAATTTCTGCTACCAGTTCTCCAGAACTAGTCAGAATCTGCTAAATACCACCTTTGCTCTCGAGGGTCTGGCAGCTAATCAGAATGAATTTTAATTCACTTCACAGAATCCAAGACACTTCACAAAATCTGAAATTAAGCCACACATCTTCTTTTAATGAACTAAATAATTCCACAGCCCCTTACTAAGGATGGTTTATGCTGCATCAACTGTGAAAAAACTATGTTCTTCAGCTCCTTTGACTTGGCTTGCTGAATTCTTTTAATTTGGCATGCTGTTTCCAATAAATGATTATTAGTATTTTTGAGTGAAATCAACAGTGATATTTTAGTGCTTAAGCAATTATCTTGTACATCTCATTAGAAAATAGAAATCTCGTAATACCCCTTTCTTATTATAAAATTATCTTGTTTTCTGCTTACGAGCAGTTTTGTTGAACTACTTAGAATTAAATTATACACCAAGTTAGTCATTAAAATCTGACCCTTGTGCAAAATACACAGGCACAAAAAAATCCCTCATGTTCTAGTTAAAAATGTGCTAAATGAATTCTAAGAAAATATAGAGTTGTAGACAAGTATAAATAAAGACTATATATCAGAGGTAGTATTCAGCAGGTTCTGACCAGTTCTGGAGAACCAGTAGTGGAAATTTTGAGTAGTTCAGAGAACCAGCAAATACCACCTCTGACTGGAGATTTTACAGTGTCCTTCCTCTGCCATGCCCACCAAACCACACCCACAGAACCGGTTGTAAAAAAATTTGAATCCCACCACTGCTATATTTTATTTTTATTGATTTGGTTTGTCAATTGCTTACAAGATAATTGGTATAAGTAAAAACCTGTGGCGAACCGTGAGCACTACAGCTGGGCCTTCACCTCAACCTTCACTGCCAAAAAAATAAATCATCACGGAAAAAAAGAAACAGTATGATGAATTGAAAGCATTCAACAACTGCAATCCTTTAATTAAGGATGACAAGAATGTAAACAAATAGACCATAACATCAATAACATTCTCCGCAACAAGAAACATTCTCAACAGTACCTTCAAAAAACTGGAGCCTACATTAAATAAACATAAGCCAAAATCTGGAAATATAAAATGAGGTCACTGAGAACGTGACACTGCTGACACCGACACGAAGGCTTCATGACCATGGACAGCACTATAAATCATGGCGCACAGCAAGCCATACACACATTGACAAATAAATTAATGAACATCGTCAAACTATACAATTTCAAATACACAATGTTGCAAAAGTTACACAAAGCTGGTAGCTGGAGTTTTTTTTTTAAGTTGAATTGAAGTGCAAATACCTCTCCATGCGCAATTACGCACAGCGCAATGAATATTTATGTCAAAAGTCACAATTTTCATAGGTTCCACTACACCTCCTTAATTCTCAGAAAGGGACAGAAAGGGGGGAGCCATGGGGGGGGGGATAAAAACCCTCTAAAAAACAAAAGTCCAACCACACACTTCTGATAAGTTTGATAAGTTTACATATTGAATTAAAGGCAAAGGAATTAAAGGCGCAAATTGTGCTGGATTTTTTACAAACAACCTCCGCAATAAATACAAATTCCTAAATGTCCACTTGGCCCAAATTAATCACTTGAAATAATAATCAAGGTGGCTTGTAACATAGACCTACCTTACATGAAAATGAAATCCATTCGTCGGTCTTTCTTTGTGAAGTGGGTGATGGCAGCGTCATAAAGTTTGTCCTTTGACTTGAGCTCCAAAAGAAGTCCTTTTTCTATGGACATCAGTGCCAAAGCTCCCAGGCGATCCTGTCCAGTACTGTTTCTGGCGTGCGTCTTGATGTGCTTCAGAGCCGAGAAAGATTGCTCCACAGAGGAAGTGGACACGGGAATGGTCAGCACCAGACAGGTGAGATGATACAGCTGCGGCATGCTCTCAGTCAGCTCTTTAAGTGTCAGAAAGTGCAACAGGTCTGATGGGCTCCTTGCCTCAAAGTTTGCCATGTTGTATATGACTGTCAGTTCAGTCTTGAGCCTGGGGAAGTCAAAGTGCAGCCCGTAGTTTTCAGCGAGGCTCTGAAATGCAGAGCTGGGGAAGTTTTCTCTGTATGAGGCAAATTTCTTGGAGTCCAGAAGGGCAAGGAACATCAGTTTTTCATGATCCTTGAACCTGTTCCTCAGCTGAGTGAGAATGTTGTCCAGGATTTCACTGTGCAGCTGCTGGTAGGCTGTGCGCACGTCTCCAACTCTCTGTGCCCTGCGTCTGCTGGGAGCCCCGACTTCGCGCACCGTGTCCTCATAGATGGAGTCAAATTTGGCCTTTTCTCTCTCTATGGTGCTGCAAAAGACATCAATGCTGGACACGCAGAACTGCATGTCATACTCCTTATTCTGCAAGATCCCAAAGAGCATATCGGAGTAAGCAAACACTGAGTTGAATGTGGCAAGGAGAAAGCAGAACTCGAAGCCCGTCAGCAGTGCCATGTATCCATCAGTGCTGTGCACAGCATCATCATCAAAATCATTGTGGTTGTCCACAATGAATTCAAAGAGCTCCAAGAGTTCTTCTCTCCGCTCTACACAGTGCAAACCAAACGTGATGAAAAGTTCCACCATGTTGGAGTCACTCTGGGCAGTGTCCACTGGCATATTTCATCCAGGAGCTTTGTGCATTTGGCTGACTTTGAGAAAAAGGCCGCGAGGCCACTGAGGTGTGAGAAATTTTTTTTGCACTCTTTGATTTTAGCAGCACTTTGAGACATGACGAGGTTCAGAGAGTGCGCATAACAGTGAACAAAGAGAGCTTGTGGTATTTTTTCCTTTATTTTGGCTTGGACCCCATTCAGTCCAGATGCCATAACTGCAGCTCCATCGTAACACTGCGCAATGACCTTATTGGTGCAGGCACAGTCCTCCAGAAACTCCAAAACTTGTCCAGCTATGGCTTCTGTGTGCTTATCACCACTGACATCACCAAACTGGAAAAAGCGCTCCTTCACACCACCGTCAGTGGTGTAACGCAGGACATATGACATCTGAGTGGTGTTACTTACGTCAGTTGTCTCGTCTACCATAACGGAGACAAAAGGCGTGTTCCTCACCTCCTCCCTCATTGCCTCAGTCATTACATCCGCCACAGACTGAATCAGGTCATTCTGAATTTTGCTGGAGGTGCCGATGAAAACAGTGGCTGAATCCAGATGACAGCGCAGAGGGATGTCATACTGCGCCAGAAACTCCAATAACTCCAAGTAGTTCCCCTTGTTTTCAGAATCTTTACCTTCATCATGTCCTCGAAATGCCAGCTCTTTCTTTCCAAGAAATGTGACTACATTAATGAGACGTGTCAGGATCTCTCTGTTCTGCCTGACCTTGTTGTTGTGGGCCATAATATGATTACGGCGCTGTTCATCTAGCTGAAGATCAACTCTTGTGTCCCCAAAGGTTTTCAAACTGACAGTTGCTTGCAGGTGTGCCGCAGAATCTTGATGTCGGTGGGCTGATTTTGTCAGATTTGTAAGGCTCACAAATCCGCCGCTGACCCAGGTGGATGACCTGTCAGTTGTAAAAAGCAAACAACTCCAGCAGTACAGTCTGTTCGTTTTCTTACAGCCCATCATCCATGGATATCGCTGATAATTTTCAGTCTTGAAATGCCTTTCCACTTTATTAACCTTTTCTTTTAATTCCAGTTCTGGAGTTGGTCTTCCGTTTTTTATTATTTGGAGTTTTTCTGTGAAAGGCCGCCTTGAAAAAGGAGATGCTAACAAGCTAGCCACAGTTTCATTCTTGTCTTCCGCCATTTAATTGTCACTCACTGCTCTCACCACTCTGCCCGCCTTTCAGACTTCACAAAGGCCTATGATCTTTTGTTTTTGTTCCGCCCACTTAAAATCAAACTGTGATTGGTCAGTTTTCCCATCACTCTCCAAACCAAAACACATAGCTTGGCCTTCCCCTGGATTCATGAAGTCCTAACCCATTAATGAGCCAGCTAACCGGGCTTTGATAGAGAGGGACGATTCTGATTGGATAATATGTTTCAGGACAGTAACCCTTTCATTGCTGATGTGAACTTGACAGTAAACTTAACTTTAGAACATAGATTAGAGAAAATGTATTAAATGTATTGTATTAAATTAAATTAGATAGATTATATATAATAATTTAATACTTATATTTTTTGGTCCAGATTTTTTTAAGGCCTTCTCTGAAGGTGTAGAAGGCCCTGAAGGTTCCCCTTACTAAAAACATAGTTATGGATACATATAAGAAAAATTAAAAAAAGAAAAGAAAACAATAGGACAGGGATGCCAGACCATAACAGGTTCCTTCCCCCACCCAGATTTAAGAAGGGCATATATGAATATGTCAATCATTATTTTTCTATATAAATCCTCAAGAAACCTCAAGTTTTACTTGATAGCAGTAAAAAAAAACCTGTCGTCCTCTTCTTTTTTTAAATATGGAAAATACTCAAGTTTCCAAATTCTTCCAGAATTCCTGCTTCTATGTTGCCAAACTTCTAGGCATCTCTATTGTACCTTCAAAAGTGATAGGAGGTCCTATTGCCAAATTTCTGTCTGCTCCACTTATTCAGACACCATTTAGTATACTGAGACCAATTAATACAATTTGAACATTTTCACTCACTCTTAATATGATGAAGAATATGATGAATATAGCCTTCTTAATATGATGAAGAAGAAATCAAGATTGGGTTTTCCTAAGAAATATGTGCTTGTGATTTTAATTCCACTGTCTCTTAAACTTTTATATTGTAATACAAGGAGGGGTTTCATTTTGTCCCTAGTTTGGCTATGGAGTATAATCATCCTTGTGGGCTGGGTCTATGACAATTTGTTGCAGCTGATTTGCCAAGGGCAACTTGCTTCGGCCAAGTCATTTCTGAACAACTTGCCACAGCATGGGACAAGAATTACCCTAATATCACAGAATGGTGGAATAGAATCATTAAAGAAAGGATACCAAAGGGAGGACAGAATGAAATGTGAATGACAAAATATAAAATTATGTTTATTTATTGTTAATTAAATAGAATTGCTAAATTGTCTCACAGTGAGTTGTCCCACTGCAAGTTGGCTGTGGTAAGTTGGCCATGGTGAATTGGCCATGGTTGTCCCATTCTTTTGCAGGCTTACAGGCCACCTACGGTTGAGGAACCTGGCACCATCTAGTTATTCAAAGCCTCCAAGAAGATAACAGGTGGTTGGATCAGTGATAGGATTCATTTTTTTTTATTACTGGTTCGGGTGGACAGGGCTTGGTGAGCATGGCAGGGAACAAATACTGTAAAATCTCCAGTCATATGTGGTAGTTGCCAGTTCTTCAAACTACTCAAAGTTTATGCTGCTGGTTCTCCAGAATTGGTTAGAACCTGCTGAATACCACCTCTGGATTGAATTAATAGGGCAGGAATTTTCTGCTTTTTCAAAAGGCAACTGGACTATTTTTTTTCTTTATGGAAGGAGAAGATGCTTCATTTCTTATCCAAGAAGCTTCTGTCAGCATTCCAAGTAATGCACCCATAGAAAATTCCTGAGGCAGGTAGATTCCTCAAAGAATAATTAATTGGATACATCATATTGGCACAACTGGTGAAAGCTGACTGTGAAGGTTCCCACAGTTTTCACCCAATTAAAAATGAAAGTTTCCCTTTTCCTTCAAGTCATCCTTCAAGTTGTCCAATAGGGATGCTGGCTTGGTTACTCTACTCCTCCTCTTTCCAGCCACCTGTTGAAACGTCCTTGGTTCCGACAGGAAAACTTTCTGTTTTGGCTACAAAACCCCAGCTATCTATTTTCCTTCCTCCTCCCATCCAGTGGCAACCCTGAAGCTGTCAAGATGGCCTCAACCAGGTTTGCTTCTTCCTCCTCAACAATAACAAAAAAAACAAAAACAGTTCAGGTGCCTTTTGAAAAAGCATCATTGAGACAGCTATGATCTGGGTGGTTGAGAATCTCCAGACAGGGCAGGAATTACATTTCTTGAATGAGGGTGTGGTTCTGCTAGAAGTGGTGGTGATTGGGCCCCTCCTCAAAAAACTGTTACTGGATGAACAGAGATGAACAATTTTGGTCCCGTTTCCAATTTCTGCTTTTTTAGATTTTTTAAAAAATAGCTTAATTAGAGGACTTCCGGTTTACAAGGCTCTGCGGCGGTAGGAATCTGTGATTGTGTGCGGTTTCTGCTGCGCTCACCGCTGGAGTGCCCCGAGCCAACTGGCTTCGGGGCTATAGTTACCCCGTAGAGGTAGCTGAAGACAGGGGAGATTTAGCAGGGGTCAGGGGGAGTTGCACGCCCCCTCCTCAGCTGGCTTAACTCCCTTTTCCGAAAGCGGTAGAGCGGAGATCAGAAATGGCCGCCACAAAGACGCTTTCATCTGGAAAAGAATGTGCAGGAGGAAACTGAGAAGTGAAAGTTTTGGCTGACCGGGATGAGAAGCAACATCCAAGATATCCTGGAATTTAAATTTTGGAAAAAGATACATCGTTCCCTAAGAAGATCTAGAAGCAGCGAATGAAGGTGAAAAGAGAAAGTTTTCCCTTTTCTCACTCTCCTTCCTTACGGTGAGTTTTTTCTCACTCTCCTTCCTTATGGTGACAGCAGATGAATGAGAAATTGGAAAAACTCGCTTCGGCATCAGCAGGTAATCAAACTGGAAAATTAAAATCAAGGGGACAATAAAGATTTCTGAATACTGGAAAAAACTTTTTTTATGCTTAAAGTGGGAAGGGAGAGGATAAGAATTAAGATTAAGATTTGGCTGGAGGAGATTGCTTGGAATTTAAAAGAGTAGAACAAAATCATAACAAGACTTCTAAAAGATACATTTTAACTGGAACTTTGTAACTGAATTGCAACCCAGGAAGAGAAAGTGAAAAAAAGAAGAAAGTGTTAAATGAAATAGACTGTGTGTATTTGGATTGTTTGGTGACTTTGGGACTTTTGGAAATTCTTATTTGAATGATTAAAATCATTTCGGTTGTTTAAATTTTTTTTTACAATGGCATTACTTGTGGATGAACTGAAAATGGAATTTATAAAATATAAAGAAGAGGAACAAGAAGGGAAAGGCTCTTTTGGCTCTGTTTTTCATTTTTTAGAAATGGCGATTTCTACGTATGAGAAACTACAAGAACAAGAAGATTGGGATGAAGAAGAAGCCATCTTTAACGAACAAGCAACTTTATCTGGGGAAGAAAGGGGAAAGGGGGGAAAGAGAATGGAGAATTTAAGACTTAAAAAAACAACCAAAAAAGGGGAAAATAAGGTGAAAAGTGGACACAATGTCAGAAAACAACAGAAAAGAGGAATACAGAAATGGGTAGAGATTAAGAGAAAAGGGGGTAAAAAGGGTAGAGTGGACAAGCAAGGGAGGAAGGAAGGGAAGAGAAGTTATAAAGGTTTGAAACAAGATGTAAACAAACAGGACTTATTTAGAGATAATGGGTAAAAATATAACTGAAAAAGAGATTCTGCAAAAGTACATAAGACGTGTACTGTATTGTTGTATTTGTATTAGAAATAATGTTACAAAATTTGGAACAACACATGACTATAAAAAATGGGATAAAATATTCAATGTAATTTAGTGAAATTTTCTTATTTTTTGAACAAAATAAATGAAATGAAATATGAGAGAACTGAATTAAGAAGGAATGGGAACATTTTAATTACATAATGTCTTAAAATATAAGTGAAGGGGGGGGGGGGAAGCAAGTACGTAAAATTTATAAGTGTTCCCATAGAAGCATGATACTTATTTGAAAAGGAAGCTATAAAATGTTTAAGATTTAAATGAATATTAATTTTAATGATAAAGTTCAATTGTTATGGATTGTTGTAATTATATAATATATTTATAATTTTTCCTTCTTTTAAATATTTTCTTCTTTCTATCTTTCTTCTTTTTAAAAATAGAGTTTAACTTTAGAATGTACAAAGCAGAATCCGAATGAAAGTTATGTATTACTTTAAGTGTTAAATTTAGGGGAAAGATATAAAGGTGTTATACTCCAATCAGTGATTACAGGAGAAATTTTGAATTAATGAGAAAAGATAATAGACAGCTGAAACAGGACAGACAAAGGATATAACTATAATGATTTAAATTGAGGTGAAATAAATAAAATAGAATTAAGAGGTTGAAAAGAGGGGAGAAGCTATATAGAAAATGTTGAATGGTTATAAGATATGGAATAGTATATAAAAGTGAGCATGAACTTGAATTTATGCTTGTACGAAGAGATGTAACCCCGGATCAAGTTGCTTTCAAAAAAGATGTGTTATGTTTTTATGTTATGTGTTTTGTTTGTATATATTTGTCTTTTAAAAATCAATAAAATTTTTGGGGAAAAAAATCACTTAATTCTAAGACAATTTATTTTCAATGTGGAATTTCTTAAGAGATTGATTCCCTTTACAGTCAATTAACAAGAGAATGCAATATGGATTATAAAATTTACAAATAAATCACATTAGAGATAAATATGTAAAAAAAAAAAGTAACATTGAATGAAAAAAGCAGTAAATCCAGAATCTTGGCTAAAGCTCTACTGTACTATCTACTGAGGATAAAAGTGTTTCATTATAATTTAGTCTTCCATGTAATGGTTTTGGAATTGGCATTCTTTGTCATTTTTAGATTACAGTATGGGTAATAATTAACCTTCTGGTTGGGGACTCAATTGTAAGGGATGTAAATTTAGGAAAGGTGACTGAGGTTTTAAAAGAGGTCAGGTATCTACCTGGTGTTCCTGCCAGCAGAGACAAGAAACGTATTTTTAAAATAGTCAAGAATGCCAGTCAGGATGGTGATGCTGATGCTATTATACATCTTGGTACACATGATCTATCCCGGAAGGATGTACTTTCTGTTCAGAAAGATTTCTAGAGCTTGGGGTATAAACTTAGTAATATGGGCTGTAGGCTTATTTTTTCAGAGGTTCTACCAGTATACAAGGAACAAAAAGGGAAAGGGCAGTGTGTAGCAGAGTTTAATGTGTGGCTAAAGGAGTGGTGTAAAAGGGAAGGCTTTGGTTTTGCAGCTGGTCCAATGAAAAACTGTACAGAAGAGATGGTTTGAATCCATCAAATAAAGGGACTGAGTTACTTGGCATTAAATCCACAGATTTCCTGGATAAACATTTAAACTGAACAGCGAGGACAGAGAATAAATGGATTCAGAACATTTATGTCCCCAGCAACCTAAAACTAATAAGGATACCAGTGCATGCAAAATAGATGTTTGTGCAGGTAAGATTATCAACCTTGATGCCAACCAAAACCAAGCATTTAATTGTGAATGCCATACCATGTGCACTAATCAAACAGATGTCAAGAGAGTAGGGGGAGTCAGTCAACAGAAGTATCCTGCAGTACTGCATTCTAACCACTGCGCCACCATGGCTCTAATATAACCAAGTATAATCCATGTTGACCATTCCTACCCTCTCTTCCAATGATGAAAATGCTACAGTGCTTCCATTACAACATAGAAAAAAGCTTCAGCTTGACCCATATTTCAATTGTGTCAAAAAGTGCCAACATTATGATGGCATTGTTTAACTATGTTAATGTTAACTAGGTTAACTATTACCCAGCTGGAACCCAAAGCCATCAGCACCTGATTTAACTCCTAGGATTTTTCATGGGAATTGCACATTAATCCACAGATTAGGACTGTGGGCAGGTCTGCAACATGGTTTTGAAAGCAACAGAGATTGTCCTTTTGCATTTCTGAGCTTCAGAGTGCATACAATAAAGGATACCTTAAGAGTTTTGCAGAGTGATTGGTAAACCCCATTGGCTAAACTGAAATAGTTGACTAGGATGGCAAACATAGCTTTTCCTGTCCCAAATGTACTATTTTATGATAACAATACTTTGGCCTACTTTCAATCTGCTGTTCGTTGTACAGGCAGAACTATTTTTAAGTGTCCTATTAAATGGCCAGATGGACTTCTAACTGGGATAAAAACATGATTCCTGAGAAATTCTACATGAAGAAGTTCAACAGCAGGGCCTTACTTCAATACCGATATCAGAAGCCTCCAGTACACCAGGTTCGCTTAGGAATGCAGGGCAGGTTGTATGAATGCAGTGACAGGCTTTGCTTGCAGGTAGTCTTCGACTTATAACAGTTCATTTAGTGACCATTCAAAGGTACAGTGGCACTGACAAAAGTAATTAATGATCCTTTTTTAGAGTTATGTTCAGAGTTTTGCAGCATTAATTCAGCGCCAGAAAAATAATCATAGATGGCTGATGCTTCATTTAACGTCTTTATAAACAAAAAAAGTAAATTTTACATACCATTTGTAGATTTCTCCAACATGGAGCAAACTCAAACAGAAACATGTTGCAAGTAACTTCAGAGCAGAGATCCAGTCTTCAGCAACCAAGCAAGTTAGTTTCTCTTTTACTTTAGTTCAGCAGTCAAGCAAAAGGACAGAAACAGTTTCATTTTCAATAGACAGATTCAGAGCTCAACCAGCTGCAGGGTTGCAGAGCTTATTATAGAGCCATGCAGAGGCTAGGCTATTTCCAGCCTAGGCTGGAAACTAAATCAGCCAATGAGGACAGTTTGGAACTGAAACTATCTAGTTGCTCTGGTTGATTTAGTTGCTATGTCTATTCATTGGCTGTTCTGACCCAGCTGAATTCCCCAAGAGTAAAAACAAAGATAAACTCAAAAACTGAAACATCTATGGCTTTACTCTACAAATACCTCTTTGTAGTTAACAGATGGCTTGCAGCCAAATAGTCCAATTAGAAAAACCTTCAAATAAATCAGAGTCTGTTATCATCACACTGAATCCTTTGAACATTTTTTGCCTTCTGTAAAGGCAAAAAACATTTGCAAACAGGCTTATATTCCCTAGAGAAAGGGGCCATTTATTAGCATTCTTACTCCAAAGTCACCTGTGCTACTCTTCCATGAATGATCCTGCTCTCACTCACACCTAGCACAGGCTCTTTGGGAACGTCCGCTTCATTGTTGCCGGCTAATCACAACATTGACTGACCTTGTTACCAACTCTATTCCAGTTCATCGATATACTCTGACAAGTTACAACCTTTGCCACATCCCCATGATCATGTGATCGAATCCAGAGTGCTTGGCAACTGATTCATATTTATGACCACTACTGTGTCCCAAGGTCCCCTTTTTGAGACCTCCTGATAAGTGAAGTCAATGAAGCCAGATTCACTTCACGATTGGGTTACTAACTTATCAGATGCAGTGATTCTCTTAACAATGATGGCAAGAAAGATGGTTAAAATCAGGCAAAACTCACATAATAAATGTCTCACTTAACAACAGAAATGTTGGGCTCAATTGTGGTTGTAAGTTGAGTACTACCTGTATTTAGGATGTGTCTGTTGGGTATTACAATACAGAATAGAAGGTAGCAACAGCAATGTTACATACATGTGTCATGGCTGGTGAAGTATGTCATTTTGGTAGAACTATCCCACTGAGGGTTTGTCCAGAGGGTTTACTTAGGCCATGCTACCCATTTTTCATTGGAAAAAAAGACATCTGGACCTGGTCAACATCAAGTAAAGCATTAGTATTAAACTTGGCTGGTTGAATAGTCCAGCCTCTATGATTATCTATTGCCTAAGGCAACAATTTCACTCTGTCTGACCTTAATTACAAAGAGAATATTATTTCCTTTAGCAAACTGAAACAGCTTATCATCTAACACGATCAATTACTGATTATCTATTTCATCATGGTTTTCCCATGAAATTATTTACCAGGAAAACATTAAAAAAATCATTGCAACTAAAGTGTTTCCACTACCTCTTAAATAATATCTTAATTTGCTATGAATTCATAACATGATTAAGGGGTAACTATCTTAAAAGTCATTTGGATCAGAGATGACAAGATTCACAATAAAGTTCTAAGAGCCCTTCTTGAATATCATCTCGACATATGAGAGAGAGGGAGAGGGAGGGAGAGGAAAGTGTATTTTAAAGAGTATTTTTGTGCCAACATTGTAATATTTCACAATAATTACTGTAGAGTTAAGAAAGATATATCATATGGTGTTGCATTCCCTTATTCTTAACTTTCAGAATCTAATTAGCAGATAGATTTTAGAAAGAATGTACATAAAAGGGCAGCAAGATTCTGCCAGCTGTAAGCAAAATAGCTTTCCAAAATCAGAAGGGAGGGGGAATAGTACCATATCAAGAGGAGAAAGGCTGACAAAGGAAAATTCAAGGTTGAGAATGGGCTAAACCAAGTTGGCGGCCACAGATGAAACAAACAATGGGTAGCATGGCGAAAGTAAACCCTCTGGATCAGGGGTCTCCAACCTTGACAACTTTAAGACTGGCGGACTTCAACTCCTAGAGTTCCTCAGCAGCTTTGGAAGTTGAAGTCCACCAGTCTTAAAATTGCCAAGGTTGAAGATCCCTGCTCTGGACAATCCCTCAGTGGGAAAGTTCTACCCAAAACCACATACTTCACCAGCCATGACACATGTATATGCAGTATTACAGTGATGAGATCCAATTCTGCGGCAGTAAAGGTCATAAACTTACCATGCAACACTCTTGCTCAGCAACAGAAAGTCTACTTCCAGCTGTGATCATAAGTCAAGGACTACTTGCAAATAAAATGAAATACATAAAAGCCCATTACTACCCCAGCTTATTATCCCTCCCTACTTTCAAACAGCAGCAGATTGTGTCCCATTCCTTATGTATATTCTCGAAGACAACATTGTAAACTAAGTTTATGATAAACATACAAGTTCTCTTTATAGGATGCCAGCTTCTGCTTTAATTTCTTTAATTAAAGCCTCTGAAAATAAATTAAAAGGAAACTGGCATCCTGTGAAGCAGAAGGACCCCAGATAAGTGTGCATGATTCATCCCATTCAAATACCAAAAAAACCCCAAAACCCAAGTCCTTTTAGGCTTAGCACCTGGGCTTATCTCTAGATCTCTGATCTTTTCATCACCAGAGCCTACAAACATTTTATTTCATTTGCAGATTATTTATAGCAATGATTGCACTGATTGCTCCACTTTCTCCCCAGAAGTGGTAGCAATTGCCACAATTAAAAGTTGATTAGTTTTAATTTGTAATCCGTTTTCAACTTGGATGGTACAGAGCAAATGTCTAGCCATAAGTTACCGAGAGACATACTAATCTATTTTTTTAAGCGGGGGGGGGGGGAAGGAAGGTTTCAGCACTGAAGCATGTGCTGCTGAAAATCTACGTGGTAATTTACCACCACTAACAATTCCATTCAACTTAATAGAAAAATCAACAACATCCAACTCTTAAGAGTATCTTGGAAATTGCTGGCATTTTACTTAGGTCTCTTTTATACATAGCATCTGAACTAATCCAGGATTAGCACTGTGTTCTTATGTTATGACAGTTTTTCTGCAACTTAGCCTTTAGCTATAGGCAGTTGAGGCATGTTATAAAAAAATGTTTCTAGGAATAAATATGGCAAAGGTGATCTGATAGCACTGATGCCAGAACTGTGAAGCTGGCAACATGCATTTCATGTAGGCTGGAGGAAGGAGAGGAAGTTGACTTCAATCCAAAGCAGGAGAAAATGCTGTGAATAAGAAGACTAAAGGAATGGGGTGATTCTTCTTTTGAGTGCAGTCACTCTGCAGTCCAACCAGAAAAATCAGATTTATCATTTGGAAGTGAAATTTGGGTCCCAGTTATCTAATAACCACAGGATTTGTAGATGATGGCTGTGGCAAGGAGCATATTTGCAAAACAATGCCTAGTACATTTCCTAGCATTTATGTATTCTGTGGAAACACCATATCTTCGTGTTCTCAAATAGACTTTATGCAAGGCTACCTTTGAAAAGTGCCAGATAGTTAATGCAAGTTGATAATTGATAATCAATCCAAAATGTGATTGTTAGACTGCCCACTAATGCAAAATGTAGTGATTATATGTATCTGTACTGAAAGATCAATATTGTTGGATTCAGTGGTGTGATTCAACCAGTGTAACAACCAGTTCAGTGATTGTGTGCTTTGTGCATGTGCGCACCATTTAAAGAAGTCCATTTTCAGCTATAATACTTATCTTCTACTGCCACCCCAGTGAGTAAAACAGCTTAGGTGCGGCAAAACTGCTCTGCTGCATGAATCAGCTTTGCTTCAAACAAGGAAATAAAGCACAGGAAAGAGTACAGAAAGGTAGGCAGGGCCAAATGATCATCGGAATTATTGGTCCAAACCGGTAGAATCCCACCCCAGTTGGATTTTTGTCTTTCAAGTCTAGTTTAGTGTAGATGCTTTTACAATCCTGGGCACTAATCACCTGAAGAACTATCTCAGATAGATTTATTGTGGTGAAATCTCAAGATAGACTGGGGAGAGGAGTGAATACACTGACAAATTTAAAATTTTTGCAGGACAGGAAGCAATGCAGACCTGACAATCCCACCCCACCCCACCCCACCCTGTCATCTGTGAAGACCTTATTTGGCTTTTCCCGAGAGGATGCAGTCAGTCTGGGAAATAAGATGGCAGCTTAGAAGAAGTAACTCTGATCATCTCATGCTGTCATCCTGGTTCCAGTGCTTGACATTAACAGGAGAGGTCACGTGCCTAGTGTTCCGTCTGGAAAAAACGCGAGGTAGACCGGGTTCCAACAACAAAGTCTTTATTAGTTAACAGTAGTTGCGAAATGGAATATTGGCTCAAGCCGCGGCAGCCTTTTTATAGGGTTTTGTCTGCCGGCTTGTAGCCAATGACAGGTATTTAGTTTTGCCGCCTTTTGGGCAGCTTTGTGGATTGGTTCCTATTGAACCAATCCCCATTCAGGTTTTTTAGCCAATCAGAATCCTGTATTAGGAGTCTACTATTTTTTATACAGAACACCCCTCCCCTCTTGGTTTAGTCCTACGTGGTGACATAGTCGCGCAGGTAGGTGGGGCTTCTTTTGACTCGACTGGACTTGCGCGGTTCATTTCTGCTAAAGACCTCGACCGGTTCGGATGGGGTTGCTGTCTCTCTGGTCCTTTTCCATGGAACCGCCTGGAAGGGTGAGTCAGCCATTTTACTGCTGCCTGAGTTTCTTAGGCCGGCGGTTTTGCCGCTCCCTCCTGTTTTCTCCAGGCAGGTCGAGCTGGCCTGGCTGGCCCTTTCGATTGGACTCTTCTCATAATTTTCTTCTAACTGTAAGTCTCTTTTTTGCTCTTTTTGTTTGTTATTGTATTCTGTGTTTAATTTAAACGGTTCTTTATTATTTTCTTGTATTTCCCCCCCTCCTTGGTTTGATTTTCGTCATTTTTTAATATTTGTGGTTGTGTGTTTGTACTTCTTTCTATGTTTCGGGACTGAAGCTGGTCTATGTGCCGCTTCCATTCCCTGCCGTCATCTACCGTTAGTCAGTAGGACCGGGGGCCTGTAATTTGTGTGATTGTTGCTGGAAGCCATAATGGATCCCCGGTAAAATTTTTTGCATAGACTAGGTCGCCTATTTCAAATGTCCTGAAACGGGTGGAGGAGTCGGGGGGGGGTTCTGGTGTATAGTTTGGGTGCAATCTGTCTAATTGTGACCTCAGTTTTCTTCCCATTAGTAATTTCGCCGGGCTTTTGTTTGTTATAGTACTGGATGTGATATGCTGGAGGATGAGTAGGCGATTTATTTTATCTTGGACATCCCCAATGTCCATTTTTTCTAACCCTTCTTTGGTAAACCTGACCATTCTCTCTGCCCTACCGTTTGCAGCCAGGTGGGCCAGCGTGGTTAGGGGATGTCTTATATCTAGTGAGGCTAGGTATTGTTCGAATTGGATACTCGTTAATTGTGGCCCATTGTCGGACACTAGGACGTCTGGCAGGCCATGGGTTGCGAAGAGTTTGTCAAGTTGTTTAATAATGGTTTCAGTTGTCGTAGATGGCATGATTTTAACCTCCAGCCAATTTGAGTATGCATCTATGACAATTAGGAAAGTATGCCCCTTAGTAGAACCTGCAAAGTCAATGTGGATTCGTGACCAGGGGCCTTGTGGGGTTTCCCAGTCCTTTATGGGTGCTTTTGGTGGGGAAGGCCTGGTTCTTTGGCATTTGTTGCAAGAATTTACCCAGCATTCGATGTCCCTATCTATACCCAGCCACCAGACATAGCTTCTAGCAAGGCTTTTCATTTTAACAATTCCAGGGTGGCCTTCGTGAAGCATACCCAGTACCTTAGTTTGTAATTTGGAAGGGATAACTACCCAATCACCCCACAACAAACAACCTTTTTGAATCGAGAGTTCAGTTTGTCTGGTCCGGAAAGGTTTAAAGTTCTCAGTTTTTTGATTTCCCGGCCAGCCTTTACCTACCCAGTTCAGCATACGGGCAGTCAATGGGTCCCTTGTGGTGGCTCTGGCGACATCATTCGCAGATATGGGTACATCGGGGCATGTCTCAATCTGCAAGGTGGTCATCGTCGGTGCTGGGTTTTCCTCTATAGTTGGTAAGGGTGCTCTGCTCAATGCGTCTGCATGGGAAATTTGTTTTCTGGGGCGATGTGTCAGAGTATAAGAGTAGGCTGCTAGGAATTCTGACCATTTAGTCATTCGCGGAGACAAAATGTTCGGTTTTGGCTTGTTTCCCGCCAAAAATCCCAGTCGCGGTTTATGGTCTGTTACTATCATAAATGTTCTTCTATATAGATACTCGTGGAAGCATTTCACTCCGGTGACGATTGCCAGGGCTTCTCTGTCCAATTGACTATAATTACGCTCGGTTTTAGACAGAGTCTTTGAATAGTATGCGACGGGTGCCTCTTTCCCATCTGGCAATTGGTGGCTCAGGATGGCACCGACTCCAAACGGTGAGGGGTCGCAGGTCACCATCAAAGGAAGTGTGTTACTAAACTGGATAAGAACGGTGTTTGATGTTCGTGAGTTTTTTATTTTTTGGAAGGCTTTCTTTTCTTTATAACCCCAAGTTCAAATTGTTTTTTTATCCAGTAATCGGTGTAATGGTTCCGCTTTTGTCGCTTTGTGGGGTAGGAACACGTTATAAAAGTTCATTAGTCCCAAAAATGCCTGTAGTTCAGTTTTGTTCCTTGGTTCTGGTGAGTCTTTAATAGCTTTGACTTTTTTGTCAGTAGGGTGTATACCCTCTCCGTCTATTAAGTAGCCCAGGAATTCAACGCGATCAGTCATTAAACAGCATTTTTCTTTTTTTACTTTAAGACCAGATTCTCTGAATTTAGTTAGTACCTCTTTTAGTCTTTTTTTTAGCTGGGTCGCATCTTTGGCCGAAATTAGGACGTCATCGAAGTATGGTATGACCCCTTTTACACCATTCAATAGGTGTTCCATGAGGCTCTGGAAAACGCCTGGGGCTATACTCACTCCAAATTGGAGTCTGTTGCATTTGAATGCCCCTTTGTGGGTCACTATTGTTTGTGTTTCAGCCGTTAAGGGGTCTACTGGGAGCTGTTGGTAAGCTTGCGCTAGATCTAGTTTAGCGAAAACTTTTCCTCCCCCAAGAGAATGTAATAAGTGTTGTACGACTGGCATCGGGAATGCGCTTTGTTGCAATGTGTGGTTCAGGGTAGCCTTGTAGTCACCACAGATTCGAATCGACCCGTCTGGTTTAATTGGTGTTACGATTGGCGTTTCCCACTTAGCATGGTCAACAGGTTCTAAAACCCTTTGGTCTATTAGTTTATTTAGTTGTTCCTCTATTTTTGCTTTCAGAGCAAAAGGAACTCGTCTGGCCTTTAGTCTCCTAGGGGCTACCTAGGGGTCTAGGCTAAAGGAAATTGGGGTCCCCCGATACCTGCCTAGGGAGCCATTGAAAATGTCCTGGAACTCTTGGATCAGGTTTTCTTCCCAGTCGGTTGTGGCCACCCGGTCTACTCCAGTCATCCCGATGCCCAATGGTGCGAACCATTCGATACCCAGGAGGCTTGGTCAGTCTCGGTCGACTATTGTCAATGGTAGTACTTCAACATGTTGTTTGTAGGCGACTCGGAAATGTCCTAAGCCTATTACAGGAATTCAGTTTCCTTGGTAGTCCTTGAGGGTTAATTTTTGTCTCTGGAGTTCTTTGAGTTTGATATCTGGGACCAGTTGTTTGATGGTGTCCCATGACACCATTGATAGGAAAGACCAAGAGTCTATCTCCATTTTGCAGGGATTGCCTTCTATTTTTACAATTATTTTTACTTTCTTCCCGCTTTCCGTCTGAGCGCTTCCGATAGTGAAAGTCTGATGTGTTTTCTCTTGGTTAGTGGCTCGCTTGTTCCACTGCCACTTTCTCTCAGTTTGTTTTGGCCCAGCTTGTGCGGGGGAGTTGCTGAGTCTGTTTGGGCTGTAATTTTTTTTTTATTTCTGCAGACTTTCTCGATATGCCCCCTTTTCTTGCAAGCTCTGCAAATGGCATCGAGGAATCTGCAATCGGCTCAAGGATGGTTTCCTCCGCAGCCAGCGCATTCCCGCCAATTTCTTTTTTCACGTCCTTTCTTGTTGGCGTATAGGCGGTGGACTTCGTCGTCTTCCTCCCCGGATTCTGATGTCATGTTGAAATCTTCGTGGTGAGTAGTGGTGGGAAATTGTTTCTTCCCTCTGGCCAGGCTCGTTTCGTCGCTGTTCACGTTCATCTGTTTCATTTTTACCGCCGATTTTTTCACGGCTTCAGCGATGGCTTCGGCTATGGTTATGTTGGGTTTATTTAGCAGCTTGCTCTGTACATTAGAGTCTCTTAAACCCAGTATTACTCGATCCCGCATCGCTTCATCTAAATTCAGAAACTTGCACGCTCCCCCTAATTGTTGGAGGGCTGCCACAAAATCAGCGATGGTCTCGCCTTCTTTCTGGTCTCTTAGATAAAATTTGTGCCGCTTGATAAGGTTTGACACCACCGGTGCATAGTGAGCCTTTAGCATTCTTTGGAGCTCTGGCCAAGTCAATTGTTTCACATCTCGGGGCTTCGCCAAAGCCTTGGCCATTTTGAAGATTGTGGGCCCGCAGTGTGTCGAGAAAACAGCTCTCTTATGCTGGTCTGAGATCTCTTCCATCTCGTTACTTTCCAAATACATCTGGAAACGGTCTACGTAGGATTACCAATCCTCTTCATTGGGATTGAAGGGTGCGGGCGGTGCGTTGTTTCCAGCCATTGTTCTTCGTCTGGTTTTATTTGTTGCTGCGTGCTCAGTCTTGCGTTTTAGGACGATCCCATCCTCGTCACCAGTGTTCCGTCTGGAAAAAATGCGAGGTAGACCGGGTTCCAACAACAAAGTCTTTATTAGTTAACAGTAGTTGCGAAACGGAACATTGGTTCAAGCCGCGGCAACCTTTTTATAGGGTTTTGTCTGCCGGCTTGTAGCCAATGACAGATATTTAGTTTTGCCACCTTTTGGGCAGCTTCGTGGATTAGTTCCTATTGAACCAATCCCCATTCAGGTTTTTTAGCCAATCAGAATCCTTTATTAGGAGTCTACTATTCTTTATACAGAACACCTAGTATTCAAGAGAGGCCCTTCTTCTGTGTAGCTCTCACTCTCGCCATCTGTAGGCAATTGGAAAAAACTTTTTTCCCTACACCAACCTATTGTTAGTTGAATCAATGTTGATTGTAATTATACAGAATTTAATTTTGTCTTGTATTTCACATTTACTTTTTATAATCTGCCTGTTTAATAGATGTAAAATGTTTTGAGTATTGCATGGACAAAAAGGTATTTGATGAATAAACTTGTTTTCTGATTCTTTGGCTAATTCCTTTGGGTGCCTTGCCCTTATTAAAAGGTAAATGTTCCCCTCGGACATATGTGCTCGTCGTTTCCAAATCTAGGGAGCAGTGCTCATCTCCGTTTCAAAGCTGAAGAGCCAGCACTGTCCGAAGACATCTCTGTGGTCTCTGCCAGCATGACAAAATGCCAAAGGTGCACGGAACGCTGTTACCTTCCCACCAAACGTGCTCCCTATTTTTCTACTTGCATTTTTCCATGCTTTCAAACTGCTAGGTTGGCAGAAGCTGGGACAGGTAATGGGAGCTCACTCCATCACGTGATGCTAGGGATTCAAACTGCTGATCTGCTGACCTTTCAATCAACAAGCTCAGCATCTTAGCCTCTGAGCCACTGCATCCCTATCCCTTATTACACAATGCTTAAAAAATAAACAAACCCTGAATGGCTCTTCCTCTTGGTTGAAGGCATTATTTCACTAACCCTTATAAACTGAATGAATTGAGAAGTTTTTAATTGTAAAGCAAATGCAATGAAGTAATGACATAGGGGCAGGATGCTGATTAGGATGCCAATTTTTGTGTTCTCTCATGAAGAAGTGAGATGGAATATTTGCCAGCTTATGGGCTAGGTTTGACATCTGTACCAGGAAAACAGATTCAAATAATATGTTCGTGAGCATTTAGATAAGTATATCACATATATGATACGTGATATGACACATGATACACTCCCTTGGATATACATATATGATACATGATGCACTCCCTTGGATGCTTCCTTTCCAGACACTTCTCCAGATGTCAACTTGGAGGAGGATGAACCAGTTCCACACATGTCTGGGAGGGAGTTAGTCAATGGCTCCAAGCAATCATCTGAGAGGGATTTGGCTGAAGCACAGTTGCAGCAGGACAGCCCTGAGGCTTCAGGTGGGGAAATAATGCATATGCAGCCAGTCAGTGATGAGGAAGAGGAACTGCCTTCTGCATTGATCCAAGAATACGTAGGGCAGAGAAAAGTCAGAAGCAGAGAAGGAAAGCCAGATTACTCATGAGGAAAAAGCTTTGCCCTTCTTGATGGGCTGCACCAAAGCAGATAGATGGAGGCAATGTTAGGAACAATGTGTTTATTTTCTTTCTGTGTGTTCTTGCCTTGAATTTTGGATCAGTTATTGCCTTTGGCTGTGGATTTGCCTTTGCTTTGAAACTTGCCTTTGACTTGGGAACTTGCTTTTACCTACTGGATTGAACTTGTCTTTGCCTTGAAGACTAGTGTTGGCTTCATTTGAGTAGCCTGTGGAACTCATCGAGGTTGAACTGGTGCCAGCATAGGAAATTGATGAGGAATATCGATTCAGGCTCTGAAACCTTAATAAAGATTCCTGACATCTGAGGGGTGTGTGTGTGTGTGTGTGTGTGTGTGTGCAGATGAGTGGGACAGCATAGTAAGTAGCAAGAACAATTATGAGACAGTTGCAAACAAAGCTTGTCAGACTAATTTTATCTACATATTTGATGGAATTACTACCTTAGTAGATTATTGGAATGCTGCAGACATAGTGTAACTTAATGTCAGGAAAATCTTAAGCAGAGTCTCCCATGTTAATTTCCTTCCTAAAATGGTAAAATATGGGCTAGATCAGTGGTTTTTAAGCTGGAGATAAATATCCAAGTGAAAAATCAAGTGTATCCTGGGGAAATTGAATTATCAATGAATAGGATGAAAAATCCATTGTAATTTTGTGTGTGAGAGAAAGTTGAAGATCCAATTTGGGACTATTGTCACTGACATGTTTTTTTTTTTATTTAAAAATACAGAGTCTGATTGGGTTTTATTTTTTCTAGTTTTTTGTAGGGGTACTTATACTATTTGAGACTGAAAAAGGAGTAATTCAGTCCAATCATTTAAGAACCACTAGGCAAGATTATATCAACATTAAATTGTGTCGTCTTTGGCTGAATGACTGCATGTAGAGTTCTCATTAATGGGTCCGTTTCTATGCCATACAATATTTTTATCAATGATTTGGAAAAGGCAGTTGAGACACTTAGTTTATAGATGAAACAAAACAGGACAGGTGGCTACTATTTTAGATAAAGTGTAATGCACCATTTTTCTTGGGCAGAACATCTTATTTGATTTAAGTTGGAACTGGGAAGACACCCAAGATAATGGGTGGGTCCAGGACTGCTACTGAATTGCAGTTCATTCCATTTCCATTGAAGGATAATTAGGGTGACTTTTGTCTATTGCAAATTTATTAATTCTGCCTTCTTTCACAATCCAAATTACAATTTAGTAATAACACCTGAAAATCACTTTGGGTTTTATCCAAGAACAAATAACTCATTCCAGGGGCTCTGATCTCTCTGCAGCAATTAAAAAAACAGATTTTATTCTCCTTCAATCACCATTTAATACAAGCTGAATATTGAAAAAAGCAGATTTTGCCCTGATTTTTCACACAAAACTGATTTTTGCTGCTATAGTTTGGCAGTTGAATCTCACCAGGCTCAAGGCTGACTCATCCTTCCATCCTTCCGAGGTGGGTCAAATGAGGACCCAGATTGTTGGGGGCAATAGGCTGACTCAGAAAATCGCTTAGAGAGGGCTTTAAAGCACTGTGAAGTGGTATATAAAATCTAAGTGCTATGCAGTGGTGGGGTTCAAAATTTTTTACTACCGGTTCTGTGAGCGTGGCTTGGTTGGCATGGCAAGGGAAGGATACCATAAAATCTCCAGTCAGAGGCAGTATTTGCTACTACTCCAAACTACTCAAAATTTCTGCTACTGGTTCTGCAGAACTGATCAGAACCTGCTGAATGCCACCACTGGTGCTATTGCTCTATTTAAGATAGAGAAATTGTTTAAATAGTTTTTGAAACTTTGATCATATGTCAGGAAGAATGCACAGAGCCTGGCCAGAATGTCTTCCAACATACAATCTTACCAGCCCTCACTAATAATTTTGCTAACTTGCTACCAGGCTGTAAAGGCATTTTGCCAACCTGATATGCAGCTTAATACAATCCTCCACTGAAGTGCTGACATTTTTAACGGGATCCCTCTCCCTCCCTCCCTCCACCATTCAGGTTTGCTAATATGTTAATTATATATTTATGGAGGAAGCACCTCTTTTTTTAACTGTAATATGCATATTGATGGATCTTTGGGATTTTGCAACTTAATTGGACAGTTGGCTCCTTTGTCCCAAACAGGACAGATAATTAAATCATCTTTAATCACTTTAATGGACTAGAATGGTGATAATCAACATAGATGTTTCCCAAATACTGGCACCAAAATCATAGGTAAAGGAAATGGAGACGTAATATTGTCTACGCATCACTTAAAAATATATATATATGGCTTGCCCTCCACCACCCTCCCTGGCTGGCACCATCAGTTTCTTCTTATTGGATCTGCCATAGGGCCCAGCCGGACTATTGATTCTGCAGATCGTGCCAGTTTTGTATTGCAAGGTCACCCTTAATTACATCCCAGCTGATGTCATCTTTCCATCACACCATCTTGTCGTCCCCCCCACTTTTTAGATATCTAATTCTTCCACTTGCTTGCTTTTATAAAGCAAGCTCACTGAAGAGCAGTCACTTTCAGAAGGCTGAAAAGGCAAAAATGTTGCCAAAGCTCCTTTCCTTTGCTGAGCCTTTCCACCAGAGAACAGGAGGGAGTGGCAGAATGTTTGATACCCAGCTCGCTTGGGAAACTGTCTTTTGTTTTTAGAACACTGCAGGGCGTTAGGCCCTCTCCTGTGCATTTGTACGCATGTGTGCCTGTGTATGGTAGCTGCTTTAACCACAACTTGTCATTCTTCAAACCCTGGGAGACTTTGAGGTATCAGAGCATGGTGTCCCTTTTCCTGTTTTCAACAGCGATGGCATTTGTGGTGCTGTGCCCTCTAGACACATCTGCCCCAAAGGGACAGAGCAGACATGATTCCTTTTCTTGTTCCACTTCACAGAAATACAATAACCTGAATGCCAAGTGAACAGCAGAGGCATTTCCCCTCCTCTTCCCCCCCTTTCTCTAGTTGTCTCTTCCTTGATGCAAGACAGTTAAATAGGACCTTCTTCTGCCACTTCCCGGCGGAAGATTGATACAGCTTTCTCAGATTCTCCATATGCTTTGCATCAGGAGCAGGGTAGCCCTTTTGTGAATTATTCAGAATAAATCTGAGTTACCAAAAGACTGTGTGCCTAGTTACTCAAATAAGGGGAAAGGGAAGCAGAATCAAAGCGGGATCCTGTAGGATTATAACATCAGCACTACGATAGAGGACCACTGGATTAAAATAGTTTATTCTCTGAAGCCATTTAGTGATTGCTTGGATTTCCCTCCCACCCCAAACCAATCCTCTATATTCTGCTTCTAAACCTGCTTCCAATTCTTCCGCTACTGTGCAAGGCAAATGGTTAATTTATATCCAATGGTCTTCCAGGAAATCTCATATCACCGATTCAATTGGATTGTTTGTTTTTTTTCCTCTCTCCCTCTCTCTTTCTGTTTTACTGGGTAACCTGAAGCCCTGTAGCCCTGCACTAAATGGAATAAATCTAATTAGAAAGAGAAAGAGAGCTGTTCACAGAATAAAATGGATTCCAGCATTAAAGCCAAAGATTTAGCCAGACTTTGCAGTCTGTGATACCTTTTGTAAGTCTGTTGTTGTTGTCTTTAAAAAAAACACAAAAAACCCCCACTTTCTGATAATTGGAGACCTGCAGAATGATCTATCAACAGAAGTCACACTTTGTGTTAAACCCTCATTCTTTTTATTTGACTCTTTTATGTAACAGAACCTGCCATGGTGGTTTATGTTTCCTTTAAGTTGTGTGTGTGCGTGTGTGTTGTTTGCAATTGCATGCTACCTATCAAATCCACACACATGATAAAAATTTAGGCATATGCAAAATTAAGTTAACCCAAAATTAAAAATAATAAATTTAGGCCCCAGAAAGAACATTATAAAGCTAAGGAGTCCCACACAAGCTTGCTGCTTCAGCTTATTCTTATTTATTTATTTATTAGATTTTTATCTCGCATTTATCATTTTATAAGTAGCTCAAGGTAACGAACATACCTAATGCAGGTAGTCCTCGTCTTACAGCTATTTGTTCAGTAGCTGTTCAAAGTTATGATGACATTGACAAAAGTGACTTGTGACCATTTTGCACACTTCAGACTGTTGCGGCACCTCCATGGTCATGCAATCGGTTTTTATGATCTTCTGACAGGCAATGGGAATCCAGATTCATTAACTAGCAACTGTGTCACTAACCTAACAACTACTGTGATTTATTTAATAGCTGTGCCAGTTGATTCATTTAATAGCTGTGACAAGAAAGGTGGTAAAATGGAGGCAAAATTCACTTTAACAACAGCTATGTCTCACATAGCAACAAAAATTCTCGGCTCAATTGTGACTTATTATTAAACTGTCTTGTATTTTAACGAAGAAATATGAACATGTATTTTCAATAACTACATATATTTCTACTGTAGTGCCCAAATTTATACTTGGTTTGGGAACAGCTACACAAAACAGTTTTCCCCCTTCCAAGGAATATCAGAAAATTGGGATATAAACCACAGTTAACGGCTTAGAATTGTATATGATCCAGTCCAGAGACTTGAAAAAAACCAAGGCTTTATAAAAAGGAAAAACTCAAAAAGTTAGCATATAGAGTCACTTCAGCAGTAAGAAGAGTGGCACACAAATTGAATGAATGAATGAATGAATGAATGAATGAATGAATGAATGAATGAA
>BLBF01000004.1:43424143-43448590 GCA_015471245.1 Laticauda colubrina | reverse complement strand
TGTTTTTTTAAGTTATCGCGGGTACTTACATGTGTGCTGTTCAGCTTCCTTCGGGTATTATCCCACGTCATTGTAGTTCTGTTAAAGTTGTAGCAACGTTTCAGCAGAATCTCATCTGCCATCATCAGGCTTCTGTATATATATATCTTTGTGGTTAAATTGAGAGAAGATGAAAAGACAACGTTATCTGAAAATACCAGTCTAGTTATCTGGTTACCAGTCTGGTTATGATTGTTTCGGGGAAGAATTTTGGATACGGGATTGATTTAGAGAAATGGCAAAAGTTGTGGTCCCAAAATTATAAAATGACAATGTCAACAGCATACAAAGGAAATTTGTATCAGATGTTTTATAGGTGGCACTTTCCCCTGACAAGAATAGCAAGGATGTTCAAGAATAAGTCCAAAAAGTGTTGGAAATGTCATCAGACACCTGGCTCATATTACTATATGTGGTGGACTTGTGCAGATGCTAAAAAATATTGGACTAAAATCCACACGTTGTTGGAAAAAATGACAAAAAACATATAGATTTGAAACCAGAGATATTTTTACTGGGAATCTTCCCTGAAACATATGCAAAGATTTGTAATATTTGATTATAAATGTGTTAACAGCAGCTAGGATTGTATTTGCTAAAAACTGGAAAAACGAGAAAATACCATTGCAGTAGGAAATCATTTAGAAAATATTGGAATGTGCTGAAATGAGTAGATTGACATTTGAAATTAGAGAGCAAGAGTATAAACAATTTTATGAAATTTGGGATCTTTTTTACCAATGGTTAGATAATAAAGTACAGTAATATAATACGTAGATTTTTAGAAAATAATAAATATATTAAGATGTATTTTTTTCATATCTACAGGATGATTTTAGCATAGATTTGGGATGATATGGGATAATATGAAGTATTATAGAATAAATTAAGTAAACTATGGTTACCTCGTAAAGTATGAATGAATAAAATTAAAGTCAAATGTTGGATTGATAGTGATACGAAGGTACTTAATTTTTTGATTGATAATATGAATTCTTATGCAATCTAATTGTAATAGAAGACTAAGAAGTGGATGCACAAAATAATTTGTAAACCAACCGACATTCTGTATACATATGGAAGGAAGTTTGATGTTTTTATGTTTTGTTTGTTTGTTTCAATAAAACTTTGAAAAAAAAAAACATGTTGGTAAGCCAGAAATATTTTCTTCGTAGCAACCACCCAACTGTTTTTGCAAACAGTTAGACACAGAGACGCAATATGGACTAAAAATGATGGGAGAATGCTACTATTTTATGACCCTTGTGTGCCTGCATTGTTTGAACATTTGGTGTTACAGGACCTATTGCACTGTTCCCCAACCTTTCTGGCTTTGTGGACTCGTAAGGGAGGGGGAGAGAGGATGGTTCCAACTGTGTGGTGGTTGAGTATATGTGCACCAATCTGCTGTTCGCATGTGAACTCACCTGCTGCTTGCGCAAGTGTGTATGTGCTCACTACCACTTCCACGGACCAGTTCCAAACAGGCCACATCCTAGTTACGGACTTCAGCACATAGATGGAGGAGCCCTGATCAATATTAACTAAGGGGCAGTGAAGGATGGCTTTGGGAAGAATTAAGGAATCCTGTAATGTTACAAATTATGACTTAAGCCAAGTCAAGATGGTGACAGCTGGTTCTTGTAGTCTCCGATAGTCAAACTTTGCTCAGTGGCATCTAATTTTATATCAACTGAAGGCACTCTCTGATTGGCCCATAATGTGTTCCCAAAACTCTGAGTGTCGCAGAAGTCAAGACTGATACGGATTGGTATCAGGCCTCTTCCCAGGGACTGACAAATGGAAGTTGTAATTTATTTCAATTTATTAAATACTGTATTTAATTTGCATTTTCTATTTGGAATTAGATTGCTTATCTCCAAACTAAGATGATTAGAATATATTGTATTTTTTGCTGTCTTCTGAGGAAATCACTTGACTAGTTTGTTTCTGTGTGCTTTTGTGTGTCAATAAAAAAAACCTTAGTCAGTTGAAAGAGATTGTTTTATTTGTGGTGCTATCTTAAGGAGAACAGAATGTATTTTCTTCAGTGATAGCAGAAGGATGCTTTATTTGATATGCATTTAGAGATAGTCTAAATTTGGGTTACATTTTGTGTTTACATAATATCCAAACTCCTTTTGATATAAGTTCGTAGTGCTCTTGTATTCAATGATCCAGAACTTGTCAATAAATATTAAATGTAAAGAAAAAGCACAGCCTTTTAGTCTAGTGCACAATATTGGGTAATGTGGCAAATAAGGGAAACTATAATTCTAAATGAACTCTGTAGGATTTACTTCCTTGTAAATATTCAAAGGATTAGGTTAGCATATTTGTCACCCTTTTAAATTTCTCATGCTTCATGTCAATTTTTAAAGTGGACATCTGGCAGAAGAAACTACCAAGAAAGCTAACTTAAAATGACAGAGGAATATTTATTTTCTATGTAGCAGGAGCAATAGTGAGGTTAAACAATTCAGCAATCTGAATTGATTCTAGATTAGCAGTATAGTTGGGAAATAAAGCTGTTGATAGGTATTATAAAAGCTATTGTATTTTAACAAGGTTTGCATTTTAACAAGGCTGTGGATTAACTTCTCTCATTTATCTGCCATTAAAAAACCTAGTCATTATTTTTCAACAATAACTGAGAGGGATGTTTACAATTTTCCACATGACATTGAAAAAGCCCCCCTCCCCCCAGTGCAAACTGGTAGAATCCCACCCCTGGTTATAGGCCAGTGATGGCTAACCTTTTCAGCACCAAGTGCCCAAAGTGCATGTGCGCAAAATGCAACATGTGCATGCGCCCCACACATACAGCCTGCCCTGTGCATGTGTGTGTGACACCACCATGCATGTGTGTGTGTGACCCCTGTGTGTTTTACCCGCATATGCATATGTGACCCCTGTGTGTGTGCCCCATCCCTGTGCATGCAGATGTGACCCCTGTGCATGAGCCCCACCCCTGCAGATTTGACTCCCATGTGTGTGCCCTGCCCCTACAAATGCGCACACAAAACCCACACATGCCCTGTCTCCCATGAATGCACGGTAGACATCTGAAGACTAACTGGCTGATAGGAGGTATGCACATGCACGCGCAGCAAAGCTGAGGTGGGGTGGTGCCCATGGGTTTGTGTGCCCAGAGAGAGGGCTCTGCATGCCACCTCTGGTACATATGCCATAGGTTCACCATTATGGTTATAAGCCATCCCTACTTGGTTATTTTCTTACAGACTTTTCATTACACAAACTCGGTAACATCATCACCAAGGACTCCTTATTTCAACCCTGAGCTACAAACATTCTCCTTCATCTATACAGCATCCCTCAGGTAGCTAAAACCCGTATCTTGAAGGACCTTATAAGTGACAATCAGTACTTTGAATTGCACTTGAAATCTCACACCACCTTCTGAAAGATCTTAACTGACCAATATGAACATTGATCTAAAATCCAGTTTCCTAAGAGACCCAAGGATTTTGTCCATTTCCTCAGGTATTATAGTTTAAATACCTTCCAGGTAATGATATAAGATGACAACACTGTCCACATGTTTGGGCTTGCCAGTTGGAATCTAATTTGAAATGGACCTGAGTAATTTTATCTGCCAGATGCTTAGAATATTCCTCACTCGTACCCTTGTAAATACAAAAGAGACAGTATTATTTTGATTCACCTCACCATAGCAGGGAATTGATTGGTTTAAACAGGGCTTTTAGCCTGCTATCTGTTTGCACAACAAACACAGAAAAAATAGTTATATTGTGCTCTCCTATTGCCATCCAAAATACATGACATTTCACAGCTGGAGTTTGTTCTATATTTTTCTCCAGTGGTACTCTAGCTGTCTCTGTTGTTTCATCTTCCAAAGCTTCTCAGATAATCAAAGCGCTCCATGAGAGTGATGATCAGAGAGAAGCCACATAAACACAATCCAATCCAAGACTTTCATCACTTATCTATTCCAGGAAAAGGTTAAAGCCTTACGTGTCCTGTCCACTTGTTTCCCTAGAAATCCCAAGTTCCTCCTGAAACCCATCCAAATTCTATCTTCCAATGGGATGGGTTGAAAGTGGCAGAATCAGTGAGTTGGAAACAACCAGAGAATATTCCGACTATGACAAAGGACTGAGATGATGTCTTTCTCTTTCAAATCATATCAAGACTGCTCTAAGATTAAAAAAAAAAAAAATCAGATGAAGCAAGTGATCATCTGTCAGTTGTGGCCCTTAATTCAAGCCCATGGTGGCCAGGATGGTCATGAGCTACCCAAGCACAGCAGCCTCTGCATCCTAGGCTGGAAAGTTAAAAAATTACCAGAACCACTGGTTTTGTGGACTTTGCTGCCAAACCAGGAGTGGATTGAAAGAATTCAGGCAGAGCTTTTATTGCATAGAAGGGAAGCCACTACTGCAACCTGTCTTTAGCAACAGAATCTTTCATCCACTTATCTGAGGTACAGAGCTTTTGGAAGCCATTAAGGCTTCAAAAAAGACAACTACTCCCTACTCTGAGGTTGCAGTTAATGCTAAACTTGAAACCTATATCTCAGAGGTAAAACTCCCCCTCCAGTTCCTTTCAGGTCTTTGTTATACATGCATAAAGAAGTACAGAGATATTCTGAAAGAAAAGGTGAAAAAGAAACTGTTGAGGTAATTCCCCATAAGGAGAATGAGTGCACACAGGGAGATGTAGTGACAGTGATGTTGAATAACACACGACCAGCACACAGATACCCTGAATAGTAAAATGTAGGCTTTACTTCCAGTAAATGGTTAAGTAAAGTCCAACAAGCAGTCCAAGTCATACAAGGTTAAAACAGTCAGTTTTCAGTCCAGGGATAATCCAAATAACAAAGTCCAGTGTCATAAACAGTTCAGTAACAGACTCACAGCAATCCAAGAACGATGATCAGCAACAGCCAATAGGGAAAAATACAGGAACCAATAACAGTGAACATTAGAACATCGATCAATGAGCAACTACCAACAGAACAGAACAACCCAAGTTTCTGTCTCCATCTTATGGCCATTTGAGGAACCACACCCAATTACAATTTTAGCATTCCCTTAAAGAGACAGTATTAAATGTCTGCCCTGGTTAATATATTTCCAACCCAACTGTTAGGTGACTATCAATTCCAAACATGCTCCCCTTTGGGTAGGACAATATATATAACACCTTACAACTTATGTCCATAATCTTCACAGCAAGCCTTATGCTTTACAGAGCCTTGGGCTTTTGTAAAATGATCTGCAATGTTATTTTCTCACATGCAGTAATCCAGTTTAATCATTTTACTTTGCACACATTATTTCACATTAAGATATCTTAGATCTGTGTGTTTTATCTTGTCTTTACAGCAAGATTGGAAGCCATCTGTATTGCTGATTGGTTGTCTTCATAAACAACAATATAATCTTTTATATCAATTCCCATATCAATCAATAGTTGCTTATAACAAACTAAATCTGTACATAATAAAGACAAACATGAGAATTAAGCCTCCATTGTTGATAAACTTAGATGTTTCTGTCGAATAGACCTACACCCAATCAACACTTTCCTAATAATGCTACAGTACCTGATGTAGATTTATGTGTATTTAAGTCTGTTGCAAAATTTGCACTGGCATATGCAGTTAAATGTAGTTCATCCTTAGGCTCCAAATATAATGCATAATGCATCGTTTGTTTCAGATATCTTAACACACACTTTGTAGCTTACTAGTTTCTTTCAGTTGGTTTAGCATTAAATTTAGCTAATTGGTTAACACTGTACACTATATCTGGCCTCAACCAATTACTAATCAGGGACTGAAAAATATATTTATCAAAAACAGGACTTTTAACATCACTATGGCTAAACTCTTGGCTCATCAGTGTTTTAGCCGGTTTAAAAAGTTCCATTTTAAAATTCTTTAATAACTGGTTAATTTTATCTGCCTGTGAGATTTTGTATCCTCCCCTAGTTTTATCTATCTTTAAACCAAGATATTGTTTAATTTCATCTAACTGTTTTATCTTAAATTTCTTTTCTAACAGTGAAATTATTTCAATAGCTTCTTGTTCAGTTTTGGTGATTAATGCTATGTCATCAGTAAACAATAGCAACAATGAAATTACATCATCACTTTCTTTTTTAAACAAACATGGATCAGCCATGCCAGCCTCAAAGCCTATCTTAGTTAATTCCTTAGCTATACACTGGTTCCACTCATATCCTGATTGCTTCAAGCCATAAAGACTTTTTTCAATCTCCAGCAAACAGTTGTATTATTATTTTTATACCTAAAGGTTTCTTTAAATAAATAGTGTGTTGCAATGGTGCGTGCAGATATGCCGTCTCTACATCTAAATGATTGACAATGTATTTCTCCTTAGCTGCCCACACTAATGCTTCTTGTAATGTAGTAGCCTTCAGACTAGGCATAAACACCTCATTATAGTCATTTGCTGTCTGATTGAACCCTTGCTCTACTAACCTAGCTTTATGGGAAACAGTCCCATCCACACCTGTCTTAAGTTTATAAATCCATTTACACCCTATGGCATGTTCACCTGGTGGTAACCTGACATTTTCATATATCTCCAGTCTTTGTAAAGTTTTTAGTTCCTTATCCATTGCTTCCTGCCAAGCAGCCTGATCCTCAGCAGGATACAGTTTCAGTTCATTATAGTTACCAGGTACTGTATTCACTTGGCATACAACACTAACCTGATATCTATCAGGTGATCATGTTACTTGGGTTGAATGTTTAGGTAATACAGGGCTTACTGTTCGAGTCTCCTGTCCAACCTGCTCCTGTTCTTCTACTTCCTCCTGTGCCTGTTCTTCCTCCTCCTCTTGTGCCTGTTCTTCCTCTTTAATGGCTATTGATGGTTTAACTATTTCATCTTTAGGGATACTTGGGTGTCAATAATAACATCATTGCTGGATTCCTGTTCCAGTTTATGCCATCCAAAGTGCTCAAGAAATTTAACACTAGCGCTACAGTAAACATGAGCTGTGCCTGCATTAAAATCGCTAAGGTTGGTGACCCTGTTCTATGAACATGTAGGACTTCAAAATCCTCCCTTTTTGGCAGTCCAAAACTCCCTTGTGACTTGTTGCTTAGAAATCCTAGTTGTAGAAAAGCTTAGATTGACATTCGGAAATAATTCATTACCTTAGAGTTAAGGAATCCTTGTGCAGTCTCCCTAAATGTATTGTAGTTTTAGAAGGAAAAGATGCTTGTTTCTAAACACTCTGGGAGATAGTTTATTGATCCAAGGGCAAACAGGTTATTTTCAGGTCAAGGCAGTAGAGTGTGCTTGGCACTTGCTCACATTTATGTTTAAATTTTCATTTTGTTCTTTCAATCTAACTTTCGATCTAAAAGAGAGAGCAAGAGGCAAACAAGATATCTGAAACATTTTGAAAGGATATTTAAATTTCAGATATAATCTCTTCTTGTAAATTACTTAGCATACAGCTTCCAACTTTTTAAAAAATGGAGGGAAAAATTAAAGTTACAATTTATTTTCCCAAGCATGGAGTCATTACTAACGCTATTTTCCTTGAATCAAAGCCTTCTCTTTAAGTTTAAAATTAGAAACCTTAATTACAAATTTCAGAAAAATAAATGTGTAATGACTTCTTGCTAGACAAATAATGATTTTTCAAGGCAAAAGTCTTTTTTTTTTATTTAAATGTTATTACAAGTTATGATTAAAGCTTAAGAGTTGTGATAATCACAAGAAAATTACATAAACCATTAATTTAAAAAGTTTAATGTTCATTACAACGAGACAAGAAAAGAAAGAAAAGGGAAAGGTCTTTGGGTTCATTGCTCAAAATCTTTAATGCAACAAAATATGCTAATTTAGTTGCCTTTGCCTGAAGCTCCTATTTTCAACAAAGAACAGGGTAAAAACTCTCTCTCTCTCTCTCTCTCTCTCTCTCTCTCTCTCTCTCTCTCTCCCCCTCTGTAGGGGGTGTTGGGTTTTATGTGTATTTAACGAAGCTTTAGTGCTTCAGAGAAAAAACATAGCAGGGTTTATAATGCTACAGGGAGTTTCACATTTGGAATAGTCACCCAACTCATGTAACCTGTGAGGTCTGAGCTAACATCTCCAGTGCTTAAAAAAAAATATGAGAGAAAGAGACTGTTTTGCTATTAACAGCCATCCTTTTAATGGCAGAATTGCTAAGCCCCACAGGCAAAGATCTATCAAGCATCAAGTAGAGCTTATGTGTCTCACCTCTGTTGAAATCAGTTGAAAGGACTGCTGCCCATAGATGTGCAAAAAAGGTGGGAGCAAAGCCATTATAACAGATGTTCAGTTTTTTTTAAAAAATCAACTACATCCTTTTGTGGTGCAGTTGATTTTTATTTTATTTTTTTAAACTGAAATATCTGTTATCCTTTCCTTGCAAATCAGATTTGGGCTTTTTTTATTTAGTCAGACCTTTCTGTTTAACTACCCATTGTTAAAAATTTCATTCTGTTCATGATTCATTTTCCCAACTGATTTAGAAATAACACATTTATGGTTTTCCCTTGTTTACAGTTGCAACCTCTTGCCTGCAATAAAGCCCAGTTAATTTGTTTCTTTCTGAACCTTTCATAATTTGCAATCCAAATACATCAAGAGTGGGAGAAAATACTCTTCAGGAATCAAACTAGCAATGCAAGAAGATAAATCGCAATTATTTGCTGATGACACCGTACTTGCAATTACTCAAGCTAAAGACACTTTAATATCATTAATGGCATGCATACAAGTAATATGGTTATGTGTTAAGCTACTATTAGATCAAACAAGAGAAAAAAATTCAAATCCTGACATGAAAATTGGCATAGGAAGAAAAGCAATACTTGTATTAAGTAACAGGTTTTTAATTCTACTGTGAAGAGGGTTAAATATTTATGAATCTACCAGATAAAAATAATAAGGATTTGTTTTAGAAAAACCCTACAAATTGCAAAGGTATAATAGCAGATATTTCTTGATGGGGAAAACTAAATTTGTCACGGTTAGGAAAAACTGCAGTTGTAAAAAGAAATGTTTTACCTAGGCTTCATTTCAGTTTCAGATGATCCCATTGCATACTGAAATAAAGTATTAAGTGAATGGCATAGACAAGTCATAAATTATATATGAGCTAATAAAAAAACAGTTACCAAGGATTAAATTCAAGATTTTGCAGGATTTGAGAGACTGGGATAGATGAGAGGCTCTGAATTTCAAATTGTATTCCCATGCTAGCTGTTGACCTGCACCTTCAAAGTGCATTGTTTCTTTTACAGTTCTGTAATTTCTTATGTAAGTGAAGGACTTCAAGGAAGACTTCCAGCACCTTGAGCTACAGTGGCATAGTAGTTAAGGCCCGGTCCCATTGCACTTATGGATGCAAAGAGGATGTAAAACATTTAAAAAAGCTTGCCATCCATTGGAAAACGTTATGCATCCATTGTGCACTCACAGCATACGTGTTTCATACGCTCTATCCGTCGAGCATCCGTCCACTGCAATTTCATCCATGCAAGAAGTTTTGAGCTGCACAAAACTTTGTGAACGGATGAACTTTCCACCACGTACGATGTACATCCGCAACATATATGGGCAACAAACGTTCTATGTCTGTTGTCATCCGTTAAACATCCGCTGTATCCTCTCTGCATCCTCTGGCCATCCCCTCAACTCACATCTGCTGCAGCTGAAAATGGAAAGAGGGAGGAAACAAAAGGTACACGGAACGTCTACACAGTGTTAATAGCACAGAAATAGAAAGGATGTAAACGTATGCATCTCGTATATAAAGTATTCAAAAAGGACAAAACATTTCTATCTGGGATGTATCTCATATATTTAGGATGTCTGCAGTATGTCTAGAGTATGTAGAAGGCCCCATAGTGGACAACCAATATTTTCTATAAAAAGGGGGAGAAAATCATTTGGATCGCTGGGGTGGTGCACCATACAGTCCCACAATGGTTGCACTGGAGGTTTATCTATCCCACAACTATTCTTATCTATCCCACAAGCATGCAAAGGCTTAACCATTTTTTCAAAGTTTTCACCAACACTTTATTAAATAAAAAAAATGAACCAAGTAAACTAAGTGTCTTAAGCAAAGATTATCTTTATTAGCTTTCTTAGGTAAACTTTATGACTTTATTAAACAAGCAAAATGGACCAAGTAAACTGTATTAAGTGTGTTAAGCAAAGATAAACTTTCTTAGGTAAACTTTATGACTGTATGAAATAAGCAAAATGAACCAAGTAAAGTGTCCTAAGCAAAGATAAACTTAACAAGTAAACAACTCAGCCTCTGACACTATTCTCAGTCATTCAGAGTCATGTCCATGGTCTCAGCTGTTAAGTGGGCAGGGGTTGTGGCGGTGGCTGTGGCTTGAGTGCTGATCTGAGGCACCATTGGGGTGCTTGGCCCCGAGGATACAACAGGTGGTGGTGTGTTCAGGAAGCTAACCGAGAGCTGACTCAGTCCCGTGAGGTTGAGAGGCCCTTCATCAAGGACTTGAGATTTGAGGCCCAAGACTCATGACAGATTGTCCATTAATGGGCTTGGCTGTGGGGTGGAGGAAGGGTTGGGAGGAGTGTAGTGGGGCTGTCTGGTCTGCAGCTGGGTGAGGACTGGCGTTTGTGGCATCCGATGAACCTGGGCCTGGACTGGGAAGTTCTGCTTCTGCTGTGGGAAGTCCAGGTAGTCATAGCCTTGGTAGGTGAGGGGCTGTTGAAAGCCGTGGAAGGGCTGTGACATCGCCTGGGGTGGAGGAGCGGACCTGGACTGGGTAGGAGCAGCTTCAGCTGGGCCTTGAGTGTTGTGCAAAAGTGTTGTGATCTTCTGCTTCCATCACCTGGTACTGAGCCTCGGGCAGGTCCCTCAGGGTCTGGCTCACGTAGGTGATGAAGGTGTTCTGGCCCAAGGATGCTCTGTCCAAGTGGACCAGCTGAGAGAGAAGTTCTGTGCTGGTCTTCATTGTGTCCCTGATCTCCAACAGCACACTGTGGTCCTGGCCCTCCAGTCTGTCTCTCTGCCTGCATCCTCTGGAGCTGGGGGAGGGGGTGGGGGCGGGTTGGCCTCTGGTGGCTGCTGCTTCTTCCTCCATTTGTGACAGCAGGGCGTCATCCTCCACGGGATCCTCCAAGTCTGCCGGCATGGCAAGTACAGCTGTTGGGGGGGGGGGTCTCTGCTGTGGGGCCCTCTGAAGACATCTGCCTGGACAGGGTAGCTGGCTCCTGGATGGAAGAGGACTGGCTGTCTGTGGGCTGTCTGAGGGAGAGGGTTGTCAGAGGGGCTGCTCCTCGGTGATGGATCTCACCCTCCAGGAAACTGCACTTGGCCATGACATACATCTCCCAGTCAGTGAGCTTGACAGCGGCCTGCCCAGATTTCTTGAGTTGTAACTTGCCATACCAGGTGTGCATGTGCTTCCACCATCCCAGGAGTACTTCTGCAGTGTACCCCAGGCTCTCTGCCTTGTCTCTCCAAGCTGCCTGCTTCTTCTTGGTGTCCCGATACAGTCTGTCGCCCTTTTTCCAGAGGTACTCGTTCTCCCTCAGCCATTCCAGCACCTCATCCTCATGCTCCTCGTAAATGGTGTACTGTTTCCTCTCTCCCTTCTTCCCTTGCCTCTTCCTCCCTCTGGCAGGAGCTTCAACAGGGCCTTCAGGGGCTTGAGCAGCAGGGCCTTCAGGGGCTTGAGCAGCAGGGCCTTCAGCAGCAGGGCTTTGAGAACCTTGGGGCTGGTCCATCACAGCAGCAGCAGCAGCAGCAGCTTCAGAGTCAGTGCCAGGGGGTGAGTTGCTGATTCTGGCCTTCTTCACCTTACCAGGGCTTGAACAAGTAGGTACAGGCTTTCTCTTCTTGCCTGACTGACGAACCATGGTGTTCCTACAAGATGTATGTGGCAGCACGTCTTTCCCCTGTATGCTGACTGCATGCGCGCTGCATCCTTTTATATCCAGGGAGCTGATGCAATTCATACTCCCCGCATGTGCAGTGAACACTTTGCATCTGATATACATCCGTGCGGCATCCCTTTTGTTTCCTATAGGTGTCTGTGATGCATTCGCTTCATCCGCTATGCATCCACCCCTTCCGCTATGCGTCCGCTTTGAAATTCTCCCTTGCAACCCCTTTGGAGGTATCATCCGCTTCCATCCGCTTTCATCCCCTAGGCTTCCTATGAACATCCGTTTAACATCCCCACTACATACTACCCACTTCCGTTCTTTTCCGTTCTTTTCTGTTCTTTTCCGTTCTTTTCCATTCTTTTCCGTTCTTTTCCATTTTTTTCCATTCTTTTCCATTCTGTTTATGCAAATTTTTGCCACTTTTTGGATTGGATGACAATGGATGGAGCCACCCCTGAAATTTTACTCATTCGCTGTGTCCTTTATGCATGTTTTGCATCCGTCGGCCAGTGGGACTGGGCCTTTAGAGTGCAGTACTGCAGGCTACTTCTGCTGCCTGCCGGCTGCCTGTAATTTGGCAGTTCAAATCTCACCAGGCTCAAGGTTGACTCAGCCTTCCATCTTTCTTAGGTGGGTAAAATGAGGACCCAGATTTTGGGGGGCAATATGCTGATCCTGTAAACTGCTTAGAGAGGGCTGTAAAGCACTTTAAAGAGATATATAAGTCTAAGAGCTATTGCTATTTTTAGGGATACAAATAGAAATGGTCAACTGAGATGGCTGGGACATGGTTTCATGGGGTGATCTGCATGGAACATGTGTCTTTGCTTTCCAATGACAGGGACAAAATCTTCCATTCTGTGAGTTTGTATATTGAATATTGTGGCTTCACGAGCATCACTTCAAGCTAAATGTATTAATAGCATGAAGTAATCTTGGTTAATTGGATCTTAGGGGATGCAACAATATCTCCGGTTTGTTGTATGGAATTCCCAATTTTCTGCCTGAATAGAGTTTTCCTTGATGTCAGAAGCCTTACAATGAAGTTAAAACTTGAATATTTTGGGCTCTGCAATATTTTCTATGTATGTCTATTAACAATTTACAATTTTCAGTAATCTATAGATATCTAATTAATTATTTACTAAGTATTACATTGTGGAAGTTTCATAATGAATGCTACCAATTAAAGATAACCTGTCTACTATATAGTATGCAGATAAAGTTGCTTACAACCATTTTAACATAATCTAACTAGACTTTAGTCATATTCTTATGGTATTTTCTTATGGTACTATACATATATATAGTACCATAAATACCGTATAATTCTTATGGCACTATATGTATGGTATAGTTCTTATGGTACTATAAGCCTGAAGACAGGTAGCTCGTGGAATATTTATATTCAGATAACTTACATTACATAGTTTCATTCAACCATATTAATTCTCTTTGATGCTGCTTTCTGAACCATTACTCATGGTATACTCAAGAACGTAATTGGATTCAAAGACTTACAGTATCAGAGTATTTTCAGTACTTGTGAGAAAATTACCCTCAGAAGATGGTATTTGGGCCTCCAGCCAATGAAACAATGTCCTCTTTTCTTCATTTTTAATGCATATATTAAATCATAAGAAGGGGTGTGTGTTTTTGTGTTTGCATATTTTCAACTCTACCTTATGTTACCATCTATGCATCCCAAGTACACCATACATTTATTGTCCTGGTATTAGATAATACCAATAATTGGAATTGATAAGAACAAAAGAACTAACATAAACTATGAATCAGATGGAGTCTAATTTTTGGAAGTAGGAAGCTTTCTAGCAATGTAAAAGCCAGATTGTTTTCTGGGGGTTTCTGCAAAAGTGAGAATGATAATAGCAATCTTCTGGGAGATAAATTACAATGATTTTCACCCTTAAATATCTCCTAAATAATACAAGTGTGGCAAACACATCAGCTAAATGGAATGTGTCTATGTGTGCATGGGGGGAGGGATCACCCTCTATAATTTCCTGAAAGCCAGCTGGTGATTTTGGGCCAGTCACTCCCTCTTGGCACAATTCACCTCACAGGACTGTTGTTGTGGGAAAAATCAGAGAAGGAAGGAATATTAGGTAATGTTCACCACCTTGAATTATTTATTATTTTAAAAAATAAAGTCAGGATGAAAAAAATAACCTTTTAAAAGTCTTGAAATTATGACACTGAAAATTGCTATTTCACTCCAGAGGTACAATCTTTAAGTTACAGTAATGGGCCACAGATTGTCCACCTTGTCCTTTGGGATTAAAAAAGCATTGTCAATATTCTATCGGACTTTTTTACTGTGAAAATTCAAATGGTAGAATAGCTTTTTGGAAGCCACTAGTAAAGATGGTTCAAAAATTGTGACCCATATAAACATGCAGATGTTATGCAGTTGATATAAATGGGACAACTGCAGTAGATGCCATGAAATGTCCATGTTTAACTTAAAGCAATCTGCTGGCTTTTAAAGACTTACATTGTCAGTTCTTCATCTAACCAACCTGCCTGCTGTCTGAGTTGACCACTGGAAGACACACATTTTTGTCTACCTGTTTAAAGCAATTAAGTTAGTTGGCATAAGGTTTACAGTCTATACAGCAGTGCCCTCCCCTGATGGAATTTTCTTCCAATTAACAGAAAGCCTGTTTATGAAAATGGGTTGCAAGAAGAGTGTGTCTATTATCACTGTCCTTTCTGTTTTGCAATCTGAACTGCTTGAGGCTGTAGCTGAGTTGGCAATACAGTTCCCTTAGGTTATGGTTCCAAGGGATTTAAATATTCCTTTCTTGTATGTGGATTTGGAGATGGATTTGGAGGGCATGGTAATCATGGAGATGACCCAAGTTATGTCTAACCCTATTCCCAGTGAGGATCATGTATTAGATCTGATTTCATCAAGGGATAACGACAAAATGATTTGGAAGTGGGTGATCATCAGTTCCTTGTCATGGACAGGTCATTCTATGTTCTCCATAGCTGCTTCTTGTTTTTTGATTGGTCCACCCTTTGCATTGGATTGACTTTACTGGGTTTCAGAGAGAGCTTGGGGTTGTCCTAGGTCTATGATGTATGATTTAACCAAGTCTTTAGTTACCATTTGAAATAAGAGGGAGATGATAGACTGAATCATCTCTGTATAAACTCTCCATGCACATGGATCCTGGAGAATCTCTTGGATTTCAGAGGAACTAAAATGAATGAAGGAGCAAATAAAGGCCAAACATGGGGTTAGCTTTGGAGTTGCAGTTAGCAGCTTTCCTTTCTTAAATTATCAACATCAAAGAGCTCTAGGATACATGCAACATTAGATTACTTTACTTGCAGTTTGGCCGATTGGGTAGCAATTTTTGCTACCAGTTTGGCCAAACTGGGCCGAACCGGGAGCATTTTACCACTGGTAGGAACTTAATTGAATCCAAACATTAAGTCCATATAAAGCTAATGATCAGATCAGATCACTATTTCCTGACCATCTTTGTATCAATTCATCACTTCACCTATTAAGTGTTTTTAATTTGATTTCTTTAAGAAGCTCTCCAGAATATCCAACTCAAGTGGATTATTGGATGGATCAAAAGAAAATGGGCTACTTTTGTGTAGAGCCTTAATGAATAATTCAGCCTCTGAAAATTTTCTGATAATGCAAAACTAGGAATACCTATAGAAAATCAATTAGCATGCCAAATGTTAATCTTCTGATTTAATAATTTGGGAATTACTGATGAACTTATGTAAAAGGATATGAACAAATTCATTCATCCTTAGCTGAGAGATCTGGGTGGCTGAGAGGAATTGTTTTAACAAATCTACCACTGTCCTTCAGATGTCATGAAAATGTGGATGGGGAACATGTAAGGTCTGGGGACAGCATGTAAAACCATTTCCAGTTCAAATCCTCCTGCGTTCTAGCAAATGCCTGATAAACAAATGATGTATAAAACAAAGCTTTGAGAGTTCCCATTTCTAGTCTTAAGGAATATAAACTGTCACTGTAAAAACTAGCTTAATTTTTTTCCTCCACAAAAAAGTCTACTAGGCTATCCAGTGCAAATAAAAATTGAACCAGCATTTTCCTTTGGAAATTATACAAACAGAGAAGTCATTCCCATAGAAAAATAGACAGTAGAAATTGATAGAAATTTGGCCCAAATATTTAATTTGATTGTAGGCTTGCAGAAAGTCTGTGATAAACAGTACAACCCCAATACCATAAGGGCTGTGAAAAAAATGTCCTGGATTAACAAACAAGATGGTTAATTATATTGGAACAGTAAAGCAGCATATGCAAAAATAGCTTCATTACCATGTTCATTAGGGAAATATTTCCTGCTCAATATCAGCATTAACTAACAGAGATGAGCTACAAAAATGTAGTGCAAAAGTCATAAGGCTAGTAAAGAAGAGTTACCATATGTTAAGGATAAGAATTTCATTTTTAAATGATTCTTCAGTATTTCTTGAAAGCTACCATATTTAAGAATACTATCTGGTTCCTCCCCCCACCCCCCATTTCATTTTCTATTTTTTTCTTTGAAGAAGAAAGTTACAACCAGATTTATAAAGATCCATAGAGAGAAATGTTCAGGTTTTTTTTTGTTTTTTATGTTATTTGTAAATCTCAAATTTCTACATCATTCACTGCCTACATCCCAACTGTTCCTCCTGAATGGCTACCCAAGTAGGTGGAACAGATTTAATTGCTAATAATCAATCAACTAGGGATATTAAAGTGCAGAAATCTGCAGAGATTGAGTCCTCAGCAGCATATATAGGTGTCTAGGGATAGGGAGGGAAAGGACAAAGCACAGGTTGTCCTCAACTTACGACCACAATTGAACCAAAATTTTATGTTGCTAAGCGAGAATTTATTAAGTGAATTTTGCCCTATTTTATAACCTTTCTTGCCACAATTATTAAGTCAATCTCTGTGGAAATTAAGTTATCAACAAGGTTGTTAAATGAATTTGGATTCTCTATTGATTTTGTTTGTCAGAAGGTTGAAAAAATTTGATCACATGATAGTGCGACTGTCATAAATATGGAATTACTTGCCAAGTATTTGAATGTTGATCATGTGACCTTGGGGATGCTGCAACAGTCATAAATGTGAAACTCACTCTTTTCAGTGATGTTATAACTTTCAATGGTCCCTGAATCAACTGTTGTAAGTAGAGGACAGGAATCGACATAATGTGTCTATAGGACTTGATGTAGGGCGTGGCAAATTTTTCAACTTTCAATTTTCAAACATATATCAATGTTGGCAGTTTGAAGATATCGGGACTTCAACTTCCAGAATTCCCCAGCCAGGAAGTCTCACCTGTGGGGAATTTACTTGTGAATAAACTGAGGGAGATTTAAGTTTAGAAGAGTTGAGAAAAAGGAGAAGCAGGTGGGATTAGGATAATGTCCAAATGGCAGAAGTCTGATTCCCCCCTAGATGTTGGGAAACTATGGTCCCGTTATGACTTGTGGACTTCAAATCCCAGAATTCCTGAGTCCACCCATGATGGCTCAGGAATCCTAGGATTTGAAGTCCACAAGTCATAAAGGGCCATAGTTCCCTACCCCTGCTGTAGAAGGATGTGAAAAAAGATTGACATAAAGTGGTTTGTGAGGCTTTGCAGAGCCAGCAGTTTGCTGCTGAGCACATTCATGAAGGGAGTTGAATGTGATTGTGCATAAAAGGGAGAGATTCATCCTTGAGTTTATCTCTTTCAGGTTTCTTTAAACTTATTAATATGCCTGTCTTAGTACTGTTCCTGGGTCAACATGCTGCTTCCTAAAGATATACATACAAACTGTAAAAAGTTAACATTTTGAGAAGAATGTCTTAAATTTTGAGAATAATGTTTTAAATTTTGATTTGATGCCCCAGGAAGCCATGCATTAGAGAAATCTATGTTCAAGAAATACAACATTTTATTTGATTTTTTAAAATCCTGCCTGAGTTACTTCATAGGTAACTCAAGGAGGACAGCATACATAATATTCCTTCCTTCTTTTTTTCCCCTCACAACAAAAACCTTATGAGGTAGGTTGGACTGAAAGAGAGTGACAGGCCTAAAATCATCTAGCCAGCTTTCATACCTAAGGCAGGACTAGAAGAACGGACAATATATAATTGGGAAATATATGTAAAACCTAAATCTGCTAGAAAAAGTCTGGTGCAAAGGTTCTACATGCAAAAGGAAGTTGCGAAGTTTTTCAAAAAAATAGCAATGTAAAATCTTCCAGCAAAATCTAAAGGCCCTGTCACACTGCCCAACGGATGCAAAACATTAGTAAAAAGGACACAACGGATGAGCAAAATGTTCCATCCATTGTTATCCACTCTCAAAAGGGGCAAAAATTTGCATAACTGGAGCGGATAACACGGAAAGGAACGGACGCGGGGAGGACGCAGGGCGGATGGAAAGCAGATGCGGAACGGAAGCCCAGTAGATGGAAGCAGATGGGAGCAGATGGCACATCCGCTAGGCTTCCGGGGGACCTCAGGAAAGCGGACGCAGAACGGATACAGCGGATGCACAGCAGATGCACAGCAGATGAAGCGGATGCAGAGCAGAAGCCTAGTGGATGCAGAGCAGAAGCCGAACGGATGCCGAGCCTTAATTGCACATGCGGGGGGGATGCATTGCGTAAGCCCCGCGAATATAAAGGGAAGCAGCTCGCACGTGGCCAGCATTCAGAGGAAAGACCTGCTGCCAGATACATCGAGTCCTTGCCTGCCCTGCCTGCATGCCTGCCTGCAAACCTTGCTGCCAGCCTTCCTGCCAGCCTTGCTCTCTGCCTGCCTGTCAGCCTTGCTGCCAGCCTGCCTTCCAGGCTCCCTGCCAGCAAGTCTGCCTGCCAGCCTTGGTGCCTGCCTGCCTTCCTGCCAGGCTTCCTGCCAGGCTTCCTGCCAGCCTGCCTGCCAGCCTTGGTGCCTGCCTGCCAGGCTTTCTGCCAGCCTTGGTGCCAGCTTTCCTGCCAACCTTGGTGCCTGCCAGCCTCCCTGCCAGCCTCCCTGCCAGCCAGCAAACCCACAACCATGGGGAAGAAGCGAAAGCCTCAGCAACCTGCCGCCATCCCTGGCAAGAGGGACAGGGCCACCCTCCCACCCCCTGTCCCTGACTCTGCTTCTGCTGGGGCTTCTGCTGCTCAGGTTCACTCTTCTGGTGCTGGAGCTTCTGCTGAAGCTGCTCCTGGTGGTGGTGCTTCTGCTGGTGATTACTCTGCTGAAGCTGCTCCTGGCGGTGGTGCTTCTACTGGTGCTTACTCTGCTGAAGCTGCTCCTGGTCCTGCTGGTCCTGCTAGTCCTGCTCATGCTCCTGGACTTGCTCGTACTGCTCGTACTGCTCGTGCTCCTGGTCTTGCTCGTCCTGCTCATCCTGCTCGTGCTCCTGGTGCTGTTGCTGCTGCTGCTGCTGCTGCTGCTGCTGATGATGATGATCCTACTGCTGCTGCTGCTGCTGATGATGATGATTATGATCCTGCTGGTGATGATGATGATGATGATGATGATGATGATGATGATGATGATGATGATTCTGCTGCTGCTGCTGCTGGTGTGGAGGAGCAGCCCCTACTACCTGGGAGCCCCTCTGATGAGGGCCCATCTGGTCCTGCCAAAGGGAGGAAGAGGTATATGCGACAACGGGAGAGGAGGCAATACTCCATTGAGGAGGAACACAAGGATGAGGTGCTGGAGTGGCTGAGAGAGAATGACTATCTGTGGCGGAAGGGACACTGGTTGTACAGGGACACCAAAAGGAAGCAGGCTGCTTGGAGAGAGAAGGCGGAGAGTCTGGGCTACACTTTGGAGGTGCTCCTCAGCTGGTGGAAGCACATGCACACCTGGTACGGGAAGCTGCACCTGAAGAAATCTTGCCAGGCCACGGTTAAGCTGACGGACAGAGAGACCAATGTCATGGACAGGTGCAGCTTCCTGGAGGGTGAGATCCGCCACCGAGGTGCAGCAGCAGACCCTCTCATGACCCTCTCTCTCCGGCAGCCTGCTGAGAGCCAGTCCTCTTCCGGCTGAGAGTCAGTCCCTGTCTCCAGGCAGGTTTCTGTGGAGCGTACCACAGCGGAGAACCCGCGGACAGGTGTTGTAACCGTGGTGGAGTGCATGGAGGACTCCCTGGTGCGGTGGGAGAAAGAAGACGGTGCGTCCACCACAGCTGTACCCGCATCCACCCCCCCCAGCTCCACCTCCACAGAAAGGCAGAGAGCCAGACAGCAGGAGGGGCAGAGCCACACTGTCCTGCTGGAGATCAGGGACACCATCCGGACCAGCATAGATCTCCTCTCTCAGCTGGTCCACACCGACTCCTCATCCTCCAACCACAAGCCCTTCCTCACCTATGTCAACCAGACTCTCATGGACATGGCGGAACCCCAGTACCAGGTGGTGAAGGACTGGATCACCGATCTGCTTCACAACCCTCCAGATCCAGAGGAACCTGCTCCCACCCAGTCCAGGCCTGCTCCTCCACCTCAGGTGATGTCCGTCCCATTCCAAGGTTTCCCACAGGCCCTCACCTACTAGGGCTATGGCTACCAGGAGGTCCAGCAGCACAGGCAGCAACCCTTCCCAGGCCAGGCACAGAGTCATCGGGTGACACCATTGCCACCGGTTCCACTGATGCCACCGATGCCACCCACGCCAATGATGCCACCCACGCCAGTCTTCACCCAGCTGCAGACCAGACAGCCCCACTACACTACTCCTTCCTCTACCCCACAGCCAAGCCTGGCCTCAGTACATCTGTCGTCGGCACTGGGGTTGACACCCCATGGCATGGAGGAAGGAGCTCTCAACATCACGGGGCTGAGCCAGATGTCTGAGAGCTTCCTCAACACACCGTCACCTGTTGTCCTCTCGGGGCCAGCCACCCCAGTGGTGCTTCAGACCAGCACTGCAGCAGCACCCACCTCCACAGCATCTGGATCCTTCACCCCTGAGACTGGGCACACCTCCGTGTGACCAAGAGGAGTGCCAGAGACTGGCTGGCTGGCTACCTGTGGACTTTATTTGGACACTTGACTTGGGTCATTTTTCTTTTACAGCTTGTTGTTCAATAAAGTTTATCTTTGATTCACAGACTTGCTTCATTTCTTTTTTAAAAAAAAGTCTTGGTGGAAACTTTTAGAATTGGTTTAAGCGTTTGCATGCTTGTGGGATGGGTTAAGATAGCAGTGGGGTGGGCAGGGATACGTGTGGGATGGGTAATAGCTGTGGGATGGGCAGGGATACCTTTGGGATGGGTAATAGCTGTGGGGATAGATAAACCTCCAGTGTAAGCATAGTGGGACTGTATGGTCCACCCTCCCAGGTGCCACACCTATGGCCCTTTATTATCAATAACAATGTCATAATCTTCCACACATGTCAACACAAACACAACTCTTTATTAAACGCCCTGTTCATTGTAGGCCCACCCAACATACATGGCCCAATCTCATCCATGTGATGAGACAGGCTGAAGGAAGCACTCATTAATCATCTATCATCCTGTCTCTCCACTCCAACGCTCCAGCTGGGGAGTTGCACCAGTGTTTCAGGAGTTTGCTCTGCTTCTTCACTTCACGTGAGGCTCTGTTGGGGTCTTGCACATCCTCAGTGTCTATCAGGTTTTGCCCTTGCCTCCATTCCCCAGGCTCCATGTCCCCATTGCCTTGTTGGAGGTCCACGAGCCTGTTCTGCAAGACTGGGTAGCGGGTGCGCATGAGATTGTGCAGGATTCAGCAAGCTTCCACGATCCTCCTCACGATCTGTGGGCGATGCTGCATGTTGGTGAGAAGTACCTGGAACCTGTTGGCCAGGATGCCAAAGGCATTCTCCACCACCCGCCTTGCCCTGGACAGCCTGTAGTTGAAGATCCTCTCTTCAGGGGTTAGGAGTCTGGAAGTGTAGGGCTTCATGAGGTAGGTTCTGAGGGAGAAGGCGTCATCCCCCACGATGAAGTAGGGCACATCTTGCATGTCATTGGGCAGGGGGTCTGGATCTGGGAAGTCCATGATGAGGTTGCCTTCCAGCCCCTCCTTGAGGTCACTGGCATTGTATACCTGGGCATCTGAACATGAGCCGTTGCCTGAAGCATCGATGTACATTAACTTGTAGTCAGCATCCACCATGGCAAAGAGGACGATGCTGAAGAAGCCCTTGTAGTTGAAATAAGTGGAGCCTGACTTGGCTGGAGCTTTGCAGGCCACATGCTTGCCATCTATGGCTCCAACGGTGTGTGGGAAGTTCCACCTCTGATACCACTGCTCTGCAATTTTCTTCCATCCTTCTTCAGTGGAGGGGCACTGGAGGATCTCTTCCAGGTATCTTCGATGATGGCCTGCACCACTTCTCTGACCACAATGCTGATGGTGTTGGGTGGCACCCTCCAGCCGTACTGCATGCTCCTGTAGGTGGTCCCTGAGGCCAGGTGGTGCAGAGTCAGTGCCACCTTGAGCCCAGGTTCCAGGATGGGCTGGAAGTTGGGGTTTCCCTTGGTCAACCTGGGTGTCAGCCACTGCACAACTTGGTCAAACATGGCTGGAAGCATCCTCATGAAGTTCTGGAATGCCCGAGTGTCTTCGTTCCTGAGCTCCACCATCAGCTTTTTGTACAGCCCGTACTCTGCTCTTCTCCCGATCCATCTTCGGACCCAGATGCTTCTTGGCCGCCTCCTTTTCTTCCCGTAGTAGAGTTCACAGAGCCTGTAGATGGCTTTGCACTGTTGCAGAAGGATGGTGGCTGCCAAAAGGACTGTGTTATGATCCATGGTTGACATGACTGGATGCTGTGGAAGAGCAAGAGTCAGATGAAGGCTGCAGAGGTCTGCACAGCTGGGCTGCTGGGCTGAAAGTGAGATGCAGGTGAGTTGCTCCCCCTTTTTATAGGCAGTATAGGTGTCTCTTTGCATCCTCTAGGCATCCTCTAGGCATCCTCTAGACATCCTTAATATCCGAGATAAGTCCCCTCTGCGAACCTTTTTTCCGTTTTAAATGCTTTGTTTCCGTGCTGCATCTGCTAGGCATCCATTCTGCATCTGTTCTGCGTCCATTCCGCTTCCTCCCTACGTCCGAGTGGATGCGAGTTGTGCGGATGTGGAACGGATGCCTAGCGGATATAGCGGATGTATAACGGATGCAGAACAGATGCCTAGCGGATGCATAGCGGATGCAGAATGGACGAATTGGATACATTTTCCACGCAAAAGTTTTGAACAGCTCAAAACTTTCTGAGCAGATGAAACGTCCATAAACGGATGCTGGACGGATAGAGAGGAAGCAAAACGGAGGCAGTGAGTACAGAATGGATACACTGCATTAACGAATGGATAGCAAGCTTTTTTGTCCATTTTACATCCTCTTTGCATCCGTTGGTGCAGTGTGACCAGGGCTTAAACAATAACTCTTGTGAGAGGTGACAGGATGGAGATGTTATGTTTGAAAAGTTGCATCATGATCACAGATTGAATTTATACCGATTGGTAGATTTTGAAATAGCTGCTAGCCAAACCCAACCTTCCCCCCCAAAAAAGAAATCAGTGCTCATTTAATTTCCATCTTTTAATCATTAATCTTTCCACTTTGAGAGTTGGCGTGAATAGCAATAGGACCATCTATGAGATAGTTCTGAACATCTTTTGGTGAACAGAGACTCCCGACAGAAATCCTCAGGATGACTGAACGATATAGACTAAAATATTTAATGATTGATGACTACTGGTACCCAGGGGTGGGATTCAATTTTTTAACAACCTGTTCTGTGGGTGTGGCTTAGGTGGTGGGTGTGGCTTGGTGGTGAGGTTATTGGCTGGGTATGGCCAACTCAATATCACTCACATCAAGGCACGCATCTCCTCTCCTGGCCTCTCATGACTGTTGTAACTGTCGTAAGTGTGAAAAATGGTCATAAGTCACTTTTTTCAGTACCATTGTAACTTTGAATGGTCACTCCACACAAGCAAAGCACCAGCAAAGGAGGGGAAAAAAAACTCCAGAGATTTTCCTGAGATAGGAAGTCTAGTCTTGCCAAGAATGGGCAAACAGAGACACAGGGGGCTAACGGAGACACAGTTTCTGTAAGCAACACCAGAATGTTTCCTTCCTACCTTCCTTACAGGATTAGGCTTAGAATGTTAATAACTGGCTCTAGCAAATAGGTGTGAACTGGTAGAATCCCACTCTTGCTGATACCACTCCCCAGTTGTGTTTGGTTTTAATACTTGTGGCTTGGAAAATTGTTTGGAAAACATGTAAAACATTTAGGTTTATTCATGTACATCATGATTCATAAACATATCTTTTTGTTCGGTCACAAAAATAGAAGAACAGAAGATCAGATTGAATGCACTACATTTATCCAGACTGATGCTTCTTGCCTTTCTGAAATAATAATAATAATAATAATAATAATAATAATAATAATAATAATAATAATAATAATAATAAT
>BLBF01000004.1:43396426-43424133 GCA_015471245.1 Laticauda colubrina | reverse complement strand
ATCATCATCATCATCATCATCATCATCATCATCATCATCATCATCATCATCATCATCATCATCCAACAAAAGTTAAGAATGGAGGAGAGGGAAGAATGAGCATATTTTGGTTTAATTAAAACCCAATTCAGAGAAGAATTAAAGGTTTGTGATTTCCATCCCACATTGAAGGAAGCTGTTCAAGATACTGAGGTTCATACTCCAAACAAATACATTACAGCTGCTAGAAACGTAAGTCTGATATGAATAAAAATAATAATGAAGATTTTTTAAAATACATCCTTTTATTTCTCTAACTTATTTCCATAGGGTTGATCTTTGCATCCCTGTAATCCAGGACCATTCTGCTTCTGCTAAAATTGGTGGGTTTGGTTGTGTCAAACTAGATTCTCCCTCTGTGCCTTCTGGGTTTTCCTTTTTGCTTCCACTGCTCCTATACTTAAGATGGTTATTATAAGTTATGAATAAAGAGGTGAGGGTTTTCTTTCCTGCTTTATTGGAAATTGCCACCGACTCTTTTAGGTTCTGACAGATGGCTGAACTTATGAGAAAAGGATGTTTGTAGTTGCTGCTCCAATGGATAAGACAAAAGAAGCTTATGTAATCCACCTCAGAAAAGCTCTTGGCTGGTTTGATAGCGAAACCTGATACTTTAGCAGTGGAAATAATCCTTTGACTGCTGCAAATGTTCTTTCCAAGTAAAGCTGTAGACAATAATATTGTCTAGGTATACTTGACCTTCCTCTACCTGGAATATTTTTTCCTATGAATCTGTGGAAGATTATGGGATCGCTGCTGCAATCAGAAAATGGTTTTGTAAATGTAACAAAAATGGTTTCATCCTTGGAGACCCCCTTGAGACAAATTTGCCAATAACCTTTCAATAAATCTGGAGAGGATAAATAATTTGCCCACTCACCTGACACTCTCTTGAGTTTAAAATCAGATATTCTTTACGTTCTATAATTGGTCGGAGGAACTAACAGCATTACATTGCACACTTACCCTTTCCTGATAACTATCACACCAAACTTCACCCTTGATTTTTATTGCATATAGCTATGAATACAGGATTATCTATATCATTTTTATACACCCATTAGGAATTCTCTTGTTTATAACTTATAAGGCAAAATGTTCTCTTTTGATTGGTGCCTCTCTCCACATAAAATAACTGCTATGCATATTAATATGAGTGACACGCTTATAGATAGCAACCAAAAAAAGAAGCCCTAACCATAGATATTGGCATTTAAACAGTAATCCATTTTATTTTATTTCCCTTGCACAGAAAAAGTAATGAGATGGTCTTTTACTCCCAAGGTATCCCTTGGGTTACTTTATCCAAGACATAATGATCCTGTGAAACCATTACCTAAAACTTGGTAATGAACAACAACTTCAAGAGATTCAAAAGAAAATTAGATAAATTCATGGAGGAGAGGTCTATTGTGGTTTATTAGTCATGCTTCTGGATCATTTCTGCAAAATACCAATTGTGGGGAAACAATATCTACACCACCTCCAGAATAATCAGAAGCATTTGGCGAGCCATGGTAAGGACATGATCCTGGTCTAAGATAAGCCTTGACTTGGTCCAACAGAATTTATTTGTGGGATATGTTATTTGAAAAAGATTGGTTTAGTATGGAATATAGAATGGAATTAAAAATAATGTATGCAGTTTGCTTGATCAAATCTCTATATTTTGTGTTCTTCATTATCCAATACATACTTTTCTGTCTTCTATTGCTAGATGCTTAGGTAGGAGTGATTAGAATTTCTTTATTGTACAATAACTGCATGCAGGAAGTTTCTTGCTTGAAAAGCTCCTTCTAGCCACATATGTCTCTTCTTTATATTAGTTGCAGCACTTTAGTTGTGAAGTTTTTGATGCACAATGAAATAATATTTACTGTTTGCCCTGCTACCTCCTTACCTCAATTTTCCTCTGAAATTCTAGAAACTTTGGTTACAAAAGTTAGTATCAATAGATCAATCTAAATAGTTTGATCAAAGGTATTGATTTGGAGAAACGTGGTTTGGAAAGGACAAATAATCCATTCAGTATCTTTAAAACTGCCCCATGTCACTTCTGTGCCTTTAATTACTGTACTTAATGTCAAGGTGGAGTAACTCATTAAGTGTAACATGTAGTTTGTTCTGTTTTCAAGAGGCCTGTAAAGATCAGCTCCTTCCTACCATAAAACATGGCAAATAGATAAATAAAAAGATGTATAAAAGACAGGGAAGCATTAATTTTAAATATTTCATCAAGTTCACTCACCCTCATCAAAAGTGTCATATGGGGATTTTATAGCTTCTACCCAGCACATCTTTTTAAACATTCGTGAATATTTAACAGGGCATGCTGATTGTCTGACAGATACTAAAAAAAATATTTATTTCTCTGGCAATTATAGCACTTCCAAAATGTTTAGACAAGCATAAGGGTGGGAGATGGGAGAAATCACCACACTCATCAAGGATTTTGGCCAGCAGAGCTCAAATTAGAAATGCCAGGAAAGCAAAACCTAAACTCATCTTTGGTGGCTGCTGTTTGTTAACTTGCCTGATGAACATCAGTTCACACTCCTGGTCCCTGAAATGTGTTGCAATCATACTGTGGGTTGCATTAGAGCCTGGAATGACTGTGTTCTCAGGGCTGCACAGTAGGAACACAGCAGGGGCAAGGTAAAGGCAATAATAAAAAAAAATTGAACAAACCTTAAGTGCTATGATTATTTCTGTAGACTGGTTTTATCAGCCTTCTAGAAAGCATGCTTCTTGCCTTAGGAAGTATTGATGGCTACATTACCCTTCTCCTTTCTTTCCTGGTGATTGAAGAAATATAAGCTGTTTGAAAAAAAAAATGTATACGCTCGAGCAGGTGGGTGTAAAATTTCCCAACTAAGAGTACAAATCAAAATTAGAAGGATTCTAAGATTACATACATTTATATAAGCATACAGAAAAAGTTCTGCATGATTCAGCCAATTCAGAATCTGTTCAAAGTCAATTATTTACTCTTTGTCCTTATTAGTGATACAGAGAATCTATCAGATAACTGGACATAGTAATGACTGGATTTCAAAAATTTGGAGATGGGATTCAAGTCGTCCACTGCATAATGAGAACAAATGGTGGATTGCTGGCATTAAAATGCATGTTAGCTCAATTGGTTGTGCAAATTCTTGGTAAATTATAGATTCTTTCAATTAGAGTTCTGTAAAAATGGCATTCAAGTTACCTGTCAATTCATAAAATATTTCTATGATCTTTTTAGAGTTGCCAACAGAAAGGAAGGAGGGAGCAGCACATCAGCTTGCAAAACCAAAACTGCATTCCATAAATAGTTTTCAATGATGGTAACTAAGTGACTGAAGTTTCTGCCATGTAAAATTCTAACTGGAGAACATGAGTGATGACTCTTGGCTATGGATGTGTCCCATTGGAGAATATGAATTACGATACACTCAGGGGATGGGGGAAAACCAGGGTCAAGGGTGACAATGAATTATGTGTCTCAGAGTCAGCTACACCCAGGCAGTGCCGGATATTTTAACTCCCAATAAATCCTTTTGAAGTTTTAGATGTTTGGGTTTTAGACTCATAATTTAATTGGGGTAACTGCCAGAATCCTGACAGCTAGCCGACTCTCAGACACATAATTCATTGCCACAACACTATCCTGACACTACCTATTAAACTCAACTTTTTTCTCTCTCCTTTGGCTATTCAGTCTTTTGCTATTCAGGAGTCATCTACAACATAGAGTGTAAGGACTCTTTTTAGCTACTGTGTATGAAAAATGGGCAGAAACATCCATGGACACCAACTAGCAGTCAAAAAAAACATGACAAAAACTTCTTAATCTCACAACACATGGAGAAACTCAACTATAGTCTCAACTGGGAAACTGTGAGTAATCTAGACCATGATAAATCCCAAATCACCATGGAATTCCTGGAAGTTTGGCATTTAGAGAAATTAGCCATCAATAGATACACAAATCACATTTACACATCATCCAAAAGAAACAATAAAAAAGCTAAAAAGACCACACCACATCCTCTCTAGTAACTAACATCCAATTAAGCAGACATTATCTTCAGACAAACAAGCAGGTGAAAAAATTCTAATTGAAGAAGTACTAATGAAAACTCATATTCCACCAACATTGGCAAGATACTGTATAAATAGGAAGCAAATCCTAGATTGATGATATTACTAGTTGGATAATAAAATATCTGCAATCAAAGAACCAAACTCAGAGAACACGAAGGATTCCACAATTCCACTTGTAATTACATATATTAATGTTTATTGTTACTTTAACTTAATTTATACAAGTAATCCTTTAAGGACAAAAAATAAAACATTCACATTTTTGTTAATCCAATACTTGATTTTTTTAGATTGTTGTCATGCCTTTTTCCCATATACAATTCAAGACAGATAATATACCAATATTTTTATTTCCATTTTCCCTATAACAAACCTATGAGGTAGGTTGGGCTGAGAGAGTGAGTGACTGAGAAAGATGTCCAAGCAGCTTTCATGCCTAAGGAAGAACTAGAATTCAAGCTTTCCTGGTTTCCAGACTAATATTTAAATCATACACCAAAGTGGCTTTCCAATTTAGTCTTATTTATTTAGGTGACAACATTTTTTTACCTTAATTAACAGAGTTAATGAATTTTTTGTTGTATTGTTGCCAATACAACAAAAAGGATTACAAACAGTATTCATACTATTGAGAGGAATTGTTAAATATAGAATATTTGACTTTCATCTGATTAAAATGTGTACATTTTTATCTGAGAAAATGCTATCTATATGAAACAAATCTCACAACATAATGACAGTTTGTAATGACATGGAAAGTCTTGTTCTGTGCAGTGGAATATTACAATCCATCCATCTTGTTGCATGGTAATTCCCAGATGAAAACACGTGTCTTTTGTTCTGAATAAAAACTCAGGATAAATGCAGCATTTCATTTTGTTTGTTTTGTATTATAAAACAAATATTGGAGGAGGAAATGAGCTCTTGAGCTGCACTGTGTTGTATATTTAAACTTTGGTCATTACAGGCAGCTTGATTTCCCAGTGAATGCTATTCAAATGAATAATAGCAAATGAAGAGATAAGCAAGTACAATTTAAATACATGAATAACAATGCAAATGGCTTTTCAATAATGGAAGCCAATAAATACCATAACTAACAACAAGAACTAAATGTTTTGCATAGTCCAGTTGTCATCTCAGGTTTTTTTTTCCCCAGGAAAATCTCTGCATTTTGTAAGAATGCTAGATCATATGTATTTAGTATTTATTTGATTTGCCAATCGCTCACAAGATACAGGTATAAGAATAAACATAGTTTTGAATACATGAGAAAGATACTTATAAGAAAAATAAAAAACAATAGGACAGGGACGGTAGGCATGATTGGTGTGCTTATGCACACCCCCCACAGGCCTCTTAGGAAGGGGATGAGGTCAACAGTAGACAGTCTAAGGTTAAAGTTTTTGGGGTTTGGGGAAGAAACCACAGAGTCAGGTAGAGTATTCCAAACATTCACCACTCTGTTGCTGAAGTCATATTTTCTGCAGTCAAATTTGGTGTGGTTAACCTTGAGTTTGTATCTATTGTGTGCTCTTGTATTGCTATGATTGAAGCTGAAGTATTCATTTGCAGGTAGGACATTGCAAAGTATGATTTTATATATTATATTTAGATAGGACCGGAGGCGGTGTAGTTTTAGGTTTTCAAGTTCGAGAGTTTCAAGTCTGGTGGCATAAGGTACTCTGCCATGAGTAGAGGAGCGGATAACTCTTCTTGTGAAATATTTCTGAACTTTTTCAATTGTGTTAATATCGGATACATGATATGGGTTCCAGACTGATGAGCTTTATTCAAGTATCAGTCAAGCAAATGTTTTGTATGCTCTAGTTTGTAGTGTGATATTACCAGAGAAAAAGCTACGTAGGATTAGGTTAACAACTCTTAATGCCTTTTTGGCTATGTAGTGACAGTGGGCTCGAGCACTTAGATCATTTGAGATGAGTACTCCAAGGTCCTTGATAAAATTTGGATCCTCAACAAGATCTTGACTATTTAGCTTGTATTTTATTTTCTGATTTTTTTCTGCCAATATGTAGGACAGAGCATTTATTTGTTGAGATTTGAAGTTGCCATTTGATTGACCATTCTGATATAAATCAAGGTCTTTTTGGAGTGTAGCAGTATTGTCTGTGGTGTTGAACAGCTTTACATCATTAGCGAAGAGAACACATTTGCTCTTAATATGATCACAGAAGTAATTTATGTAGAGTATGAAGAGAGTTGGTCCCACAACACTGCCTTGGGGGACACCACTGTTGACAGGTACAGAATTTGATAAGAAGCTCCCAATTTTGACCATTTATTATCTGTTTGACAGGAATGCTTCTATCCAGTTATGTAGGTGTCCAGAGTTACCATAAGATTTTAGTTTTAGTAGTAGTTTGTCATGTACCACTGAATCAAAGGCTTTACAGAAGTCTATGTAGATTGCATCTATTGCTTTGTCCTGATCAAGTTGTGTAGTCCACATGTTTTTGCAGTGTAAGAGTTGCAGATTACAGGATAGTTTTTTCTGAAACCAAATTGTTTATTAGAGAGTAGGTTGTGTGTATCTATGTGGAGGATAATGGATTGGTTAATAATTGATTCCATGACTTTACAGGTGACGCAGCATAAGGAGATTGGTCTGTAATTTTCAACTAGGCTGGGGTCTCCCTTTTTGAAGATGGGGATGATTGTGGCTTGTGACCATAGTTTTGGCAAGGAACTGGTTCTGAAAGATTTTTCGAAGATTATGCTTAGAGGTTTGGCTATGGCAGTGGATAGCTTTTTTAAGAAGTAGCCCCATATTCCATCCGGTCCAATAGATAGAGATGGTTTTAGATTGCGTAGTGCTTTTTCAACATTGTCTTCTGTAAAATAGATATGTATTAGATCATTGTAGTTGTCTGTGGTTCGACTAGGAAATACTGGGCATGATCCATTGCTGTTTACAAATACTGAGCCAAAGAATGTGTTAAAGAGGTTGGATTTAATAGTGTTGTCGTTGCAGTCTTTGCCATTAGGTCCTTTCAGGGATGGGATGGATCTTGATTCTTTAAGTTTGTTGTTTAGAAAATTGTAGAAAGCATGGATGGAATTTGTGCATAGAAGGTTTTCCGCTTATTTAATGTGATAAATAGAGCATTCAGTTTTTATCTGGTGGCATAGATTTTTTTATTGGCTTTTGAAGTTGGCAACGTGACCAGATTTATTTTTTCACAAAAGGGATCTCTTTTTGGATTGAAGCCTCCTTATAGTTATGGGCAATCTGTTTTTCCTGGTTTGGGGAGTTGTTATTGGCACATACAGTTTGATGGCTTTTTTGATTTCTAGTAAGAATATGTTGTAATGGTTTTCAACAGTATTGCATCCAGTGAATAGAAATTGCCAATCAAGGGAAGAGAGATTGTTGATTATAAGATCACAGTTTCCTTTTTGAAATTATAATTGGGGATTTTGTCATTGTGATGATTTTTGTGTGGACGTATGTTGAGACAAAAGTCAAACATGTTGTGGTCACTGTTGAGGTAATTCCCTGTTTGGAGAATGAGTATACACAGGGAAACATAGTGAGAATGATGTTGAATAACACACAACCAGCAAACAGATACACAGAATACTAAAATGTAGGTTTTACTTCCAGTAAATGGTTAAGCAAAGTCCAACAAGTAGTCCAAGTCATACACGGTTAAAGCAGTCAGTATTCAGTCCAGGGATAATCCAAATAACAAATTCCAGTACCATAAACAGTTCCGTAAACAGACTCACAGCAATCCAAGAAGAACCATGATCAGCAAGTCAACTGGGAAAAATGCAGGAACCAAGAACATCAACCATCAGAACTTCTAGCAACTAGCAATTAACAACAACACAACGAATAACCCAGGTTTCTGGCTCCATCTTCTGGACATTTGAAGAACCACACCCAATTACAATTTTAGCATTTCCTTAAAGGGACAGTATTAAATGCCTATCCTGGTTTATATATTTCCAACCCAACTGTTAGGTGACTATCAATTCCTAACATTCTCCCCTTTGGGTAGGACAATATATAACACCTGATAGTTTCAGTCCAATCCTTCACAGCAAGCCTTATGCTTTACAGAGCCATGGGCTCTTGAAAAATGATCTGTAATGCAATTCTCTCACATGCAGTACTCCAGTTTAATTGTTTTACTTTGCACACATTGTCTCACATTTAAATATCTTAGATCTGTGTGTTTTAATCTTGTCTTTACAGCAAGATTGGAAGCAATTTGTATTGCTGATTGGTTGTCTTCATAAACAACAATAGAATCTGTTACATCAATTCCCATATCAATCAATAGTTGCTTATAACAAACTAAATCTGTACATAATAAAGACAAACATGAGAATTCAGCCTCCATTGTTGATTTAAGACCGTGTCACACTGCCCAACGGATGCAAAGAGGACACAACGGAAGGGGAAAATGTTCCTTCCATTGTATCCGTGCTCAGAAGGGGTGAAAATTTGTATAATTGGAGCGGATGAAACGGACGTGGGGAGGACGCAGAGCGGATGCAAAGCGGATGCGGAACGGAAGCCCAGCAGATGCAGAACAGATGGCGCATTTGCAGGGCTTCGGGGGGGGTCTCAGGAGAGCGGACGCAGAATGGAAAAAACGGATGCACAGCGGATGCACAGTGGAAGCCTAGCGGATGCACAGCGGAAGCGGAACGGATGTTGCGCATTAATTGCGCATGCGGGGAGGATGCATTGCGCAAGCCCCCCGGATATAAAGGGAGCAGCTCGCACATGGCCAGCATTCCGAGAGAAGACCTGCTGCTGGACACTTTGAGTTCCTTGCCTGCCCTGCCTGCATGCCTGCCTCCAAGCCTGCCTCCAAGCCTGCCTCCCAGCCTGCCTCCCAGCCTCCTGGGCAGCCTCCTTGCCAGCCTGCCTTCCAGCCTGTGTTCCAGCCTTGCTGGCAGCCTGCATTCCAGCCTCCCTGCCAGCCTTGCTGCCAGCCTCCCTTCCAGCCTCCTGGGCAGCCTCCTTGCCAGCCTGCCTTCCAGCCTCCCTGCCAGCCTGCCTTCCAGCCTCCCTGCCAGCATTGCTGCCAGCCTGCCTTCCAGCCTCCCTGCCAGCCAGTCTGCCTGCCAGCCTTGGTGCCTGCTTTCCTGCCAGCCTTCCTGCCAGGCTTCCTAACAGGCTTCCTGCCAGCCTTCCTGCCAGCCTTCCTGCCAGCCTTGGTGCCTGCAAGCCTTCCTGCCAGCCTCCCTGCCAGCCAGCAACCCCACAACCATGGGGAAGAAGCGAAAGTCTCAGCAACCTGCCGCCATCCCTGGCAAGAGGGACAGGGCCACCCTCCCGCCCCATGTCCATGACTCTGCTTCTGCTGGGGCTTCTGCTGCTTGGGCTCACTCTTCTCTTGCTGGAGCTTCTGCTGTGGCTGCTCCTGGCAGTGGTGCTTCTGCTGCGTACTCTGCTGAAGCTGCTCCTGGTGGTGGTGCTTCTGCTGCTGTGCACTCTGCTGAAGCTTCTCCTGGTCCTGCTGGTCCTGCTCGTTCTGCTCGTGCTCCTGGTCTTGCTGGTCCTGCTCGTTCTTCTTGTGCTCCTGGTCTTTCTGGTCCTGCTGCTGGTGCTTACTCTGCTGCTGCTCATCCTGGTCTTGCTGCTGCTGCTGCTGCTGCTGATTATGATCCTGCTGGTGATGTTTCTGATGATGATGATTCTGCTGCTGCTGCTGCTGCTGTTGGTGTGGAGGAGCAACCCCTACAACCTCGAAGTCCCTCTGATGAGGGCCCATATGGCCCTGCCAGAGGGAGGAAGAGTCGTTCGCGTCAATGGGAGAGGAGGCAGTACTTTATTGAGGAGGCGCACGAGGATGAGGTGCTGGAGTGGCTGAGAGAGAACGACTATCTGTGGCGGAAGGGACACCGGATGTACAGGGACACCAAGCGGAAGCAGGCTGCTTGGAGAGAGAGGGCGGATCGTCTGGGCTACACTTCGGAGGTGCTACTCGGCTGGTGGAAACATATGCACACCTGGTATGGGAAGCTGCACCGCAAAAAATCTGGCCAGGCCGCCGTCAAGCTGATGGACAGAGAGAACTACATCATGGCCAGGTGCAGCTTCCTAGAGGGTGAGATGCTATGTCATCAGTAAACAATAGCAACAGTGAAATTACACCATCACTTTCCTTTTTAAATAAACATGGATCATCCATGTTTTGTATAGCTACAAAACCTATCTCAGTTAATTCCTTAACACCAGTTCCACTCATATCCTGATTGTTTCAAGCCATAAAGACTCTTTTTCAATCTCCAGCAATCAGTTGTATTATCAGTTTTTATACCTAAAGTTTTCTTTAAATATATAGTGTGTTGCAATGGTGCATGCAGATATGCCGTCTCTACATCTAAATGATTTATAATGTATTTCTCCTTAGCTGCCCACACTGTTTCTCATAATGTAGTAGCCTTCAGACTAGGCATAAACACCTCATCATAGTCGTTTGCTATCTGATTGAAACCTTGCACTACTAACCTGGCTTCATGGGTAACAGTCCCATCCACACCTGTTTTAAGTTTATAAATCTATTTACACCCTATGCCATGTTTACCTAGTGCTAACCTGACATTTTCGTATCCCTCCAGTCTTTGTAAGGATTCCAGTTCCTTATCCCGTGCTTCCTGCCAAGCAGCCTGATCCTCAGCAGGATACAGTTTCTGTTCATTATAGTTACCAGGAACTGTATTCACTTGGCATACAACACTAGCCTGATATCTATCAGATGGTTGTGTTACTTGGGTTGAATGTCTCACTAATACAGGGCTTACTGTTGGACTCTCCTGTTCCACCTGCTCCTGTTCTTCTACTTCTTCCTGTGCCTATTCTTCCTCCTGTGCCAGTTCTTCCTCTTTAATGGCTATTGATGGTTTAAATATTTCATCTTTAGGGACTACTTGGGTGTCAATAATAACATCATTGTTGGCTTCCTGTTCCAGTTTATTCCACCCAATGTGCTCAAGAAATTTAGCACTAGCACTGCAGTAAATACTAGCTGAGCCCTGATCCCAAAATCTAAACAATCTATGGTTGGCTTTGTAACCAAAAAAAAATAACTTCCTAGCTCTATATTGCCCTTTCAGTCTTACTTGTGAGGGAATATGCACCCATGCTGGAGCTCCAAATGTATGTAACTTAAATTTGATTTTCTGCCATGCCAACAAGTGAATGGCAATTCACCAGTTGTTGTGTTAATCACACTGTTTAAAACATGGTTGCTACACAATTTGGCTTCACCCCACAGTGTTTCAGGCAAACCTGAATCAGATAACATAGTGCAAGCCATGGCTTGTAACATTTTCCCTCTTTGTTCTACAAACAAGTTATATTGTGGCAGAACATTTATGCTCGACACCAGCCAATTTTAGCATAGTTTGGAATCTGTTGTTCATAAACTCAGTCCCGTTATCAGTAACTAAAGTAATTACTCTATGCCTCATTTTTCTCTCTGCAAACCTTAGCCAATTAAAGAAATTTTAGAATGTTTCTGTTTTGTTTTCTTTAAAGAGCATTAAAGAGCGAAACCATATCGTTAGTAATGGTCCATTATACACAAAACATAACAGGCACCTCCCAAACTGTTTTTTTTTTAGGACCAATTATGTCAGCAAACACAACCTCTAAAGGTTTTCTGGTCTTAAACCCATTTAGTCTATTTACAGGAGTAACCTTGCTTTTCTCTTGGTTACAGGTATTACAGTTTAAGTACTTACTACAGGGTTTTAATTTTACTCCCTCTGACAATTTAACAGTTTGTTGCAGCATTTTGAAATTAATGTGCCCTAGATGTCTATGCAGTAAATGTATACATTCATCATGTGGCTTAACATTGTTATAAACTGAGTTAGCCACCTACAACTGGTCATCATGCATCACATATAAATCATTCTCTAATGTAGCTGTAACACTTTTACCCTCTTTCTCTATTATACAGTTATTTCCCTTAAAGGTTACTACATAACCAATATTAATTAAAGCCCTAACTGATAACAAAATAAATTTCAGTTTAGGAACATATAACATAGTTAAATGCTCATTTACACATGAACAATATGCAGTACCTTCACCAGATGCTGTCATCTTCCATCCATTTGCCAATGACACATGTTGCTTACTCGTGGACATTGTGACAAATCTCTTTCTATTTCTACTAATGCACTGCAATTCTCCACTATCAACTAGCCACAAAGCATGGTTTTCAGTTGAATTGCTTGACATAGCTAAATTAACATTCTTTTAGCTTTCTAGCACTCACTAGTATTCTTTCTTTTTCCTTTCATAGAGAATCTAGCTATATGTCCACTGCCCCACAAGAAAAACATTTCCTAACAGTACAGGTAGTTGAACACAAATCCTCTTCTTGTGGTTCTTTTTTTTGTCAGTTGGTTCCTATCCAGATGTCTTCTTATCTCTTCTAACAACCTTACGGTTATATCAATCAATGTCAGTTTATCTCTGGTCAGGAATTCCAGTGAAGATACGTAACCATCATAACTTTCGTCCAATGAGGAAAGAATGATGTATACTTGATGCAGCTCTGAAAATATCAGTTCCTTTTCATGTAGCTCTTGAAAAGTTCTTTACAAAAAGTTCAGATGAGCTAACATATCTCCACCTTTCAAAAGACATGCTCTAAACAGTTTAAGGCGAGGTCAAATCAGCCGACGGATGAAAAATGTATGTAAAAAGGACACAGCGGACGAGCAAATATTCCATCCATTGTTATCCGCTCTGAAAAGTGCCCCAAATTTGCATAAACAGAGCGGACAACAATGGAAAGGAACGGACGGGGAGAGGATGTAGCCAGGATGTTAAGTGGATGCTCCATGGAAGCTAAGTGGATGGAAGTGGATGGAAGCGGATGGCACATTCACAGTGCTTCCGGAGGAGAACACCGAAGCGGACGCTCAGTGGAAGGAATGGATGCATCAAGGATGCCTAGCAGATGCATAGCGGATGCCTAGCGGATGCAAAGCATTCACTGCGCATGCAGGGAGGATGCATTGCATCAGCCCCACGGATATAAAAGGATGCAGTTCGCAAACAGGTCACCATTCAGAGGAAAGACCTACTGCCAGTCACATCTCCAGCCAACAACCATGGGGAAGAAGAGGAAGTCTATGCCTACTCCTGCCAGCCCTGGCAAGAGGGACAGGACCACCATCCCACCCCCTGGCACTGACTCTGCTTCTGCTGAGGCTTCTGCTGCTGGTGCTGACTCTGCTGGTGCTGGTGCTTCTGCTGGTGCTGCTCCTGGTGCTGGTGCTTCTGCTGGTGTTACTCTGCTGGTGCTGCACCTCAAGAAGTCTGGCCAGGCCGTGGTCAAGCTCACTGACCGGGAGACCTACGTGATGGCCAAGTGCAGCTTCTTGGAGGGTGAGATCCACCACCAAGGAGCAGCTGCTCTCACAACCCTCTCTCGCAGGCAGCCCGCAGAAAGCCAGTCCTCTTATGGCCAAGAGTCAGCTCCTGTGTCCAGGCAAGTATCTGTGGAGCATCCCACGATGGAGACCCCCCCCGACAGCTGTACTCCCCATGGTGGAGCACGTGGAGGACCCCCTGATGAAGTTGGAGCAAGAAGAAGCCGCTGCCACCAGAGACCAACCCACCCCCACCCCCAGCTCCACCTCCACAAAAAGCAGGCAGAGAGCCAGACCGGAGGGACAGAGCCACACTGTCCTCTTGGAGATCAGGGACACAATCAAGAGCAGCATAGATCTCCTCTCTCATCTGGAACAGTCCGACATACCATCCTCTAACAGAAAGCCCTTCCTCACCTACGTCAACCAGACCCTCATGGAAATGCCCGAATCCCAGTACCAGGTGATCAAGGAGAGGATCACAGGTCTTCTGCACCACCCTCCAGGCCCAGATGAACCTGCTCTGACCCAGTCCAGGTCTTCTCCTCCACCCCAGGTGATGTCACAGCCCTTCCAAGGCTTTCCACAGCCCCTCACCGACCAAGGCTACGGCTACCAGGAGTTCCAGCAGCACAGGCAGCTCTTCACAGTCCAGGCACAGGTTCCTTGCCTGCCACAGGTGCCACCGATGCCACCGATACCACTGATGCCACAGGTGCCACCGATGCCACTGATACCACCAATTCCACCGATGCCACCGACGCCTCATCTCACTCACCTGTAGACCAGACAGCCCCACTACACTCCTCCTTCCTCCACCCCACAGCCAAGCCTGGTCTCAGAACATCTGTCATCGATCTTGGGACTGACACCTAATGTCATGGAGGAAGGGCCTCTCAACCTCACGGGACTGAGCCAGCTCTCTGAGAGCTTCCTCCACACACCCTCCCTTGTTGTCCTCTTGAGGCCAGGCACCCCAATGGAATCTCAGACCAGCACACCAGCCACCGCCACCTCCACAGCACCTGGACCCTTCACCCCTGAGATGATGGGCATGCCTCAGACTGACTGAGAAGAGTGCAAGAGACTGGGTTGCTACCTGTTGACTTTATCTTTGGTTGGGTCATTTTGCTTTTACAGTTTGTTTTTAATAAAGGTTATCTTTGCTTCACACACTTCGTTCAGTTCTTTTAGTAAATAAAGTCTTGGTGGAAACTTTTAGAAATGGTTTAAGCCTTTGCATGCTTGTGGGATGGGTAAGGATAGCAGTGTGATGGGCAGGGATACCTTTGGGAGGGGTAACAGCTGTGGGATGGGTAAGGATAGCAGTGGGAAGGGCAGGGATACCTGTGGTATGGGTTATAGCTGTAGGATGGGTAAGGATAGCAGTGAGATAGATAAACCTCCAGTGCAAGTATAGTGGGACTGTATGGTCCACCCTCCCAGGTGCCACACCTTTGGCCCTTTATTATAAATAACAATTTAATCATTCATCAACACATTTCAACATAAACACAACTCTTTATTAAATGCCCTGTTCATTGTAGGGCCACTCAACATACATGGCAAAATCTCATCAGTGTGATGAGAGAGGCTGATGGAAGCATCCATTAAGCATCTACCATCTTGTCTTGCCACTCCACTGCTCCAGCTGGGGAGTTGCACCAGTGTTTCAGGAGGTTGCGCTGCTTCTTCCCTTCACGTGAAGCTCTGTTGGGGCCTTGCACATCCACAATGTCTACCAGGTTTCGTCCTTGCCTCCATTCACCAGGCTCCATGTCCCCATTGCCTTGTTGGAGGTCCACAAGCCTGTTCTGCAACACTGGGTAGTGGGTGCGCATGAGATTGTGCAGGATGCAGCAAGCTTCCACGATGTTCCTCATGGTCTCTGGGCAATGCTGCATGGTGGTGAGAAGTTCCTAGAAACTGTTGGCCAGGATGCCAAAGGTGTTCTCCACCACCCGTCTTGCCCTGGACAGCCTGTAGTTGAAGATCCTCTCTTCACAGGTGAGGCATCTGGAAGTACAGGGCTTCATGAGGTAGGTTCTGAGGGAGAAGGCATCATCCCCCACGATGAAGTAGGGCACATCTTGTGTGTCGTTGGGCAGGGGGTCTGGATCTGGGAAGCCCATGATGAGGTTGCATTCCAGCCCCTCCTTGAGGTCACTGGCGTTGTATACCTGGGCATCTGAAGATGACCCGTTGCCTGAAGCATCGATGTACATGAACTTGTAGTCAGCATCGACCATGGCAAAGAGGATGATGCTGAAGAAGCCCTTGTAGTTGAAATAATTGGACCCTGATTTGTCTGGAACTTTGCAGGCCACGTGCTTCCCATCTATGGCTCCAATGGTGTGGGGGAAGTTCTACTTCTGATACTACTGCTCTGCAATTTTCTTCCAGCCTTCTTCAGTGGAGGGGCACTGGAGGAGCTCCTCCACGTATTCTTCAATAATGGCCTGCACCACTTCTCTGACCACTTTGCTGATGGTGTTGTGTGGCACCCTCCAGCGTACTGCATGTTCCTGTACGTGGTCCCTGAGGCCAGGTGGTGCAGAGTCAGTGCCACCTTCAGTGCAGGGTCCAGGCTGGGCCGGATGTTGGTGCTCTGCTTGGTCAACCTGGGTCTCAGATGCTCCACAACTTCGTCAAACATGGCTGGTGGCTTCCTCATGAAGTGCTGGAATGCATGAGTGTCTTCGTTCCTCAGCTCCACCATCAGCTTGTTATACAGCCCATACTCAGCTCTTCTCGCGATCCATCTTCGGACCCACACACTTCTTGGATGCCTCCTTTTCCTTGCGTAGAACAGGTGAAAGAGCCTGTAGAGGGCTTCGCACTGTTGTAGAATGATGGCGGCTACCAAAAGGAGTGTGCGACAATCCATGATGGAGATGACTGGATGCTGTGGAAGAGCAAGAGCAAGAGCCAGATGAAGGTTGAAGAGGTCTGCACACCAGGGCTGTTGGACTGAAAGTAAAATCCAGGTGATTTCCTCCCCCTTTTTATAGGAAATGTAGGTTTTCTGCTAGGTGTCCTTCCGCATCCTCTAGACATCCTCCAGACATCCTAAATATCCAAGATACGTCACCTATATGAAGTTTTTTCCGTTTTAATACTTTATATCCGAGCTGCATCTGCTTTCATCCTTTCTACGTCCATGCTACTAATGCTGCGTGTCCATTCTGCTTCCGTTTCTCTTCCTCTCTGTGTCCATTTTCCGCTGAAGCGGATGAGTGTTGCGCGGATACACAGTGGATGCCTAGCGGATATAGTAGACGCGTAACGGGTGACAACGAACGTATAATGGATGTTCCCCGTTTGCGTAGCGGATGTAGAACGGATGTGTTGGATAATCCATCTGCTCAAAAAGTTTTGTGCAGCTCAAAACTTTTTGAGCGGATTAAATGTCAATAGACGGATGCTGGATGGATAGAGAGTATGAAAAACGTATGCAGTGAGTACACAACAGATGCATCGTGTTAACCAACAGATGGAAAGCATTTTTCTCCATTTTACACCCTCTTTCCATCCATTGGTACAGTGTGACATGGGCTTTATGTGTAAAGGCTAGGTCCCACTGGCTGACGGATGCAAAACGTATGCAAAAAAGACACAGTGATTGAGCAAAATTTCAGGGGTGGCTCCATCTGTTGTTATCCGCTCCAAAAAGTGGCCCAAATTTTCATAAACAGAACAGAAAAGAACAGAAAGGAACGGACGGGGGTAGTACGTTGCGGGGACGTTAAACGGATGTTCGTAGGAAGCCTAGCGGGTGGAAGCAGATGGAAGTGGATGACACATCCGAAGGGCTTCCGGGGGAGAATTGCGAAGCGGACACATAGCGGAAGGGGCGGATGCGTAGCAGATGACGCGGATGCATCACAGACGCTTATAGGTAGAAAAGCGATGCATAGCGGATGTATATCGGATGCAAAGCGTTCACTGCGCATGCGGGGAGTATGAATTGCATCAAGTCCACGGATATAAAAGGACGTGGCTCGCACGCAGTCAGCATTCAGTGGAAAGATGTGCTGCCAAAGACATCCTCAAATAACACCATGGTTCATCAGTCAGGGAAGAAGAGAAAGCCTGTGCCTACTCCTGCGAGCCCTGGCAAGAACGATAGAACCACCATCCCCCAAACCCTGGCACTAACTCTGAAGCTGCTTGTGCTGGTGCAGGTGCTGGTGCTGCTGGTGCTTCTCCTGCTGCTGGTGCTGCTGGTGCTTCTGCTGGTGCTACTGCTGGTGCTGCTGGTGCTTTTCCTGCTGCTGCTGGTGGTGCTGCTGGTGCTTCTCCTGCTGCTGGTGCTGCTGGTGCTTCTCCTGCTGCTGGTGCTGCTGGTGCTGCTGCTACTGCTGCTGCTGCTGTGGTGGACCAGCCCCAAGGCCCTCAAAGCCCTGCTGCTGAAGCCCCTGCCAGAGGGAGGAAGAGGCAAGGGAAGGAGAAGGGAGAGAGGAAACAGTACACCATTTCTGAGGAGCATGAGGATGAGGTGCTGGAATGGCTGAGGGAGAACGAGTACCTGTGGAGAAGGGGTCACAGACTGTATCGCGACACCAAGAAAAAGCAGGCACCTTGGAGAGACAAGGCAGAGAGCCTGGGGTACACTGCAGAAGTACTCCTGGGATGGTGGAAGTACATGCACACCTGGTATGGCAAGCTACACCTCAAGAAATCTGGGCAGGCCGCTAAAAAGCTCACTGACTGGGAGATGTACGTCATGGCCAAGTGCAGTTTCCTGGAGGGTGAGGTCTGCCACCAAGGAGCAGCCCCTCTGACACCCCTCTCCCTCAGACAGCCTACAGACAGCCAGTCCTCTTCCAGCCAGGAGACAGCTGGCCTGTCCAGGCAGGTGTCTTCGGAGGGCCCCACAGCAGAGACCCCCCCGACAGCTGCACTTGTCATGCCAGAGGACTTGGAGAATCCCCTGTCACAAATGGAGCAAGAAGCGGCAGCCACCAGAGACCAACGCACCCCCACCTCCACAGGATGCAGGCAGAGAGGCAGACTGGAGGGCCACAGCCACACTGTCCTCTTGGAGATCAGGGACACAATCAAGAATAGCACAGAACTTCTCTTTCAGCTGGTCCACAGCGACATACCATCCTTGGACCAGAAGCCCTTCATCACCTACTTAAGCCAGACCCTCTTGGACCTGCCCAAGGCCCAATACCAGGTGATGAAGCAAAATATCACAGCACTTCTGCACAGCCCTCAAGGCCCAGATGAACCTACTCCAACCCAGTCCAGGTCTCCTCTTCCACCCCAGGTGTTGTCACAGCCTTTCCATGGCTTTCAACAGACCCTCACCTACCAAGGCTACGACTACCAGGACTTCCCACAGCAGAAACAGCCCTTCCCAGTCCAGGCCCAGGTTCATCGCATGCCACAGAAGCCACACCTCGCCCTGCTGCAGAGCAGACAGCCCCACTACACTCCTCCTTCCTCCACCCCACAGCCAAGCCCGTCAATGGACAATCTGTCATCAGTCTTGTGCCTGACATACCAGGTACTTTATGAAGGGACTCTCAACCTCAAGGGACTGAGTTAGGTCTCTGAGATCTTCCTGAACACACCATCCCCTGTTGTACTCTCGGGGCCAAGCACCCCAAAGGCGCCTCAGACCAGCACTCCAGCCACAGCCACCTCCACAGTCCCTGCCCGCTTAACAGCTGAGACCTTGGACATGCCTCAGTGTGACTGAGAATAGTGCCAGAGACTGAGTTGTTACCTGTTCACTTCATCTTTGCTTAAGACACTTTACTTGGTTCATTTTGTTTTTTAATAAAGTCATACAGTTTACTTAAGACAGTTATTAATAAAGGTTATCTTTGCTTCACACACTTGGTTCATTTTTTTAACTTAATGAAGTGTTGGTGAAAACTTTGAAAACATGGTTAAGCCTTTGCATGCTTGTGGGATGGGTAAGGATAGTTCTGGGATAGGTAAGGATAGTTGTGGGATGGGTAAGGATAGTTGTGGAATAGGTAAGGATAGCTGTGGGATAGATAAACCTCCAGTGCAAGCATAGTGGGACTGTATGGTCCACCCACCCAGCTGCCACACATATGGCCCTTTTTTATCAATAACAATTTATTCATTGATCAATTTATTCATTGATCAACACATTTCAAAATAAACAAGGTCTTTATTAATGCCCTATTCATTGTAGGGCTACTCAACATACATGGCACAATCTCATCAGTGTTGTGAGACAGGCTCAAGGAAGCATCCATTAACCATCTATCCTCCTGTCTTGCTACTCCACTGCTCCAGCTGGGGAGTTGCACCTGTGTCTCAGTAGGTTGTGCTGCTTCTTCCCTTCATGTGAAGCTCTGTTGGGGCCTTTTACATCCACAGTGTCTATCAGGTTTCGTCTTGCCTCCATTCACCAGGCTCCATGTCCCCATTCCCTTGTTGATGGTCCACAAGCCTGTTCTGCAAAACTGGGTAGCAGGTGCGCATGAGATTGTGCAGGATGCAGCAAGCTTCCACGATGCTCCTCACAGTCTATGGGTCATGCTGAATGGTGATGAGAAGTATCTGGAACCTGTTGGCCAGGATTCTCCACCACTCGTCTTGCCCTGGACAGCCTGAAGTTGAAGATCCTCTCTTCACAGATGAGGTATCTTGAACTGTAGAGCTTCATGAGGTAGGTTCTGAGGGAGAAGGCATCATCCCCCATGATGAAATAGGGCACATCTTGTGTGTCTTTGGGTTGGGGGTCTGGATCTGGGAAACCCATGATGAGGTTGCATTCCAGCCCAACTTTGAGGTCACTGGCATTATATACCTGGGCATCTGAAGATGAGCCGTTGTCTGAAGCATCGATTTACATGAACTTGTAGTCAGCATCAACCATGGCAAAGAGGATGATACTGAAGAAGCCCTTGTAGGACCCTTGTATAATTGGACCCTGAGTTGGCTGGACCTTTGCAGGCCACGTGCTTCCCATCTATGGCTCCTACAGTGTGGGGAAAGTTCCACCTCTGATACCACTGTTCTGCAACTTTCCTCCAGCCTTCTTCAGTGGTGGGACAATGGAGGAGCTCCTCCACGTATTCTTCAATGATGGCCTGCACCACTTCTCTGACCATTTTGCTGATAGTGTTGTGTGGCACCTTCCAGGCATACTGCATGTTTCTGTATGTGGTTCCAGAGGCCAGGTGCCGCAGAGTCAGTGCCACCTTCAGTCCAGGGTCCAGGTTGGGACGGAAGTTGGTGCTCGGCTTGGTCAACCTGGGTCTCAGACGCTCTACAATTTCGTCAAACATGGCTGGTGGCATCCTCATGATGTGCTGGAATGCACAAGTGTCTTCATTCCTCAGCTCCACCATCAGCTTGTCATACAGCTCAAACTCCATTCTTCTCCCGATTCATCCTCGGACCCACACAGCTCTTGAACGTCTCCTTCTCCTTTTGTTGAAAAGGTGAAATAGTCTGAACAGGGCTTGGTTCTGGTGTTGAATGATCACAGCTACCATAAGGACTGTGTTATGATCCATGGTGGAGAACAATGGATGATGTGGAAGAGCAAGGCCAAGGGTGAAAAGGTCTGTACACCATGGCTGATGGACTCATACTGAGATCCAGGTGATTTCCTCCCCCTTTTTATAGGAAATATCAGTTTTCTGCTAGAGGTACTTCCACATACTCTAGGCATACTGCAGACATCCTAAATATCTGAGATACATCCCATATACAACAAACGTTTTGTCCATTTTAATGCTTTATATACGAGATGCATCTGCTTACATCCTTTCTATCTCCATGCTACTAATGCTGTGTGGACGTTCCGTGCACCTTTTGTTTCCTCCCTCTTTCCATTTTCAGCTCGAGTGGATGTGAGTTGCGAGGATGGCCAGAGGATGCTGAGAGGATACAGAGGACATTTAATGGATGATAACGGACATAGAACGTTTGTTGCCCATATATGTTGCGGATGTACACCGTACGTGGTGGAAAGTTCATCCGCTCAAAAAGTTTTGTGCAGCTCAAAACTTCTTGCGTGAATGAAATCTCAGTGGACGGATGTTCGACGGATAGACGGTATGAAACACGTATTCAATGAGTACACAACGGATGCATTGCGTTTTCCAATGGATGGCAAGCTCTTTGGCCATTTTACATCCTCTTTTCATCCGTTGGTGCAGCGGGACATGGGCTTTAGATGTATGTGTGCACTACACTGTCACTAATATAAATCTTCAAATTCTCCCAACACCTAGCAGCAGACTCTTCTCCATGAATATGGATGAGCTGCTGATCACTCAATATTAGTCCAGTTATACAAAGAGCTCGTTCATTGGTCTGTTTAAAGTCAGCAAGCTTCTTGGCATCATTCTCATTATCTGGATCCCAAGCATTAACATCCGGTGGACCTGGAACTGCAGCCCATAACCCTTCTCTATGTAGAAGTAGACTGCACTTCATAGACCAGGAAACATAGTTTGTTCCATCCAACCGGGTTATCAGTGATAGACTTTTGACGTGTCTTGTGCCATCTTTACCAGGACAGTAGCCTACAATTAAACAGTTAACAGCTGTCTATATACGGTACTGTGCATTCACACTAACTCTCAGTTATCTGAGCCTGGTATGGTCTAGGCCCATAACCAGTGTTGAGGTAATTCCCCATTAGGAGAATGAGTGCACACAGGGAAACATAGTGAGAGTGATGTTGAATAACACACGGCAAGCACACAGATACACTGAATAGTAAAATGTAGGCTTTACTTTCAGTAAATGGTTAAGCAAAGTCCAACAAGTAGTCCAAGTCATACACAGTTAAAGCAGTCATTATTCAGTCCAGGGATAATCCAAATAACAAATTCCAGTACCATAAACAGTTCAGTAAACAGCCTCACAGCAATCCAAGAAGAACCACGATCAGCAACAGTCAACTGGGAAAAATGCAGGAACCAAGAACATTGACCATCAGAACATCTAGCAACTAGCAACTAACAACAACACAATGAATAACCTAGGTTTCTGGCTCCATGTTATGGCCATTTGAAGAACCACACCCAATTACAATTTTAGCATTAAGGAGACAGTATATTAAATGTCTATCCTGGTTTATATATTTCCAACCCAACTGTTAGGTGACTATCAATTCCTAACAGTCACTTTTGGAAAAGGGTTCTTTAATTTGTAGTCCATAGATTGAATTCAAACTATTGCAGAAGATGAGTTCGAGGCAGTTTTTAAACCTAGAATTGTTGGTTACTAGTTGTTCCAGTCCCAGATTTGTTACAGCATTATCAAAGGTTGCATGTATGGGTTCAGTTGTACATTCGTTTAGGGTCCAGTTAATACGAGGTAGATTGAAATCACCAAGAAAGATAAAAATGTGTGGGCAGAATGCTGCCCATGTCTGTTTATTTAGCTTGTTTACAGGTTCGATGTCGTAATCAGGGGCTCTGTAACATAGTAAGAACCGAAATGTGATATTTAAGGTCAGTTCACAGATAACAGTCTCAGGAAGAGCAAGCTCTTGGGTAACTTGGATGTTTTTTAGATGTAAGAATTTTTTATAGAAGATAGCAACACCACGTCCTCTATGGATTTCACAATCAGATTGATAAACATGATAGTTTATCATTTGATAGTCTCTTACTGAGGTAATGGATTAAGATTATGATTAAGATTAATCATGGGCAAATAATTGCAAGAACACAATACCAAATTTTCATGTATTTGTAAAATAATGTTTTCTCTCTGATAGCAAAATACATTTTGATTTTTATTTAAATATTGTTTAAAGAAAAAAATGGGGTAAGTTAGAAAAGTTGTGGCTGAATAAAAATATTTCAGACATTTCTATTGAGACTTATTCCTTGTTTGTTTTCACTAGGAGTGGTCAGAAGTCTTTTTAAGTCTTGCTAATAAAAAAAAAATCAGATAAAATCTCCACTCTATATTCTGTACAAAGATATGAGATCACCAGTTCATTCACCTTTTGTGTTCATACTCTGTTTATACTTCTGTTCAGAGTCCCAGAGTAGAAATGTTTCAACTATTTGCATGGTAGAGCAAACTACTCTTGGTGATAGTAGAGTTGAAAACCTCATCCAATTCAGTGTGAAACTTCATTCATGCTTCCTGAGCCTATATGGGAAATGAAATACACTAACCTATCAATATGAGCACTTTCCCAACCATGACAAACAACAAATGCATATGAATGATATATTAAGGAAAAACATAGAGACATACAAGAATCCTGATGAAAATAAGAAAGTTCTTTATATCACTTGATTAAAGAGCATATTGATTGATGTCAAAACATGTATTTTATAGGAGAGTCCTACAATAGCGCCCAGGCTTTTTAAAATAAAATGCAAGCTTATACAGAAATGAGACGGAACAACGTTCAAGTGGAACATAAGAAAAGCGAGGCCCAGTATAACAGCTTCCTTCTCTTGTCCCATCTACCTGTACAGGAGTCATCCTCATGAGAAATGGGTTTGGCCTAGGGGTGGTATTCAGAAGGTTCTGACCAGTTCTGGAGAACCAGTCGTGGAAATTTCAGAGAACCAGCAAATACCACCTCTGACTGGAGATTTTACAGTATCCTTCTCCTGTCACACCCACCAAGCCACACCCACAGAACCAGTAGTAAAAGAATTTGAATCCCACCACTGATTTGGCCCAATCAAGAAGGAGAAATGCTCAGGCACATTTGCATGCTTGGAGACACTTTCCCATATGACCATAAGTGGTATCATCTGCAGGGCATTTCAGCTGCAAGCAGTGTGGCTACAGGGCTTGGAAGGATGCAGTTCTTTTCAGTGCTTGGGTTTGGCTCATATAATGATGATACTGTACCTGCAAACTTTCCTCTTCTTAAATTTGCTCACAGTGAATACTGTAGTACCGATGCAGATTATGAATCATTCTAATTTATGTGCAGGGTAGTTCAAAAGAACCAATTCCCCATGGCTGTTGGAAGGACTAAACCAATTTAAGGTGTAGAAACAAGAATGATAGGCAGAAATCCAACATACTTATCTCCATTCCATTCTGAAAGTTTGATTACATAGATGACCTTTTCATAATGTGTGAAAATACACTCAAAGTGCATTATAAGAACTGGGTCTCCCCCCATCCCCCATGATGTTGCTTGATATTTGTTAACATTTACATAATTTGGAGTTGGATTGTGGAACAGCAAAAAAAGGTTTCTCTGGATGCTAACAAGGAAATGAATTAGGTCCCATTTCTATTTCATGTGCGGTTTTCAGCAAGACTTAATAACACTTATATTTAACATTCAAATCACCAATCCATAATAGTTTCTTGTCACAAAGATATTTATGCAATGTTACACAATGCATAACATCTACTGAGGATAAAGCTGCAGGCTTCTTTTGAGACCCCTTCAAAAACATTGCTACATTAAATCCATTTCCTCTACCTCATTAATTAACACTACATTTGTTTTTGCTTGAATTATTTAATAATATCCCGCACCATCCAAGTAGCCTTGTGCAAAGTGACACTTTATTTTCTGCACAACTACTTGCTGCAGGAGCCAGAGCAATTTAAACAAAAGGTTTTTGGTGTAAGACTGGGGACCCAGGAGAATGCTAAATGTGCCTCTTTCATTAAGGAATCAAAAGTCAACTGGGTAATAAACAGGAAAGTAATTTTAGCTGCTCCGATCCAATACACATTGCTGTCACCGTTGCTGTGCTTTTTATGAAACACCAGGAATCAGATGTCAAAGCTATGTGGAGGCCGATGTATCCCATCCACACAGAAAGAAAAACCGAGTACCCAGAATGGGAAATAATTCTTTTTCTTTGCACTTTTAAGTGACTTGACCTATCATATCAACAAGTTCATTCTAGCCCAGGGGTTACAGTCTGGACAAGCCTATGCTTCAAAAACAGACCCAAGGGTGAAGGAGTAGAGTGCAGGTTAAGCTAAACACAAAAAGCCTCATTTAGTATGTAAAGCCCCTGTCACACTGCACCAACGGATGCAAAGAGGAAGTAAAACGGACAAAAAAGCTTGCCATCTGTTCGAAAACGCGATGTGCTCACTGCCTCCGTTTTGCTTCCTCTCTATCCGTCCAGCATCCGTTTATGGACGTTTCATCCGCTCCAAAAGTTTTAGGCTGCTTAAAACTTTTGCGCGGAAAATGTATCCAGTTCGTCCGTTCTGCATCCACTACGCGTCCGCAATTCATCCGTTACGCATCCGCTATGCATCCGCTATATCCGCTTGGCGTCCGCTGCTCATCCGCACAACTCGCATCCGCCCGGACGCAGGGAGGAAGTGGAACGGACGCAGAACGGATGCAGAACGGATGCCGAATGGATGCAGAATGGAAACAAAGCGTTTAAAGCAGAAAAAACGTTCGTAGAGGGGATCTATCTTGGATATTAAGGATGCCTAGAGGATGTCTAGAGGATGCCTAGAGGATGCCTAGCGGAAAACCTATACTGCCTATAAAAAGGGGGAGCAACTCGACTGCTTCGCACTTTCAGCCCAGCAGCCCAGCGGTGCAGACCTCTGCAGCCTTCATCTGCCTCTTCCTCTTCCACAGCATCCAGTCATGTCCACCGTGGATTGCGACAAAATCCTTTCGGCAGCCAACATCCTTCTGCAACACTGTGAAACCATCTACAGTCTCTGTGAACAGTACTATGGGAAGAAAAGGAGGCACCCCTAAAAATTCTGGCTCCGAAGATGGTTCGCCAGAAGAGCGCAGTACGTACTTTATGACAAGCTGATGGTGGAGCTCAGGAGTGAAGACCCTCAGGAGTTCCAGAACTTCATGAGGATGCCTCCAGCCATGTTTGACAAAGTTGTACAGCGCCTGACACCCAGGTTGACCAAGACAAACACCAACTTCCCGCCCAGCCTGGAACCTGGGCTCAAGGTGGCACTCACTCTGCGCCACCTGGCCTCAGGGACCACCTACAGGAGCATGCAGTATGGCTGGAGGATGCCACCCAGCACCATCAGCTTTGTTGTCAGAGAAGTGGTGCAGGCCATCATCGAAGAATACAAGGAGGAGCTCCTCCAGTGCCCCTCCACTAAAGAAGGATGGAAGAAAGTTGCAGAGCAGTGGTATCAGAAGTGGAACTTCCCCCACACCGTTGGAGCCATCGATGGCAAGCATGTGGCCTGCAAAGCTCCAGCAAAGTCGGGGTCCACTTATCAGAACTACAAGGGTTTCTTCAGCATCATCCTCTTCGCCATGGTCGATGCTGACTACAAGTTCATGTACATCGATGTTTCAGGCAACGGCTCATCTTCAGATGCCCAGGTATACGACAGTCACCTCCAGGAGGGGCTGGAAAGCAACCTCATGGTGGGCTTCCCAGATCCAGACCCGCTGCCCAACAACACGCAAGATGTGCCCTACTTCATCATGGGGGATGACGCCTTCTCCCTCACAAGCTACCTCATGAAGCTGTACACTTCAAGATACCTCACCCGTGAAGAGAGGATCTTCAACTACAGGCTGTCCAGGGCAAGACGGGTGGTGGAGAATGCCTTTGGCATCCTGGTCAACAGGTTCCAGGTACTTCTCACCAACATGCAGCATCGCCCAGAGACCATGAGGAGGATCGTGGAAGCTTGCTGCATCCTGCACAATCTCATGCGCACCCGCTACCCAGTCTTGCACAACAGGCTCGTGGACCTCCAGCAAGGCAATGGGGACATGGAGCCTGGGGAATGGAGGCAAGGGCAAAACCTGATCGACACTGAGGATGTGCAAGGGCCCAACAGAGCCTCACGTGAGGCGAAGAAGCAGCGCAACCTCCTGAAACACTGGTGCAACTCCCCAGCTGGAGTGGTGGAGTGGCAAGACAGGATGGTAGATGCCTAATGGATGCTTCCTTCAGCCTGTCTCATCACACGGATGAGATTGTGCCATGTATGTTTGGTTGGCCTACAATGAACAGGGCGTTTAATAAAGAGTTGTGTTTATGTTGACATGTGTGGATCAATGCTTACATTGTAATTGATAATGAAGGGCCATAGGGGTGGTGGCACCTGGGAGGGTGGACCATACAGTCCCACTAAGCTAGCACTGAAGGTTTATCTGTCCCACAGCTATTACCCATCCCATAGGTATCCCTGCCCATCACACAGGTATCCCTTCCCATCCCACAGCTATCTTAACCTATCCCACAGGTATCCCTTCCCATCCCACAGCTATCTTAACCCATCCC
>BLBF01000004.1:43365293-43396416 GCA_015471245.1 Laticauda colubrina | reverse complement strand
TCCCTTCCCATCCCACAGCTATCTTAACCCATCCCACAGGTATCCCTGCCCATCCCACTGCTATCTTAACCCATCCCACAACCATGCAAAGGCTAAACCATTTCTAAAAGTTTCCACCCAGACTTTACAGAAAAAAATTAATGAAGCAAGTTTGTGAAACAAAGATAAACTTTATTAATAACAAGCTGCAAAATAAACATGACCCAAGTCAAGTGTCCAAATAAAGTCCACAAATATCCAGGCAGCGAGTCTCTGGCACTCCTCTTGGTCACTCGGAGGTGTGTGCCCAGGCTAAGATTTTAGGGAGCAGGTGCTGTGAAGGTGGGTGCTGCTGCAGTGCTGGTCTGAGGTGTTATTGGAGTGCCTAGCCCCGAGAGGACAACAGGGGACGGTGTGTTGAGGAAGGTGTCGGACAGCTGGCTCAGCCCCGCGCTGCTGAGAGGTCCTTCCTCCATGCCATGGGGTGTCAGCCCCAGTACTGAGGACAGATGTACTGAGGCCGGACTTGGCTGTGGGATGGAGGAAGGAGCAGTGTAGTGGGGCTGCCTGCTCTGCAGCGGGGTGAGGACTGTCGAGGTTGGCATCGGTGGCATCATTGGAACCGGTGGCAGCGGTGTCACCCGATGACTCTGTGCCTGCATCTGTAAGGGCTGCTGTCTGTGCTGCTGGACCTTGGGGTAGCTGTAGCCCTGGTAGGTGAGGGGGTGTGGGAAGCCTTGGTATGGGAGGGATATCACCTGGGGTGGAGGAGCAGATCTGGACTGGGTGGGAGCAGGTGCCTCTGTGTCTGGAGGGTTGTTAAGCAGCATGGTGATCCTCTCCTTCACCATCTGGTACTGGGGATCCGCCATCTCCTTGAGGGTCTGGTTCACATAATTGAGGAAGGGCTTGCGGTTGGAGGAGGAGGATTCAATTGGGACCAGCTGAGAGAGGAGACCTATGCTGGTTCGGATGGTGTCCCTGATCTCCACCAGGACCTTGTGGCTCTGCCCCTCCTGCGGTCCGGCTCTTTGCCTTACTGTGGTGGCGGAGGTGTGGGTGGATGTGGCTTCGGCAGCGGTGGACTCGATGTCTCCTTTCTCCCACCACACCAGGGAGTCCTCATCGCTCTCTACCATGCTTTCAACACCTGCCCGGGGGTTCTCCGCCGTGGCACACTCCACAGATACATGCATGGAGACAGGGACTGACTCTCGGCCACCAGAGGACTGGCTCCCTGCAGGCTGCCGGAGAGAAAGGGTAGAGATTTGGGCTCCTGGTGCTCCTCGGTGGCGAACCTCACCCTCCAGGAAGCTGCACTTGGCCATGACGTAGTTCTCTCTGTCCGTCAGCTTAACCCTGGCCTGGCCAGATTTTTTGCGGTGCAGCTTCCCCTACCAGGTGTGCATGTGCTTCCACCAGCCGAGGAGCACCTCCGAAGTGTAACCCATACTCTCTGCCCTCTCTCTCCAAGCAGCCTGCTTCCGCTTGGTGTCCCTGTACAGCCAGTGTCCCTTCCGCCACAGATACTCGTTCTCTCTCAGCCACTCCAGCACCTCATCCTCGTGCACTTCCTCGATGTAATACTGCTTCCTCTCCCATTGTTGCATACGCCTCTTCCTCCCTTTGGCAGGACCAGATGGGTCCTCATCAGAGGGGCTTCCAGGTTGTAGGGGCTGCTCCTCCACACCACCAGCAGCAGCAGCAGCAGCAGCAGCATCACCAGCAGGATCATAATCAGTATCATCATCATCATCAGCAGCAGCAGCAGCATAATCACCAGCAGGATCATAAGCAGCAGCAGCAACAGCAGCAGCAGCAGCAGCAGCAGCAGCAAGACCAGGATGAGCAGCAGCAGAGTAAGCACCAGCAGCAGGGTCAGCAAGACCAGGAGCATGAGCAGAACGAGCAGGACCAGCAGGACCAGGAGCAGCTTCAGCAGAGTACGCAGCAGAAGCACCACTGCCAGGAGCAGCTACAGCAGAAGCTCCAGCAACAGAAGAGCGAGCCCCAGCAGCAGAAGCCCCAGCAGAAGCAGAGTCAGGGACATGGGCCGGGAAGGTGGCCCTGTCCCTCTTGCCAGGGATGGCGGCAGGTTGTTGAGACTTTCGCTTCTTCCCCATGGTTGTGGGGTTGCTGTCTGGCAGGGAGGCTGGCAGGAAGGCTTGCAGGCACCAAGGCTGGCAGGAAGGCTGGCAGGAAGGCTGGCAGGAAGGCTGGCAGGAAGGCTGGCAGGAAGTTTGGCAGGAAGGCTGGCAGGAAGGCAGGCACCAAGGCTGGCAGACAGACTGGCTGGCAGGGAGGCTGGAAGGCAGGCTGGCAGCAATGCTGGAAGGGAGGCTGGAAGGCAGGCTGGCAGCAAGGCTGGCAGGGAGGCTGGAAGGCAGGCTGGCAGCAAGGCTGGCAGGGAGGCTGCCCAGGAGGCTGGGAGGCAGGCTGGGAGGCAGGCTTGGAGGCAGGCTGGCAGCAAGGCTTGCCGGCAGACATGCAGGCAAGAACTCTGAGGTATCCAGCAGCAGGTCTTTCCTCGGAATGCTCGACGTGCAAGCTGCTTCCCTTTATATCCAGGGGGCTTGCGCAATGCATCCCCCCCACTTGTGCAATTAATGCCAGGCATCCGCTAGGCTTCCACTGTGCATCCGCTAGGCTTCCGCTGTGCATCCACTTCATCCGCTCTGCATCCGTTCTGCATCCGCTTTTTCCGTTCCGTGTCCGCTTCGCTGAGGCCCCCCGGAAGCCTCACGGATGCGCCATCCGCTTCCATCCGCTGTGCTTCCGTTCCGCATCTGCTTTGCATCAGCCCTGCGTCCTCCCCGCTTCCGTGTTGTCCGCTCCAATTAGGCAAATTTTCGCCCCTTTTGAGCGCGGATACAACGGATGTAACATTTTTCTCTTTCGTTGTGTCCTTTTTGCATCCGTTGGGCAGCGTGACACGGCCTTAAGACTTAGCTTACACCTGCACTGAGCTTCTCCAAAAATGGCACAAACCTAAGGGACAAAATAATCCACACAAAAGAAATATGCTAAGCAATCTTTGCCACCTCATTAAACAAACAAACTGTTAAAAAGTGACGATATTGTTGTAGTTACTTACCAAGCAAATATAAATTAAAGTAACCAAAATATCTTTACAATCCCCAATGCATGTCACCACTTTTGAGTACCCCTAATGTTTGGAAATGAAAAGTTGAAAAATTTGACCCGTTCTGCATCAAGTCCTATAGACACAGTACGTTGTCATCCTGTAACACATACAGGTTATCCTCGACTTACAACAGTTCACTTAGTGACTGTTTAAAGTTATAACAGAACTGAAAAAAAGGAATTAAGACCATTTTTCAGATTTATGATCATTTCAGCATTCCCTATGTCACATGTTTTACATTTGGATGCTTGAAAAATGATTCACATTTATGACTGATGTGATCCTCTCTTGCAACCTATTGACAAGCAAGGTCAATGAGAAAACCAGATTTACTTAGCAACTGTGTTACCAACTGAACAACTACATTGATTCCCTTAACAAAGGTGGCACAAAAAGTCAGAAAATGGAGCAAAACTTTCACAAATTTCTCACTTAACAGTACAAATTTTAGGCTCAGTTGTGGTCATAAAATTGAAGACTACTTGTTCTGTGGTTATGATTTTTTTTTCTCTCTCTCCTGCGTAAGGAACAAGGACTAGCAAGAGACCAAGAGTAGAGCAAGAAACTGCAATTGTCTCAGTTGACTTCTCTTTGTTCCCTAAAGAAACCAACAAAACAATTCAGATTGATCTCACCTCTATGTAAACAGTGTCAAGACCTCTCTTGGTTCTACTCTTGACAGACTAATTTCCCCTTTCACTTCTAGTCCTCCTGTTATGTTTTAATTTGTAAGCTTCATGACAAGGACAGTATCTAACTCATGTTTATTACTGTAGTTTCTGTTGGTGAATTGAACCATAACTGTTGGAAACTGCCTTGAGACACTGTTCTTTGCATAGGAAGTAGAATAATAATATAAAGTACAGGCCAAAGATCCATTGTGAATCAACAGCTCAAAGTATCATTGGTTTTATTCCTGTAATTTATTACACAAAAGCTAATATTCTGATCCATGAATCCTTGGATAATTAGTTCTTGACATTCCCCAATGAAGAGATAGGCAAAAGAGCATATTAGAAGCTTATTTCAGCAGCAAAGCCCATGCTGCAAAAGTCCAAAAATTCAAAAGGCCCAGGTCCCACTGGCTGATGGATGCAAAACGTATGCATAAAAGACACAGCGGACGAGCAAAATTTTGGGGGTGGCTCCATCCATTTTCATCCGCTCCAAAAATTGGTGAAAATTTGCATAAACAGAATGGAAAAAATGTGGGTAGTATGTAGCGGGGATGTTAAACAGATGTTCATCGGAAGCCTAGCGGATGAAAGTGGATGGAAGTGGATGTCACCTCCGAAGGGGTTCCGGGGGAGAATTTAAAAGCAGACGCATAGCAGAAGGGGCTGATGCATAGCGGATGAAGCGGATGCATCACGTATGCCTATAGGAAACAAAGGGGATGTTGCACGGATGTATATCGGATGCAAAGCGTTCACTGCATATGCGGGGGGTATGAATTGCATCCACTCTGCAGATATAAAAGGATGCAGCACGCACGCAGAATAGTCTATTCTGAGTCAGAATAGTCTCAGAGACTGAGTTGTTTATTTGTTTAATAACGTTTATCTTTGCTTAAGACACTTAATAAAGTTTACTTGGTACATTTTGTTTACTTAATAAAGTTTTGGTAAAAACTTTGAAAAAATGGTTGAGCCTTTGCATGCTTGTGGGATAGATAAGGATAGTTGTGGGATAGATAACCCTCCAGTGCAACCATAGTGGGACTGTATGGTCCACCATCACAGCTGCCACACATATGGACCTTTATTATCAATAACAATTTATTCATTGATCAACACATGTCAAAATAAACAAAGCTCTTTATTAATGCCCTATTCATTGTAGGACCATTCAACATACATGATACAATCTCATCAGTGTTATGCGACAGCCTCAAGGAAGCATCCATTAATCATCTATCATCCTGTCTCGCTTACTCCACCGCTCCAGCTGGGGAGTCGCACCAGTGTCTCAGGAGGTTGCTCTGCTTATTCCCTTCACGTGAAGCTCTGTTGGGACCTGGTACCTCCACAGTGTCAATCAGGTTTCGCCCTTGCCTCCATTCACCAGGCTCCATGTCCCCATTCCCTTGCTGACAGTCCACAAGTCTGTTCTGCAACACTGGGTAGCGGGTGCGCATGAGATTGTGCAGGATGCAGCAAGCTTCCACGATCCTCCTCACAGTCTCTGAGTCATGCTGCATGGTGGTGAGAAGTATCTGGAACCTGTTGGCCAGGATGCCGAAGGCATTCTCCACCACCCATCTTGCCCTGGACAGCCTGTAGTTGAAGATCCTCTCTTCACAGGTGAGGTATTTTGAAGTGTACAGCTTCATGAGGTAGGTTCTGAGGGAGAAGGCATCACCACCAACGATGAAGTAGGGCACATCTTGTGTGTCATTGGGTAGGGGGTCTGGACCTGGAAAACCCATGATGAGGTTGTGTTCCCCATCATTGAGGTCACTGGCGTTGTATACCTGGATATCTGAAGCTGACCCATTGCCTGAAGCATCAATGTAGCATCAACCATGGCAAAGAGGATGATACTGAAGAAGCCCTTGTAGTTGTAATAAATGGACCCTGAGTTGGCTGGAGCTTTGCAGGCCACGTGCTTCCCATCTATGGCTCCAACGGTGTAGGGAAAGTTCCACCTCTGATACTACTCTTCTGCAAGTTTTCTTCAGCCTTGTTCAGTGGTGGGGCACCTGAAGAGCTCCTCCACGTATTCTTCAATGATGGCCTGTACCACTTCTCTGACCACTTTGCTGATGGTGTTATATGGCACCCTCCATGCATACTGCATGTTTCTGTATGTGGTTCCAGAGGCCAGGTGCCACAGAATCAATGCCACCTTCAGTCCAGGGTCCAGGTTGGGACAGAAGTTGGTGCTAGGCTTGGTCAACCTGGGTCTCAGATGCTCTACAAGTTCGTCGAACATGGCTGGTGGCATCCTCATGAAGTGATGGAATGCACGAGAGTCTTCATTCCTCAGCTCCACCATCAACTGGTCATACAGTCCAAACTCCCTTCTTCTCATGATCCATCCTCGGACCCACACAGCTCTTGGACATCTCCTTCCTCTCCTTCTGTGTAAAACTTGATATAGTCTGAACAGGTTTTGATTCTGGTGATGAATGAGCACAGCTATCATATGGATTGTTTCATCATCCATGGTGGAGAACAATTGATGATGTTGAAGACCAAGACTAAGGGTGAAGACGTCTGTACACCATGGCTGCTGGACTCATACTGAGATCCAGATGATTTTCTCCCCCTTTTTATAGAAAATATCAGTTGTCTGCTAGGTGTCCTTCTACATACTCTAGACATACTCCAGACATCCTAAATATACGAGATACATCCCAGATACAAACGTTTTGTCCATTTTGAATACTTTATGTACAAGATGCATACGTTTACATCCTTTCTATTTCTGTGGTACTAATGCTGTGTAGACGTTCCATGTACCTTTTGTTTCCTCCCTCTTTCTGTTTTCAGCTGCAGCGGATGTGGGTTGAGGGGATGGCCAGAGGATGCAGAGAGGATAAGCAGATGTTTAATGGATGATAACGGACATAGAACGTTTGTTGCCCGTATATGTCGCGGATGTACATCGTACACGGTGGAAAGTTCATCCATTCACAAAGTTTTGTGCAGCTCAAAACTTTTTGCATTGATGAAATCGCAGTGGACAGATGCTCAATGGATAGAGCATATGAAACACATATGCAGTGAGTACACAATGGATGCACAGCATTTTCCAATGGATGGCAAGCTTTTTTTTACGTTTTATATCCTCTTTGCATCCATAAGTGCAGCGGGACCAGGCCTTTAAAAGAGATTCAGCTTCAGTGAATATATTATACCTGAAAGTTCCAAGATTCTGCAGTTTAGCCTTTATCCTTGCATGAAAACAAACCTTTGAAATTGGAAAGTTTTCATTCCTTGATTTCATCCTGTTATGAAAGGCTGGCAGATTCTATCTATTTTTCAATATATAATTCAAATATCTACAAACCAGGCATTTATATTCACACCTTCTATAGGGGATATTATGCTAGCATAATATTCAATTTTGAGACTTTCTTTCAACCCACAATTGTTATGTTTGTCTTCTTCAAATTTACATTTGGCCATATTTTTTTTTTATCAGTTGATATACTTGGCCACATAAAATTTGTAAATACTGATATTCTTCCAGCAATCCTTTGAAAATAACTAGAATACATACATACATATATAATATTGCAATGGTAATTATATCGTAAGTGTCATTATGCAATATTTGAAATGGTTCTATTTCCTTCTGTTCTTTGTTTCCAATATAAATTAATAAACTTGCCTATGTCACAATAATCTAATTCAAGATTTTTCAATATATCTAGTGCTTTACTATACTTCACTTGTTAAAATGCCTTTTCAAAGTCAATAAAACAAGACACATCTGCATTCAAATCTCTATAGCATACTGATAGATTTTGCATTTTACTTATTTATTTATATTTAGTATTTCTCAACTGCTGATCTGCCTCAGAATATGCTAAAAGAGTACAGTTTTCCTTTAATAATCAATTATTTTTATCTTTCATTGATTAATATGTGGGCATTTTGAGTTCTATATGCCTCTGTATTTTTATTGATTAAAAGTATATCTCACCTCAAATAATTCTGTTTCATTATGTGTTCAGTTCTCCATTTTTCTTCTGAAGATCGATTATTTTTCTCCAAATTTCTCCAGGCAGTTGTGAGAAGTCAACACTGACTCAGAGTCACAAGAAAATAAAATAAAAGAAAAGAAAAGAAAAGAAAAGAAAAGAAAAGGAAAAAAAAAAGAAAAAAAATCAAACAAACCAAAAGACCCAAACATCTCTGATTCTGTCTAGTTGTTCTGATATAATAATAATAGTTTATTCATTGATAAGTCTTATGACCATATCAATAAGATAAAAATAAAATAAAAGACAATATCTTATTCCATTAAAAAAATCAATAAAATACAAATGTGGAAATACAAAGAGAAGCAATCATATACATCGTCTTACAGGGTACACCAATTTGCTCAATATATTGGGTTCTTAGCTCAACTGCTTTAATTATAAACTTAGCAGGTTCTCTTTTACAATATATATACATTGGAGCCTAGAAGTAAAATAAGATGTTCTGTGATTCAGATCCTAGAGGACTGTACTTTCCAATAGGGATGATAAGTATAAGTAAGGATGCATACTTGACAGTTGAACAAAACATAAGCAATATTTTCAAGGGCTGGAGCATCACATATGCATGTCCTGTCATGATATGGCAAGTGATTGAAGCATGCCATGGAATCCTACAGCTGCATGTTCTTATGCATCTGCATGTGATATCCAAATAGGGAGTCTCCCATGTGGTAATTTACAGAAGGTTTTAGCAACAAAATATTGTTTATCTTCACAAAATTCTGTCAGATGGTCACCATATTCATTGATACAACCTCAGCCATGTTCATCTGTAACTTCTCCATATTTACCCCTTTCCCACTTATGCGTGTTAATTAAGATGATTAGTTCATGGTTTGATGGTTTGCTTTGGGGAATTATAGCATATTTTCAACCGCTTTGTAAAATTCCTGAATTACATCCTTTTATCTTCTGTGGGGCATAGATTTGAATAGTTTTAATATTGATTAAGGCTGTTTCTATTTACAATATAGTCTGATTTTAAAATGTAGGGCTATCTTTGGATTTCTTGATGATTCTCTAATAATTTAAATTATTAGTAATATATTAACTGTACAATAATGGCACAAGAATGCATTGTGTTGTGTTCTTGTCCCACTGTTGTTCTTGTCTCACTATTGTGTTCTTGTCCCACTATTGTTTAGTTAAGTTCAGTTAAGTTGCTAAACCAATAGAAGTGTAGTCTTTGTTCTTATGTCAGTTGAAGTCAGATCTGCAGAATATGGATTTGCAGACATGAAAGACAAAAGAAATGGGATGGAATCAAATAGATAACTTGGGAAAGTTCTAGGCTAGTGGAGCAAAACATACATTAGAGTTAAGGAAATTTATAGCATTAGAGAAATAATGAATAATGAGCAACATATATCATGGGCATATATCTGGGACATATATCATGGGAATAATGCCATAAAACATTTATTTACCCTCGTTGTATCTGTGGCCTTTCTAGCCTCATTGCTTTTTATTGTAACGTGTAAAGTTTGTCCCTCTAAAAATATTTTATGAACATATGAGAAGGCTGTATATCTTCTCTCTCTTGAAGATGTTTAATTCCTAGACTTTAAATATAGTTGTGTTTTGACATGCCTTATTAAGAAATAGACAATAAACTTTGACAATGTTACCGGACTATGATTCCTAGGATTAATATATCATTGGTCATGGTGCCTAAATCCATGGATCATAAATTATCTGTCCTCAAATTATAATCTAGAGTTTTTATTATGTATTTAAGATTGTCCCATCATTGCATCACCACTGCATCTAATGAATGTTCTCCAGTATGCAAATATGGATATAGCACTGCAAGGAAAAATAATAATTATGGTAATATGCATCATGAAAAAACTTGCAGCATACCATCATTGGCTACAAAAAATGAATACAACTTGCTAATTTTTTAATACCAAAATTATACATTTCTCATCCTAATTTATAATCTACAGTTAGCCAGAAACTTTGTTCCTGTGGTTTACAATTTCCAAAATGTGGACTTCCATATTTTAAACCTTTGTAACTTCTCTTCCCCTTTTCCTTTTCTTTCTTCTCCAATCCTGTATTTTTATTCCCTTGTCTCTTAATCTCCACCTTCTCAATCTCCACCTTCTTCTGTATTTCTCTTTGCTGTTGCTTTCTGACATTGTATCGATTTTTCATCTTATTTTCCCCTTTTTTGGTTGTTTTTTTAAGTCTTAAATTCTCCATTCTCTTTCCCCTCTTTCCCTTTTCTTCCCTGGCTAAAGTTGTTTGTTCATTAAAGATGGCTTCTTCTTCATCCCAATCTTCTTGTTCTTGTAGTTTTTGGTAGGTATAAATTGCCATTTCTAAAAAATGGAAAACAGATCCAGAAGAGCCCTTCCCTTCTTGATCCTCTTCTTTTAGCTTTTTAAATTCAATTTTCTATTCATCAACAAGTAGTGCCATTGTAAAAAGTTTTTTTAGACAACCCAAATATTTTTAGTCTTTCAAATAATAATTTCCAAAAGTCCCAATGTCACCAAGCAATCCAAATACACACAGTCTGTTTCATTTAGCACTTTCTTCTTTTTATATTTTCTCTTCCTGGGTTTATAGTTCAGTTATAAAGCTCGAGTTAAAATATATCTTTTAGAAGATTTGTTACAGTTTCGCTCTAATCTTATAAATTCCAAGCAGCCTCCTCCAAGAAAATATTAATATTAATTCTTTTCCTCTCCCTTCCCACTTATAGCAAAAAATGTTTTTTTTTTCAATGCTCAGAAATCTTTATTGTCCCCTTGTCTTCAATTTTTAATTTAATTACCTGCTGATGCCAAAACGGGTTTTTCCGATTTCTCCATTCATTTGTTATCACTGTAAGGAAGGAGAGTGAGAAAAAACAAACTTTCCCTTTTTTCTTTCATTCGCCATTTCTTCCGTCTTTGTCAGGAACGATGTATCTTTAATAAAACTTAAATTCCAGGGTATTTAAATATTACTTGTCATCCCAGTTAGCCAAAAAATTTCACTTTCTCAGCTTCCTCCTGCACATTCTTATCTGGATGAAAGTTTCTTTGTAGTGTCCATTGCTGACTGCTGCTCCACCACTTTCGGAAAAGGGAGTTAAGCCAGCTGGGGGGGGGGTTGTGATTCCCCCAGACCCCTGCTGAGTCTCCCCTATCTTCAGTTACCTCTATGGGGTAACTCTAGTCCTGAAATCCAGCTGGATCAGGGGCACTCCAGCGGTGAGCGCAGCAGGAACCACGCATGATCGCGGATTCCTGCTGCCGAAGCCTTGCAAACCAGAAGTCCATAAATGTGGACTTCTGAGTGAGAGAATGGAAAGCTAAGTGGTCTCCAAAGGAGCAGATGATGATGCAGCCAAGAATGATGGATTGGCAACAAGTCTGTGTAATGGAACATCTCCAGATAAGGAGAGGATGAGAGATTAACTAATTATGCTCCAGACAGTTGCTTCTTTGAAGGAGAGAACAGCTCACCGGTCAACTCATGGGTTTGAATGCCTGAAGACAAGAAAAACCATCAAGGTCTTCCAAGCAATAAGTTTGAAAAACTGCCTAGTGAGTGAACCTTTATTCCAGAAAGAAGGGGGGGGGGGATAACAATTTAAAAATATAATGTAAATAGCAAAAAAAAAAAAAAAAACCTATGTAAGAATTTAACCCAAGAAACTTTAAACAGATTAAGGGATCAGATAAATTTGAAATATTTCATTTAATTGAAATATTACAACTTTTGCAAAAATTACAAAAAATAATTGTTTTGGTTACAATTAATTACACGACTAACAGTATATTTGTGGGAACAGAAATTGTTTAAAAAAGAGATCATAGGCTGAAACAAAAGAAATTTGAGGCAACCTAAAATGGACAATGAAAGGACTAAGGACCTCAGGCAGAAGAGGGAAAAAAGAAAGAAAACCTGCTTTTTTACTTTTGAATTTGATGATTAATAGTAACACTTGTAAAAATGAATGATATTACAGTGGAGACAGTTCAAAGGATTTTTGAAAAAATAGGAAAGAAGTATGCAACTATGATGACAGCAATAATATTTACATGTGTGAATGCACTAATAAAAGAATTCAAAAATTAAATGAAAGATGTGAAGGAGAATAATTTGGAAGAATTTATAGACCAACAGGATGAAAAGATAAAACAAATTCTAATCAATGCTGAAATTCTTGAAAATAAAATAAGTCATGGACTATAAGACAGAGATGAAAACTAAAGTGGAAGTACAAATGATAAGCCAACAGGTTAAAAGTGACCTGAGAATGATTCATTAATGGATTTACAAAGTGCACTTGTTAAAAACATGAAGACATTCATGAGATGGAAAAATAAAATTTGGATGGAGATGAAATCCTACAACAGCTTCTTAATGAAGAAAACATTACGATTATTGGGAGCAAAAGAAAGAAATATAGTTCAATGCATATTTTTATAAACTTATGAGCATGCTTAATAGACTTTTTGCTAATTCTGGGCAAGAGAGCATATTAAATATAGCTGTATTATTCAACTGAAACTAAATTCGAAACAATACAGGTAGTTGTTGACTTATAGTCACAGTTGGAAGCAGAATGTCCAGTATCAACTGACTTGTGTCCAATTTTACAACCTTCATTAAGTGAATCACATGATCATTAAGCAAACTTGGCTTCTCCCATTGATTTTGATTCTCAGAAACCTTCTGGGAAGATCACAAACGGTGAGTGCATAACACCAAGATATTGCAGTCATAATAAATACATTGCCAAACCCCCAAATTTTGATCACATGACCACTCTGATAATAATAAGTATGAGGACTAATTATAAGTCAGTTTTTTTCAGTGCTCTCATAACTTCAAATGATCATTAAGTCTACAGTTGTCAAGTTGACAAATCTTGTATAAATCCTTTTAAAACAGAAATGGAATTAATTTATCAAACAAAAGAAAGACAATTTTACCAAACACATAGACACACACAACATACATATTGTTTGTTTACCACAGATGCACATAAAACAAAATCAATCTGTCAAAACAAACAAATTTGAACTGGGAAAAACAAACAAACATGCAATAATAATCTATTTTAAAGTGGCTGCCAGGATAATAATAATAACAGCAGGAACAACTTATTAGTGTATTAGTAAATAACTTTTTAGAGCCATACTTAAATATTTAGCAGTTGTAATTTTAGGATTTTTATGTGCAAGTGAGATTTAACATATTCAGAGGTATCCTTTCCTGATCTTGATTTTAAAATCAAGATAATAGCCTGATGAAAGCTCTTGTAAAAGTTATAGTGCAATAAAATATAATTGATGGTTTCAAGGTCATAACCAATTAGAGGGACAAATTCCTTGAGAAACAAGTATAGTTTGAAATATTCCATATATCATATTTGATGACAATACATTTACCCTAGATTTTGAAGAAGCTATGCTTACTTAAATGTAAACCTCAAAAGTACAGAAGGGGCTGAAAAGTATCATTTGTTATAAAAGTTAGATGTCAGAAATATCAGAACCACTTAAAGATTAAAAAAAGTAATGATTCTAATAGATCATTTTATTATTGATTTTAATAAAATCAAAGTTTTAGCCTTGGCATCTATCTATGCTCCAACATAGACAAAGAAATAACATGTCTGTCCATGGGCATATCAAAACACAGGCCAATCTTAATATAGCAATAGCATTTAGACTTATATACCACTTCACAGTGTTTTACAGTCCTCTCTAAATGGTCAGCATATTGCCCTCAACAATCTGGGTTCTCATTTTACTGACTTCTGAAGGACGGAAGGTCGAGTCAACCTTATACCAATCAGGATCAAACTGCTGACAGTCAGCAAAATTCGCTGCAACACTGCATTCTAACCACTGTGTCACCACAACTTTTAATATCATGGTTTTAAGGATAAAAAATATCCTTTACATGGAAGATATATGTCATGGTATCACTTTAGGAAGACATACCACCAAAATGTGAAGAAGAATTAAAACTCTTTTAAAAACTGAAATGTGATACCTGGGCTATAAGAGACAGCCATATGGAAAAGTAGTAAATATTACATGAGATTAATTATCAGAAAACTTGCAGTGAACCAGAAGAAAAAGCAGATGGAAATCACAACTGGAATTGGAACTAGAACAGAGTTACAAAACCAATCAGAGATAGCAAGCAGAGAAAACTCAAAAAAGTCACACAATTAGATGTATTGGAAATTGAAAAAGCTTTTTTAAAAAATTAAGCCATTTTGTGACTGCAAATAAAATTTTAATATATCAAGTCAGAAAAGAGAAAGTGAAGGACAATAACTGTAATAGAGAAATAAAATAAAGTGTTATATATAGCATCATAAATAATAGAATAGAATAATAGAAATTGTACTCTATCCCATCCTGCCTCTAAATCAAAACTGAAAAGCTCCAGGGCCAAAAGAAATGAAAATGATTGTATGTTATAAAAAGTTAGAGGAACCTAAACCTAGTGGAACTACTTTTAATGACAGTGAATGAATTCAAACAACAAAAACAATGCCAAAGATATGATATGTATATACAATCTTACTACATGAATAAGATATTTTTAAGATATATAAGAAACTTCACTCAAAGAGACTAAAATCTTTATTAAAAGTTTAATCTAAGAAATTGAGTAGTGCATTAGCTGATCATGTACAAAAATATACCGCTAAAGTGACACAAACCAGACAGGTAAAATTCCAAATAGGAAGGTGATAAGCACACAACAGTATGTCAACTTCACGAAAAAGAAGGTGAAGTAATATTTTTAGAGATGGAAAAAGCCTTTGACAAGCCTTTGAAATGGATATTTCTATTGGAAGTTCTAGACTAAATGAATCCCTAGAACAGAATTCAAATTTTGGCATATAGTATACATCAATGGCAAACAGTAAAGATTAGAGTACATTCAACTCTCTATAAGCTTGGCAATAGGTAAAAGAGCAGTGGTTAGAATGCAGTACTTCAGGGCTAACTCAATGCTCACTCCAGGAGTTTGATCCTGATCGGCTCAAGGTTGACTCAGCTTTCCATCCTTTCCAGAAGGATGCCACTTTGGTCCTGGTACCCTAAGCACATGCTTAGTCTGCTTAATGGTTAATACACCACTGCTTGGCAGCTGGTGGAGGAGAGAGGGGAAATAAGGCTGTCAAATTGAACTGCGCACACATGTGCATGCATGCCAGCCCATCATTCATGCAGCCAAGTTCTGAATAGGCCATGGACCTTAGTGGGCTATGGCCCTGGTATACTGTAGTATTAATAATTACACAAGAAAGCTTCACATAACAGTTTTATGCAGGTAGCTAAATATGTCTTTCTGGATGTAAAATTAATAAAACAAACACTATTCCTTAAAGAGCAATATCATATGTGCCACGCATCCCATACCTTGCCAATAATTGTGTATTTTGCCTAGGTGTGCAGTGCTTTTATGGCTAGAGGGATTTTTTTTAAAAAAATAAATAAATTCACTTGTAACCAGCTTCTGTTTCTGAACATGTGTAGAAATTGGAATACTTCAATGCTAAGTTTTTCAAATATTATATTTTATAATGTAGTTCAAGCAATGAAACTTGAAACTGTATACGAAAATAAAAAATACAAAAATTTGGAGAAAGTACATACAGTGCATTTTATTTTAGAAAACAGCTAAAATGCATTGATATCCATGTACCCAGTCTCTCTAACACACACATGGATAGGTATACACACACACACACACACACACACACACACACACACGAAAATGTGGCTACAGTTCTATGATAACATTTACCAATTATTTCTTAAGATAATGAACACAAACAGGACAGAATAAACTTAAAATTGGAAAGGTTTAAGGCAGGGGTGTCAAACTCAAGGCCCAGGGATTGGATCCAGCCTGTGGGATTCTTAGATCTGGCCCACGGGACCACCCTGGAAATAGCAAAGGACCAGCCTGCAGTGGTAGCAAATATGGAGCTCGCGAAGGCTGGGTGTGGCCCTCCCAAGCTCCGTTTTTACTGGCAGAGGGTTGCAGGAGGCCACCACAGCCTAAAATGGACCTCAGAAGCCTGTTCTCACTGGCAGAGTTCTTGGGCCATGACAGGCACCCCTGGCACAAGTGACAACCCAACCTGGCCATACCCAACCTGTCCTCCAAGATCAAACACAACCCTAACATGGCCCTCAATGAAATTGAGTTTGATGCCCCCAGTTTAAGGGAAGTCAATAATTATTGCTAGCAGTTCCTAGGTATAATTAGGGTAGCCTCTCTTTCATTGCACTTATTGTATCTTTATTATGTAATGTCAACAAAAATAAAGATACCTAAACAGAAAGCTCTGGTGATGATTCTTCAGAGGTCCAAAAAATGCATTCAATTTTAATATCAGCAAATGTTCCCTTCTTCTTTTGTCTGAACATCTGATGTTGTGACTGACTCAGTCTGACCTGAACAAGCAGTCTCGGTACAATATCCTTCTCTTTCTGGTTTTTTGGAGACTAGCTGCAAATGAATTGGAGGCTTCAGAATAAACACATTATATCTGTCTCTCATCTCATATCAGAATACTTCCATTATTGAATTAATGAACAAGCGTGTCTATTTCACAATCCATGCAATACAAAATGGTTGTCATATACTGTATCTGCCTAATTCCCTAATCATCTCAGTTGTTAACGGCTGCTAGAAAATGGGATCTTGCTCCCTTGCAAATAAAGTAAGTTGGTGAAGCCAGAAAAGCACTCACTCCTATGGAAAGTACTTTTCCAAATGGTTTAGTTATATTTCAAATAATAATAATAATAATAATAATAATAATAATAATAATAATGATGATGATGATGATGATAATGATGATGATAATAATGATTATGATGATGATGCAACACACACACACACACATCAAATCAAATCCTTGATTTACAACCACATTTGGGACCAGAACGTCTGTCAGTAAGTGATGCAATTATTGTGTTGTGCCTAATTTTATAACATTTGTTTTGCTGCAGTCATTAAGTGAGTGGTAAGTGAATCCAGCTTCCCCTACTGGTTTTTTTTATGAGATGACCCCTGGGAAGTTTGCAGTCAGGTGAACCCTGGGACACTGTAACCATCACAAATACATGCTGGTTGGCAAGGGCCTGAATTTTGATCATGTAACTGTGGGGATGGTGCGATGATCATAAGTACAAAGATCAGTCGTAAGTCATTTTTATTGAGAGTTTTGCAGCAATAATTCAGTGCCAGAAAAATGAACACAGATGTTTCATTTAACATTTTTATAAACAGAAGTAAATTTTATAGACCAGGTGTAGATTTCTCCCACATGGAACAAACTCAAACAGAAACATGTTGCAAGTTCAGAGTGGAACTCCAGTCTTCAGCAAGCAAGCAAGTTAGTTTCATCTTCAATAGACAGACTCGGAGCTCAACATAACTGCAGAGTTGCAGAGCTTAACAATAGAGCCATGCCTAGACTACTTTTAGTTTCAGTTTCCAGCCTAGGCTAATTCTAGTTTCAGTCTCCAAAACTATCCTCACTAGCTGATTTAGTTGCTATATCTATTCATTGGCTGACTTTGTTACCAAGCTCTATTCCAGTTCATGAATATACTGACATTTTTTTTCAGCACCATCATAACTTTGAATATTTATGAAACAAATGGCCATAAGTTGAGAACCACCTGTACACATATTCAGGGATGGGATTGAAAAATCCCAGCAACCAGTTCACTGCCAGGTTGCTGGGTGGGTGTGCCCATGGTTGCTGGGTGGGTGTGGCCAACTGGAATTTCTGGGATGACCATTTTTCACCTTCCCAGGGCCAGGAGGCTTCCCTCAAGCCTCTGGGAGGGTAAAAATGGCTTCCCTGGGGTCTGAAGACCCTCTGGAAGCCGGAAACAGGCTTGTTTCCAGTCTTTCAGAAGGCCCGTTTTTTGCCCTCCCAGAGCGTCTGCATAAGCCTTGCACTTACCTGCATCCAATAGCCGCGTGGAAACTCCTGGAGAGGCGAGGCAGGGTGGGCAGGGCCAGACGTTCAGTTCAACTACCAGTTCAGTGAATCAGATGTAAATTTAACATCTGGTTCACCCAAAACAATCTCATCCGATTGAATCCCACTCCTGCACATACTTATATATGAACATTAAAAATGGTAGAAATGTGAATGTATCTTGGCAGAGAAGTGAAAATTGCCTAAACTTACACAGATTGTTTCAAAATATCTAGAATGATATGCAAAGGAGATAACACTTTTCTTGGTGATTTTCAAGATATTCTAAATGTACTGCTGATAATATATATGAGTGAATCCCACAAGTTAAATAACAATTGTCATCTCTTTTGCCTTCTAATGAATACATCACCAATGAATTAATTAGCATGGCAAAACTTATAGAGTTATGTCCCTTAGGGTACTTCTACTTCCTAATTCCTACAAAGCAATTCAAAGCAAACCTGGATCTACCTTACTTCTGCTGATCTCCAGATATTGAACCAACCAAGTTACATCAAGAGCACATCAATCTGTCAAAAAAAAAAAAAGTGCAAAAGTGATCATTCAGTCTGTTTCCTCAATTTACACATAATCTGATGCCATATAAATCCCACTTGACAGAAGCCAAAAGGACTTTGTGAGTCCTTCATCAGCAATAAAAATTCATATTGCATACCTTTGTCTACTTATTTGAAAACACAAAAGTAGTTGCTATGAATAGAAGCTTTCCAGATGAAATGCTGCCGTTCTCCTTGTATTTCAAGTTCTCTGCAAATGAAAGGGCATTTTTGTAAACAGAGGGTTTAATCCCACACTTCTAACCATATTGTAAACTGCTGCAAAAGTTGGAATAGAAGGGAGGATGAACCACACTTTTTAAACAATATCAACCCACCAGATGATAAACAGCAAAGAATTAGAATAGTAAGAAGATAAGTAGAAGTAAGAAAAAGCAAGAATACCTAGCAATGGGTCATAAACCACCCAAAATCTGCATAACTGTAACACTGAAAAAGGTAAAAATGAGATTATTTTATTTTATTTTATTTGTTTGTCAAACATGTACAAGATAACAAGTATAGGTATGAACATAAACAAGAACAAAGGAAGAAAATACCAATAAATGGGGACAGTAAGACAGGGATGGTAGGCACACTGGTGCGCTGATGCATGTGCCCTTTACAGATCTCTTAGGAACGGGGTGAGGTCCATGGTAGACAGTTTGAGATTGATCACTCTGTTGCTGAAGTTGTATTTTCTGCAATCAAGTTTGGAGAAGTTTACCTCGAGTTTGTACCAGTTGTTTGCCTCTATATTATTGTGGTTGAATCTGAAGAAATCATTGACAGGCAAGATGTTAAAGCAGACAATTTTGTGAACTATGCTTTGATCAGACCACAGGTAGCACAGTTCCAGATTGTCCAGGCACAAAATATCGAGGCTGAAGGCATAGGGAATTCTATTGGGAGTGGAGAAATGGAGTATTTTTCTCGAGAAATACCTCTTTCAGACAAACCATCCCTGAACCAAATAGACACATACACACAGAGACACACACTCACAGGTAAGGGGGGGAAAATCAGCTTTCAAATACAATTGCAATCAGAACTTATTCTGAACTGGTACAAGGTATGTAGAAATCACTTTGATCAAAATAACATCTATAAAGCTTCAGCCTTTTGGGAAATTTGAATGTCTTGGGAAGGAGATCCTCTTCTCTAGGATGTGGTGGGATGTCCCTGGAAGGAATGGTTCTGCAACTTAGGTGTAGCAATTAAGATTGGGGGTTCAATTTGCATTTTATTAAGAATTTATGTAACTTAATTATTTAAAATAATTTAAGAACATTGAAAATTCTGAGTACTGGGATGAAGTGACTTGGAGCATGGTTTGTTTGCAAAATAAGATTTTGAACAGTGCACATTAATGTATTTGAAGTATGTGATGTGAGAAATACTTTTCATTGTCTTTCATTGTCGAGACTTTCCAGACAGGTTGATTTTAACCAAATATGGCTGCATCTTTGTAAACTCGGTTTACAGTTTTGTTCGAATTGCCATCTCTTGCCATTACTGATTGTTGTATTTTTTGCTTTTTAAGGAAATATTGTCATGAACATCTTAAAGATCCAGAATGGAAAATCCCATTGGAGTTTTAAAAAATAAGGAGAGATGGAAAATAGTTTTAAACTCAGTAATATTTTATTGTTATCATAGCATTCCCTCCTCTTTAAAACATCTCCTGCACACTTAAAAGTCTTTAGTTATGATAATGAGCATGAAGTGTGAAGCCACCCTCCGTTTCCGATATATTTACTGAAAATTGGAGCCCACCTCCAATTGTATGTATTTCACTGAATACATGTCTGTTATGTTCCTTCATTTGATTACAGCAATTAGGAATCTACAGTTATCAATGTGACTAGAAAGACATGTGACACTTTCCTTCCCTAAGCTCAGCACATTCCAAAAATGACCCCCCTCTACACAGTGGCATAAAATAAAAGTTTAATAAAAATGTTCCCAGTGGCACCAACAGGATATTTCATTAAGCCTATTGGCAGTGGAGATGCAGTTTTCATAGCCCCGGAATGTAGAAATAACTTCCACCCGCCTGGCCTATTGTTGCAATTTCAGTAATAATTTCCCATGGTTGTAATTAATTAAAGTAAAACAACAGATGTAGTAGCAATGTACTACATCCTTGGCATAATAAGTAGTTTGGCTGGATAATATTAGGCACATTTTTTGTAAGTATAATATATTTTTAAAAAACCAATTATTTTTTTCCTCCTGAGCTTCTTTGAAGAACATTTCATTGTTAAGGAAGCACACCTATAATTATGTGCCCTGCACAAGTGACACTTCAGGTAGGTATGAAACCATCAATTAAAATTAATATATTGTTCATAAAAGAACTGAATTGCTTTGCCTACCAGTTAATAGGACAGCAATAGTTAATGCAGACGCATTACACCATTTCTTTTTTGAATTGAGTGACATGTTACTAGAGTAGAGAAAGTTATGCATTTTGAATTCTGCAGCACTTAAATTGGTCTCTTGCAAATTCATTGGGGTCAAGAAATCAGATTTCAAAGAAATTGTATCGGGAATTTGAGAAAATGGTGATGAAGCAACAATATTTTTAAATCTCACCCAGCAAATTACAATTCCACCCTCTTTGAATACCGAGCTGGTTCACTTGCACAAGTTTCAGGTTTGCAAAGGATTTTATTTATTATGGCCTGAAATTCGGCAAAGTTTTCTTGGTGGTTGAATTTGAAACTGAAAAGTTGAATCTGTGCAGGGAGCGAGGAGGAACTTTTGAAAGAAAAATGGTACATATAAAGCAATGAATTATAAATTCCCAAGCACTACTTCCAAAATGAAGAGGTGGAACAAAGAAATGGACATTTGTAATTTTATTTGAGCAGTTCAATTCTCATCATTTGTCAGCTTTAGAGGATATATATATCTATATTTCTTAAGTTTTTGTGAGTCAGGCAATCACAGCTGTTTAGTTTTAAATTTGAGGCTAGCCTACTGTTGAGCCAGAATGCTTTTTTCTTCATCCTGATTGGTTGGGAGTCTTGGTCTGTGTTTATTGGTCTTGGAGTTTGTTTGATTGGTGTTTCTGGTTTCTTCTGTCTGTTTTGTGGCTTTGATTGGCTGGCAACATTGTGTTCCTGTATTGGAGGCTTTCAGTGCAGCTTGGCTTCGAGTAAAAGGACGGCTATTATCTATTAGGAAGCTAGGTTTTATCTGGGTGCCTGGTTGGGGTGTGTGTACTACAGGGGTAGTCTGTTTGTGCCCAGGTGTTTGCCTCATATATATATATATGAGGTATTTATACATCAGAGACAACCAAAACATAAATTATGACTCATCCCTCAAATTTCAAAGCCAGAACAGAACCATCAACTTAGCAACTCATTTGACTAAGAACAAAAACCGCAGAATAATTAATGATGGATGAACTCACCTTTGCTTTAATCTACAACCCATTCCTTTAGAATGGGTTGCTGCAGTGGTCCCTGATTGTGAACATTGATATCTTAAATTCCCTAGGGTTTTTATTTCCATAATGCGACAAATTATTTCTGCTTTACAGTTAATTATTCTGAACATGGCACACAAAAAAACCAAAAATATTTCTGTTGGGGTTTTTTGGGGGTGGGGTGGTGTTGGAGGAAGGGAATGTATCACTCCTAAGTAGTATTTGTTTCCTGCAGGCTAAACTTCAGCTTTTGCAAGAAGAGGGTGTGAAGGTTGCATCTTTTTTCCAGATATCACTTGTTTCATGCGCAACTTAATTTGCATTTGTTCACTGACAGCAATTTCTCTCAACTTGGATCTGTTGCTTGATCTCCCTGAAGTGCGAATTGCAAACCTGTTTTGCTTACAGAGGCCTCTGTTTATTGAAATTCAGTCCATTTTTAATGTGACTTGCTTATGTGGAGTTTTCTATTTTTGCATGATATTTGGCATTACCATGCTTAGATTTTATTCTGCTTCATGTCATCCTTTTTAACTACCAGGGCTAGTGACTTTCAGTCTCCTCTTACAGAGAAAGCCCTCTACTGTAGGAATCTTAAAAAGAAATGTGGAAGAGCAGGCTGCTTGAACCAAATTGTAATCCCCCTCCTGATTTTTTCCCCTTCCCCTTTAAGCCTTTCTCTCCCAATCTCAGCAGGGCAGAGTTGCCAGCAAAGACAGGATGGAAGGAGCTAGAGGGGACCTTGAGATGGGGTGGGAGGAGCTGGGAAGGGAGAAGAGGAGTGGCCTGTGCTGGGAGCTCTGCAACCACCAGCAACAGCTTCCATGCAGCAGCCTAAAGGAAGAAGCTGTTTTGTCTTTAAAAGGAAGCAGACCATCTAGACGTTGGAAAAAAAGACTATAGAGGCTCACAAAGGAAAGTACAACTTTGAAAGTTGCAATTGCTCTACTTTCTGGCCATTAACAGTGGAGAAAAAAGTGGAAGAAATTCCAGAGAGGGGAAGGAGGAGGAGGAGGAGGAGGAGGAGGAGGAGGAGGAGGAGGAGGAGGAGGAGGAGGAGGAGGAGGAGGAGAAGAAGAAGAAGAAGAAGAAGAAGAAGAAGAAGAAGAAGAAGAAGAAGAAGAAGAAGAAGAAGAAGAAGAAGAAGAAGAAGAAGAAGAAGAATCTGTATAGAGCATAGAATAGAAATGATAATTAAGTTTAGGCAAAACACAAATGGTAAGAGTAATAGTATAGTGCAGAGGTGTCAAACTCGCAGCCCATGGGCCAGATGCTCCATGCTCACCCCTGGTTTAACAAAGGAAAAAAAGTCATGATGCATTACATGATGACGATGTGAGTTTGACACCCCTGGTATAGAACATACAATGCAGAAAACATTGTAATAGTAATAAAACAAGAGATGGGAGAGAGGTAATAGGTATCTCTCTCTCTCTCTCTCCCTTCCCCCTTCTCTCTCTCTCTCCCACATATACACACACACTAATAGGATCCCTGGTGGTGCAGTGATTAGAATGCAGTACTATAGGCAAACTCTGCCCACAGTCTGGAGTTCAATCCAGACAAGACTCAGTGTTGACTCAGCCTTCCATCCTTTAGAGGTTGGTAAAATGAGGGCATAGATTGTTGGGAGTAACACAGCTTATACTCTGTTAGCCAGAGCTTCTGCACTTTCCTCTGTAGGATGCAAAGGAGATATTTTAAAAACAGTATTGTTTTGTAATACTTGAAGGTATCCGGCCAAAACTTGGCAAGCTTCCAATTCTCTAAAGGCTCTGCCATCCTTGATATTTTCTTTTCATTCCTCTTCAAGTGCAACAGCTGTAGGTATTGTAATGTTGCCTTTCTGCTATAGCCAGCTGATAAATCTTTTTTCACCTAGAATTGTAAATCTCAGAGTCTTGACTCAAATCTGTTTATTTTGAACAAAAAAATAATAATCACAAATTCAAACCAGATCAAGGTTGACGCAGATGATTTTGGCATGCGGAGCAGGAAAACTATTTACATTTCTATTTTCTATTCTCTTTAGAAAACTTGAAGAAATGCCTCGTATTTCATTACAGACCTACCTCTATTGACTATTTAGTATGGCCAAAATATTCAGATACTTGGAAGATTGTTTTAGACCAAGGGTCTTCAAACTTGGCAAGTTTAAGACTTATGGACTTCAACTCCCACAATTCCTGAGGTAACATGACCATGACTGGAGGAGGAATTCTGGGAATTGAAGTCCACGAGTCTTAAAGCTGTCAAATTTGAAGACCCCTGTTTTAGACAGTGATTTTTTTTTCTAATAAGATTTCTCAGATTTCCTAATTTAACCATGTTCTCTCAGTGTTTCCCAAAACAATTGCCATGTGGATCTTTTCATTAAACCAAGGAAGGGAAAGTGAAAATGTTTAGAAAGCCCTAAAAATGGGAGGGGGGAGAGGGGAGGGGGGAATTGTTTGGTCACTTATGCCAAGAGGGCATATATGAAATGCAATACAGGTAGTCCTCAACATGTAACAGATGATTTTTTGACTTTTCAAAGTTACATCATTGAGAAAAGTGACTTATGATCATTTTTTACATTTACAACCATTGCAGCATTCCCAAGGTCTTGTGATCAAAACTCAGATGCTTTACAACAGACTCATACTTATGACAGTTGAACTGTCCAGGGGTCATGTGACAATCTTTTGCGACTTTTTGACAAGCGGAGTCAATGGGGAAGCCAGATTCACTTAACAAGCACTTAACAACTGAAATGATTCACTTAACAACTATAGCAAAAGAGGAGGCAAAACTCACTTAACAAATGTCTTCTTTAGCAACCGAAATGTTAGGCTGAATTGAGGTTGTAAGTTGAGGACTACCCATATTACCAGCCTAAGGCACCTGTGTTTGTGGCAACTGTGCTATCAGTTGTCTGCCTTAGGCTGGTATACATTTTTGGATTGTTACTGGATGGTACATTGTTTGTGGTGACAGTAAAATTTTGTGAAAGTTTTAATATTTAATACTTGCAGTGCTCCAAAATGTAATATGTGATGGACAGTGAAATGATATTATTTAGAATAGGGGTGACAAACTCAATTTCATTCAGGGCTGCATCAGGGTTGTGTTTAACCTTGTGGGGGGCATGGATGGGTTGGGCATGGCCAGCTCGATGTCAGTCATGTGATCAAATGCCACTTTTACTAGTTTATATTACTACTACTCTGCCAATGAAAACAGAGCTCCATTTTCAGCTGCAATGGCCTCCTGCAGCCCTCTGCCAGTAAAAACAGAGCCTGGGAGGGCCCGTGTGCAGCCCTCCCATGCTCTGTTTTTGGTTGCAACTGCCTCCTGTAGCCCTCCTGGGCTCCATTTTTGCTGGCAGAGGCACTGCAGGCCAGGCCTTTGCTGTTTCCAGGGCGGCCCCATGGGCCAGATCTAAATACCCTATGGGCCAAACCCGGCCCTTAGGCCATGGGAAGAACGCCAACAAAGATAAATCTCTTTCAAAGGAAACATTAAATTTGACTCCAGCAATTCTGACTACGTAATTATACACTTGTATACATAGCTCCCAGCTGCAAGCCACGAAGAGGATCATGATAATCTCCTCCTGAGTAAACCTCACTTTTCCCTGATCCTCTCCTCCCTGCGTGCCCTAGGATGGATAAGGGATGGGCCTGGGTCCTCCTCTGATTTCTCAGCTAGCCTCTGCCCTTCCCCAGCCTCCTCCACCACATCTGGAGTCACACTTCCACTCCCTGTTGGGTGTTCCTCCTCTTCCTCAGAGTCAGTCTCCACCAGGGGCATGACAAGCCCTCTCTGTGGGCACGTGGGCCATCGCCCCAGCTTAGCTCTGCCATACATGTGCGCATGGCTCCTGCCAACCAGCTGGTTTTCGGGTCTCTGCCATGCATGCCCAGGGTGTGGAGTGCATGCATAGGGATGCACACATATTGCATTTTGTGGATGCACATGCACTTGGTGCCGAAAAAGGTTAGCCATCATTGATCTATACAACAGCTAGCAATTCAGATGGACATACAAGAATTTTCTTACTTATGGATTTCAGTATAACCATGAAATGCTTCTCCTCCATGACATGAAAAAAAAACCAAACATAAGATAGATATTGGACATACACACTTGAGATATTCCCAGGCTTACTGGAAATGACATTTTATGTGAAATGGAATTTAAGCCATACAATACTAACTTAGTCATACAATCCATGCTTACTGTTGATAACATGCTCTGTGTCCTATTTCCAGCTTGTTGAAAATAAGGATGAGCATATATACCATTTAATTTACCTAACAGAAGCTTGGCATAATATATTTTAGCATTTGTTTAGCATACAACCTGACCTTCTTTGTGGACAATGCATATTTTTCACTTACAGGAAGAACACAGGGACTTCTTTTATATTGAGCAAACTAACTACCATCTTGGTTAGCTTTACAAATATTAGTAGCTGATCTCCGGTGCCCAAAAAGAAATTCTTCCCAGCAGGGTGGGATTCATTTTTTTAACAACCAGTTCTGTGGGCATGGCTTAGTTGGTGGGTGTGGCTTGGTGGTCATGTTATTGTCTGGGCATGGCCAACTCAATATCGCTCACATTGAGGCATGCATCTCCTTGCCTGGCCTCATATGACTGTGGGGATGCTGCAAAAGTCATAAGTGTGAAAAACGGTCATCAGTCACTTTTTTCAGTGCCATTGTAACTTTGAATGGTCACTCTACACAAGCAAAGTACCAGCAAAGAAGGGAAAAAAAACTCCAGAGAAGTCCTAGAGATAGGAAGTCTAGTCCTGACAAGAACATAATAAGGGTTAACAGAGAGGCAGTTTCTGTAAGCAACACCAGAATGTTTCCTTCCTGCCTTCCTTACAGGATTAGACCAGTAATTTCTTCTAACAACCAGTTCTCCCAACTGCTTAGAATGTTAACAACCGGTTCTAGTGAATAGGTGTGAACTGGTAGAATCGCACCTCTGCTGCCCAGTTTCCAAAGAGGAATTTTTTCTCTGAAGAAGACCAGGCTGATCTGAAATCATCTGCACACAAACAGTGTGTGTTGCGTGGTTAAACCAAAGCTGCTCTCCTTTAAGAGTAGCCCCTGAGTAGTTCAAGTTTCTATTTCTACAAGTAGGTTATATTTATTTACAATGGTTGAAGCACATCATCTCAAAGCATTGAAACTCCAAAAGGATGCCTTTATTGAGTAAGGGCTAGCCTAGAATGCTTCATTTATCAAAATATTTTCAAATGCTTCCTACAGAGAGACAACAGGAAAAAGTGCTTTCAGGTACAACTTTAGTTCCATCCTTTTGAATATAATACATAATAACATGGCAAGTTTTCTTTCCATAATGGAATAAATCCACGTGTGGTACAAAGAAATGCTGAAAAAATTATTCCCAGTGGTATGTAAAGCACAATGACAATCAGCTGGGAATACGAAGAATAGGTAGACAGCTTTTATTTGATATCATTTTTACCTTCTAGGAACCTTTGAAAGCCTCTACAATTCAGGGCAAGATATGTTTGTATGTCTACCAGTAATCTTACAATGTAAGGAAAATCCAGCTAACTGCAAAATTTAAGAATCTCCCTGTATTCCAAGTGGTAAGTTTGGATCTTAATCTATCACCATGGTTGGTCTTTCTTAAAAACAGATGTATAGGAAAAAATATCAGTTCCTTCAGCAGCAGCATTTCAGAACAGAGAATTTAATGATCAATATTTGCAGGAACAGAAAAGGCTAGAGTCTTCTTTTCAGGTGAGACCAGAGGTTTCAAGACAGTCAATCTGACTGGGAAGCCAAGGATGTTTGATGTATTTTGGGAATAGTTCTATCATTGCACAGAGAACATTTGTATTCTGTCTGGAAGATACTAGCCTATTTCTAATAAATACTCAAAGGCCTGGGTCTAAAAGGGAAAATATTATTCAGAGCATGAATGGATGCTTATGTAGCATTTTTCAGGAACATCAGAAAGTTGTGTTATTATCTTTTGTATCTCGCCTTTATTGTTTTTAAATTAATAACTCAGAGCTGTGACCCTACCTCCTCCTCCTCCTCCTCCTCCTACTACTACTACTACCACCTCCTGTTTTCTCCTCAACAATAACCCTATGAAGTGGGTTGGGCTGAGAGAGTGAGACTGGCCCAAGATCCCCAGCACCTATTTCATACTATACTCGTGGCTAAGGTGGGGCTAGATACTCAAAATCTTCCCATTTCTATCTTGATGCCTTAACCAACAGACCAAGAGTGTGTCAAACTTGATTTCATAGAGGGCTGCATCAAGGCTGTGTTTGGCCATGGGAGAGGGGGAAATGTGGCCAGGGTGAGAGTGGCCAGCTTGACATCACTCATTTTGGGGGTGCCTGTGGCAGCCAAAGTGCTCTGCCAGAAAAAAACAGGTTCCCAAGCTCCATTTCTGGCTGCATTAGCTTCCTGCAACCCTCTGGCAGTGAAAATCGCACTCAGGAGAGTTGCTCTATTTTCGGTACCAGAGACACCGCAGGCCAGTCCCTCGCTACTTCCAGGGCGGCTCTACGGACCAGATTTAAGCACCCATGGGCTGGATGCGGTGCGCAGGCCTTGAGTTTGACACCCCTGCACTAGACCAAATGGGCTTTCATGCATGGGCTTGTGATGCATGATCTCCAGAAAAAGAGGCATTTGGTTTAAGGCAGAGGTTCCCAAACTTGGCAACTTTAAGACTTGTGGACTTCAATTCCCAGTTGAAATCCACAAATCTTAAAGTGATATGAATTTATAATCATATGAGTATTCCAGGGTCAAGTGAAAGTCAGTTGCAAATTTCCTGGCCAGCTTCCAACAAGCAAAGTCAATGGGGGAAACTGAATTAGTTTAATGATCAGACTTTGCAAGTTGTATTTATAATCAAAGATATTGCCTCCAAGTTCTGTTGTTCTAAAATTACTTAGAAGAAATTTCTTATGGGACAGATATAACTAGCAGCAAAATATAGGTCTAAATATGATACATTTCCATTTGGGATGTAAACCCATTTATACAATTTCTGCATGATTTTACATTTAAAAAAAATAAAACATGCATTTACTTTCCATCTATTTTCATAAGCCAACTTTGCTAACTAATATATTTTGTACATGTCTCTATTTTGCATTATGTTGCCATCATCCTGAAAGACTTGGCTGTGTATTAATTTCATACATATTGTTTTCTAATAGATACAATTTTTTGTGCACAGTTTTGGGTAATGTGTGGTTCAGGTGCTACTTAAATGATCTTGTGCATGTTTCCTTGGAACTTTCTCTAAAATATATGATTTTTAATGGAAGATCTGAGCCAAGAATATTATTGCAGAAGGCAAAGTTGTGGTATATGAAAGATAACTATCTTCCAATATGCATAGTAGTTCAATATATGTAAATTAAGTCAAATTAAAATTGTGGACCAAATGAAATTCTGCAACCTTAATATTGTCAACTTTATTACTAAAAGTAGAAGTGTTTAAAAACAAGAAATTGGTTAGACTTGTCTAAATATGTACTGGAAAGAATTAAGCTGATACAATTCAATAAAACAGGTTCCATTGTTATACCATTCTTATTCATCATAACATTAATAATGTTGTTATGTCACACTTAAATCTTAAACCTGTCTCATTATGTTTTCATGGAGACATAATTTAGATTTGGATAGAATATCTTTGCTTGCTATTAAAATGTGCAAATATACAAAGGAGATTATTCTTTTTCCTATTTGTAGAATTTTAAATAAATTATGCAATTAACAAGGATTCCTTATGAAAGACAAAAAAAAAAACCCGAAAAATGTTCTGCCTGAATTGTAGTTCAGTTGTAGGCATTATTTGGCAAGAAATAAATCATCATCATTGTCATCATCATCAAAAAGCCCTCTGACGGCTTTAAAAACTCAACTAAAATATGCAGATTAGGGTAAAGTGGGCATAAATTAAAAAAAGATAAAATCAAAATTGCAGATTAGAAACAGTATGTGGTAAATGACTGTATTAGAACTATTCATGAAAATGATGAGAAGGTTTACCAATTTCTACTTTCCTTACATTTTTATTTTAGAAATTATAGAAAGCTTGTTGTTATTTAAACAGCAATACATAATTACACAAGCGTTTGACTGTAATGTTGGTCTAGAATACTTGAAGACACAGGAGAAACTTTAAGATTTACACAATGTCACTACTATATATCTCACTACTCTCAGCTATGCCAGCTAGCAGAATCAAGGATAACAGGCGCCTGGGAATTGAAGTTTAATAATACCCGGCAAATGTATACTCCAAGAATATTTGCCTTAGAATATTTCCAAAACACCTCTCACCATCCAGGAATTCTCTGTAGACCCTGATTGTAAATGAGATTGCTAAAGATAAGCACAGAAAAGAACACCGTTTGTCTCTACCTAGTCCTACAGAGACAAAATAAAGATCTTTGTCTTATTGTTGAGAAATCACATTCTTAAATTTGTACCTCATTTAGAAGAGGTTCTATCTTAAAGCCCTGTCACACTGGCCAACGAATGAAAAATGTTTGTAAAAAGGACACAGTGGATGAGCAAAATGTTCCATCCGTTGTTATCCGCTCTCAAAAATGCCCCAAATTTGCATAAAGAGAGCAGAAAACAATGGAAAGGAATGGACGGGGGGAGGACGTAGGGCGGATGGAAAGCGGATGCTCCATGGAAGCCTACCGGATAGAAGCGGATGGGAGCAGATGTCACATCCGCAGGGCTTCCGGGGGAGCACAGCGAAGTGGACGCGTAATGGAAGAAGCGGATGCAGAGCTGATGCCGAGCGGATGAATCGGATGCAGAGGGGAAGCCTAGCGGAAGTCTAGCGGATGCACAGCGTTCACTGTGCATGCGGGGAGGATGCATTGCGTCAGCCCCGTGGATATAAAGGGAAGCAGCTCGCAAGCAGGTCACGATTCAGAGGAAAGACCTGCAGCCAGACACAGCTCCAGCCAGCGAGCCAGCCAGCCAGCCAGCCAGCGAGCCAACAACCCAACAACCATGGGGAAGAAGAGAAAGCCTCTGCCATCTGCTGCCAGCCCTGGCAAGAGGGACAGGGCCCCCCTCCGACCCCCTGGCCCTGACTCTGCTTCTGCTGGGGCTTCTGCTGCTCGGGCTCGCTATTCTGGTGCCAGAGCTTCTGCTGATGCTGCTTCTGGTGGTGGTGTTTCTACTGGTGCTTACTCTGCTGATGCTGCTTCTGGTGGTGGTGCTTCTGCTGGGGCTTACTCTGCTGGCACTGCTCCTGGTGCTGGTGCTTCTGCTGGTGC
>BLBF01000004.1:43349490-43365283 GCA_015471245.1 Laticauda colubrina | reverse complement strand
CTGCTGGCGCTCCTGGTGCTGCTAGTGCTGCTGCTGCTGCTGCTGCTGCTGCTGCTAGTCCTGGTGGTCCTGTTTTTGCTGCTACTGTTGTTGCTGCTGCTGCTGGTGGTGGTGGTGGTGTGGAGGAGCAGCCCCTACAACTTCGAAGCCCCTCTGATGAGGGCCCATATGGCCCTGCCAGAGGGAGGAAGAGGCAGACGCATGAACGGGAGAGGAGGCAATACACCATAGAAGAGGAACATGAGGAGGAGGTGCTGGAATGGCTGAGGGAGAATGAATATCTTTGGCGGAAGGGACACAGGCTCTATCGAGACACCAAAAGGAAGCAGGCTGCTTGGAGAGAGAAGACGTAGAGCCTGGGCTACACTTCGGAGGTGCTCCTCGGCTGGTGGAAGCACATGCGGGAAGCTGCACCTCAAGAAATCTGGCCAGGCCACAGTCAAACTGACGGACAGAGAGACCTACGTGATGGCCAAGTGCAGCTTCTTGGAGGGTGAGATCTGCCACCGAGGAGCAGCCCCTCTCACAACCCTCTCTCTCAGGCAGCCTGCTGAGACCCAGTCCTCTTCTGGCAGAGAGTCAGTTCCTGTATCCAGGCAGGTGTCTGTGGAGCGTCCCACGACGGAGAACCCCCCGACAGCTGTAATACCCATGGTGGGGCACGTGGAGGACCCCCGACACAGTGGGAGAAAGGAGATGGCACTTCCACCACAGGCCAACCCGCATCCACCCCCAGCTCCACCTCCATAGAAAGGCAGAAAGCCAGACAGGAGGAACAGTGCCACACTGTCCTGCTGGAGATAAGAGACACCATCAGAAGTAGTGTAGAACTCCTCTCTCAGCTGGTACACATCAACGCCCCATCCTCCAACCGCAAGCCCTTCCTTACCTACGTCAACCAGACTCTCATGAACATGTCGGAACCACAGTACCAGGTGGTAAAGGACAGGATCACCGATCTTCTTCACAACCCTCCAGACCAAGCTGAACCTGCTCCCACCCAGTCCAGGCCTGCTCCTCCAGCCCAGGTGATGTCACTGCCCTTCCAAGGCTTTCCACAGGCCCTGACCTACCAAGGCTACAGCTAGCAGGAGGTCCAGCAGCACAGGCAGCGCTTCCAAGTCCAGGCAAAGGTACATAGTACGCTACCAGTGCTACTGATGCCACCGATGCCAGCCACACCACAGATGCCACCCACGCCACCAATGCCACCATGCCTCACCTCACTCAGTTGCAGACCAGACAGTCCCACTACACTGCTCCTTCATCCACACCACAGCCAAGCCCGGCCTCAGAACCTCTGTCATCGGTATTGGGGCTGACACCCCATGTCATGGAGGAAGGGGCTCTCAACATCACGGGGCTGAGCCAGCTCTATGAAAGCTTCCTCCACACACCATCCCTGTTATCCCTGTTGTCCTCTCGGGGCCAGGCACCTCAATGGCACCTCATACCAGCACTCCAGCAGCAGCCACTTTCACAGTACCTGGACCCTTCACCCTTGAGATGATGGGAATGCCTCAGAGTGACTGAGAAGAGTGCCAGAGACTGGGTGGCTACCTGTTGACTTTATTTTTGCTTTGGACACTTGATTTGGGTCATTTTTCTTTTACAGCTTGTTTTTAATAAAGATTATATTTGCTTCGCACACTTGCTTCATTTATTTTTGTAAAAAAAGTCTTGGTGGAAACTTTTAGAAATGGTTTAAGTCTTTGCATGCTTGTGGGATGGGTAAGGATAGCAGTGGGATGGGCAGGGATACCTGTGGAATGGGTAATAGCTGTGGGATAGATAAACCTTCAGTGCAAGCATAGTGGGACTGTATGGACCACCCTCCCAGGTGCCACACCTATGGCCCTTTATTATCAATAATAATGTAATCATTCATCCACACATGTCAACATAAACACAACTCTTTATTAAATGCCTTGTTCATTGTGGGCCCACCCAACATACATGGCCCAATGTCATCAGTGTGATGAGACAGGCTGAAGGAAGCATCCATTAATCATCTGTCATCCTGTCTTGCCACTCCACTGGTCCAGCTGGGGAGTTGCACCAGTGTCTCAGGAGGTTGCGCTGCTTCTTCCCTTCACATGAAGCTCTGTTGGGGCCTTGCACTTCCAGAGTGTCTATCAGGTTTCGACCTTGCCTCCATTCCCCAGGCTCCATGTCCCCATTGCCTTGTTGGAGGTCCATGAGCCTGTTCTGCAACACTGGGTAGCGAGTGCTCATGAGATTGTGCAGGATGCTGCAAGCTTCCACGATCCTCCTCATGGTCTGTGGGTGATGCTTCATGGTGGTGAGAAGTACCTGGAACCTGTTGGTCAGGATGCCAAAGGCGTTCTCCACCACCCGCCTTGCCCTGGACAGACTGTATTTGAAGATCCTCTCTTCATGGGTGAGGAGTCTGGAAGTGTAGGGTTTCATGAGGTAGGTTCTGAGGGAGAAGGCGTCATCCCCCATGATGAAGTAGAGCACATCTTGCGTGTCGTTGTGCAGGGGGTCTGGATCTGGGAAGCCCATGATGAGGTTGCATTCCAGCCCCTCTTTGAGGTGACTGGCATTTTATACCTGGGCATCTGAAGATGAGCCGTTGCCTGAAGCATCGATGTACATGAACTTGTAGTCAGCATCGACCATGGCGAAGAGGATGATGCTGAAGAAGCCCTTGTAGTTGAAATAAGTGGACCCTGACTTGGCTGGAACTTTGCAGGCCACGTACTTGCCATCTATGGCTCCAATGGTGTGGGGGAAGTTACACTTGTGACACCACTGCTCTGCAACTTTCTTCCAGTCTTCTTCAGTGGTGGGACACTGGAGGAGCTCCTCCAGGTATTCTTCGATGATGGCCTGCACCACTTCTCTGAGCACAATGGTGTTGTGTGGCACCCTCCAGCTGTATGCATGCTCCTGTACGTGGTCCCTGATGCCAGGTGGCACAGAGTTAGTGCCACCTTCAGCCCAGGGTCCAGGCTGGGCTGGAAGTTGGTGTTTGCCTTGGTCAACCTGGGTCTCAGCCGCTACACAACTTCATCAAACATGGCTGGAGGCATCCTCATGCAGTTCTGGAATTCACGAGGGTCTTCGTTCCTCAGCTCCACCATCAGCTTGTTGTCCAGTCTGTACTCTGCTCTTCTCCTGATCCATCTTTGGACCCAGACACTTCTTGGCTGCCTCCTTTTCTTCGTGTAGTTGAAAGAGCCTGTAGATGGCTTTGCACTGTTGCAGAATGATGGTGGCTACCAAAAGGAGTGTGTGATGATCCATGGTGGAGATGACTGGATGCTGTGGAAGAGGAAGAGCCAGATGAAGGCTGCAGAGGTCTGCACGGCAGGGCTGCTAGACTGAAAGTGAGATCCAGGTGAGTTCCTCCCCCTTTTTATCAGAAATATAGGTTTTCTGCTCGGTGTCTTTTTGCATCCTCTAGGCATCCTGCAGACATCCTTAATATCTGAGATAGGCCGGGAGAAGGCGGAGCTTCGTCTTGGTGTTACAGCTGCGATCTCGGGGCTCTGAGATCGCAGCTGATATTTTCGCCCCTGGTCGGTCCTAATGGACCTAAACCGTCCCGTAGAGACGGGGATTGTGAAGGGCACAGTCCCAGGATCCCAGAGATAACGCAAAATCTCTGGTTTGATCCGGGAGAAGCCCTTTTGCTGGCAGCGGAAAGGCAGCCTCCAAAGCTGCTGAAGTCGGGACAGCTCCGGAAAGAAAGTGATTTAAATGAGCGTGTATCGGTTGGGTGAGAAATTTCTTTTGTATAGTAAATTGATTGAGACTTGAAAGGACATCCTGAACAAAGAAGAAATCTGTGACTTTATTTTTGTTTGACTGAAACTTGGCTGAGCGGCGTTTAAGTGATGTCAAATTGAGACTTGGATTCTTTCCTTATTTTTTTTTCTGAGGACTTTAATATGATTTTGTAGGTAACCGGATTGAATTTTCTCTTATATATATTTTTATGCTTCTCTTGATTTTTATTTTTATTTTTTTTAACTTTCTTTTTAGGATAGAGGCTCCCTTTGATTATCTTTTTTTTCTTCTTGTTTGAGTTTTTTAAAAATATTTTTTTTTCTGGCTGGGGGGGGAAAGAGTAGTAAGAGATGCTGCAACACTGCCAACTAGAGGCTTGAAAATACTTTATTTGAATTGGGGAGAAAAGCACTCCTTTTCAAGGACATTTTAATGTGATAAGATAGAGGGAGAACGCAGTAAAATATTATTACAGGTGCTTTCTTGGACTCTTATCAATATTTCAACACTTGAGGCTTGGCTTTGAAGCTGCTGGAGAAGACAGTCATAATAAGAGCCTTGGATAAGGAAATAAAGTGCAGTGTACAGTATATATATATATATATATATATATATACATACATACACATACATACATACATACATACATACATACATATATATATATATATATATATATATATATATATATATATATATACCTCTGAAATTCCCACTCGCCAGATTTTTTGTTAATTTTAACTCTAGTATTTTTGCTTTTTATTTTAAAGGGAAAGCCTTAGAGCTCTTTCTTTTTTTTCATGCTTCTTTGCTTCTTCCATCTACCACCTTGGTTTTTATTATTATTATTATTATTATTATTATTATTATTATTATTATTATTATTATTATTATTTCTTCTATTTTTTTTTTTTTTATGGTGGATTACTTCAATTGGACTAGGGTCTAGAAGAACCTGAAGATCTTTCTTTTTCCTTTCCCCCCCTTTTTTTTTCTTTGGTTTTGGGCTTTTTACTATTGGATTTTTTTATTTTTATTTTTTTGGACTATATTTGGTTACTATATTAGCTGGATTGAAAGTTAAAGAGAACCTGAAGCTTTGGAAGCATTAAAATGAGCAGGAAACCAAAGTCATTTGGCATTTCTGTTTCTACCTCTGCTTCCCCACCATCTGAAGGACAACATTTAATTCAGACAATGTTGAAGCAAGATAAAGAACAAGAAAAAGTAAACTTACAGACGATTATGCAAGGAATTCAAGATATTAAGATAAAAATAGATGCTATGGATCAAAGAATAGAGAAATCTGATGAAAATATTAAACAAATGATGGGGAAGTATGAGGAGAGATTCCAAAAAATTGAGGAAGAAGGAAAACAAAGAGAGGAGAAGATTGGAAATATTGACACTAGATTAACAGTGGTAGAACAAGAAAAAAATGGGATGTTGAGGTGGGAGATGGAAAGGTCAGAATTTTATCTTAGATTCCAAAATATAGAAGAGGAAAAAGGAGAAAATTTGGCTGCGATAATGATAGAAATGCTGGCAGACCTTTTGGAAATTACAGAGGAAAAGATGATGGATGGAGTAGATGAGATATATCGAGTTTATACAAGTTATGCGATGAGAAATAAACTACCAAAGGAAGTTCATATCAGATTTTCCAAAAAATCCATCAAAACACAGATATTGCAAGTGGTAAGAGAGAAAACATTGAAATATAAAGGTAAAGAGATTGTGGTTTTAAAACAAATACCTAGAAGAGTGAGAGAGATGAGAAGAGAATACCGATTTCTGACCAAAATACTATTAGAAAATGAAGTGAACTATAGATGGCTGATACCAGAAGGACTAATCTTTACATGGCAAGAACAGAGACATAGAATTGATTCGATTGAAAAAGCAGAACTTTTCTACGCAGAATTTTTTGGAAGAAGAAAAGAGGAGGCAGAGAAAGAGGTCTCATTAATTGAGTTACAGGAGGAACAACTGGAGATTGAAAAAGAGAAAGGAGTTGTAGGTGGACAGGTAGACAGTAAAGAACAACGTGAAGTGAGAACTACGAGAGCTGTTAGACCTAAATATAAAGCATAATCATGGAAGAAAAAAAACTAATTACAATGAATATAAATGGACTTAACTCAGCTGTTAAAAGAAGAAAAACCTTTCATAAATTAGAGAAATTAAAATTTGATATAATTTGCTTACAAGAAGTTCATATTAAAAAACAACATGAGCAATTGTTAGTACAGCCAAAATTAGGGAAAATATTTACTTCTTTGATTCAATGTAAGAAAAGGGGAGTGGTTCTCTACATTAAAGAGGATATCCCAGAAAAATTGATTTACACGGATGAAGATGGAAGAGTATTAATGGTGGAAATAATGGACAATAATAAAAAAATACTCTTGATTGCAATTTATGCCCCGAATGATAAACAAGAAGAGTTTTATAAAAAACTACATATGGAAATAATTAGATTGGACTATGTTAACATAATTAAGATGGGAGACTTTAATGGAATTGTGGACAATAAATTGGACTATATAACAACAACAACAAAACAAAATAGAAAGGTTCTCCCTAAATCTTTTTTTAAAATGACAGATGAATTAACCTTAAAAGATATTTGGAGGGAAAGAAACGTTAAAGCTAAACAATACACTTTTTACTCTAATAGACATTTATCATGGTCCAGATTAGATATGATTTGGATCTCAACAGAATTAATATCCACTATTCAAGAAACAAGTATTGAAATGAGTACTTGGGCAGACCATAGTCCAATGACAATTAAATGGAAGGGACAAAAAAAAAGATCGAGATGGACATTAAACAATACTATTTTAAAGGAGAAAGACTTTATACAATGGATGGAGAAGGAATTGGTTTTTTTCTTTAAAGAAAACAAAAAAGAAGATACTTCAATACAGAATGTTTAGGATACAATGAAGGCATATGCTAGAGGTTTGATAATAGATAATACAAGAAAAAAGAATATTAGGAAAAGACAAACCTCCAAGATCCTGGAAGATGAATATAAAAGACTTGAAAAAGAATTACAGAAAATACCACAGAAAAAAGATATTAAATTGAAACTAGATCTAATTAAGCATAAAATGGAATTAATAGAGAAAGAAGAATTGGCACAGAAAATTAGAAATTCTAAACAGAATTATTTTGAAGACGCAAATAAACCAGGTAGATGGCTAGCATATAAACTGAGAAAGGAGAAGGAATCAAGAAAAATATTGAAACTAATAGATGATCAAAGTCAAGTTTGTTGTGGTAATAAGGAGAAAAAGGAAATTATTCGAGATTTCTATGGACAACTATATAAACAAGAGAATATTGATGAGGAAAAAATTAAACAGTATTTACAGAATGTTAACTTACCGAAGTTACCCAAAGAGACTGAAGAAATGTTAGAAAGCAATATAACAATGATGGAATTAAATGAAGCATTTAAGAGACAAAATAATGGGAAAGCACCAGGTCCAGATGGGCTTCCGGCAGAATTCTATAAAAAATTTCAAGAATCATTGAACATCCCATTGTTAGAAGTTATGAATGAAGTTATGTTAAAGAAGATGACACCCAAAACATGGTCAGAGGCTTATATTACACTTATTTTAAAAGAAGAGGCTGACCCGTTGCAAATTAAGAATTATAGACCTATTTCCTTATTGAATGCAGATTATAAAATCTTTGCTTCAATTTTAGCAGAAAGACTGAAAAAATATTTAAATAATTTTATCCATCCAGATCAAAACGGATTTCTGCCAAAGAGACAAATTAGAGACAATATGAGAGTAATTTTGGATACTTTGGAATTTTATGAGGCTCATCCTGAGAAACAAATGGCTTTGATATTCCTAGATGCTCAAAATGCATTTGACAACGTGAACTGGAGATTTATGTTATTACTATTGGAACAGATGGGTTTTGCCAGAAAATTTATTCAAGCAATAGAAACCATATATAATAAACAGACAGCAAAAGTAATGGTGGAGGGAGAGTTTACAGATCTTATTAGTATAAGAAGAGGCACAAGACAAGGATGTCCCCTATCTCCTTTGTTATTCGTATTGACTTTGGAAGTGTTGAATAGAAATATTAGAGATGACAAAAGTATAAAAGGAATGAAAATTAAAAAGGAAGAATTTAAACTACAAGCTTTTGCTGACAATTTAGCTTTTATTCTCGAAGACCCGTTAGAAACCGCTCCAAAATTATTGGAAAAGAAAGAGACATATGGTGAGATGGCTGGCTTGAAAATAAATAAAGATAAAACAAAGATTTTGACAAAAAACATGTTATTGAGACAAAGAGAAGAACTGACAGATCTTTTGAAAATCCAAGTTACAAATAAGGTTAAGTATCTGGGGATATATTTGACAGCAAGATGTAGCACACTAAAAGAGAATAATTATATTAAACTCAAACAACAGATAATTACATATTTGAAGAAATGGGAAAATTTACAATTGTCATTAATAGGGAGAATTTCAACAATTAAGATGAATATTTTACCTAGAATTTTATTTCTCTTTCAAACAATACCAATTAGACTTGGAAAAGACTACTTTGAAGATTTAAATGAAATCATGTTGAAGTTTATATGGCAAGGTAAAAGAGTGAGAATAAAGTTAAAGCTTTTGCAAGATGCTAGAATTAGAGGAGGTTTTGGCCTGCCTAATTGGGAACTGTATTATCAAGCTGCAAGTTTGATGTGGGTCAAAGAATGAATAACATTAAGAAAGCATAGATTGTTGACATTAGAAGGACATGATTTACTGTTGGGCTGGCATGCTTTTTTATGGTACAAGGGAACTAAAACACAGGGGTATTTCAGAAGACATTATATACGGGAGTCTTTGTGGTTAAATTGGGAGAAGATAAAAAAACAATGTTACCTGAAAATTCCAGTTTGCTTATCGACTATTGAAGCATTTTCCTATCCTATGATCTATAAAAAGGAACAAACAGTTAGATATGGGGAACTGTTGGATGAAAAGGGTGGACTTAAATCGATCCAAAACTTAGAGGAACAAGGTATAAGGATGAAATGGTTTTCATATGCGCAAATACACTCAAGATATGTTGAAGATTTTAAAATGGAAGGATTTTATGACAAACAGACTGATTTAGATAAGATATTGATGGGTACTGATGAGAAAGTGATTAAAAAATGATATGGTTATTTATTGGGAATTAAGCTAGAGGAAGAACAAGTTAAAGAAACTATGATTGCTTGGGGGAAGAATTTTGGATATGGGATTGATTTAGAGCAATGGCAAAAATTGTGGTCTTAAAATTATAAAATGACAATGTCAATAGCATATAAAGAAAACTTGTATAAGATGTTTTACAGGTGGCACTTCCCCCCGACAAGAATAGCAAGAATGTTCAAGAACAAATCTGAAAAATGTTGGAAATGTCATCAGATACCTGGCTCATATTATCATATGTGGTGGACTTGTGAGGATGCCAGAAAATATTGGACTAAAATTCACATGTGGTTGGAAAAAATGACAAAGAAACACATAGACTTGAAACCAGAGATCTTTTTATTGGGAATCTTGCCTGATATATATAATAAAGACTTGAAATATTTGATTGTAAATGTATTAACAGCGGCTAGGATTGTATTTGCTAAAAATTGGAAGAATGAGAAAATACCATCACAGGAAGAAATTATTAAGAAAATATTGGAATGTGCTGAGATGAGTAGATTGACATTTGAAATTAGAGAGCAAGAAGATAAACAATTTTATGAAATTTGGGATTTTTTTAATCAATGGTTAGATGATAAAATACAATAATAGAGCATTAGTATTATATCTATAAAGGGTTTTTAGGATTGATTTGTTATGACTATATGATTTGTTATAGAATAAACTGTTTGAAGTATTGTTATCTCACAAAGCATGAATGATTAAAAGTATAGTCAGAAAAAGACTTTATTTTAATTTTTTTTTGGTAATATTCGGATATGGATTGATAATATGAGTGGTTATGTAATGTAACTGTAATTGAGACTATAAAATGAATGCACAAAACTGATGAACCAACCGACACACCGGAAGTATATATGAGAGTAGATGTTTTTAATGTTTTGTATGTTATGTCTGTTTGTAAAAAATTAATAAAATTCTTAAAAAAAAAATAAAAAATATCCGAGATAGGCCCCCTCTGTGAACGTTTTTTCCATTTTAATGCTTTGTATGCGAGCTGCATCCGCTTTCATCCTTTCTCTATCCGTGCTACTAATGCTGTGTGTCTGTTCCGCGTCCGTTTCACTTCCTCCCTGTGTCCATTTTCCGCTGGAGCAGATGCGAGTTGCACGGATGCACAGCAGATGCCTAGCAGATATAGCGGATGCGTAACGGATGACGATGGATGTTGAACGGATGTTCCCCGTATGCGTTGCGGATGCAGAACGGACGCGTTGGATACATTTTCCGCTCAAAAAGTTTTGAGCAGCTCAAAACTTTTTGAGCGGATGGAACCTCAGTCGATGGATGCTGAACGGATAGAGAGGATGAAAAACGGAGGCAGTGAGTACAGAACGGATGAATCGCGTTAACCAATGGATGGCAAGTGTTTCTCTCCGTTTTACATCCTCTTTCCATCCGTTGGTGCAGTGTAACATGGGCTTTAGCAGCTATGGATACAAGATTGACAATATCCCCATTAATCAAGGCAGGACTGAGCAAATAATTTTAGGCACATTTTTGTGGTGTTTGTTTGTTGTTTTTGTGAACCAACCAGGAAATTCTCTGAGGTAACTAGTGTAAGCGTGTACTTGTGTATGTACACCCGCATGTGTGTGTGTGTGTGTGTGTGCACATGCTATTTATTTCTTAAACAGCACATCTAGGCATACTACACCTTTATTTTTAACTAAGTTTGATGGATTATTATGAGCTGCCTCGAGTCCATGTATGGTATGAGATAGGCATCCATGTAAGTCCTGTAGGTAAATGAATAAACTGAGTTATTTAGTAATAGTGAGAAGTTGTGAAAGCAGTTGGTGATATATTATGATGATGAAAAGTCTTCTGTACATATCTAAACAGCTCCTTCGATGCTAAATTGATTATTTTAAAAACCACAGGACAAAAGCTACATGCTTCCTTCAATGCAGAAAATGTAACTCAAGAAGTTACAGTGAAGAACAGTTGTAATAGCAGCATTAAAATATGCACATAATTACTCTAAGCAATGCAAGATAGATTATTTTTCCCGTGTAGGAACTCAACCGTTACCTCATTGAGATGACCTAATTGAAGAGATTCATGCTTAATTTTGATCTTGTTAAGAATATTCTTGGAGCTGATCCACTAGTTTGTTATAAGATTAGATTTGGTAAGAAGTAAGGATGTTGAGCACACTAAAATTACAGTCAGTACAAAGATGTGCTTTGTTTACAATTTGATTAAAGATAATTTGGATGGATTTATAATGATGACAGGCCTCCTACTCAGAACAAAGAAGATGGAGCAAAAAAAGCTCTCATAAAACATTGTAATTAGCAGGAGATAAAATGACATGATGCTAAAGAATTGGTGTTAGTGCAGGGGTATCAAATTCATGTCATCATGTTGTCCTCATACGACATATCACGACTTTTCCTCCCTTTGCTAAGCCTGAGGTGGGCATGGCCAGCACGCATCTGGCCTGCAGGCTGTGAGTTTGACACCCCTGTGTTAGTAATTGGAATTATCATTTCCATTATATCTTCTAGTAAGAAGAAACAAGTCTAACATACAGGATACTGTGGAGAAGGTTCCATAAGCTCACCACAGCTCTTCATTAGTAAAATTTATCTCTGAGTGGCAAACTTCTTTATTATTCTTATGGGACCACAATATGGGATAATCAATTATTAGTACTTAGGATGAATATCATTACTCCACTATAGCATCCTCTAAAATTACCCTGCATGGAATTAGTGGTAATGAGGGTAGACTATATAGAGGTAGTTGTTGACTTACAACAGTTCATTTACTGACTGTTTAGAGTTACAATGGCACAGAAAAAAGTGACTTATACCCTTTTTCACACAACTGTTGCAGCATCCCCATGGTAATGTGATTTGCAATTGGTTCATATTTATTATGGTTGCTCTCTCCCAGGGTCATGTGATCACCTTTTGTGACCTTCTGACAAGTAAAGTCAATGGAGAAGCCAGATTCACTTAACAACCATTTACTAACTTTAGAACTGCAGTGATTCATTTAACAACAATGGCAAGAAAAGGCTTAAAACTGGGCAAAATTAATTTAAAAACTGTGTCACTTAACAGAAATTTTGGGCTCAGTTGTGGTTGTAAGTCAAGGGCTATCTGTATTACTTCATTGATAGTGGGGAAATACTATGAATGTGTCCACTGATGTTATTTCTCAATAGACAGGAAATACCTAATGCCAGGCCCAGCCCAAGAATGCGAGAAAACAATCCAGCCAATGTTAAGTTCAGTTTATTTATAAAATATGGAGAGAATCTTGCCAGACTAAACATATACTAGCCAAACTTACATACATCTTCCCCTTCTCAGAATCTTGCCATTGTAAATTTACCCAACCCTAACCTAAGGAATCTACCCTGGGAGATTCTATGGTGTGACTATCCTAAATCACTTCCTTTTTCCACAATCCAGCCCTGGATTATGCAGTCTGTCGTCTCCCCTCACCCCGTCCCTTGGTGTTCTGATCAAGGCTTCCTGAGACTGTAATTAAGCACATATTTAGTTAAAACAACTCTTTCTTTATTTCAACACTGGGAATTATATTCATTCCCAGCCTGTAATGAGGTCCAAACAGTCCCTTGAGATAAGCACCCACCTTTCTCTCCTTTGAATTGCTGCCAACAACTGAAGTGCCAAATTAACTATGAAAAACCAGCTAAAGTACAAAGTCCACACAGAGCTTCAAGGTTTAATCCAAACAGAGCAAATAACTTTGTAAAGGTTTCTCTACCTTTACATTTCCTTTATACCTTATGAGAGGGGCAATCACCTCCAAGGCTTACTCCCAAGTCACCCTTTTTGTCATAGCTGCTCTTGCCTTCTAGCAGCTCTGCACACACATGCACTGGGAACAGGCTCCCCTTATTCCTCTTCCTTGCTGCTGCCAGACTCTGGAAGCTCTGGAATCAGCATGCAACTCCCTGGTCCTGACCCCATTTCTGCATCGGATGCAGGACCCTCGTCTGAGTCCTCCCCAGACTCCTGGATTGGTCCCCGTTCTTCCCCACTGTCCAATTTTGCTGCTGTCTGCACAGGCTGCCAGCAAACCACTTGGAACTTGCTCTCTCCTTCCTGAGAACCTGCTGTATTACTATACTCCATCACACCTAAGAAAGGTTTTAAGACAGAGGGACAATGCAACTTTCAATTATTTCATGGTGGCCTTATAGATATACACACAAGAGACAGTTTGTGTGTAATGTTAATTCAGCATCCATTTTATTGGCATAGCTTGGGATATGTCTGTTATGTACTCTGAGGTCTTAAAAGTGAAGGATAATTTATTCAAAGCAATTTCTTATGGCCAGTTGATGAAAGGCTTCCTCCTCCTTCATCTTCCTCTTCCTCTTTGAATCATGCTTCCCTCCTGGTGATTGTTTGAACAAGTCCATATAGTCATTTTGTCACCACTTTTTGGAAGCGGTTTGCCATTTCCTTCCTCCTAGGGCTAAGAGAATGTAACTGGCTTAAAGTCATCTTGCTAGCTTCCACACCTAGAACTAGAACCTGGGTCTCTCCAGAACTAGTCCAGCATCTTAACTGCTATATCACTCTGCCTCTCTAATAGACAAATAGAAATGGGTTTTAGTGAATTAAGTTAGGCTAATTTCCAAGTAAGTCAATTTTAGTTTTTCATTTCAGGGGAATGGGAAACAAATATAAGTCTAAGTGCTATTGCTATCACGGTGGATTTGGGGCGAATGAATGGACCTGAGCATTTACTGGCTGGATACCCTTCCTAATGCCTATGCACAGTTCACAGCAGGTATTTTCTCTTTGTACCCTGAAAGAGAAACATCTGTCACTGCCTAGGATTGAACTCTCAACCTTCTGAGTGAGAGGTGAACACCTTCACTTCTAGGCCACCACTCTACTTGTAAGAGAAAACGCAAATAAACAAATATTATTATTCCCTTTTTAGTTAAGACAGACAGACAACCAGACAGGAAAATGGCAGGCTGTTAAAAATATTATTAAACTTTGATAATAATTTCCATCTGGTCCAATCAAGATTTTATCTAGTTTTTGGAATTCATTGTCTATTAGAAATTTCTCACTGTCTTTTTTATATCTTGTTTGTATTTGCATATAGGTCCACCAATCCAATTTTATTCCCTGCTCTTCCCATTTCTGTCTACTCTTTAGATTCCCTTGGTTATCTAAAATTTTCCTATACCTGGCCATTTTCTTAACCTCTGTTATTGGGGTGGATTACTGCTTCCAAGGGAGATATCTAGTTTGGAATTTTCAAATAATATTTATTCTTTATTTGTCTCCATGATTAGATCAACACATCTCTTATTTTATGTCTATAGAAGTATAGATGTGATCTGCTTTCTTTATCCCATAGGAAGGCATGCCACCCTCTTTGTTTGCCAAGTTATATAAACATTTATCAGAATTTGATAGAGCAGAAAAAAAATGTGAAAGGAACAATGATTGCTTGGGGTAGGAACATTGGACATTCTATTGATCTGGAAGAATGAGAAAAGATTTGGAATATGAATTATAAAATAACAAAATCAGTGGCATACAAGAAAAATAAACATAAAATGTTGTATCATTAGCATATGGCACCCTCAAGACTGGCTAAGATCTATCCAAATTTAAAACCAAATTGTTGGAAGTGTGGACAACAAGAAGTTACTTTCTTTCTTTCTTGGCCCAAAGCAAAAAAATATTGCTGGTGATTCAAATGTTGTTAGAAGAGTTAATTAAAAACAAAATCGGTTTTGTCCCAGAATTATTCCTTTTAGGAATAATTAAAAACTATGGTAGAAAGATAAAATATATTGGATATTTATATATATAAAATATAAATATCTTTGATTTTATAATACAGATTGGGAATTAAACAAAATTTTACAAGGAAGTAAAAAAAGATGATTACCAAAATGTACAATTGTTTATTGAAATTCAAAATGGAAAAGGAAACAGTTAAGGAGAGCATGATAACATGGGCTAAAAATTGTGGCCACAGTATTGAATTAGATCAATGGGAACGAATTTGGTGAACTAACTATAAATTAATGTTATCAGTCTCGTATACAGAAAATATTTATAAAATGTTCTATTGCTGTCATCTTCCACCAACAAGACTTGCTAGGATGTTCCCTAATATGTCACCCAAATGTTGGAAGTGTAACTTTAGCCAGGAGACATATTTTCACATGTGGTGGACATGTCCTAAAGCCGAAAAATACTGGTCTAAGACAGCGGTCGCCCACCAGTGGGCCACGGCCCACTGGTGGCCCTTGAGAAAATTTTGGTGGGCTGCAGATAAATCTCACCCACAAGAGCACCTCTCCCAAAGCAATTAATCCAGGTTGTGCAGAAATACAAGGCTGTGCCACCCACATGTCCTGCAGGAATGCTCCCTGCCCACTCACTCCTTACCCAGCAAACTTGCTTGCTAAAATTGCTATTTTTTCTTTTTCCGACCATCATCTGTTCTGCTGTGCCAGGAGATTTAAATTAGTTCGGAAGCAGGAAATGGTTGGATTTATTGCTTTCTAGCTAATCTTTAGATCTTCATCTCTGCTTCCCTTAGGACTGAAGGTTTGCTTGCAAGCAAATTCAGTGCAGACTCCACGCTAGCAAATTTGAGAGACTGAGTGAGCCAATGGCAGATAGATAGGTCACTGAATGATTCTGTGAGCAACTCAATCTGCCTGCTTTGCCTGATTTTGGGTAAAAAATTCTTTTTTAAATAAAAACAATTAAATATTTACATACATGGTGTGTTGTGAGTTAATTTTATCAGTTTGCTTGCAAGCAAATTTT
>BLBF01000004.1:43336974-43349480 GCA_015471245.1 Laticauda colubrina | reverse complement strand
GATTTCTGAATGAATCTGTGATTCTGTGAGCAACTCAATCTGCCTGCCTGCTTTGCCTGATTTTGGGTAAAAGTTGCTCTTTTTTAATAAAAAAAATTCAATATTTATATAAATATTTATAATATTTACATACATCCAGTCACACGACCACCAAGTAATACTCACAAATTAGGGCACACCCACAGAACCAGTTAGATCTAAAATTAGGAGTTTGGTGGTCCCTGAGGTCCAAAAGGTTTGCAACCCCTGGTCTAGGATATAGACATGGTTAGAAGAGATGACAAAACTAAAGAATAAATTCAACCAAGAGACCTTTCCACTTGGAATGACAGAACCAACATGGAGCAAAAAACACCAGCATCTTATATCACATATCATCACAATGGCAAGGATAATCTTTGCCCCAAACTGGAAATCAGTAATGATATCCACGGACCTGGCAGTAACTAATAAAATCCACCAATGTGCAGAAATGGTTAGACTAACCATGTTACCAAAAAATAAGGAAGAGGGGGTGTTTATTACAATTTGGAATATATGGTACAAATGGTTGTATAAAAAGGAAGTAAATATGTCTAATGAACACTCATCTCTAATGATCTAAGTGCTAGAGCCCACTGTAACAACATAGCCAAAAAGGCATTAAGAGTTGTTAACCTTATCCTACTAGCTTTTTCTCTGGTAATATCACACTACTAACTGGAGCATACAAAACATTTGCTAGACAAATACTAAAATATAGCTCATCAGTCTGGAACCAACATTATGTATCTGAAATTATCACAGTTGAGAAAGTCCAGAAATATTTCACAAGAAGAGTTCTCTACTCCACTACTCATTGTAGAATACCTTATACCACCAGACTTGAAATTCTAGACATAGAAAACCTTGAATTACTCTGTCTTTGGTCTGATGTAAGTATGGTACATAAAATCATACATTGCAATGACTTACCTGTCAGTGAATACTTCAGCTTCAACCATAACAACACAAGACCAAACAATAGATACAAACTCAAGGTTAACCACACCACTTGATTGCAGGAAATATGACTTCAGCAACAGAGCAGTCAATGTCTGCTATACTCTCCCTGACTCTGTGGTTTCTTCCCCAAACCCAAAAAACTTTAACTTTAGACTCTACTATTGACCTCACCCCTTTCCTAAGAGGTCTGTAGGGGGTGTGCATAAGCGCACCAATGTGCCTACCATCCCTGCCCTATTGTTTCTCTTATTTTTCTTATATGTACCCATTTTATGTATTCATAACTATATATATACTTATAACTATTATCTTGTAAGCAATTGACAAATCAAAATAAATAAATAAAACTGATTAAACAAACAACAAGGGAAATTGAAAATAAGGATAAATGTATATATAGCTATGTATATATGTAAAGACCCTGTCACACTGCGCAACGGATGCAAAACGTTTGTAAAAAGGACACAGCGGATGAGAAAAATGTTCCATCCATTGTTATCTGCTCTCAAAAGGGGAAAAAATTTGCATAACCAGAGCGTATAACACGGAAAGGAACGGACGCGGGCAGGATGCAGAGCGGATGGAAAGCAGATGCGGAATGAAAGCCCAGCGGATGGAAGCGGATGAGAGCGGATGGCACATCCTCAAGGCTTCCGGGGGACCTCAGCAAAGCGGATGCGGAATGGATGAAGTGGATGCACAGCGGATGCACAGCGGATGAAGCGGATGCAGAGCGGAAGTCTAGCGGATGCACAGTGGAAGCCTAATGGATGTCTAGTGTTAATTGCGCATGCGGGGAGGATGCATTGCATAAGCCCCGTGGATATAAGAGAAGCAGCTCGGAGCAGGTCACCATTCAGAGGAAAGACCTGTTGCTGGACGGTTTGACAGCCTTGCCTGCCCTGCCTGCATGCCTGCCTGCAAGCCTTGCTGCCAGCCTCCCTGCCAGCCTTGCTGTCTGCCTGCCTGCCAGCCTTGCTGCCCTTCCTCCCTGCCAGCCTTGGTGCCTGCCTGCCTGCCAGCCTTGGTGCCTGCATGCCTGCAAGCCTTCCTGCCAGCCTTGGTGCCAGCCTTCCTGCCAGCTTTGGTGCCTGCCTGCCTGCCAGCCTTCCTGCCAGCCTTGGTGGCTGCCTCCCTGCCAGCCTCCCTGCCAGCCATCAACCCCACAACCATGGGGAAGAACAGAAAGCCTCAGCCATCTGCTGCCAGCCCTGGCAAGAGGGACAGGGACACCATCCCACCCCCTGGCCCTCACTCTGCTTCTGCTGGGGCTTCTGTAGCACGGGCTCGCTCTTCTGGGGTTGGATCCTCTGCTGCTTATGCTTCTGGAGGACCTGATGATGCGGGGGATCAGACAAGCACTCCAGCACCAGCCACCTCCACAGCACCTGGAATCTTCACCCCTGAGACTGAACGACCAAGAGGAGTGCCAGAGACTCATCTTCGTTTTATAGCTTCTTGTTAATAAAGTCTATCTTTGATTCACAAACTTGCTTCATTTCTTTTTTTTAATAAAGTCTTGGTGGAAACTTTTAGAAATGGTTTAAGCCTTTGCATGGTTGTGGGATGTGTTAAGATAGCAGTGGGATGGGCAGGGATACCTGTGGTATGGGTAATAGCTGTGGGATGGGTAATAGCTGTGGGATGGGCAGGGATACCTTTGGGATGGGTAATAGCTGTGGGATAGATAAACCTCCAGTGCAAGCATAGTGGGATTGGATGGTCCACCCTCCCAGGTGCCACACCTATGGCCCTTTATTATCAATAATAAAGTAATCAATCATCCACACATGTCAAAATAAACACAACTCTTTATTAATGCCCTCTTCATTGTAGGGCCACTCAGCATACATGGCACAACATCATCAGTGTTATGCCACAGGCTCAAGGAAGCATCCATTAACCATCTATCATCCTGCCTTGCCACTCCACTGCTCCAGCTGGGGAGTTGCACCAGTGTCTCAGGAGGTTGTGCTGCTTCTTCCCTTCACATGAGGCTCTGTTGGGGCATTGCACATCCTCAGTGTCGATCAGGTTTTGCCCTGGCCTCCATTCCCCAGGCTCCATGTCTCCATTGCCTTGTTGGAGGTCCACGAGCCTGTTCTGCAACACTGGGTAGCAGGTGCACATGAGATTGTGCAGGATGCAGCAAGCTTCCATGATCCTCCTCACAGTCTCTGGGCAATGCTGCATGGTGGTGAGAAGTACCTGGAACCTGTTGGCCAGGATGCCAAAGGTGTTCTCCACCACCCATCTTGCCCTGAACAGCCTGTAGTTGAAGATCCTCTCTTCACGGATGAGGCATTTGGAGGTGTAGGGCTTCATGAGGTAGGTTGTGAGGGACAAGGCGTCATCCCCCATGATGAAGTAGGGCACATCTTGCATGTTGTTGAGCAGGGGTTCTGGATCTGGGAAGCCACGATGAGGTTACGTTCCAGCCCCTCCTTGAGGTGACTGGCGTTGTATACCTGGGCATCTGAACATGAGCCTTTGCCTGAAGCATCGATGTACATGAACTTGTAGTCAGCATCGACCATGGCGAAGAGGATGATGCTGAAGAAGCCCTTGTAGTTGAAATAAGTGGACCCTGACTTGGCTGGCGCTTTGCAGGCCATGTGCTTGCCACCTATGGCTCCAACAGTGTGTGGGAAGTTCCACCTCTGATACCACTACTCTTTCTTCCATCCTTCTTCAGTCGAGGGGCACTGGAGGAGCTCCTCCATGTATTCTTCTATGATGGCCTGCACCACTTCTCTGACCACAATTCTGATGGTGTTGTGTGGCACCCTCCAGCCATACTGCTTGCTCCTGTAGGTGGTCCCTGAGGCCAGGTGGCACAGAGTGAGTGCCACCTTGAGCCCAGGTTCCAGGCTGGGCTGGAAGTTGGTGTTTGCCTTGGTCAACCTGGGTGTCAGCCGCTGCACAACTTCGTCAAACATGGCTGGAGGCATCCTCATGAAGTTCTGGAATGCACGAGTGTCTTCGTTCCTGAGCTCCACCATCAGCTTGTTATACAGTCCGTCCTCTGCTCTTCTGGTGATCCATCTTCAGACCCAGATGCTTCTTGGCCGCCTCCTTTTCTTCCCGTGGTAGAGTTTCCAAGCCTGTAGATGGCTTCGCACTGTTGCAGAAGGATGGTGGCTGCCAAAAGGACTTTGTTATGATGCATGGTGGACATGACTGGATGCTGTGGAAAAACAAGTCAGATGAAGGCTGCAGAGGTCTGCACTGAAGGGCTGCTGGTCTGAAAATGAGATCCAGATGAGTTGCTCCCCCTTTTTATAGGCACTATAGGTTTTCCCCTAGGTGTCCCTTTGCATCCTATAGGCATCCTCTAGACATCCTTAATATCCGAGATAGGTCCCCTCTGCGAATGATTTTTCCATTTTAAATGCTTTGTTTCTGTTCTGCATCCGCTAGGCATCCGTTCCGCATCCGTTCTGTATCCATTCTGCTTCCTCCCTGCGTCCGTTTACCGCTGGAGCGGATGGAGTTGCGCGGATGCGCAGCGGATGCCTAGCGGTTATAGCGGATGCATAACGGATGCAGAACGGATGCCTAGGAGATGCCTAGCGGATGCAGAACGGACGCATTGGATACATTTTCACTCAAAAGTTTTGAGCAGTTCAAAACGTTTTGAGCGGATAAAACGTCAATAAACGCATGCTGGATGGATAGAGAGGATGAAAAATGGAGGCAGTGAGTACAGAACGGATGCATCGCGTTAATCAACGGATGACAAGTGTTTTTCTCCGTTTTACATCCTCTTTTTATCCGTTGGTGCAGTGTGACAGGGGCTTAAAGTAATATCATTAAATAAATATTGTGTTATAATTGTAATGATAACATAAGAAAAAGTAAGGATTTAATAAATAAGTTATAGATTCACTTGTAGCAAATGACTTTAATTGACACTAATGGAAATGTACACTGCAAAAATGTGAGAACATGTTTCTCTTTTTTAAAAATATATTCTTTTTTAAAAAATTTTCAAGAAACATTATTAAAAACAAAAGATGAATATCTTCTATTACATGTAATAACAGCAGCAAGAATTTCCTATGACCAGTACTGGAAAAAAAACTCCATACCACCTGAAGATTTAATAATCAATTTTTTTTTAGAGTGCACGGAAATGGACAAATTAACTATAGAACTAAAAGGAAAGCAGACACGGAATACAATGCAATATGGGAAATTTGGTATATTTGGAGTGATAATAGATATAAGAATAGAAAATGTAAATAATGTATATAATAGATATGAGCGTATGAAAGTATTGTGTATATTTGAGTTTAGATAGGATACATAAATGTATATATAATGTCACAGCACTGTTTAATAAGTATTAGTATTATGTATAAATGGAAAAAAACTCAATAAAACATTTTTAAAAAAGTATTATTCATCATTTTGAGAATAATGTTTATGATTTGCCCAGAATAAAGAGAGCTAAATTCCTGTGATAAAGATTATTCTGAGAGACAAAAAAGGGTGCTGCAGTATAACCATCCTTGTTTTGAGGCAGACACATAAACAATGGCATTAGGCATAGGTAATTTATGAACAGGTGAACCCTCTCATTGTATCCATTTATGACAGCTGCCATGAAATGCTATAAAATCCCCGGTACATCCTACAATCTAGAAAGTTTGCTGTCTCTGTTTTATAAAGGGATCTATTAATGCAGACAGCTGGATCTTTTTGAAAACAACTTTGTTAGGTTTTGAAATAAAGAGATAAAAGCTAACAAGAAGTAATTAAGAGAAAAAGAAAAAATGGAAAAGAAAGCAAAATCAAAAGTGCAGAAAGAAAAAAGAAATATAAGAAATGACTTTTGGCTTTCTTTTGAAAAAGATTTAAGACATTCTCATGACTGGACCTGATTTTTTTGAACATTTTTGTTTTTTTCTGTTGTTGAGTGAATCAAAGTGATTATTAAGTAAAACAATTTAGCAATAAATTTAGAAACTGCTGTTCTAAATGTGAACCTATTCTTTCTAATGGGTGTTTTTCGGCAGAAACAATTTTAAAGAAACATCGCACATTGTGGTCACAGGAGGTGGCAACAGGTCTCCTGGCTGGAAATTTGGGGCATTGAAGTCCACACACTGAATATTGTGAAGTTTAAAAACACCGACCTATTTTGCAGAAGGTCATTCCATTCTGATTGATTAATTGATTAATTGATTGATTTCTTTTTAGCAGCTCAACTCAGCACAAATACAAAACCTTTCTCCATATAACCAGAGGAAGTAAGTTGGATTAATTGTTTTGGAAACATTAGAATTTATTTATTTGTAATCAGGGGTAGGCTTCAAAATTTTTAGCAAAGGGTTGTCTGCCCGGTAAATGAATGAATGATGGGTATGGCCTAATCGGCCTCCTGCAACACAGTGGGGGGGGGGCATTTTTGTCATCTCCGGGCTCTGGAGACTTTCCTTAAGCCTCCAGGAGAATGAGAGAGACCTCCCTGGGCTATGAAGGCTGTCTGGATGCTGGAAACGGTCCATTTCTGGCCTTCCCAAACTTCCGGGAGACCTATTTTTCACCCTTCCTGAGCCTCCACGTGCACCCTGCACTAACCTGCATTCAAAACAGGCCGCGTGAGGACTCCTGGAAGGGGAGAGGTGGGGTGGGAGGGGCCAGCCAGGAGTGGGATTTGGGGGTTCTCCTAACTGCACAGAATCTTAGATAGAGGCTCTCCCAAACCCCTGCAAACCCTCAGCAGCTCACTCTCTTTGTTATTCTCTTGTTTCTAAATGGGTATTAGTTTTTCTCTCTACACTGATTCTTCCTAGCTGAGTTTAAAAGCTGTGATACTTCACATCAAAGATGCTACTTTTCTCTTTTTCATGGTATACTAAAAGAGAATCTTCAGTTTTTGCTACGTGTGGTGGACCTCCACCGCTGACATATGCAAAATAATCAGGAAATCAAAGCAGGAGAGCTTGGACCCATCTTTAAACTGCCTCTTAGAAACTTACAATTATTCTGTTTAATTCCATTAGTATTTGAGTAACTCCAGAGTGTTAGATGTAAAAAATAAAATAAATAAACTGTCACAACTTGTTCTCTCCGCCACAGGTTGGGAATGGCTTCAGATTTGTTACCACCCATCAAGAAAATTTGGAAAGGACAGTTTGCAACAGTAATTGCCCTCTCAAAGAACATTTGGTAATATTGAGAGTTGCTCAACACAAAATTTTGTGTTAGAGCTATGATTAAAAGTAAACAACTTCAACAGGCAACAAATAGTAAAAATAGGAAACACCCTATCAAACCTGCATCAGTTATCAGCAGTGTCACCCAAGAGAGTGTTCTAGGATCCACACTTTTAACACTCTATATAAATGACCTTTGTGACCACCTTATTAGCAATTGCGTCCTCTTCACTGATGATATAAAACTATTCAACACCACCATCAATGTTACCGTCCTTCAGAAAGACCTTGATTATGTGTCTGAATGGTATAACAGTTGGCAACTCCAAATCTTGACCAACAAATGTTCTGTCCTATACATTGGTAAAAGAAATCTATATTTCAAATACAAGCTAGGTGGATATGACCTTGTTGATGACCCCCACTCTGTCAAGGACCTTGGAGTCCTCATATCGAATGACCTAAGCGCCAAAGTTCACTGCAACAGTATTGCCAAAAAGGCTTTAAGAGTTGTAAATTTAATTTTATGAAGCTTCTCTTCTAGTAATACTGATTTGCAAACTAGCACATTCAAAACTTTTGCTAGACCAATACTTGAATTCACTTCCCCACTCCTTTAAGCCCATGTCACACAGCACCAACGGATGGAAAGAGGATGTAAAATGGAGAGAAACACTTGCCATCCGTTGGTTAACGCGATGCATCCATTCTGTACTCACTACGTCCGTTTTTCATACTCTCTATCCATCCAGCATCCATCGACTGAGATTTCATCCGCTCAAAAAGTTTTGAGCTGCACAAAACTTTTTGAGTAGAAAAAGTATCCAATGCGTCCGTTCTACATCTGCTACGCATATGGGGAACATCCGTTATACATCCGTCGTCATCAGTTACGCGTCCGGTATATCCGATAGGCATCCGCTGCGCATCCGTGCAACTCGCATCCGCTCCAGCGGAAAACGGACACAGGGAGGAAGAGAAACGGACGTGGAACGGACACGCAGCATTAGTAACATGGACATAGAAAGGATGAAAGCGGATGCAGCTCACATACAAAGCATTAAAATGGAAAAAAACATTCATATAGGGGATGTATCTCGGATATTTAGGATGTCTGCAGGATGCCTAGAGGATACAAAAGGACATCTAGCGGAAAACCTATATTTCCCATAAAAAGGGGGAGAAATCACTTGGATCTCATTTTCAGTCCAGCAGCCCTGCAGTGCAGACCACTTCAGCCTTCATCTGGCTTTTGCTCTTCCACAGTATCCATTGATGTCCACCATGGATCGTCACACACTCCTTTTGGTAGCCACCATCGTTCTACAACATGCGAAGCCCTCTACAGGCTCTTTCACCTGTTCTACAGGAAGAAAAGCAGGCGTCCAAGAAGTGTCTGGGTCTAAAGATGGATCGGGAGAAGAGCCGAGTACGGACTGTATAACAAGCTGATGGTGGAGCTGAGGAACGAAGACTCTCGTGCATTCCAGAACTTCATGAGGATGCCGCCAGTCATGTCTGATGAAGTTGTGCAGCGCCTGACACCCAGGTTGACCAAGGCAAACACCAACTTCCGGCCCAGCCTGGACCCTGGGCTGAAGGTGGCACTGACTCTGTGCCACCTGGCCTCCAGGACCAAGTACAGGAGCATGCAGTACGCTTGGAGGGTGCCACACAACACCATCAGCATTGTGGTCAGAGAAGTGGTGCAGGCCATCTTCGAAGAATACCTGGAGGAGCTCCTCCAGTGCCCCTCCACTGAAGAAGGCTGGAAGAAAGTTGCAGATCAGTGGTATCAGAAGTGGAACTTCCCCCACACCATTGGAGCCATAGATGGGAAGCACGTGGCCTGCAAAGCTTTAGCCAACTCAGGGTCCACTTATCACAACTACAAGGGCTTCTTCAGTATCATCCTCTTTGCCATGGTTGATGCTGATGACAAGTTCATGAACATTGATGCTTCAGGCAACGGGTCAGCTTCAGATGCCCAGGTATACAACGCCAGTCACCTTAGGGAGGGGCTGGAATGCAACCTCAAACACAACTCTTTATTAATGCCCTATTGATTGTAAGGCCACTCAGTGTGATGAGACAGGCTGAAGGAAGCATCCATTAAGCATCTACCATCCTGTCTTGCCACTCCACTGCTCCAGCTGGGGAGTTGCACCAGTGTATCAGGAGGTTGCGCTGCTTCTTCCCTTCACGTGAGGCTCTGTTGGGGCCTTGCACATCCTCAGTGTCTATCAGGTTTCGCCCTTGCTTCCATTCCCCAGGCTCCATGTCCCCATTGCCTTGTTGGAGGTCCACGAGCCTGTTCTGCAAGACTGGGTAGCGGGTGCGCATGAGATTGTGCAGGATGCAGCAAGCTTTCACGATGTTCCTCACGGTCTCTGGGCAATGCTGCATGGTGGTGAGAAGTACCTGGAACCTGTTGGCCAGGATGCCAAAGGTGTTCTCTACCACCCGCCTTGCCCTGGACAGCCTGTATTTGAAGATCCTCTCTTCACGGGTGAGGAGTCTGGAAGTGTAGGGCTTCATGAGGCAGGTTCTGAGGGAGAAGGCGTCATCCCCCATGATGAAGTAGGGTACATCTTACGTGTCGTTGAGCACAGGGTCTGGATCTGGGAAGCCCATGATGAGGTTCCGTTCCAGCCCCTCCTTGAGGTGACTGCCATTGTATACCTGGGCATCTGAATATGAGCTGTTGCCTGAAGCATCGATGTACATGAACCTGTAGTCAGCATCGACCATGGCGAAGAGGACAATGCTGAAGAAGCCCTTATAGTTGTGATAAGAGGACCCTGAGTTGGCTGGAGCTTTGCAGGCCATGTGCTTGCCATCAATGGCTCCAATGGTGTGTGGGAAGTTCCACCTCTCATACCACTGCTCTGCAACTTTCTTCCATCCTTCTTCAGTGGAGGGGCACTGGAGAAGCTCCTCCATGTATTCTTTGATGATGGCCACAGTACTGATGGTGTTGTGTGGCACCCTCCAGCTGTACTGCATGCTCCTGTAGGTGGTCCCTGAGGCCTGGTGGCGAAGAGTGAGTGCCACCTTGAGCCCAGGTTCCAGGCTGGGCTGGAAGTTGGTGCTCTGCTTGTTCAACCTGGGTGTCAGCTGCTGCACAACTTCATCAAACATGGCTGGAGGCATCCTCATGAAGTTCTGGAATGCCCGAGTGTCTTTGTTCCTGAGCTCCACCATGAGCTTGTTGTACAGTCCGTCCTCTGCTCTTCTGGTGAACCATCTTTGTACCCAGACGCTTCTCGGCCACCTCTTTTTCTTCCTGTAGTAGAGTTCACAGAGCCTGTAGATGGCTTCGCACTGTTGCAGAAGGACGGTGGCTGCCAAAAGGACTTTTTTACGATCCACGGTGGACATGACAGGATGCTGTGGAAGAGGAAGAGTCAGATGAAGGCTGCAGAGGTCTGCACAGCTGGGCTGCTGGTCTGAAAGTGAGATCCAGATGAGTTGCTCCCCCTTTTTATAGGCAGAATAGGTTTTCCCCAGGTGTCCCTTTGCATCCTCTAGGCATCCTCTAGACATCCTTAATATCCAAGATAGGTCCCCTCTGCGAACGTTTTTTCTGTTTTAAATGCTTTGTTTCCATGCTGCATCCACTAGGCATCCGTTCTGCATCCGTTCTGCGTCCGTTCCGCTTCCTTCCTGAGTCCGAGCGGATGCGAGTTACGGAGATGCACAGTGGATGCCTAGCGGATATAGCGGATGCGTAATGGATGCAGAACAGATGCCTAGTGGATGCCTAGCGGATGCAGAACGGATGAATTGGATACAAAACTTTCTGAGCTCAAAACCTTCTGAGCGGATGAAACGTCCATAGACGGATACTGGACGGATAGAGAGGAAGCAAAACGGAGGCAGTGAGTACAGAACGGATACATCGTGTTAACCAACAGATGGCAAGCTTTTTTGTCCATTTTACATCCTCTTTGCATCCGTTGGTGGAGTGTGACAGGGGCTTTAATTACAAGTCGCTTGTCTCTTTGATTAGTTTCCAACCATTTTTTCTTGTCCTGCCTATCCTGGATAATAATTTAACCCCTCTTCTTTGTGACAGCCCCTCAAATACAGGAATACTGCTGTCACTCCAAATTCTTCTTTTGTTTAGACTAGCCAAACTGAAATCCGACAGCCATTTCTTCATATGTTTAATATGTTCATATAAGGAAGAGAAAATATACTGAGTTATGAAAACCTAGTTAAGGCTCAGATTCACTTTACTTGGAATTGTTTGTGTTTAATCATTGTTCTAGCACAAAACCGACTGAGCAACTCTCAATACATGCTGGCTGAGGAATTCTGGGACTTGAAGTCCACAAGTCTCAAAGTTGCAAAGTGTAGGACACCCCTGTTCTGCTTCTTTTAAATATATACATATACTTCTCTATGTTTTTTTTTTTTGTTATTTTTTGTTATAATTGGCTGGAACATAATAGTCTTAATTCCATTCCACTCCCTAGCAGAGCTTCAGCTCGTATTAATTAGCATGGGCTTATATAGACATAGTGTTTTAGAAATTCAAATATTATGTCCTTTTATAATTATGTCATAGTATTTAAATTATTCATTATAAAATTTAATTCCACTTTTACAGGGTTCTTTTGTTTTTTAATACCTATACTATGTAATTTTACTTTCATAATTTTATCTCTATCTTGTTTTATTCTAGCAAGACAACTATATTTGTATTCCTATTTTAGTGTAATTGTAGAATTATTAGTTCCATGCTGGTTTATGACCAAAATAAAATTGATTGATTGATTGATTGAACACTGACAGCTGTGCATGCAGACAAAGTGAATATGGAAACTTTCCAAAATAATAAAAAAAATGATTATAATCCCCAACCATGAAATGTATCGGCTATGGTATAAGAGGGCATCTTGAGACTTGACTTACTGTATTTTCTTCTTGTTGCAAGGGATGATAGAACATTTTAATCCTGCAGTTTATTGAATCATTTTTCCTCTTTCTCCTTCTTTTTAAGGAAAAAAAAATCCATTGTAGAAATTTAGGCCAATAAAGAAAGAAGAGCAGCAGCAGGGACCTACTTATCACTTTTTATGAAGTATAAAACTTTGTGGGGGGGGTTAATTTAAAAAGGGCCTCAAAAGTTTATATAATTTAGTTACTATTAGTCATATGAAAATGCTGATATATATGCCAGCTTTATGTAGATAATGATTTAATAAAGCTTCCTTTCCCTTTCCTTTCCTTTCCTTTCCTTCCCTTCCCTTCCCTTCCCTTCCCTTCCCTTCCCTTCCCTTCCCTTCCCTTCCCTTCCCTTCCCTTTCCTTTCCTTTCCTTTCCTTTCCTTTCCTTTCCTTTCCTTTCCTT
>BLBF01000004.1:43313055-43334873 GCA_015471245.1 Laticauda colubrina | reverse complement strand
TATCTATCTATCTATCTATCTATCTATCTATCTATCTATCTATCTATCTATCTATCTATCATCTATCCTATCTGTTACCTATCATCTATCACATTTCTAAACTGCTCATCACTCTCAAATACTAATTATTCATTGAGTGAATATTAATAAAGAAGTAAGCATGTATTTATAAGAACAAATCTTGCCAGATAAATCTTAACTCATTTAAAGTGGATATTTTTGTCATTAGATTGGAAGAATGCTTTACACATTATAAATTGTTATTTTGGAAGCCAGTTAATGAAACTTCTCATGATTTTCTGATTAGCAACCTAGTTAAATGTGGACTGGAAAACATGACAAATCAGGGGTACATGGTTGGCTTGAATATATGCATACAAATGGTTCTCCATCAAACTAAAGTAATATATCAAGTGACTTCCACAAGATTTAGTGTTGAGTTCTAGACTCTTCAGCATTTTTATTAACACTTCAATGAAAAGAGGGAGCAAATGATTATCATATTTTCAGACAATGTAGTATGCACTGTTTTAAAAGATAAAAATAGAAATAAGGCACAATAAAACAGGTATGAAATTTAAAAGAATGTAAATTGATTCATCAATCGAGAACAAAATAAGAAATTATAATAGACAAAAATTATGTAAAATTATTTACATAGAAAACTAAAATCAGTTGCCCAGATTTTAGTATTGTATTAACACTAGTACTTATGATATTGGAATAGTCCGAGGCTGCAAACTGAATATGAGCCAGCAGTGTGGTGTAGCTGCAAAAATAGCAAATTAAACTTTAAATTGCATCAACAGATATGTCATTTCCAACTAATGAAAAATAATTTCATTCATTCATGGCCTTTATTTTGTAGTGGTAAGACGTGTTAATCTTTCAAGGTAATCCAGATAAGAAGCACTAACCATAAGTACTAACATTACCTTTATTGTTAGGAATACAGTTACACGATCTTGCAAGTCTGAAAGCCCTTTACCCCCTTTTTTATTTTTATTTTATTTAGTTTCCATAAAACTAAGGTCAGTCCTTCAGAGATGTTTCCTCTGATCTCTTTCCTTCTCAGGCCTGAGATGCCTTTTGCCTGATTTTTAACTAGGCTGAAGCTTTGCCTTCTGTCTCCCAAGGTCATCCTCGGAGTCCATTATGCAATGTGGGTGATCAGAGGATTAGAAACTTACAAAGAGAGATTGAAGGGGATTGAAAGTGATAAACCTTTGATAAGACTGAAGAAATTTATGTTGGCACTCTTTAAATATTTGAAAAGAAATCACAGAGTGGAACATCAAGATCAATTTCCTCAATTGTTCTAAAGTGAATATTCAGAATATGAATTTTAAGTTATAGTAAGACAAATTTCAACTGAATTATAATAATAGTCCTAGGATAATAGAGTTGGAGCAGCTCGAGAATGGAAATAATTCCCCAGTGAGGTGGTTCATGTACATTTTCTGGATACTTTTAAGCAGAGATGAAATCAGGGATGGGATTCGGCGGGTATGGACTGGTTCGGGTGAACCGGTAGTTCTGACAATTAGTTGGCCCCAACTGACCTGCCTCTGCCTGAGTCTGTCCTTTATTTCCATGTTTTGAAGCCCTTCTGATTTGCGCGGCATGGTGGATTGCCATGTCTCAGCTGTTTCACTCTCCGGAGCTACAGCAGAAGGTAAGTTTTAGAGCCAAAAAAGGGTAGTTTTCAAATGCTACGCACGCAAATCACACACTCACCAAATCAGTTGTTACACCGGTTGAATCCCACCCCTGAATGAAATGGGAATATTTTCGTATGGATTTTGCAGCAAATGGGAGAAATTCAATTGCCAGAATGCTTCTGAATCCAACCTATAAGGAGAAGGAGGAATTGTATTTAAACATATTTTATAAATCTAAAAAATGATTATACTTTTGTCTATCTTTAAAAAGTTATCTTTGAGAACCTCTGTGGCCACAAAGAAAACCAGTGATAGAAAATAAGGAAAGGTGAATTAACTTATTCGTAAAAGTTCATACTGAGGAACTTGCTTGACCAACTAACTAAATTCTCTGTAGATTGAATAATATCAATTTATCTTCCCAAGTTTTTTTTCCCCTTAATTTATTCTTTTTGTGTATTTTGAGTTGCTGTATTCAGATATATTCTTGGAATGACAGTTGCTATAACAACTCCATACTTTGATCTTTGCCTTTATTGTTTTCATACACAAGTTCAGTATTTGAATTTAATGCTTTTAACATTTCTGTATAATAGGATAGGATTGATTTTTTTTCCTTTAATTTTTCTGAAAATGGAATGGTAGCTCAATTTTTATTATGCTTTATTGTAAGGCTTTGGATTTCATCTTTTTTAATAAGAGCCACCACATGAATACCAGCAAATAAACAAGCCAAATAAATAATGTAAACAACTCCAAAACACAAAGCTTTATATCTATTTGGCACAAATCAGGCAGTTGTCTTCTACTTTTTCCCCCAACCTAAAACCATCCTTTCATCAGTAGCAGTAACTATTTTTATCTCTCGTTTTAAAAGATCTGGATATTTTTAGTTTTGTCTAGAAACTGGCTTTCCAGTTTCTTGAAAGTTTTTCAACCCTGCAAAAATGTCTTTTTCAACCCTGCAAAAATGTCTTTTTCCAGGTGTTTTAGCACTTCTTTTGATTTTATTTTGGTGGCATTTTCGAATTTCCTGTGTTTTTGTGAAAGAGCACATAATTATTGTTCCCCATTAATCCACTGAACACTTATCTGTTTATTTTTATTATTGTTTGATTTTGCCTACAACAAGCCAATCTGGCTGGGGAATTCTGGGAACTGAAGTCTGCAGATCTTAAAATTGCCAAGGTGGGACACTCACACATAAGCTGGTACACTGTAACTGAGGAACAGATCCAAACCTAAATATCATCCATGAGATAGATTCCTGGGAAGCAGTCATCTTGGCCACTGAAACCAACGCCTAAATTTAAGCATCTTCCAATTCAAACATTCCCAAGATATGTTTGTCTAGCCCACTTGAACATAAAAGGACTAAAAAGGTGATCACTGCCTCCCTGTTTACTTGTCTGAATGGGTATTAGCAACATCAATTCACCAACTAACAAAATGGCGGCCTGTTTGGCATAGCCCGAAGTACATATTTATTTCCATGGGTTATCATCTCTGTTCCACTCCATTTAATTTGCTTCAATTGATTTCATTGGAACAGCCAGAAAATGATTTTCTATTCCTTGGAGATCTGTACATTATGATATTTTCTACTCTTAGTTCATCACATAGGCACAAACACAAATAAAAATGGTGCAGGGAGAAGAATAAATACAGAATTTTCTTATCAAAATCCCAGCTGCATTTCTTCTGAGAGAACAGATATCTTCAGATGTTTCTTTCATCCTGGCCTAAATAGAGTGAGTTAAAAAAAGCTGTTTGATTTGTGTAAGTGCTATCAGTCTAACAGGACTCTTTATGTTCAATTTTCTTCATTTCATAAATTGGCATTTTGTTTTGTTTTGACAGAGCACTCAAGGTGTTTAAACAAGTGCTTGAATTTAGACTTGTATCCTATTCAGAAAATTCTTGATAATCCACATTTGTTTCAGGCAGTTTTCAGTGTCAGGTTGAAGTGGAATTTTAGGGTAATAGAAAAACAACCCTTTACAGAGATATTTCAGGGAGGATTTTTTTGTTGTTGTTTAAGAATAAAACAATTTTGTTCAGTTTTTCTTTTTCTAATAAGGACTTTTAAACATTTGCAAATTTCTTTATGCAGGAATACAGCAATAATAAATAAAAATCAAATACAGTAAGAAGTAAAGGTAACAAACTAGTCCCTACCGGGTTAAAAATTAATATGCATCTCTAAAATAAGCACAGCTTTTTTCATCTTTGGATTTTATTTACTACTTATTTATTATTAAATATATATGCTGTCTATCTTACTATTAAGTGAGTATGGGCCAAGAAGTTTGCTTCAAGATTCTAAGTAAAGGATTAATAATTTGCTCAGATGGGGTAGCCATTACCACAGAGCGTCCACATTCTCTTTGGCAACTGTCAGATTTGCATGTCCCAATATATAATATTGCTCTCATGATGTTAGGCCAAGGAAAAAAGTACAACTTTATTTCTAGGTTAAGAAATGTGTGACCTATAGCTTCAGAGAGTTCTTTGAGGAAAATCTTGAAAATCTTCCCTTTCCCACAAAACAAATGTTTATATTATTATATTACATTGGAATAATTTCCTGGAGGAAGGCAGAGGCAAACCAGTTCTGTAACCTGGCAAAGAAAGCTGCATGAATGCAGTCACCAGGAATCAAACTCAGCTTGAGGGTTTCTTTATTTTCCTTATTACATAAGAAGAAATGCAATTTTTCATGCAGGCAGGGACTTGCTTCACACAAGCAAATTTCAATTATAAGCTCCATAAGATTTCCAATGTGGCAGTGATGTGTGGATTTATCTACACAAATCCAGATGCGACACATTGCGGACACCCAGCGATGATACACATTATCTTGTGAGCTGACGCTTTCTGTGTTGCATCAGTGACTGGTAATTGGAAATCATTGTTTCTATTGAAAAACTTGCTGCTGTCTGCCAGAGACAACTCCTTATCCGTTAAGGTCAAAGGTACTTATGACACTGCACTTTAGTTAGATGAATGGCGGACTCTTCGGCTGCAATCTCGAGCTATCGATCTTCTCAGAGATTGCTGTGAAAAGAGGAGCAAACTTGAGTTAGCCAGCCTATAGTTAATCTGGGGTATCACATACATTGCTTTCGAAAGAAGGCACGGAAAAGCATGCTGCGCTTTTCCTGACAGTCAAAGAAAACATTCAGAGAAATGCCTGGCAAGTTAGAGAAATCATAATTTTGCTTCTCACAATTGTTTGTTCATTCCTTAAAATATAAAATCAAAGTTCAGGCACTTCTTTCTTGGTCTACTATAGAGGCTAAATAAAAGCCCATGCGGGCTTTGGGGCAGGGTGTAATTTTAAAAAATGTAAAATATGAACTGTTTCCTGTAGTGATTCTGGTATTATTCTCTGTAGAGCAACAACTGTTTACCCAATAGAAGTGAGCCAATAACCAATATGTTTTCCAAATACAAAGAAGCACAGCATGTCTAACTTTTCATTGATTTTTAGACAAGGTGGTGGTGTGCCCTTGAAAAACCTTTGTAGAAAACAAAGAGACAAAAAGAGCAGAGATTTCCAGGAAACAATTGTTTTTACTAAGAAGTTAAACACATGGCTATAACTATAAACATTGCTCCAGAACTGGGAGGGGTATTGAGAAGGATAAGAAGAGAGGGTACATAAAATATAGAACAACAGAGTTGTAAGAGAACTTGAGGGTCTTCTAATCTAATCTCTTGTTTAAGCAGGAGTCCTTATACCATTCTGGATAATTATTTGTTCAATCTGTTCTTGAAAAGCTCCAGTGATGGAGTATCCACAATTTCTGGAGGCAAGCCCTTCCATCAGTTAATTGTTCCCACTGTCAGGAAATTTCTCCTTAATTCTAGGTTGGATCTCTCTTTAATGATCTTCTACCTGTTACTTTTTGTCCTTCCCTCAGATGCTTTGGAGAATAGGTTGACAGACACACACACACACACACACCCCTTCTGTGACAGTTCCTCAAGTACTGGGAGACTGCTATCATGTCAACGATGCTTGTTCTTCTCTTTGTTAGACGAGACACATCCAGTTCTCTCACCTATTCATTGTATAGTTTAGTTTCCAAATTCCTTATCATCTTTGTTGTTCTTATCTGTACTCTTTCTAACATCCCAGCATCTTTTTTTGTATTGTGGTGATGAGGACTGGATGAAGTATTCCAAGCGTGGCCTCATCAGTGAAGTCGAAAGCAGCACTATCACCTCATGTGACCTTGATACTGTCCCTCTGTTGATGAAGCCTAGAACTTCATTCACTTTTTTGGTAACTGTAGCATATTGCTATTCATACTCAAATGGTAGTCTACTAGGACATCTAGATCCCTCTCATAGTTACTACTGCTTGAGCCAATACCACCTATTCCATACTATTGCATTTGATTTTTCTTACCTAAATGTAGGACTTTACTTTTCTCACCACTGAATTGCATTTTCTTGGTTAAGAACCAGTATTTGTATGTTAAGATGCTTCTGAATCTTGGGTCTATCTTGTTAGCTATTCCCTTCAGCTTGGTGTCATCTGTCAATTTGATCACTTCTCCTTCTATGCTCTCATCTAAATCATTTATGAAGATGCTAGGCTTAAGACAATGATGGGTTATTTTCAAATTTCTGGAAAAAAAGGAATTGCCATTAGAATTTAAAAAGGAGAACAGTAGGAGATAAATTATAAACAAGGATTTCTTCCTGTGGAGTTTGTAGAAGAGGAGTCCTATTTCTTCTCTTGGCTACTGGTTTTATTCTATCTAACTTCTATCAATTATGTATTTCTCTTTTAAACCAGTCTTGATCATTAGCATAATCAAGTGGTATATGGAAAAAGTTTGGGTTACCGCATGAAAATAGCAATCATGCCATCATCTTGAAATACCTATTTATGCTGGAGTTCAGCTTTTTTTTTTTTTCTGATTCATGCTGCTTTGGGTAACTATTGTCAACATGAAAGGATTGTCCATCCTTTAATATGATGATCATCTAGGTTTGTCCTTTCAAAGAAAAGAAGAGGAGGTTGATGATTTTATGGCCAAGTTCAATTTGAAATTGACAGAACATACAAGCAAGATGCACTGCTTGTGGTTGGAGGCTGGAATACCAAGGTTGGAAATATTAAGGAGGAAAGTGTAGTTGGATTGTATTTAGTTGGAAATTGAAGAAGGGAATGTCATATCGATTCTACAAATCCAATTATTTCCTTATTGCTAAACAGTCCTATAACAACCCAAGGAGCACTCATGTACATGGATATGATCAGATGGAACACATCAAAATAATATTCAATATTATTAGTAGAATTTTTTTTTTATATCAGCTGATATAGCCAAGGGCTATTTCCAGGAATGATCTTTAGCACATGTCCATCAGTTTCATGTAGTATCTTAACTTTTTTGATTGGTCCTTCCCTCCAAGAATCTCCTCCTTGGAATTTAACTGTCATAGAAAGGTCTCGGTATTTTGAAAGCCATTCACTCAGTATTTTGAATGCATTTATATTAACACTTTTGATATATTGATGATGATACTATCCAATCACTCTTATCTGACTCTTAGAGTTTCTATGGGCCAGGTCTCTCTACATCTTCCAATATTTTTTGTGTTGCTCTCAGCTGTTGCTAGTATTAGTGTCCAACCAGCGTGTTTGGAAGCCTGATTTCAGGGGTGGAATTCAATTTTTTTTAACAACCGGTTCTGTGGGCATGGCTTGGTGGTGACTGGGTGGACATGGCTTGGTGGTCATGTTATTGGCTGGGCATGGCCAACTCAATATCACTCACATCGAGGCATGCATCTCATTGCCTGGCCTCTCATGACTGTGAGGATGTTGCAACAGTCATAAGTGTGAAAATGGTCATAAGTCACTTTTTTCAGTGCCATTGTAACTTTGAATGATCACTCCACACAAGCAAAGTGCCAGCAAAGGAGGAAAAAATAACTCCAGAGAAGTTCCTGAGACAGGAAGTCCAGTCCTGCCAAGAATGTAATAAGGCTTATTGAAGAGGCAGTTTCTGCAAGCAACACCAGAATGTTTCCTTCCTGCCTTCCTTACAGGATTAGGCCAGTAATTTCTTCTAACAACCGGTTCTCCGAACTGCTTAGAATGTTAACAACCGGTTCTAGAGAATAGGTGTAAACTGGTAGAATCCCACCCCTTCATGGTTTCCTTTTAATGCTAACTCTTCCAATTATAATTGCTTTCTCTAGTGAATTCCCTCACATGTCATGGCCAAAATAAGTGAGATACACTTCCATTTCCCCGCCATCCAGTCTCAATGGTCAGTACCTGACCATTTCATCCTCCTGATCCGGGTGTGCTTCAAAAATTTTAGTAACTGGTTTTCTGCCCAGTTGCTGGGTGGGAGGCCTAGTCAGTCTCCTGCACCATGGTGGGGAGCCATTTCCCCTTCCCCGGGCTCCAGAGGCTTGTGATACATGTGAGATACAGCTCTGTGATTTTTAAAAATATATTATTAGTTTCATTTATTATAAATCATGCTCATGGAAAGAAGGATTAATTTCCTAATGTCCTGTAGGATTCAAAATGGCCACCAAAGCATGACTGTAGATATTTTGCCTTCATTTCATTTACCAGACTGTTTTTTTTTCTTCTTCAAATAAGCTATCTAAGTTCCTAATATTTATACAAGAATGTTGGCAGCTGAATTTCAAAGCTGGATGCTTGACAAATGTTTTCATTGCACATTTAAGAAGAGGTACACTTCATTTCATAAACCCTCTCTCTCCCTTTCTCCCTTACTCACTCCCTCTCTCTTCTTTCTTCTTTCTCTCTCTTTAAAGGTGTTTCTGAAGCTACTGGTTCAGTCAGGATATCAAAGTATAGATTCTGCTTTTGCATGTTATTTTCCTTGAGGTGAAATAGCCCACAGAGTCCACATACTTACCCCTGACAATTCCCATGCAAACAGTCAGCTGCATTTATCATAGTTGTTTCATTTCAGTTACTTAATGGGCTGAGTTCTGTGTTTACACTAGGGCTATCAGTTCAGTGCATTATGTAGCCTCAGGACCAGCCAACAAGGAAATGGTGAGTCAGCTATTCAAACATGCCCTTTTTAGCCCACTGAAGCTCTCTGGCATCCAGGGTGCATCCGTTGATTATTTTTCTCCCTGCTCATTTGGCTTATGAATTAGCTTTCATTGTTGCTACTTTAAAAAAAAAAAAAAGGGGGGGGGGGGGATAGGAACAAAGTCCAGGGCAAGTTGTACAAATCTCTTTATCCTGATTATCCCAATGATGTTACCTAGTTTGGGTAATGAAATATCTGCAAGAAACCAAGCAAGCTCAGAGAGCACCAAGGACCCCACATTTCAATCCCGAGCTGCAAATATTTTTCTTTATTGGTGGCTTTTTATTCTTTCCAACCCAATGGAACTTGGAAAGGAATGAGGGAAAGGGACTCAGAATTTCTTTTAAACTTTTTTTTTCGACTTGGACTTATTGTCACTGAATGTACACTAATCGGCGGCATACATTAAAATGAAATTTCGTTGCATACAGCTCTCAAAGGGTCATCACCTCCAATACACACTAAACATTACACAATAAATAAAAAAAATGCATAAACAAATAAAAAATTATGCAAATACCCACATATATTATAAGACAGAGAAACAACATAATCTAGTCTGGATGTATACATGGTGAGAAAAACTGATCTTGTGAGTTTATCAGACAACGGCATAGGGAACAAAGCTGTTACAGAATCTAGTAGTCCTGCTAAAAAGGCTTCAAAACCCAGACAGGAGCAACAGAAACAGACCGTAAAATGGGTATTTAGGGTTTCCAACAATGCTTTGAGCTATAAGAACATAGCTTTTTCCATCTGCAGGATAATTCTCCCAAACCAGAATAGAACAAGGACAAGATTTGGCATGTATGTGTGGGGAGATTGTGAAAGATTGATTCAGTTCAAAAATGGGTCTTTTGATGATCTGGAGCATGGCACAAAGGCAACATAGTCAGATAATCTGTAGGGGTCCCTTCATTAGCTCTAACTTTGCCCCCAATGTCCTGGTTACCTTCTGGCTAGAGAAAAACTCTTCCAGGAGCAGCCTTTGGCTGCAGAGAATCAAGTCAAAAATGTGGTCAACAAAAGCTGTAACTATAAATCCAATCAAGGCAAAATGAGGTAATTGGTCTGGCAGGGCAGGAGGAAGACTTCCAGACATGAAGGCATGTCAATAACTTAACATGGTTGGGAAGATGCCAGAGCACAGATAATCAAAGTCAACACAATATAAACTCACATTTGCTCCCAGCAGTTGCCGCATTCAGCATGCATTCATTTTACACTCTCTTCCCAGCTGTGGCTAATTAAGGGAATCAGGGCCCTTTCCTCCCCTGTAAAACATGCAACCCATGTTGCTCACTTCTCTGTTCCTCCCTGTGTGCCCTAGGATGAAGAGGGGGTAGGCGTGGGTCTTCCTCTGAGCTCCTTCTCTCTTGTTCTACTTTTTCCCTGCTCTGCCCAGCCGGACTTTGCCCTTCCACTGTTTCCTCCACAGCCAATGGAGCCACACTCCCACTCCCTGTCAGCTGTTTGTCTTCAACTCCGACAGGGGCATGACAGGACTGGTTTTATGAGAGGCTACAGAGAAAAAGAAATCCAAAGCCATCTGCCCAGCACATCATTTTGGGAGATGCAGCTAAGAAAGCTAGTGATTATCCCATTGTCACTGACCCAGACCAGAGCTTACCTAGTTCTCCCCGAGTGCAAATATATTCACAAACTCACCCAGATGTGAAACCAGGGAAAGCAGAAATACATAGAAATGGAATACGCTACATGGAAGAAAATGCAGATTGCTTCTATGACTACTGTTGATAAGGACTTGGAAAGAACTATGGAAGCATAAAACTGCTCCATAGTATCAGAGCTGCCACCGTATGCTTCAGCTTCACCTTGCCTACTGCCAGCCTGCCATAAACCAAGGGGGGGGGGCAGGAGCTGAGGGAAGGGGGTAACTGCTCATCGTACCTTCCAGTGTTATCATCACACCAGCCCAAGGTCAAAGCTTGGGAATGGAATATAACAGTTCACCAACTAGCCTGTTGTAGTAGAGACCATTCCCAAAACAATTTATTAAAATCTAATTGGACAATGAGGTATTGCAAGGGGAGGAGCGGGACAAACAAAAAGTTAAGCAGGGAATTATGGCGCCTAAATCTCAGTTCTGGTTTTGCTTTACTGTAAGCCATTTGGCTTTTAGTACAAGTATACTCTTCTCCATGAATGGAGTTGAGAGTCTTTCTTTCCTAAAAGACCAAGTCAGGACAGATGTGACACATACATTATAATACAGTGGGGTACGGTTTTTCTTGCAGGCCACAAGTGACATATAAATGACAGATGTTTATCCTTAAAAAGTAGCCCGTATAATAGCAATATCACTTAAACTTATGTACCACTTTTCAGTGCTTTACAGCACCTGTGTAAGCGGTTTCCAGAGTCAGTCTATTGCCCCCAACAATTTGGGTCCTCATTTTACCCACCTCAGAAGGATGGAAGGCTGAGTCAACCTGGAGCCTGGTGGGATTTGAACTGCAAAATTGTAGGCAGCTGACTACAGCAGAACTAGCTTGTAGCATTGCACTCCAACCACTGCATCACAGAGGCTCCCTAAGCTGGGACTAAAGTTCCCAAGTGCATTTGTAGGGGGATTTAAAGATTTCTACTTTTTATTCAAGCTTAAACCATTTAGTGTGGCAGACATACATTAATTTTATTGCATTCACATCTAGTTATCTTGGTTCCAGCCTTGCTTTTATATCTTTATTAGGAAATCCTGAAAATGAAACTATTAGCAGCTTTCAGCTGCCCAGAACAAACCTTGAAAAACAATTCCATTGATTTTCAAAGATGAGAAAATTTATCATAACATTGGGAAAATGGAATCATTTTTAAAGGTCTGCTCTGGACTGCCGGAAGCTGTTAACAGAGTCACTTTCAGGAAGAGTCCTAATGGAGACAACTTTTAAAAATTAAAGGGGATGATTTGCTGGAAGTTGATTCAAAAGCAGAATGAGTTCCCAAGACAACCAAGAAGCAATATAGAGAAGTTTGTTTGTTTTTTCAATATGTTTCAGTAAGTGAACCAACAAGCAAAAAAAAAAAAAAACCGTGAAAAGCAATAAATGAAAATAGTCAATAAAAGCCAGAACAAATCCCAGAAAGGAATGCATTTTCTCACATTAGATATACAAGCTGTGGGAAACCCTACAAACCAGTCAAAGAGTAGCAGGGAGCAAAGAAGTTGAAACAGAAAACATTATATGATTACATTACACTATAAGGATATATACTTACTTGTGACAGGGCCCTGGACTGAGAGGGAATTTCTTATGTATAGTGTATACAATTCAGGTGTTTGGTTTCCATCCTATGTTACAAACAGGAACAAAATATTTATTTGCTTATGCATTTATTTATTTACTTGCTTATATAATTTATATGCCACCCATCTCCCCTATGAAGTGACTCTGGGTGGCTTCCAAATTATTGAAAATAATGCAAAATAATCAAAGGATTAAAACGAACTTTAAAGTACTGTTGAAAACGGTGCCAAAGTCATACCTAGAAGATTCAAGAGATGGATGGGATGGAGATGAGGTTTTCTTACTTGACAGCCACCTTCAGGCCAACTGGCAAAGCCAGGCTTTGATACCCTTCCGGAAGGCCAAGAGGTAGCAGTTGTCATCTCCAATGGACCAATGTTATAGTGAAGAATGGGACCACAGTAGAAAAGGCTCTTCTCCTTGATCCTGGCTGCTTAGCAGATGGGATACATAGCAGGCAACTTTTGCTGGTGTGAGTGGGGTGGGCTTATCCCATTGAGGAGAGGCAGCTCCTCAGATACCCAGGTCTCTTGCCATGTATGGCTTTCAATTGGATCCAGAAGCAAACTGCAACCAATGCAGCTCGTGCAGTAATGTTGTTATACATGCATCCCTAGGAGTTCCTTGGATTGTCCACACCACCGCATTCTGCACCAGCTGTGGCTTCCAGTTAGCTATTAAGAATTAGTAGGATGTTTTTTATTGGTTGGAGAGAGCCAGCTTGGTACAGTGGTTAAGGCTGCACCAAGAAACTGAAAGACCATGACTTCTAAAGGTAAAGGTTCCCCTCGCACATACGTTCTAGTTGTTTCTGGCTCTAGGGGGGGCGATGCTTATCTCTGTTACAAAGCCGAGGAGCCGGTGCTGTCCAAAGACATCTCTGTGATCATGTGGACAGCATGACTAAATGCCGAAGGTGCACGGAACCCTGTTATGTTCCCACCAAAGTAGTCCCTATTTTTCAACTTGCATTTTTATATGCTTTCGAACTGTTTGATTGGCAGAAGCTGGGACAAGTAATGGGAGCTCATTCCGTTATGCAGCGCTAGGGATTCGAACCACTGAACTGCCGACCTTTCTGATCGACAAGCTCAGCATCTTAGCCACTGAGCCACAACGTCCCACCTTAAAGCTCAGAGTCTGGTGAGCTATCTTGGGCAAGTTATTATCTCTCATCCCTATAAAGAAGGCAACAGCAAACCACTTCTGAAATCTTGCCAAGAAAACTGCAAGGACTAGTTTAGGTAAAAGTGTAGCTACTGCTTAAATCAAAATTCACTATCTGGAATTTTAACTTATTGATTACAGTATTTATATCATGTAGGCTCTAAATCAGTTGTCCAAGCTTGACAACTTTAACACTTGTGGACCTCAACTCCCAGAATTGCCATGGGCTGGGCAATTCTGTGATTTTGAAGTCCACAAGCCTTAAAGTTGCTAAGGTTGGACCTTCCTGCTCTACATAATCTTCTTGTTCCTGATGGTATTTAATAATACTGTATTGAATCAGTCTTCTAGTTTGCTAAAAGTTTTCTTCTCCTGCAAAGGAGGTTTTGATTTTTCATCTTATTATCAGGACGTTTCGGATTCTGTCTTGACTGCGTTTTGCAAGGCTTTTTTTGAGGATATTTGATTAGTGTGTGATCTGAAAGGGGCTGGTTTCTCTTCTTCCTTCTGATATTTGATGACACTTCTCTGCTTTACAAACTCCCTGATGGCAGATATGTTTTGGAACAGAATTAAGTGGATGTCCAGCTTCTGACATGAGTGCTCTGGATTCCAGCCATTTCTCAAATAAACACCTGTTTGGAGCTGGCAGAGAAAAGAAAGCTTACCATAGAGAGAAGAAACATTTTTTTCTTTTTCTATCTTCTGTAAGTTTATGCATGTTTCTTAGCAGAATATTTTTAAATATAAAATTCTGTACTGGTCTCCAATTGCAATACATTTAATTGAATATATATAAAATACAATCTTATTTTCCCTGGATTGTTTATAAGAGCCACCAAAGTGGCTGAGGATTATGGGACAATAGAAGAACTTACTGTATCAAATTGGCAGCCCCCGGGCCTGGATATGTCACGTGCAGGCCATGCCCATCCCAGCTAAGTGAATGGGTTGTGAAATGTCATGCAACAGCAATGTGATGTCATGAGTTTGACACCTGTGCTGTATATATTTGGCCACGTGTTTGACACCCGTGCTGTATATTTGGGGTCCTTTAGCTAAAGTAAAGGAGCAAAACAAAATAAAAACCCCACCTCCTACCATTTACATTTATGTGCTTTGGGATTTTGCAAAACAACTCCAAAGCAATTCCTTTTGTAATAATTGAAAAATTATGTTAAATTTAAAGAAACACATTATTAGTGATGAGTAATGGATATAGTTCTTCCTAAACAAATGTATTCTCTATTTTAATGAAACACTTATTTTGGGAAAAGGTAGTGTACTGTACAAAATTATCATCTTAAATTGTGTGAGCTTTTTTTTTTTTTTTTTTAGAAAAAGAAGTTTAAGAGCTATCTCCAATGATTAAAAAAGTATTACAGATCTAGATTGGTAATTTAAGAATTGGGGTGCTGCTATCTTTGGTGAACTACAGAAGTTCTTAAAAATATTCTTTCTATCTGAATATAGTTTTATATTTGGATCATAAATACCATATTTTATTACTTTTTTTAAAAAATAATCTTAATACAGACTCTCATTATATATATTGTATCAGAAAGTTTGGATGTACATCTTATGTCAAAATAATGGGTAACTATATGAGATCTACACACACTGTATTGATTTCTATATGTACACTGCACATTGTTTACATGTTCTGTCATACATAAACAAACATCTTTCTTGTAAGAGTGGAAATCTGAAGAATTACTTATTCACCAAATCATTTAATTCAGAGATGTCCAACCCTGGCAACTTTAAGACTTGTGGACTTCAATTCCCAGAATTCCCCAGCCAGCATGGCTAGCTAGGAATTTCTGGGAATTGAGGTCCTCAAGTCTTAAAGGTGCCAAGGGTTGGGTAGCCCTGAGTTTGGCCATGTATCACTTGTGGATATTGACAAGAAATCTTACTGTCTTGGGCCAAGTTATATTATTTGAATGTTTATAATAGAAACCAAGCATCATACTATTTGCTCTGATTTTTCCCTCCAGTCAAGCTACAGAAATAATAAGAGAATAATCCTGTAAGCTTGTATTTAGATCAGGGGTCCTCAAACTTGGCAAGTTTAAGACTTGTGGACTTCAGTTCCCAGAATTCCTGAGCTATCATGACTGGAGAGGGAATTCTGGGAGTGAAGTCCACAAGCCTTAAAGCTGTCAAGTTTGAAGACCCCTGTTCTGTAGTGTACTCTTCATCAGAGCATTCTTAGTGGAAGAAGCTACAATGTTCTTCATAAACTGGAAAGAATTCTAGGTCACAATAATGGTAAAATGAATTCATGCTCTTAAATAGCCTGCTTCTCTTAATCTCTGCTGCCTGGTATATTTCTTCTCCACCAGTCTATTGGCATCGACTGAATTAAATAAAACTTATTGTATAGGATTTGAACCTGGATCCATATTTGTTTATCCTGCATTACTTTGTGTATAGTTTCACAAGGATTGTAGTAGAACAGCTGTTCTCTGGTTTCCTCAAAAAGAATGCACAAATGTTCATGTGTGTAATGATCCATTTTGTTGGATATAGCCTAATAACTGACTACAATTTCTGAGGTTAGTCAGAACAGCCAAGGATAAAGAATAATAGTTCACTGAGAAATTATGTAAGATACTAAATAATATGTGCTCTGTCTTGCATGAAGTACTTCAGTTACTTAAGTTCATTTTTTATTTTATTTGGCGATATAATTAGTTCCTAAGAGGCAAGAAAAGCTTGTGAGCAACATTACTGAACTACCCAAGCATTCAGGTATATCCCAAAGTTTAAAGTCTACAAACTTTACATTCCATGCATTTAAATTTAAATTCCAATACCTCAGCCTCTTCTAAAAATCTTTCTAGCTTTAATTCTTAAAATCGAATGAAAAATCATTATTACATTTATGTACCTATGTTATCGTTTCCCCCCCTTGTTTTGCATAAAGGTGTACATGCATTACCAATAATGGCATGCATCCATTGCCTGACGTGAGTCCAGATTTCTTGAGAAATCATCTCACTCCAACGAGACTGACCCACCCCATCCATGCCAGAAGAGGGGGGGATGCTGCAGGCCCTGTCAGTCAAGGAATTTCAGCTGGCAGGGTCCAGGAGAAGGGTTTTCTGTGCTGTGTCTCCTGAAAGTCACCCTCTCTGTACATTGAGGGCAGAGGTGGCATTCAGCAAGGTTCTGACCAGTTCTGGAGAACCGGTAGTAGAAATTTTGAGTACTTAGGAGAACTGGCAAATACCTAATCTGATTGAGATTTTACAGTATCCTTCCCTTGCCACGCCCACCAAGCCATGTCCACAGGACCATTAGTAAAAATAAAATAAAATTGAATCCCACCACTGATTGAGGGACTCCTTCAATAATCCAGTACAAAATGGATAACATTTTTCTTGTTTATTATTTATATGTATTGTCAGTGATAAAATCTCAGTTAAATAATATATTTGGAGCTAGCAGGTAGGCATGAAGGAAAGAAGGGACAGGCTATGCACCCAAACTTATGATATTAAAAAATAAGTTGCATATAAATGCACATTAATAAGATTTATCACAAGGAAGGAAGCAGAAAGAATAACATCATCTTGGAAGATGAAGGAAAGTTTTTGAACATGAAAAAGACAAACAGCAACAAGGAGCTACTAGCTTCTCTAGCAAGGGATAATGATAGACTGGCCAGGAGTCTGGGTATTAACAACCTAGTACAATGACAATGCAAAGCTGGGCTCATGCACTGTCCTCAACAATTTGGTTTGATTTTATGGAAAATAAGTGTTAGTCTTTCTTTTTTGTGTATCACCATTTCACAATGCTAATGGAAAACTGGAGGGAAAGTGAAATAAATACAAAGGCGGGGGGGGACCCATTCTCCATTCTATAAAGAGAAGAGCTAAAAGATTAAGAGAAGTGCTCAGGAGCCACAAGAATGGTACAATAACCTTGATACACTGACACAATGATTGCTTTTTGAAAGGGCTCTAAGTGCCTCTTGAATCGCTTGTAATCATGACAATATTGTAGAGAGATCATAAGCATAATAAATACCAGATGGGTGGGCAGGCAAGACGTTGCCAGGGTAAAGCTGAACAACAGCCAAGCCTGCAGGAAACAGCTCTAAAGGTGGAAGAAAGCAAGACAAAATGCAGGACCATAGCATGGAGAGGTCAGAAGGAAAAAAGGAAAAAAAAAAAAGCAGGTGAAGAACAGCAAAAGATTTCAGGATAAGAACATTCCCTAGCTTGGGAACATCCACAACTACTCAGCCTTTCTGCCTTTTTCTCAAGATTGCTGGGTGGTCTCGATAATGTGATCATGATATAACTGGGATGACTTTGAAGTACAGCTGCTGGATAATACTTCAGTTGTCAACCCAAATGACAAGATTGTAAATAGTCCAGAGTGCTGTTTGGATGATTTGAGAATGATAATATTTTAGTTTTAGAGTAGTTTATTTTTCACCTTTACAAGGAGATATAAAGGTGTTCAAAGCTCTCTTCATTTCAATGGATACCAATAAAGGAGAATATTTATAGCTCAGGGTTGAAATGAGGGGTCCTCAGTGCTCTTCAAGCTTGTTTGTTTTCTTGCAGACCTTTCATTATCTAAATGAGGTAACATCACTAGTACTGTCTGCAAGAAAACAACCAAGCTCAATAGAACCAAAGATCTCCAGAGGTCGGCAATCTGCAGCTCTGGAGCCACATGTGGCTCTTTCATCCCTCTGCCGTGGGTCCCTGTTACTGGTCAGTAAAAGGAAAAAGAATGCCATGCTAGGAGAAGACTCTATGGAGTGGGAACTGGACTTCTGATCAGCAAAGGAAAAAGGATGTCGTGCTAGGAGGAAATTCTATGGTGGGGGAATCAGACTTCCAATCAGCTCTAGAATGAGGGGCTTCTGGTTAGGAACCTTGTGACTCTTTGAGTGTTTAAGATTGCTGACCCCTGCCTCAGTCCCATGGGTACCCTCAAGAGAATTACTGCATCATCTGCATATAGCAGGATAATGATATGTCTCTCTACTACTTTGTGTTGATGAAAATTTGGATTCTTCAGTTGATCTACTGCATAATTAAGAGAAAAATTAAGAGAAGTGCCAACATGCAGCTTTGTTTTACATATAGTTGGAATGGGTGCTGTCAGAGGTCCTCGAGAGGTACATCTAAGCCTAACTTAATCCAAAATGTAGAGTCAAATGCTGGCTTATGATCAACAAGGGCTGAATAAAGTAAAGCAGGACTCCAAGACTTGTATTTATTGATGAAATGTTGAAGTATAAAACATTCATCAGTTGTTGAATGATCTTCCCCCAGATAGTTCTTCCACCAATAGAGAGTCTCTTCATGTTCCCTCCAGTTTCTAAATTTCCCTGAAGATGTCCTGCATAAATGTACAGGTGAAACTCAAAAAATTAGAATATCATGCAAAAGTTCATTTTTTTCAGTAATGCAACTTAAAAGGTGAACCTAATATATGAGATAAACTCATTCCATGCAAAGCATGATAGTTCAAGCCGTGATGTGTCATAATTGAGATAATTATAGCTTACAGCTCATGAAAACTCCAAATCTACAATCTCAGAAAATTAGAATATTGTGAAAAGGTTCAATATTCTAGGCTCAAAGTGTCCCACTCTAATCAGCTAATTAAGCCATAATGCCTGCAAAGGGTTCCTGGGCCTTTAAATGGTCTCTCAGTCTGGTTCAGTAGGAATCACAAACATGGGAAAGACTGCTGACCTGACAGTTGTACAGAAAACCATCATTGACACCCTCCATAAGGAGGGAAAGCCACAAAAGGTAATTGCAAAAAAAAGTTGGATGTTCCCAAAGTGCTGTATCAAAGCACATTAATAGAAAATTATGTGGAAGGGAAAAGTGTGGAAGAAAAAGGTGCACAAGCAGCCTGGAGAGGATTGTCAGGAAAAGGCCATTCAAAAGTGTTGGGGACTTTCACAAGGAGTGGATTAAGGCTGGAGTCAGTGCATCAAGAGCCACCACCCACAGACGGATCCTGGACATGGGCTTCAAATGTCGTATTCCTCTTGTCAAACCTCTCCTGAACAAAAAACAACATCAGAAGAGTCTTACCTGGTCTACAGAAAAACAGAATTGGTCTGTTGCTCAGTGATCCTAAATCCTCTTTTCTGATGAGAGCAACTTTTGCATCTCTTTTGGAAACCAAGGACTCAGAGTCTGGAGGAAGAATGGAGAGGCACACACTGCAAGATGCAGTGTGAAGTGTCCACAGTCTGTGTTGATTTGGGGAGCCATGTTATCTGCTGGTGTTGGTCCAGTGTGCTTCATTAAGTCCAGGGTCAATGCAGCTGTCTACCAGGAGAATTTGGAGCATTTCATGCTTCCTTCTGCAGACGAGCTTTATGGGATGCTGACTTCATTTTCCAGCAGGACTTGGCACCTGTCCACACTCTAAAAGCATTAAACCCTGGTTCAGTGATCGTGGGATTATTGTGCTTGATTGGCCAGCAAACTCGCCTGACCTGAACCCCATAGAGAATCTATGGGGCATTGCCAAGAGAAAGATGAGAGATATGAGACCGAACAATGCAGAAGAGCTGAAGGCCACTATTGAAGCATCCTGGTCTTCCATAACACCTCAGCAGTGCCATAGGCTGATAGCTTCCCTGCCACACTGAACTGAGGTAGTAATTGCTGCAAAAGGGGCCCAAACCAAATACTGAGTAAATATGCATGCTTATACTTTTCAGAGGTCTGATATTGTTCTATGTACAATCCTTGTTTTATTGACTTCATGTAATATTCTAATTTTCTGAGATTGTGGATTTTCATGAGCTGTAAGCCATAATCATCACAATTATGACAAATCATGGCTTGAACTATCTTGCTTTGCATGTGATGAGTCTATTTCATATATTGGTTCCACCTTTTAAGTTGCATGACTGAAATAAATGAACTTTTTGCACGATATTCTAATTTTTCAAGTTTCACCTGTATTTATAATATTAAGGAGACTTATGGGCCAATTAATGGCAGGGTCAGTCTTATTCCCTTTCTTATGTATTAGGCATATGGCCAGAATATTCAATCATTTTGAAGAGTGATATCAGGACTGAGCCCCAGCATGCTGCATTTTTTTTAATTAACTCAGGAGTAATGGAAGCTGTACCTGATGCCTTTCCTTATTAAGTCTTGGCTAATATTTTTTTTAAAAAAAGACTAATAGAGATAAAGATCAGGATTTGATCAAACAAGAACACAGCCTAGGATTCTCTGCTGCTTGATAATGATATTTTTGTTGCTCTCTAACTTGATATTTTGTGAGTTTTTTACACTTGTACTATTAGGGGTGAATGTAGATTTCTCATTTTGATCAATTCTAATTTTTCCTATGTGTGAGTAAAGAACGGTCCTGCACTGGTAGTGACATGGAATATTGTTATCTGTTTTCTAAGACATCTATTTAATAGATACACAATTCTATGCAGGCAAAATAAATCTGCTAGAGAAAAAAACTATGTATTCAAATGCATAAAGAAGCATAAGTCATTGCAGCAACTCCACAGAAGAGAAGGAAACTTAAGAGGGGAATAGATACACAGGAAATAGTGGAAACCTATATATTTCTAGGACAAAATCTGTATCATTGGAAAAGCTATATAGTAGTTTCTGGAAGCATCCCATATATTTTGACACCCTGGCTCACACTGCAACCCAGTGTTGAAGATATTATTAAAACTTTCCACTGTAAAAAGCAGTGGACAATATAAAGAACATTGGTATATGAACAGGTATAGTTAGACTATGTGCAATCATAACACAGAATTATGTGGGATCCTTGGGGTTCTCTGAATTTGCTTGTAGACATTTCATTAACCAACTAGGCAGTGGTGGGATTCAAATATTGTTGCCACCGGTTTGGTGGGCATGGCTTAGTAGGCGTGCTTTGCATGAATGCACACACTTTGTGTGCATGTGCGTGCCAAATGTGCATTTTGCGCAGGTGTAGAGGCATTTGCATAGGTGCAGAGGTATTCTAACTCGCCTCCTGTAGGCCTGCACAACCCCGGTCGCTTCAGCAGCTGCCGTGCAGCACTATTCTGTTCCGCGCAAAGTATTTGTCCTATCTATTCCAAGACCAAAGAAAAAGCAAATGGAATTCATCTTTGGTTTGTTGGAGACATGACTAATAATGGGTAGCATTGGTATGTTTTTCAGTTTCTTATGTACTTACATTTAATGTTAAATGAAGGAGGCTTTGCAAAACAATTGTCAAAATAAAACTCCACAAATCTTTTATTTGGTATGGGTTTTTAAGAAAAATTAAGCTGGGGCACTGGAAAACATGCTAAATTAGGACACCAGGACTTTTCATTCAGCATTATCAGTAACTTCTGCATGTGATTTAAAATACAGCAGCACTTCAATTTAATGGTATGTTAGAGCATTTCTATGACCCTCAGTTAAGCACCTGCAAATATTAATTAGTAATGACTACCCACCCAGGTGATAAACAAAGGACCATTCACAATTATGAAAAAAATAACAGAGAAAAAGAAGAAAATCAAATCCAATAATATAAATGGTTATATGTTGTTAAGCCTGGGTTCCCCAACCAGGGTTAGGTAGACAAGCTAAACA